>OX030952.1:56843961-57566461 GCA_943735915.1 Pherbina coryleti | reverse complement strand
GAGTAATTCATAGTTTAGTCTAAACTGGTTTACAGTAGTGGCAAAAAATAATTCCTTTATGTATAAAATAATATAAGTGCGTTTGATAGTAAAGCAATAATTCATATTGAAATAAATTTAATAGATTCGTGTTGCTAAAATAAAACTAATATTCATAATTCATAATGTTAATTTAAAATTAGTGTCTTTAGAGGAATAACCGCTACAATCTCCCCCTCTGCTGTAGAAATCGTCCCGATGATGCGGCAGGATTCTAAGTATATTTAGTTGTTTTTCTTGGCCTCAGTGTTCTGGTTGTTTTGTTGTTTTGTTTCGATGGATTTTTGCTGGTATCTTTTGAGTTAATTTTATTTAAATTGTTGTTGTGTTGTGTTCTATTTGGGTTCATTAATGTTGTTGAAGTATCCGCTGGTTTTGTCTTAGGGCGCCCGCGGTGTCTGATAGGGTAAACTGGTGGATTTATTGGTCCCTTGTAATGCGTTAAGGCTGATGTGTGGTACGTTCCTAATGGCTTATCTGGTTTGTCGTCTGCCGCTATAATGTAACAAGCTGATCCTTTTTTCGCTATAATTTGGTAGGGTCCGTCACGTCGAGGCACAAACTTTGACGTTAGCCCTTGTTTTGCTTTGCTTAAAATGTGCGTTGCGACTAGTACGCTATCTCCAATTTTAAAAGTATCTTGTGGCCTTCTTTTCAAATCAGCATACATCTTATTTTTATCTTGCATGCGTTCTTCCGTTTCCTTTGCCGACTTCAGGGTATCTGCGAGCCGTAGCAAATGAGGTGTTATCTGCGGCAAAAAATTTTCTGTCTTAACGATGGTTTTTAAATCGTGGTGAACTTCTGTTGGGGTTCTCAATTCTCGACCAAATGTAAGATATGCTGAGGAGTACCCTGTACTGCCACATTTGACAGTATTCATAGCAAATCTTATTGCTGGTAGCTTTAGATGCCATTTTGTATGATCTTGTCCTACGCATATAGAAAGCTGAACTTTCAAGTCCCTGTTTTTTCTTTCTACAGGGTTGGACTCGGGGTGATAAACAGGTGTGAACGTTTGTTCGATTCCAAGACAAAATGTGAGTTTTTGCATCACTGCCGAAATAAACTGGCACCCATTATCAGAGTGTATTCTCCTTGGAACTCCGTACCTTAATATTACTTCATCTAAAAGAAGTAACGCGCAGTTTTCAGCTGTACCATCTTTCATGGCAAAGAGCTCCGTCCAGCGGCTGCAAATATCTTCCACAATTAAAATCCACTGGTAGCCTTCTGTTGTGCGTGGAAGTGGTCCAAACAAATCTACTGCAATAATTTCAAAACGCTTGTTACTAGCGACTGTTTGAAGCAAACCAGCTGGTTTCAGGTTCGTCGGCTTGTAGCGCTTGCACTCAATACATGCTTTGACATAATCTGATATTTCTGCTCTCATACCTGGCCAGTAATAGAGTGGTGTGATTCGGCTTATGGTTCTATCAATGCCATAATGGCCGGCAATTGCATCATTGTGATAATTGGACAGGATTGTGCTGCGCATTGATTTTGGCACTACCAGCTGACCATTTTCAGATTCTTCGTCCGAGCAGAATCGGTATAAGACTCCGTCTATCATAATATATCCCCGACTTGTGTGCCTCAAAACGTTTTCGTCGTTACTTTCGAATGACTTTACAATGCTTCCAATATCTGGATCTTCCAGTTGAGCATTTCTGAATTCTTCCGCCCCTTTTCTTGGGAAATCAATCTCTATAGCCATGCACTCGCAGTTTACTTCGTCGTGATTTTCGTGTGGGCATGGTGGTCGGGAAAGCGTGTCAGCTACAACATTCTGTCGCCCAGGTGTGTAACCAAATTGTATGTTGTACATCTGCAATTGCAACGCCCACCTTGCAAGTCGGCCTGTTGGCGACTTCAAACTAAAAAGCCATTTAAGCGGTTGATGATCTGTCAGTACAGAAACCTCGGACCCTTCTATATATCCACGGAATTTTTGCACCGCCCAGACCACAGCTAAAGCTTCACGTTCCGTGGTCGAATAGTTTCTTTCTGCCGGCAGTAGCAAGCGGCTGGCGTATTCGATGGGGTGCTCTTTATCTTTCTCCCCCTGCAGTAGAACTGCCCCGATAGCATAATTGCTTGCATCGGTTTTTAAAAAAAATGGCTCATCTTCCTTTACTTGTTGCAATACAGGTGGTGATGTTAAAAGTTGTTTGAGTGTATTAAAAGATGTTTGTTCTTCTGATGACCATTTCCACAGAGATCGCTTTTTTGTTAAATCTGATAGAGGTTTTGATATTTCTGCAAAACTTGGCATGAAGCGACGGTACCACGAACAAGTTTGTAGGAAGGATATAAGTTGCTTCGTATTCTTCGGATTTGGACGTTTTAAGATTGCATCCGTTTTATCAGGATCAATTTTAAGACCATCAGCTGTCAAAATGTGACCCAAATATTTTACTTCCGGTAGACAAAAGTAACATTTTTCTCTGTTTAGGTGAAACCCAAACTCTCTGAGCCGTTTGAATGTTTTTTGTAAATCAGATATATGTGTAATCATATCTTTGGAACATATTATAATATCATCTAGATAAGCAAGGATTAAAATTTGTGGAAGCCCTATGCGAAATTTATCAATCAATCGCTGAAATGTTGCTGGCGCGTTTTTTAAGCCGAAGGGCATTCTATTGAAAACGTATATTCCAAATGGAGTCGTAAATGCAGTTTTTAGCTTATCTTTTTCTGCAATCCTTATTTGCCAATATCCAGCTTTCAGATCCAGAGTGGTCATATATGGCGTGGTCTTTGCTGCATGTATTAGATCGTCCATTCTCGGAAGTGGATATGTATCTGTTATGGTAATGGCATTTAAGCGCCGATAATCTACGCAAACTCTTGTGCTTCCATTCTTTTTGGGGATTAAGACAACCGGAAATGCCCATGGTGATTCTTTTTCCGAAATGATTCCTTTGTTGAGCATATCATCAATCTCTGCCTTCAGTCGTTGTTTCATTTTTGGTGAGATTCTGTAGGGATTTGTGGAAATAGGTGCATGTGTCCCTGTATTAATGGAGTGTTCGACATTCGGTATCGGAACTGTGATGTCTTCAAAAATTTCTTTCTCATTTTCAAGCAGGTTTTCTATTAAAATTCTTTCTTTTACACTCAGATGTGGCCCTTCATTTGCACGTAGTTTAATATCGATTGAGTTTAAATCTATAGAGTTGAACATATTATGTTCAGATTCTTCGATATATTTAAGCTTTTTCATGGGAGGGAATAGATTAGATTTGTTGGGTGTATGAACATGTAACGGCAGAGAATTTCGAAATATTTTATTTATGCTTTCCGGTGAGTAGTCATTGTTACTTTCAATTGTTTGATTTGGGGTTTTTTTTCCTTCGCAATCTATAGGGTTTAATTGTTCAAACCACGAAATAAACTCATTTACTTCTTTGGCCTTTGATTCGGTATTTTTATTGTGATCATGAATAGTTGCATGCTTAATTGTTATGCTGTTCTTAAAATCAGGTTCATTCATTTTGAACTCAAAACAATTACTTGGATCGTCTTTAAAATACCAAGTTCTTTGAGACAGATCAATAACAATCCCACATTGTTCAAGAAAGTCAATGCCAAGCAAAGTCCGATTATTTCTTGCATTTGGTAAGCAAATGAAGCGAATACGCTTAAAACGTTTTCCAATAATAATATTTACTATAGTGGTATAAACCATTTCCTTTCGTGGAATTCCATCGGCCAATATAATTTCCGCAAAAACTCTTTGAAATTCAATATCTTTCTGTTTCAGTTTTTGATATAAATAATATCCTGCTACACTTGTTCTCGCTGCGGTGTCCAAATAAGCTTCACCCTTTAACCCATTAACGTTTATATTGACAGTGGGTACATTATGCCCAACAACAGTCGTATGCACAGAGTTAAAATCTAGCTTTGATGGGCTATTGATTGGATTATTCTGATTGCAGTGTGGGCAATTAGAGCGGTAATATCCTGCTGCTCCACAACCATAACAATTAATACTTATTTCTTTCATATTTGCCTGACTTTTTCTATCCGCTTCTATTTTTTTATAGCAGTTTTCTGCAGAGTGGTTTTTCTTCCTACAAAATGTGCAGCGCATAGATGTTTTTTCAGGTAATTCACTGGGATCATTGCTCTTTTCATTTTTATTTCCAGTTCGTTTTTCAATAATTAATATTTCTATTTCCCTAGCTTTGCTTAAAAGGTCTTGAAAAGTTTCTACACTGTCTCTGGGAATTTTCTCGCGTATTTGAAGAAGTAATTGTGGAAAAACCATATTGATCATCGTTTTTTCCGTTAATTTCTCAGTTAGTTGAGCAAATAATTGTCTCTTCTTACAAATGAAGCTATCGGTGGATTCGAAGAATTTTTGTTTTTCTTGAAAAAATTCACCGAATATACGCCAATCTGGTTTAGGCGGTGCAAAAGCTCGCCTCATGAGTTCTACAGCCTCATTGAATGATTTGGCTTCTTGCTTAACCCCTTGCCACCATGACGATGCATAGCCTTCCAATAACAATGGTAAGCTTGTTAAAGCGTGACTATCAGAAATATCTTCTGCGTCTTTAAAAACTATAATTGTTGCTAAAAAGTCTTCAATTTTTGTGGTATTTCTACCACCGTTAAAACGAGCACTGCAAGAGCTAAAAGTTGGACGAATACCTTGTCTCATGCTAAGACCTTGCATTAGTTCTCTAAACTGCCCATCTGTAAAATTTATGTTCGTTGATGTATTAGCCTGATTAAGGTTTTGCTGAGCACCTTCATGACTAGCGCATTCCGTGCTCGAAGTATTCCGTTGACTTCTACCCATTTTCAGTTATTTTTACAAATACCTCGTGTTTTTAAGTGTTTCCTATGGTAATGAGAGCGTCGCAGCCTGCAGAACCGACAAATTTTTCTTACGTTTATAAACTGCTTTACTTTAGTCTTCCCTGTAGATTTGTTTTATTCTCTTTTTAAAAAACGGTTTGATTTCGAAAGAACAACTCTAAAATCAAATTTCTTGCAATGTTCCCTCAACAACAACGGCGACGTTGATCAGAAACAAATTATCAGAAACAGTTAGTGATCCCCAAAAGAAGCAACAACAACAACGCTTAAATAAGTAACAGTTTCCGCGCTGGTACTTGCGGTATTAACTGCACAAACAACAACAACTGCGATGACCAACAACGATCTGTTACAACAGCAATGCAATATTCGAGTTGACTTTTCTGCTTCTAATTTCCATGAATATAATTTGCGTGTCGCCAAAATTGTTTTCTCCTCAATTTTAAAATTATTTAAATGTGAGTTTTTTTGTTGGGCGCCAATTGTAAGGAGGACTTTTTATAAGGTTATTGCTTTAATTTAATTTATCGTTTACGGTCCAAGTAAGACAGCATGTGCGTCTATACCTGTCCTCGTAAATTGTTGTTTTTTTATTTAATCACAAGCAACAAGAGCCAAAAATGTCTTCAAGTGCTTAGTTTATATATATAAATAAAACTCGTCGTTTTAATGACTTCGTAAAGTTTTAACAACTTTATTCTTCAGCAGTTCGTGATATAATGAGTGTCTCAATCTCTTGTGAGCTTAATATATTCAAAATAAAGCTAAGTAAATTCAAATGAGTTAGTTTTATACTTTGAGAATTTAAACAGAATATAAGAGATTAGATTTTATGACAATAAGTACATTATTGAGTGCAATGACAAAAATTGAGTAATTCATAGTTTAGTCTAAACTGGTTTACAGTAGTGGCAAAAAATAATTCCTTTATGTATAAAATAATATAAGTGCGTTTGATAGTAAAGCAATAATTCATATTGAAATAAATTTAATAGATTCGTGTTGCTAAAATAAAACTAATATTCATAATTCATAATGTTAATTTAAAATTAGTGTCTTTAGAGGAATAACCGCTACAAAATTAACTTTCAACTAAGTTTTACCCAACTCAAGTTGAATTTTGGAAACACATTTAGTTTCGACTATATCCTGGGGTGAATTTTTTACTCGTAAATAGAGCATCATAAAGGAATAACATTTGAGCTCAAAATAATCACAACTGAACAATTTAAAGTGTTGGATTTTGTTTGAAAATATCAATGTATTTCAGTAAAAAACGTTAATTTTTCATTTTTCACTGCCGAAATTTCTATGGGCTTCCACTTAAAATACAATTTTACACAATTTAAATGACCACGTATCAACACAATATTTGCCAATAAGTTGCAATACATATAAACGTCCATATTAAGGAACTAATTGTTACTCTAGAAGCTAAATTTTTAACATTTGTAGTTTTTTTAACAAAAATAATACATATTATCCAACAATGTCAATTTAAATTTTACTGAATACACAATAAATACATTGCGTATATAACACTATTATACAAATTTTTATATACCCCCACGTTTAAAAAACGTAAAAAGGGTATATTAATTTTGTCATTCCGTTTGTAACGCCCATAAGGAGGCGTGGTAGGTATAGAAAAGTTTATATATTCTTGATCGGCATCACCAACCGAGTCGATTTAGTCCATCTGTCTGTCTGATCACGATTACAGCCGTAATTTTTAAGCTATCATCACGAAATATTTAAGCTTTTATCTTAGATGTTCAAAAATGAGCCAAATCGAATAAAAACCACGCCTTCCTCTTATACGAAGTGACATTATCAAAACGGTAAAATCTCTCAGAATTCCACAAAAATTAATATATGGACTTGAAAATTTGCATATGAGTTTTGATATTCAATATATACTCTCAGTATGAAATTCAGATGAAAACCATTAATACATCCCATACAAAGTGACTTTCAAAAAGGTAAAATGTCTTAATTCCACAAAAATTAATATATGGACTTGAAACTTGAAACTTTTTTGCATATGAACTTTGATATTTAACATGTACTCTGTGTATGAAATCCAATGAAATCGAGTGAAAACCACGCCTACCTCCCATACAAAGTGACTTTATCAAAAAACAAAAGCGAATATTGTCTATCAAAACTATAACGAAAATGTTTTTACAAATAAACATTTTATTGATTGCTTAAGACTTTGAATATACTTTGGTTCTGCCGTGGGGGTATTTTAACTTCGGCTGAGTCGAAGATCATTTCTTACTAATTTTAAATTATTTCAACAAATTCTTGAAAAAAACAATTCAATAAGTAAATATACCAATAGTTTTATTTTCAGTGTACGCATACAAATTATTTTTGTGGACTCTATTCGGTTTGAGACCTTCGCTCTGAGACTTATTTCTCTTGTATGTATGTACTTTATTACTCTCCTTTGTTGTGTGCTTGATGTTTCTATGATTCGATCGGTTCCGTCGTCTTGCATGAATTAATACTATTTAGTTTCTTTTCGGTTGGCTTTGTTAAGTTTTTAGTGAAACTTTGCTGCTGCTAAATAGTTTCTCGGTTGCGAGTTTTTTATTTTTAAAAAAAGTTTTTCATGAAAAAGAACAAATTTTAAAATTTTAAAGCGTTTCCACATTTAAAGATAACAAAATCTTCTGGAAGAAGTCATCAATTTTATATCAGCTGCAGAATTTTATTGTAGAAGATCGTGGAATTTCTGCTTGTGGAATTAAATTTTCGAGATGCCGAGGGTAGGTGTGTTCCGTCGACGTAATGAATGGCCTTTTTGATGTGCTTATTTTTTTTAATCTTATGCATGGCTCTCTGATCATGTACGCAACTTTAAAGAAAAAATTTAAAGAGTTTTATTTTGAGGCAAATTATTCGTTATTTAATCCATTTGTGATATTTTTAATGACATTTTGTTTTTTCTCTTATGTTCTGGCACCAAAACATGTTTTGTGTATAGTTTGTTCTCTTTGTGCTTTAATTTTTATGCCGTAAATGACAGCTCTGCTAATAATGTAATAAGTTATGATCTTCCTAGGGAAAAATTACTTTAATGTTGACTAGATTGTGATTATCTTCATAGTGTGAACATGGCATAATAAACAATGTAATCTCGCGTCTTAGAATCCTCTAGGGCTCTGAGTCGAAATTGTCATAATCAATACAAATAATTTTCAGTATATTTTTGGTGTTAGTTGTTCGGTTTTTATTTTTTTTTTTTTTTTACAGTTCTGACTCTGCTCTCAGCTGTGCAACTACTTTGTTAATTATACTGAGTTTAATCAAAGAACTAAGAGATATATTTTATTTCTATGAGTTTAATTAACACTGACAGCGAAATGTGCAGATGGTTCAAAAGAGCAGACACTTACAGTAAGTAATGCCAGATTTTTAAAAAGCAGCTACATATAATTCTGCAACTTGGGAACTAATTGATATCAGGGACCAAAAATAACTGTTATTCTACAATTTTTAAATAAAAAAGACAAAGAAAAAGTTACCAATGGATTTTTTTCAAATATACCACTATTATCATAATAGCCGCAGCTTCACGAATATTAAACGCCTTTTAAATTTTCGACTGTTATTCTAAAACTTAAAATTGCCTGTTATTTTGCACCATATCAGCCACCATTTCAGGCAAAAATAAAGGTTGAATGTTAAATAATGATGTTAAAGCTAATAGCACGTTCACACCTAAGCTAATTTGCTCATTTCGGCCAAAAAAAGCAAATGAGCTCATTTCCCATAGAAACTCTAATTTGAATATCCAACTCATTTTAACAAAATGAGTAGCAAATGAGATAATTTCACGTTAAGCATAGCTCCAAGCATATTAAACTGCTTTGTGAAAATACCGTGAATACCTAAATACCTAAAGCAAAATGTCAAACAAATTTTGGGCACAGAATTTGCCCATTTGGCTCAGGTGTGAACGTAATATAAATCTCATATCAATTAAATAAAAATCTCATTCATGATACAATTATACAGGTAGCATTGAAAGTGTTGATTTTCTCAGCAACAAGAAAACCAGCATCTGTCAAAAACAGTTGTTCGTGCAACAAAAGTAAAACAAATGTGAAAATAACTAAATTCTACAAAATATGTGTTTTAAATATATATTTATAACAATGAATGTTGTAAAAAATTATGTTTGATTTGTGCTACTTAACGGTTTCCAGTCGGTAGTGTTTTAAATTTAATTGAAAACTTATTTCATTTCGCCCATATGCATCTGCAGCTGCTGAGGTTGTTGCACTTAAACGTTTTCAACATTTTTTTTTTTTTTGTTAATAACATCAAGTTTACAAATTATATTCATTCTAGTTATAATAACTCACTATTAATATGCAATATTTAGTAAGCAAATGTTTGGTTATTTGCAAGCTCTGAAACATAAACAATTGCGAAAACATAAGCAATAATTGAAGCATAATCGCGAATAACGTTGTAAACGACAAAATTGTAATTTTTGACTAGAGATAAAAAAACGTTTTAAACATTGTAGGCGTTTATTTTTGGTTTTTTAGTTAAACACTCTGATTTAATAAAATTTTACCATACATAAAATATAAAAAAAGATTAAATAAAAGATTTAATTGCATCTCAATTTGCCGTTTAAAAGTTTTTACAGTGGAATAACGTTTATATCCAAAAATTTAATGGATGATGAAACGTTTTTCCACTACTAAAAACGGCTGCACTTACAGCTAACTGCACTTACAACGTTCTTCCAAATTACATTCACAGGAGCATTTTTGTTTTCTATGGTCTCTCCATTTCTCGAAATAAGAGACTGACCACTATCTCTTAGTCCTTTATAGTTAAAATTTTTTCAATTTTCGAAATTTATTTAACGTTTTGAGCATCGATAGCACTTGCGCATCAAGTTCGATTGTTCGCTTTTATTAATTTTACAAGCTCGTGCAACGTTATTCCACTGAGTGGCATTTAAAAATGCGTTAAAAATGCCCCAACCTGCATTTTTTTTTTACTCACTTCTGTTTTTATATAGTATAAGAAAGTAATTCTAACTGGTATCCGCGAAAAAAACAGTTTTTAAAAAAATGTCGCTTACAACTTTATTCGCGATTATGCTTCAATTGAATCCTCTCCTTCTTGACATTTTTTTTTGACAGATGCTGGTTTTCCAAGCATATGGGAATTTCAAGAATTTTGAATTCGAATTGCTGACTTTTTTGATAAAAATCATAGCCGGCACAGTCCTTGATTGATACACATAGATCATTGAAATTTAGCACGTGATGCAGTTTGGGATAGATAAATACTTGATCAAAATATATAAACTCTGGAGGCACTGCAACGCCCACCTGCCAATGGCGCATTTAGCGACATATTGCAAATATCAATAAAATTTATAAACAACAAAACATAGACTGGAAATTTGGTATTTCAAGTTTTCTTTCTGAAAATCATGTTATACATGAAAATAAAATAATTTTATATATAAACCTCGCCTATTTTCTATATTACGTAATGTGAAGATCTACCATAAAATTCACAATTACCCTATACCCATGTAAAAGCAAGGGATTGGAAAAATCAGATGACTATCACGTCCACATTGGCTGTGTTTTTTCATGGGAGATCAGATCATTTGTGAAAAAACAGTTCAGATCAATTGTGCGCTGTTTTTTAAATCACAAATAGATGGCGCTATTCTATATATAAGATAAACTGCTGATGTACTTTTTGAGCTGACAAATAAGTTTTGCGGAAATAAGTTTCGCCTAAATAAAACAAATTTAATCAAATTTGAACTTAACTTACTCTTCTTTATTTATTTCCATTGCCTTCAAGCTCAAAATTTATGTTCGCCGCTTTTACTTTTTTGTTAAAAATACCAATGCTGCCGAAATTTATAAATGTCAAATAATTTTTTTATATTTATCGTACTTTCTTATTGTGGCGACTGTGGCGTAGTGGGTTGAGTGTGTGATCCATATGCCAGAGAACCCTGGTTTTAATTTCCATCTGACACAGAAAGTTTTTTCAATTGAATTAATTTTTCTGTTCGGTCAGAGACTATAGATTGTATACAGAGACTATAGATTGTATAGACTTTGCATCTGAAAGCCACTTTCAACATTGAACAAATCGTAGGATGTAATTATCGGCACGGCGAAAAACATTGGCACGGGCAGCGAAAAAGCAGCGCTGACGGCAAATTTGTGTTGCTAGCATTTGTTGATAGACTCTAAAACGTCAAAATCTTATCAACAAAGTTGTCGGTTTTAATGTTGATTTTATTATTTTCATTGGAATTCTATGCGGACGGACTAGCTTGTTTGTTTACATTTTTTTTGCATGGTTTTTGTTATTGTTCTTCCTTCTTCCTTTGTCTGCAGGATTTTGTTTCGCTAGGATTTTAGCTTAATATTTGGCGATCGTCAGAAAATTTATATTTTTGCGATTTTGTCTATCTCGATGAAGCTATAGTTAAATCGCTGTAACTTTTTTAATTCAATTTGAATTGAAATGCATCCAAAGACTAAATTTTAGAAAACTTGATCACCTTTAAAATGACATCAAAAATTATTTTTTCACTAATTTTATTATTTATTTTTTTAACTTAACTTAATATTATATCTATCTATCTAAATCCACTAATTCTGAACCGATATAATAAATATAATTTATTTCATAATATATTGGCCTTGTTGCCACGCAGGACAATCGCCAGCTAGAACAACTACATTGTATTGTTGCTGCTGTATTTGCCTTGTTTCCACTAAAATATGCAATAAAAATATTTAAATAAATTAAATATTTAAATAAACCTTGTTGGTTATTGTAAATAAACTATAAATCAATTACACTATAACGAACAAGAAAAAAATATTTTTCAATTAAAGCCTTAAAATCCATTAAGTTTTATATAAATTTTAAGACTGAATTTTCTATAAAATATTTAGTAATAAAAAAAAACAAAATCAAAATGGATTTTATTTTAAGTAATTCAAACACAAAATTGTTTGGAAAAAAAATTTAAGTGTGGAAACAATAAAAGTTAACAAAATATAAAAATATAAAATTGAAAAGAAGAGTGTATTTTTATTATTGTTTTATAAATAAACTTAAAGCTAATTTATAAAACAAACAACATTAAAAATAAATTTTAAATAAAACGCAAAAACTAAAAACTTGTTAAAAAATATAACAGTTTTAATAAAACATAAATAATAAGTGAAAAAATACCATTTTATACAAATTGTGAGAAAATTATATAAAAATGAAAGTGCTTAAATAAACCAATAAAAATAAAATATAAAAATTAAAAAGCGTCAAAAGTCTAAATAAAAAATATAAATTACGTATAAGAAAAATATATATAAATAAATATAAGAAAAAATTAAATATAAAACTGAAAATTAAGAAATGGATTTATTTAATTTAATTTGATTTGATTTATTGATTACTTATTTTTTATTGATGCGTTTATATGCTGCTTAAACTATGCTTTTTTATTTTATTCTTACACTTAAAGAATAAAATAAAATATTTAAAGAATTTTGTTTAATTTTTATAAATAATATTGATTTTCACATTTAAATTTTGGTTTACCAATTTTACAATTTTTGTGAACTTGTTATTATTTGATTCTTATTTAATTTTGTTTCATACTTTTAAGATTTTTAAAATTTTTGAAAGTATTAAGCAAATTGAAGAAGTAGTAACATATAATTTGTAATATATAAAAATGAAACCAACACCAACCAATCAAAACACGCTGAAAAGATAAAAAAACGAGTTACAAATTTCCAACTACTTATTCAATTTCTTTAATACTTTCAATAATTTTAAAAATCTTAAAAGTATGAAACAACATTAAATTAAAATCAAATAATAACAATTTAACAAAAGTTGTAAAATTGATATACCAAAACTTAAATGTGAAAATCAATATTATTTATAAAAATTAAACAAAATTCTTTACATATTTTATTTTATTCTTTAAGTGTAAGAATAAAATAAAAAAGCATAGTTTTAGCAGCATATAAACGCATCAATAAAAAATAAGTAATCAATAAATCAAATCAAATAAAATTAAATAAATCCATTTCTTAATTTTCAGTTTTATATTTAATTTTTATTTATATTTATTTATATATATTTTTCTTATATATAATTTAAATTTTTTATTTTGACTTTTGAGACTTTTTAATTTTTATATTTTATTTTCATTGGTTTATTTAAGCACTTTCATTTTTATATAATTTTCTCACAATTTTTATAAAATGGCATTTTTTAAATTGTTATTTATGTTTTATTTAAACTGTTATATTTTTAACAAGTTTTTAGTTTTTGCGTTTTATTTAAAATTTCTTTTTAAAGTTGTTTGTTTTATAAATTGCTTTTAGTTGTTTAATTTGACTCTTATTTTTAATTCTATTTATTTTTAATTTTATTAAATTTTGTTAAATTTAAAATTTTTCGAACTTTAACTTTAATTTTTTACAAGTAATTTTGTATTTGAAATATTTAAAATAAGTTTTTTATTTAATTACGAAATATTTTTAATAAAATTAAGTCCGAAAATTTATATAAAACTTAATGGATCTTAAGGCCATAATTTAAAAATTAAGTTATGGTGTAATTAAAAATATTTTATTCTTGTTCGTTATAGTGTAATTGATTTATAGTTTATTTACAAAAACAAACAAGGTTTATTTAAATATTTAATTTATTTAAATATTTTTATTGCATATTTTAGCGGCAACAAGGCAAATACAGCAGCAACAAGACAACCAAGTTGTACAATACAAAATTTTTGATGTCATTTCAAAGGTGATAACATTATCTACAATTTTATACTTGGGTGTATTTCAATCCAAACTGAATTAAAAAAGTTACAGAGATTTTTCTATAGCTTCATCGAGATAGACATAATCGCAAAAATATAAATTTTCTGACGACCGCCAAATATTAAGCTAAAATCCTAGCGAAACAAAAACCTGCAGAAAAAGGAAGAAGGAAGAGCAATAACAAAAACCATGCAAAAAAATGTAAACAAACAAGCTAGTCCGTCCGCATAGAATTCCAATGAAAATAATAAAATCAACATGGCTTACCGACAACTTTGTTGATAAGATTTTGACGTTTTAGAGTCTATCAACAAATGCTAGCAACCAAAGAACTAAGATATAACCCGGTGGGCAATTATACTAGGCCTTATCAAAAGAAGGCATGATAAGACTACTACTATTGGCATCTTTATACCTCCTAATATCGCTGTACCAATGAGCACTTCTAGAAGCCCTTCCTATGGATGGGGCTCAAAAATTTTTTATTTCTGTGCAACGCAAAACATAAAAGAAGTGAAACATATCATAAAGTGTTAGCCCAAGGAGAGTACAGCGCTCTCCTATAAAAAACATAAATAAAAACAAAGCGAGAAAATTTTATTTTTTGTCACATGCGAGCATTGAACTCGGACCGCTGGCGTTATAGTCAAACGTTTTACCGCTCTGCTATTTCACCGTCTGATAACTTGTGAACAAAATGTACATAAAAATATAAGGTCCACAACTCTGAAATTATTTTTCCGCTGGACATCTACAGCAATTTGATTAATTGGTATGTAGAGTACATTCGTATATGGAGAATTTTGCTCTATAGATAAGGCGTTGTTTTTGAAATCTTGAGGTCGCTGGTTCGACGCTCAGCGGTGACAAAGAAGTTTTTTCAGTCATATATATACACTATGTATATTTCTCTCATTCTCTCTACTATCAAACATATCTTTCTTCTCTATCGTGTGACGAAATGAAGTAAAGTGACCTAAGAAAGTTTCACTTCAAAATAGAAATTGCAAAACAAAAGACAGTTTACTTCATATTTTTTGCACGGCAGTTAACTTGAGAGTGCTTTTATAAGCCCTCATAAAGAAGGTCTTTTAACATGCATTCTCAAAAAAGAGCTTCTGGCAGGCCTCTTTAGAGTCGCGAGAGAGGAAGGCCTAGAAAATTTGCTCGTTTCATATAAAAAAGTTAATGGGCTTGGATATGAGTGCGGAAGGTCTTCAAAATCCATATGAAGGCCTGCAAGTAGCGCTTCGAAGCCCTGCTTTTGCCCACTGGGTAATAATATAATATAATATAATGTAATATAATTTGATATCCAAAATATGCGGAAATCTGAAAAAAATTAAAAATAACATATATATTATAAACTTTGCTGAAGACAAAAGCGCCCCAAAAGTGTGTAAAGAGTGAAAAAATAATGCGCCCCTGAAGCAGTGATTGCGTTTTGACAACTGTGGTCGCATCAAATTGGCGCGACTATTTTTTTTTTACTGAGAAGACTTGTGAACAGCTGACGATCGCTCAGAAATGTAAAAAAACACACTCTGTCTCGCTCACTCAATTTACGAAATTGGCCACAGTTCACGTACACTGTATGTGTAGACAACACCACTTCGTTATATTTTAGTTCTTTGCCAGCAACACAAATTTGCCGTCAGCGCTGCTTTTTCGCTGCCCGTGCCGATAATTACATCCTACGATTTGTTCAATGTTGAAAGTGGCTTTCAGTTGCAAAATCTATACAATCTATAGTCTCTGCTGGGTCTCTAATTCGCTTATAATTTCCCACTATTCAGTACGATTAAATTTCCCTCCAAATATTGTAGGGGTGGCAGCACTAGAGCCCTTTGTCAACAAATTGACATTAAATTGCGTGAAGTTGTATATAAGCATAACCAAGGTGTAATAAATAGTTTTTTACTACGAATTTTACTTGTGAAAACTATTTCTGTTTTATTATAACGCTTCGGGTCAAAAGGTTTCAAAACTTCAATTTAGGTTTATATTCGTAAAAATGTTTAAAATACGTTTTTGTTACTTTTGTGAATGTACAGTTTAACAATGTAGAGTGTTAACAATCTTAATGCTAGTCAAAGCTCTAACATAATAAATAAGTTTAAACAACACAACGAAAACAAAAGGGGATTGGATGAAACATTGAATTGATAATGTACTAAATAATAGGAAATATTTTCAATAACAATTAAATCAATTGGGCGAGCAGATTGTAGAATTAAAATATTGTATCACCAGAAGGTTTATCCGAACATCACTTGTGGAGCAATTTTGCAAAATTTTGTTGGTAAATGAAATGAATTTTCATCTATTTGACTTAAGACACACATGTACCCAATCTCCAAAATTTAAATAATGCCACTTTTAAAACACATCTCGGAATAATCATTCTGCTTACTTTTACAACAAAACGGATGCTTACGCAGTCATTCATTAGTCGGTAGCTTTATGAACAATTTTTCATAATAACATAATAAACTTGCAATTTCAACCCTTCAAAGGACTTTGACCGAACTTCTAATGATCAAATTGTGTTGTGCGTGTTATAAAAGTTTGTACACAATTGATGAACTAGACCTACTAGTTTTATGCCGACTCCGAACAGCTATGTGCATGTTCTCAAGAAGCTTTAAATGGCATTATTTACTCTGAGGTTTGCCATTGTCTGCAGAAAGGTGATGGAAGGTCCATTGAAAAAACTTTCTTGTGTCAGATGGAAATTGAACCAGGGTTCTCTGGCATATGGGCCACACACTGCCCACTGCACCACGGCCGCCACAATTTTTAATATGTCTATAAAATTCCTGTGGTGGCGTCCGTGGCGTAGTTGGTTAAAGTGCGTGGCCGCTATGTCAAAGAACCTGGAGACCCAGGTTCGAACCCCAGCAGCGACAGAAATTTATTTGAATTAAAATAATTTTTCTGTACGGCCGCCACCTCTCTGCAGACAATGGCAAACCTCAGAGAGTAATCAAATGCCATGTTAAGCTTCTTGAGAATAAGAACATTACGTTCATCGCCGTTCGGAGTCGGCGTTAAACATCACAATTTACCTTTTCTGTTTTTCTATTTCGCGTTTTCATTTAGATTTATTGGCTTTAGTTTTACGGGGTTTATTGATATTTTCCACAGGATGCTCAATAGATTCCATTTTTCTATAAAATATTTACATTTATTTGTTAAGATTATCTTTAAAAATAAGTACGCCTTAACACCTCAAACACTATAGGAATACTGAGTAAGTAATACCATTCTCTAATGCAATGACAATTAATTTGGCGCTATTATTTGAAATAGACTTAATTTGGTACTCAATTGCATGCAAACAAATAAACACAACGGAATAGAACCGTTTTGCTACCAAATATGGAATAAAACTGTTTTGCTACTAACAAGTAGTTGGAATAGAATGGTTTTGCTTCAAGGTATGTTTTTTTGATATAATTTTTTAAGAAACACAACTGTTTAGACGAATCAAATTAAATGGTTTATATGCGTTTTTAATCGCCAAATATTATGCAGTCAGTTTTAAAATTTTTTTAATTTTTGGAGTAGACACCGTTTTGCAACTAAACGACACATATACATATATAACACTCATTAACGCGTTCGGCCACTGCTTCCACAGGCAGCTTCCGCTGCTTGTTTTATACAGGTATGTTATAAGAAGCAATAAGAAATGTTCCTACTTGGCGCTCAGTATTTGAGTGAAAATTAACACTTGTATTACAAGAAAACGGTAAGAGATAATGGAACTTTTTTGAGGTTAATAAATTCATTAAAAAATAATTTACAAAAAAATTTTTTATTAATTTCTAACATTTTTTGTGTATGAAACTTTAGTTTGAAGTTGACGTGTCGATATTGGGAAGAGCTGATGGTTACTATAATAACTAAAGTTTGGCAGAACCTAGGAAAAAACAAAATAAATTAAGTAAAAAAAAAAAAAATTAATATACCATGTTTTTAAAGCGAACTAAAAAGTATAAAATAATTTCTGCCAGAGTGGGGCTTTTAGTTCTCCTAAAAAAGTGGTGCGCAGTCTATTTCGTGTACACATTCATTTTTGACAATTGATACAACTTGATGACCAACTATTTATTTCTTTTTGCATATTTGGCCAAAAGTATTTTGATTGTATCAATCGTCTAGTAGCTCTTACTCCAGGATGAGATAATGAATGCATTTTGTCAAATATGCTTCTTAGCATGGAAATTTGCATCTATATTTTGTTTTCCGGAAATGTATTGTATGTTGTTTGTAAATTGTGCTATATATTCCAAGTGTCGGGTTTGTCTGGATGATCTGTCTGTTTTTGAATTTATAATTAATGTTAAATGTTTCAGGTCTGTAAAGATAACGAATTGTCTTCCTTCTAAGAAGTGTCTAAAATGTTTGACAGCACGATATATTCCTAAAAGTTCTCTGTCGAAAGTAGAATATTTCATTTCTGTTGGACGTAGTTTTTGAGAAAAATATGCTAAAGGCTTCCAAGTATCTTTTAAGGTTTGTTGTAGAACAGCTCCAATGGCGACGTTTGATGCATCTACTGCTAGAGGTACATAATTGTGCATGTTTATAAAAATGCGTAAGAAGAGTGTTTTTAGCAAAAAGTGATCGAACTTTCTCAAATGCAGTAACTGATTTTTCAGTCCAATTTAACTGTTTGGATTTACATTTAGATGCAGATGTTAACATTTCGTGCAGATAGCTTGGTTCTGCAGCTAACATCGGAATGTAACGATGGTTGTAATTTACCATTCCAATAAATTTTTGTAACTTATTTATGGAAGTTGGTGTTTCGAAATTTGTAATAAGATTAACTCCATCTCTAGAGGGCTGTATTCCATTGGAAGAAATTTCATAGCTAAGAGAATCTAGTGAAGGTACACCAAATATACATTTCGAAGTTTGACATTAAGTCCGTATTGTTGTAGTCGAGTAAAAATGATTTTTAAATGTTAAAAATGTTGACTCTCGTTTTCACTTGCAATTAAAATGTTATCCACGTATGTAAAAACGAATTCTAAACGAAAAAATACTTCATTGATGAAGCGTTGGAAGGTCTGAGCACTGTTTGGTAGACCGAATGGCATGCGTAGAAATTCAAACATTCCAAATGGTGTAGTTATTGCAGTTTTATAGACATCTTCTTCAGCCATTGGAATCTGGTGGTACGCACGAACGAGATCAATTTTAGAAAATATGGTCTTGTTTTTAAGTTCGATACTTTAATCATGTATGTGTGGAAGTGGTAATGGTAATGCAGTTGAGCATTCTCCACACGGTCGCCAATCATTTTGTTCTTTTTTTGGGACTAAATGAAGGGCAGACGCAAAATGAGAGTTGGAAGGTTTACATTAACCAACTTTGACAAGATATTCGAATTCAGCTTTGGCAATTTTCATCTTGATTGGATCTAGACGACGCACAGTGTGATGAGCCCATATAGCGAGTGGACAAAAATACAAGGAGTTATCCTAGAATCATAAAGTTTTGTGAAAATTAGTTTTACGATGAAAGAATTCTTTTCACAAAATTTCGTTCAAATTGAATGAATGGCACGGTAATATGAAATAGTTCCCCAAACTATTATCCTATATCAATAAAATTGGGTACACATAGTTCGTTTAGAGTTATAAACAGCTGGTGTGAAAATTAACTAAATCGATTTACTAATATGACCACCTCGCTTATAACTGAAATCGGTAATCAGGTATATTTACATAAAAAATTTACAACACATAGTTATTTTGTAGCTATAAATAGCTGGTGTGAAAATTAACCAAATCGGCCGACTAGCACGCCCACCTCCCATATAACTTATTTTCCAGAATAAACGTGAAGGGCATTTTAGCGAAAACAAGATTCAGATAATTTGCCATTACTCCTTTTTTTGGCTTTTTTGTTGATAAAGTATTTTATTTGAAAGTTTTATTAAACAAATTAATTTTTTTTTAAGTTTGAGAAAATTTTTTTTTTGTTTTTAACCAACTTCAAAAAGGAGGAGGTTCTCAAGTTCGTTGGTTTGTCCGTTTTTTTGTTTTTATTTTTTCTTATTTTTTGATAGAATGAGGATAAAAAAATAAGATCTGCATCAAAAGACGGGTATCG
The DNA here is from genome assembly GCA_943735915.1 of Pherbina coryleti. NCBI lineage: Eukaryota > Metazoa > Arthropoda > Insecta > Diptera > Sciomyzidae > Pherbina > Pherbina coryleti. Next base: position 57,546,593 of record OX030952.1, on the reverse strand, counting down.
TTTGTGGAAAATAGCCAGCCGGTTTTCATTTAAAGCACCAACAACGGGATTAAATTTGCTTGAAAAAAGCTCAAACAGGTGCTGCTATGTAATTTCCTTAAAAAAAGTTAACGGGTTTACTTTTTTTTCCTTTCGACATACAATTTAACAGGCAAGACTGTCCGTGCAAATTTTTTTATGTAGGTGCGATATTTAATGGTGTTTTTGAAGATCAAACTCAATTTTTTACTTAATTTTTATGTTCTATTTTTCTTAACAAAATTCCCAAAAATCATAAAAAATCTGCGAACTGATAGAACTATGTATATCATCATAAAGGGAATTTATTGAGGTTTAATAATTTATTACTTTTTATTATTTTTTTGCGTTCCACCCATGAACTGACGTCTTAAAGACAAACAAATGATTTTTATTTTTGCTTCATTCAATGGAAATATTTCAAATTTAAACAAAGTACTTATTTTACCTAAAATCCCTAAATCATTGATCCCTAAATCATTGACACCTAAGTAATGATCCATTTATTTGTTGTAAGAACTGTTGAGCTTTGTTTCAATTCAATTTAACTCATACACCTCGTTGATAAAAAAGTTAAATATTTTGGATTTTAATAAAATCCAAAATACCAAACAAAATTAAATTGATAATACACCTCGTATAAATTACGTGTAAATTCTAAAATTCTAAAGAAGGATACAACAATTCGTTTTAATGTAATTTAACTCATTCGAAGTGTACTATGAAACTAGGCAATAGTGTAAAAACACGTGCTTTTTGAGGCTGTTGTTAAAGCTTCAAAAAATGCATACAATTTTGAAATTTTCATATACGAAATTCAAAACTATCATGACTACACTCAGAAAAAAAACATTGGTAAAATCAAAATTTTTCATTAGTATATCTGCCAATTTTACATTTTGTTTCATGCTAAAGAGTTTATTCTTTTGTATTGAAATGGCTGAAGCTATTGTTTTAAAAAATTTCCCCTTTTAAATCAATATGTAAAAGTTTTGAAAAAAATGTTGGAACAAAATGGGTTATTGTATAATCAAATACTACAAAATGTTTTTTTAAAATTTTAAAATTTTGATTTAATATCGTTTAGCTTTTTGAAATAAAATGTTACAAATGTAAAAACAAAATTGTTCAGGTTCAAGCAAGCGCCATACTTACAACACAATAATTCGTAGATTTCTTGCAAGTCACATTCCAACAGCAAATCTTGCAGTGACTCCATCATTTATTTGTATTTATTTTCCACTTTAATTTTGCTCTAACTGTTTTTCTAGAAAACACACGAACGAACGAATCGAAGAAAAAAATATGCAACAAAACCAATGCTTGCTTATAATTTTAAAATTTTAAATTTTGATGGACGTATTTGCATTTCATCTTTATATGCATTGAAGAATTTATCGATAAAATTAAAAATCTGTGAAACATAACGGAGCTACATTCAATTCAATGTATTTTTTTTTTTCATTTAAGACATTAAAAGCTTGTTTTCAAAGGTTTTATTATTACAATTTTTAACATTTTGAATCAACATTTTACAGTTTTTGAGAAAACAGTTTTTGTTATTTCAAAATACAGGGTGCGGCTAAAGTAACTATATGATTTGTTTTTTAAATAACTATTGAATGGAATGAAAAAAACAAAAAAATTTATGATAAAAAGAAAGTTTATTTTATGTTATTTTTTTACATTAATTATGAAAAATAATATCAGTTAAATGAGAACCGTTTTCTCTAACGCAAAAATGTGCTCTTTTTATGGCCTTTTCCATGACTTTGTTGAGTGTTTCTTGTGGTATACGATCAATTTCTTCTTGAATGTTGTCCTTTAGTTGCTGCAAGGTTTGGGGCTTATTCACATAAACTTTGTCTTTGAGATAGCCCCACAAGAAAAAATCCGGTGCAGTCAAATCTGGCGATCGTGGTGGCCATCTCAAATCGCCGTTTTTAGAAATTATCCGATTTGGAAATTGTTGTCTTAATAAGTCCATCGTTGCACGGGCTGCATGAGCTGTTGCACCATCTTGTTGAAACCATATATTGGCGTTTGGTGGCAATTGCGGAAATAAAAAATTTTGTAGCATTACTCTGTAACGTTCTCCATTTATTGTTTCACATACACCTTGATCGTTTTCAAAAAAAAAAGGACCGTAAACTTTTTGGGCGGTAATGCCACACCAAACGGTAACACGAATTGCGTGTAAAGATTTCTGATGAAGATTTTTGGGATCCCCAAAATCTGTTGTTTTGTTTATTTACGAAACCGTTCAAGTGAAAATGCGCTTCGTCGGTCATCATTAAATTTGACAAAATATTTTCATTTTGATCAACGAGATTTAAAACTGCTCTAGCATATTCCAAGCGCAATACGAAGTCCTCAGGATTTAGTTTTTGGACTACTTGGATTTTGTAAGGGAAGAGGTGCAAATCGTGTTTTAAAATTCGCCGAAGAGTGCGGTCAGAAAGCTGCAACTGGGAAGATCGTCTTCTCGTTGATGTCTCCGGATTTTCTTCGACGCTCTGTCGCACAGCATCAATATTTTCGGCCGATCTGCCAGTTCGAGGTCTGCCCGTACGTCTTGAATCTCCGACAGTCCCATATTCAGCAAAATTATTCACCAACGAACGAATGGTTGGACCCGTTGGAGCAGTTCTTACACCATAAAATCTTCTGTATGCACGTTGAGTATTAATTATCGAACGATGATTTTCAATGAATAGAAAAACAATCTTAGTTCTTTGCGCAATTGTATAGCGTTCCATTTTTAAATATTCTCCCAAGTTTAATTTCTGAAATAGGAAAAAAGAAAAAGAAAACTCGCAAGCAAAGAAGTTACAATTGTTTTACATCATATAGTAACTTTAGCCGCACCCTGTATTTATTTTTTGAAACAAAAGCTTTTACTTTAATTTCAAAATTTTTATGGCAAAATCAAAAGTTTTTATATCAAAATGCTAAAATGTTGATTTCAAATGCGGAATTTTTTCTGAGTGTACATGGCGGCAAAATCATTAGTTAAGAAATTACTGGTTGTAAATGATACAGCGGAACGTAGTGTTGCTTTAATTTCAAGGTTTAATGCCGTATTAACACACCAGAAGGAGCAAAAGCAGTTCATTTTGTATGCAATGGAAAAACATTTTAGAGATATACCAACCAAAAAATTTTCGAAAACAAAATTTTTAGAATATTTAACTTCTTCAATTAAATAAATAATTTTAGTTCTTTTCGTTTTTTTTTTATTTTTATTTTATTTTTTCTTTAAAGTTGTTTTCAAATTCCTTAATTTTTGGTGTACTTACATAATTGTCAAAAATAATTATCCATTCCACCTCAATTCTGCAGACTTAAATTAGGTTTTCTAAGCACATGTCTTTAACGAAGGTGGATTTATCAGGTGAGCTAGTTAGGTACGGATTTGACTTCATTGGGGATCACACAATTATTGTATCCTTCCGTAGAGTTTTAGAATTTACACGTAATTTATACGAGGTGTATTATCAATTTCATTTTGTTTGGTATTTTAGCAAAGAATTGAGGCCCAACGAACCCACCCAATTAAAATCCAAAATATTTAACTTTTTTATCAACGAGGTGTATGAGTTAAATTGAATTGAAACAAAGCTCAACGGCTCTTACAACAAATAAATGGATCATTACTTAGGTGTCAATGATTTAGGGATCAATGATTTAGGGATTTTAGGTAAAATAAGTACTTTGTTTAAATTTGAAAGATTTCCATTGAATGAAGCAAAAATAAAAATCATTTGTTTGCCTTTAAAACAGTCAGTTCATGGGTGGAACGCAAAAAAATAATGAAAAGTAATAAATTTCTTAAACCTCAATAAATTCCATTTATGATGATATAGTTCTATCAGTTCGCAGATTTTTTTATGATTTTTGGGAATTTTGTTAAGAAAAATAGAACATAAAAATTAAGTAAAAAATTTAGTTTGATCTTCAAAAACACCATTAAATATCGCACCTACATAAAAAAAGTTGCACGGACAGTCTTACCTGTTTAATTGTATATCGAAAAGAAAAAAAAACTAGTAAGAAATGATCTTCGACTGGGCCGAAGTTAAAATAGCCCCACGTCCGAACCGAAGTATATTCAAAGTCTTAAGCCGTCAATAAAATGTTTATTTGTAAAAACATTTTCGTTTAACATAGTTTTAACAGAAAATATTCGCTTTCATTTTTTATAAAATCACTTTGTATGGGAGGTGGGTGTGGTTTTCACTCGATTTGGTTGAATGTTATACACAAAGTGCATGTTATATATCAAAGTTAATATGCAAAATTTCAAGTCCATATATTATTTTTTGTGGAATTTAAAGAGATTTTACCTTTTTGATAGTCACTTTGTATGGGAGGTAGGCGTGGTTTTTATCCGATTTGGTTGAATTTCATACTTAGAGTGCACTTTAAATATCGGGGCTCATATGCAAAATTTCAAGTCCATATATTAATTTTTGTGGAATTCTAAGAGATTTTACCGTTTTGATAAAGGCACTTTGTGTGGTGGGTAGGCGTGGTTTTCATCCGATTTGACTCATTTTCGAACTTGACCTTTATTTTTTAGATAAAAGCTTAAATATTGAATTTCGTGATGATAGCTTGAAAATTACGGCTGTAATCGTGACGACAGACGGACAGACAGACGGACATGGCTAAATTGACTCGGGTGGTGATGCTGATCAATAATATATATACTTTTCTATACCTACCACGCCTCCTTATGGGCGTTACAAACGGAGTGACAAAATTAATATACCCCCATTTACGTTTTTCAAACGTGGGGGTATAAAAATAAAAACGTTAACTTTTTTCAAGAAAGTTACAGAGCAAAAATTGTTTGAGCTTTTTTCAAGCAATTTTAAGCCCGTTTTTGGTGCTTTAACCCGCATCCATCGTTTGCATCAAATTGATGCAAATTCTTGAAACACATTCATATATTAAAAACAAATATGCATATTTAAATTCAGAATTTTGGCTACCTTCCTAAAATATCAAAATAAACAAGTGAGCAGTTCTACAGTTAGAGATAGTCTTAGACTTATCGCGCTAGAATAGTTAATAAATTGAAAATATTCCAATGAATAATATTGTCTTTTTGTATCTGCATCAAATTGATGCACAACGTACTTTTCGTTACTAAAAATTTCCGATGGATGCAGGTTAAATGAAAACCGGCTGGCTATTTTCCACTAACGATGCCCGTCTTTTGATGCAGATCTTATTTTTTAACCTCATTCTATTAGAAAATGCTGGTGGAGCGAAAAAAAACACCTTTGCATTTTTCATATATATTTTGGGTGCTCTAATGTATATACATCGATAACTCCTAAAGCATTTGCCCTATTTCCGTAATTTTTTGTCAACAGATAGATACCATGAACGCGGAGGTCCTTTTGTGAAAAAGTGGGCGATATTCGACAAAGGGGCGTGTTAATATTAGAAAAACACTGCATTTCAGTTAATATTGACACTAGGGTACTGAAATTTACAGTAAAAATACTAGGGTAGGCAGAATTATTACAAATTACGGTCATATAAGAAAAACATTGTATCTCAAATAGTATTGAAACGAGGGTACTGAAATTTAGTACAGGGGTTAGGCATTAGTTCCCCATAGCTGTACTATCCAAGTTAATTCGACGTCTAGAAAATAATGTTGAAGAATGTAATGAATGGTTGTCGAGAAATGGGTTTTTTTTTATCTAGAATCCAAAATTCGAACATGTTTTTATTATTGATGGTCTATTGTACGTATGCCATAAAAGTTTCATAATTATATGTTTAAAAATGAGAGAGATATAAATATTTCAACTTTAAGGCTTTTTCCACGGTTTTCTTCAACTAAAACAGAAAACTGCTGGTAGCACTATCTAAAAATTAAAAAAAATTTCTTTTTAAATTTTGGTTTTCATATTTTGATATAACCATCCCATTTTTGAACTAGCTCGGTTTTTTTTTAATCACCCTAATATATATCATACATAAAAGAATGTTAAAAATTAATAAAAAAACATGTTTGTAAATAATTTTTTTGTGTATTTATTCACCAAAAAAAAATTCCATTATCTTTTACAGTTTTTCTGTAAAAATTTTTTAAATTTTCACTCGAATACCGAGCGCGCCAAGTAGGAACATGCCTTAAATTTGCCTAATTGGGAGGGGGTATTGAATATCATATACAACATTTATTATGTTAAGTTCTTGTTTCTATTTCTTATGTTTAGTATATTTGAAATTATGTTAAAAAAAAATAAATAAATAACTGGCCATTTCAGCCCTTCAAAGGACTTTGACCTAGCATTCTTATAATCAATTGTGATGTGCGTGTTATTAAGTTTGTACACAATTGACCGAAAACCGGACCCTACAGGTTTAACGCCGACTCCGAACGGCGATGAATGGAATGTTCTTGTTCTCAAGAAGATTCACATGGCATTTTGATTACTCTTTGAGGTTTGCCATTGTCTGCAGAGAGGTGGCGGCCGTACAGAAAAATCATTTAAATTCAAATAATTTTCTGTCGCTGCTGGGGGGTTCGAACTCGGGTCTCCAGGTTCTTTGACATAGCGGACACGCACTTAACCAACTACGCCACGGACGCCACAATTATGTTTAATTATGGCGAAATTATGTTTACTGTTTTTTAATCTTTAAAAAGAAAATATAAAAAAATTTTATTGAGGCAATAATCGTCACATTGTTGGTTTGTTCTGCTAAGTTCATTTTTCAATAAAATAATGAGAATTAATAAAAAAAGAAATAAAGAGGAATTCTTTTAAAATAGCATAGTCAAGGCCCACTTCAGCAACCATATTTTTAAAATCAAAATACGAATAGAAATAAAAAATACTAAATATGTAACGTAATAATGAAGACATTTTTTAAATAAGTTCTTATTTATTGTTTTAAATTTTTTCCAGCTATAGATAAATATGGGCATCTCCCAGTGGCACGGACGCGACATTTGCACGCTTTTAATTACGTCAAAAACAAGAAAGAAACATAAAGAACCAATATGTATTTTTAGTGTTCTAACGCGCTGAAAGAGTGCTACATTTAACAAATATATGGGCAAGATTAAGTACAAATAAGTACAAAGTTTTGTCGGACGCGACAAAAAAAAAAAGTTTTTTGAAGCTCTTATAGAAATAAACAAAATTTAGCTATATTTGGCAACTTTTGTTTTATATATATATACACTGAGTCAAAATGACATTAAAATTTAAAGAAAAGACTTTCAAACTTAAAGTAAATGTGCACAATAATCAGCCGGCGAAAAATTCTTTACAATTAAACGCAAATGTTTTGAGTCAAATTTATACAAAAAGTAACATTTGTTTTAATGACACGTCTTTTAATTATATCATGAAAAAAATTCTTTTAAATCAAAAGGACATTCTTTAAATCCCAGTTTTAAAGTAAGTTATATTAATTTTAATGTCATGTCTTTCAATTTAACCGAGAAGGAAAAGTATTTTAAATGAAAAGTAATTGCTTTCAATTTTTTGTTAAAAGTAAGTACAGTTTATTTTAAAATCATGTGTTTTTACTTATTTCTGAAAAAATAATGCTTTGAATAAAAAAATTCCAGTTAAATAAAAACGCCATTTATTTTGTGATATGAAGATAAATATATTTTTTAAATGTAATTAAATCTAACAACAGTTTTACCATTGTTAAGTGTGTAAATTTGCATTGGACATCCGGAGTGTTCGGTCTTTTCCCCTTGTGCTGCAGATTGGTATATTTGTTGAGCAATTTTCCTGCAGCTCTTTGGTTTGCGGTTATCGTAATATAGTAATAGTCCTATGAATAAAATTAAATAGTTATTAAGATAAATATAAATTTCTTAAATTGGTAAATATTCATCAAAACAAGTTTCTCGTTGGGTAAAATTGTAAAATATGTAAAATATAAAATTTATTACCTGTTCTTTTGCCACAAAAAAAGCTTCTCCCGAAACTCCGCTCTTTTCCCAACGTTTGACAATGTATCGGCAATATCTCTTTCATTCAAATATACATATAATGTTGTTGTATGTAATGCCATTTGCTGAAATTTGAAAAACCATCAAAAAGTTAAGATTTTAACGCAAAGTTGCTCTTTCCGAAAGTCAGTAATGTGCATGGTATAATAATATAATGTAGCACTGACAGTTGGTTGGGAAAACATCTCCTGTCAGAAAAAATAATCAAAAAGAGAGCGCTCACAATCGGCCAAAACACAAACAATGTTGAAAACGTTGAGGTGAAAAAAACAACAACCTCAGCAGCTGCGGGTGCATTTTCACAAACAGCTATTTTTGACAGGAGATGTTTTCTTGTGGAAGAGAAAATAAGCAGTTGTCAATGCTACCTTGTATTATTATACCATGAGTAATGTGTGCCCAGCTAGCATTTTCAATCGTAGGTGACTCTTCCACGATCGGAGCGGGCGATTAAATAAATCGTCGACGATGTCGTATTCCGATCGCGGAAGTTCAGTACAACGGGAGAAACTGTGTCAAGCCGGCGACTCTTCCATTCGAGTCGTCTACGATGCTCAAAAAAGAATCGTGTATGATGCTTTTATTCCTACTTCAAACGATCCTTGAATCAATCGCCTAATTGAGTCGTGTACGATGCTCAATAAAGAATTGTGTAAGATGCTTTTATTCCTACTTCAAACGATTCTTGAATCAATCGCCTAATTGAGTCGTCTACGATGCTCAGGAAAGAATCGCTGAAGAGTCTTGAAACTATTGCCAAGACGATCTTTAATTTACCCTAAATGCTTCAAAATAAGAAGCATTGTTCTGTATTGTTAATTTTTTAATTGTAATATATGTAATTAGCTTAAACTCGTATAAATAAATAAAAATAATTCAATTATTAATTAAAAAAAAAAAAACAAAATTCAGACAGAAAAAAAAATATATAAAAAATAAATTATGGAGCCAAATCCCCCTAATTTTCTTCGTCATCCTTCTTGGTCCGATCACCCTTCCTGAGTCGGTCACCAGCATAGACAAAATGTTGCTGCAGGACTTTATTTATTAATGCGTCGTCACCTTTGAATTTTGAGTGACATATATCTTAAAAAAGAAAAACAAATTAGGAAACTGTAAGAGCATGAAATAAAAAGTACTTACTTGCTATAATTCTTGGAATAGATTTTTTTGCTTCTCGTTTGCTTTTTAATCTTATTACTTTGGTAGATAGCATTACAATTTTTAATTTTTAATTTTTATATATACTTTTTAATAACAAAATATTTACCAGTCGCGACACGTGTTCACTAGCTAACAACTGAGTTATAATGATGCAAAAATCAGTTGTTCTTTGTAAACTTTTCTAAACACAACGGTTGAATTCACCAAACGATCGCGAGAATTGTGAAATTTTTAACCCTTTAGGGTTGCCATCTAAAAATTTTGAAATTCTGACAACGGATTCGGCGACCCATTTTTACCTAGTGTTCGCCCCCATTATCGAATTCGTAAAAATAAAAAAAATTAGGTGGCAACCCTATCAGCCATCTAAAATTTTAAAATTCAGACATCATATTCGAAATCAGCGACCCCCTAAAACTGTATAATAGTGATTAAAGCTTTTAAAAAAGCATATTTTTAGATGGAAACCCTATACGGTTAAAAATTTCACAATTTTGAAATTCTGACAACCGATTCGGATTTAGCGACCCATTTTTACCTAGTGTTCGCCCCAGCATCGAATTCGTAAAAATAAAAAAATTAGGTGGCAACCCTATCAGTCATCTAAAATTTTAAAATTCAGACATCATATTCGAAATCAGCGACCCCCTAAAACTGAAGAATAGTGATTAAAACTTTTTAAAAAAGCATATTTTAGGTGGCAACCCTATAGGGTTAAAAATTTCACAATTTTTAAATTCTGACAACGGATTCAGATTCAGCGACCCATTTTTACCTAGTGTTTGCCCAAGCACCGAATTCGTAAAAATAAAATTTCTATTTGCCAATGGTAGAAATAATTACTTCGCCAAGGTTCTGTTGTGTTAGGTGTGATTGATGCATTTTTCGCTGTTAGTAATTGTTCTGTTAAAGCAAACGGCGAACTTGGTTTGATTTGAAGCTGACGAGTGCTCTGCAGTGTTCGTTTGTTATCATTAAATGGCTTGGATACGCTCTGCTTGACTAACAAAGTTCTGTCAAGCTCTGAACTCTGCACTGTTGGATCTACTGTTGTGGAAAAAACGAGTGCATTTATGCAGAGGTTTACCAAACAGTTTCTGATTGGAATCACATATACAATAGATTCTGGGTTAAATTTACTGATTTTGGAGCAAATTTAATTATATTATATAAAAATAATTAAATTATTAAAAAATATGATGATATAGTTTTGTTTTTATTTTATTTCCACACCACCTTTGAGGCATACAATTTGGTGCGTTACCGATATTTTAATGGGTAATAATAATATAATATAATGTAATATAATGTTATATAATATATAATATAATTTGAAATCCACAATATGCGGAAATCTGAAAAAAAATTAAAATAACAATTATGTATCATAAACTTTGCTGAAGACAAAAGCGCCCCATAAGTGCATTAAAGAGTGAAAAAATAATGCGCCCCTGAAGCAGTGTTTGCGTTTTGACAACTGTGGTCGCATCAAATTGGCGCGATAATTTTTTTTTTTACTGAGAAGGCTGTTTGCAAGCGAAAGCTCATAAATGACGAACGCTCATAAATGTCAAAAAACACACTCTGTCTCGCTCGCTCAATTAACGAATCGGCCACAGTTCACGTACACTGTATGTGTAGACAACACCACTTCCTTATATTTTAGTTCTTTGGCGCTACGCAGTCTAACGGGATGACTTTCCATGCGTGGAGAGTTGTTGGTATGAGTTATAGAGAAAAGCATGCATGATTGACAAAGACACTTGTAATGTCGCTTAAGGCTTTGTATGAGATTTTTTTAGTTATTTGCTGTTTTTTTTTTTTTTTGCATCACAAAAGAGTTAATGATTAAATAAACGTCCAATATTTTAGCTTCATCACAGCGCGATATAGAATTTTTTAGCTTACTCGTAAATACGTATACAAATAGACTACTTTTCCGCAACCCTTGTAATAGACACTTTTTTATTGTAATTTTTGCACTTCAAACTTTTTCACTTTTGTTAATATTCTTACTGTTTTTCTTTTGTTTATATTTTTTATTGCACTTACTTTTCAAATCTTCCAATATTCTCGGCATTCCGAACTGCAAGGTATTTTAAGCGACTTTCATCCTTCATGTAGATAAAGCTTTTTTGCGCACTCACTCTACCACAGAATAACAAAGACTAATTAATCTCAATTGACACCAAGGCTTTTGACAGCTAAAATAAAACAAAATGGGATAAATCTAATCGCAACGAGTGTTATTGCATACATTCGTATATCATCGGCAAGCAACGAACTCGGTTTGTAGCGGCAAAAAGGAAATTTAAGGAACATTACTTTTAGTTTTCTTTTACAGCAGAGAAGATTCCTTTCAAATTGCTGTAAACGGTGAAATGCATTAAATGTAAAAGTAAATGCAGTATTTCTTTTCTCTGTGTATGCAAATGAAGGTCAAAGGATAACATTTCTTCGTAGACTTAAAATATGAGAACTATCCCTTACCTTTCTTTAATTAGGAATTGCACGAATACGGACGCAACATCATGGACGCGACAAATTTTTCCAAGGGGAAAAAATTACAGATAAAATACAAATAAAGTAATGTTTATTATAACACTTCAACTTTTAATGAAAATAAAACATAACAAGTTAAATTCAAGTTACATAGCAGAAACTGTAAAACTGTAACTGTAAAAATAAAGAACAATTTTTTTCTTTAATGAAGAAGCGGTTTTTCTTTTGTAATGCATGAGATTGTTGTTTGTAGAAAACTTTAAATTTCAGCAACAACATAATATTACTTGAATAAGCTTAAAACACAAAGAAAACATATGGGTATAATTCGTCAAGTCTCAGAAAAACAACTTGTTTCTTTTAAAGTAATATATTTCGGCCAAAAATTTAAAGAATTCAAAATTTCCTTACATTTATCAAATTTAGTTAGTTAAGCTTTATTATTGGATAATATAAAGTTTTTCTGACCAGTTTGAATTTTTCACTAGTGGTGGACCTTTTTTGGGAGATGCCCATATGTTTTGTAACTTAAGCAAAAAGATCTTGAAGATCTTATTATAAAGTTGTAAGGAATTATGTGCTTCTTCAAAGTTAAAATATCATAACAGTCGTGTTGAGGTTTATTCGAAGCTATGAAGATTATATTTTTTTGACGACGTCAGTTTGTATGTGGGATTGACGTGGTTTTTATCCAATTTTTATAAATTTCAAATTCAGAATGTTTTCCATAGCAATGTTTATGTGTAATATTTCAAGTCAACAAAGTCTTCCAGTCTCTCAAATCAGTCTTCCAAAATATTTCCACAAGTTAAGGTTTTGCTATTTTGGTGACGTTAGGTTGTATAGGAAGTATTCGGAGTTTTCGATTGATTTTGCTAACAGTATATATTACAACAAAGTTTCTGTGGAGTGTTCAGAGATTTTTCTGATTTGGTTATGCCACTTTGCATGAAATGTAAGCGTGCTTTTCAAATGATTTGGCTTATTTTCATAAATAACTGGCCATTTCAGCCCCTGAAAGGACTTTGACCTAGCTTCTTATGATCAATTGTGTTGTGCGTGTTATTCAGTTTGTACACAATTGACCGAGAACCGGACCTACAGGTTTAACGCCGACTCCGAACGGCGATGAACGGAATGTTCTCGTTCTCAAGAAGCCTTACATGGCATTTTGATTACTCTCTGAGGTTTGCCATTGTCTGCAGAGAGGTGGCGGCCGTACAGAAAAATTCATTTTAATTCAAATAATTTTCTGTCGCTGCTGGGATTCGAACCCGGGTCTCCAGGTTCGTTGACATAGAGGCCACGCACTTTAACCAACTACGCCGCGGACGCCACAGATCAGTGTGACTAGTTACTGATGAATTTAACTCTAATGAGTTCTTCCGATGAAAAAAATGGATTTTTTTAGTTTGTCGAACCAGCAATACGTCAAAATTTGCTTAGGTTGTTCATTATCTGCCTCGTATTTCCTTCTTCGGTTCAAAATTAATAGCAGAATACGTTTTTTTTTTTCTTTGAACACTTCAATAACCCAGCAATTTCACACTTTATTTCGTCTTAATTTCTTAATTTTCGAATGAATTGGCGCTCAACATCTGTGCAATGCACTGCTCTTCCTATTCTATATAAAAAAGGTACGAAAGGTAAAAAAAATTATTAATTTTTATCAATACTTGTTTAAAACTTTCTAAACGGTATTTGTATAAAAAATTTTTAATACTTGTATATTCAATATCACTAACAAAAGTAGAATGCGTTTCTATTTTTTTCCAATACAAAATCAAGTTCGCTGATTTAAGGGTTTGCACAACTGATATTTTTACCGAATTATGTGCAAAAGCGCAAACAAAATAGAGTACCCATATCCAACTTTTATGTACAGTGGGTTACATTCATATAGTTTGCTTTAAAACTTAATAGCATTCTTCGAAATGTTAAAGGGCTTGTCGTTTCTATTATTTGTTCCATCACTGTATATATATATATATATATATATGTATATATATGTCGCAGAGTGTATATTTTACTACGGAACGTCAAACATTCGTAGGGTTGACTAAAATCAAATTGAAAAATTTTGATGAACTACTTACGACATTTGGAGCAGAGATAAAATTTTAGATTGGAATAGAGATCAGATAAGAAAAAAACGTGCAACCTTTAATTACATCGCGTTCCGGAAATTAATAATTTGAAAAAAAGAATTATGGAGATTTTAAATATCCTTGAAGCTTCGTTATAAATATATAAACTGACCATTTCAGCCATTGAAAGGACTTTGACCGAACTTGTTATGATCAAATTTTGTTGTGCATTTTATTAAATGTTTGTATACAATTGATCGAGAACTGGACCTACCAGTTTTATGCCGACTCCGAACAGCTAATGTTAGTGATGTGACGAGTCGAATTTTTTTTCAACTCGAGTCAACTCGAGTCGGAATAATTTAAACTCGAGTAGAAACTCGAGTTGGCGAGTCAGCGAGTCATCATTTCAAAGTCGAGTTTGCCATTCTTTATCTACGAATCAGCTTACCAAAGGCGAGTAAGGGATTTTTTACTTGGTATGAAAATTGACGATTTGATTATTTTATTTTAACTTTTGAGCAACTTAGCTTCAAGGCAAATTATTTTGCAACAATTATTACTCAAAATAAAATAAAGGTCATGCCTTTTTTATTTTATTTTAATAAAAAAAGATAAAAAAAAAACAAATAATAGACAAAACGTTTCCACATATAAATAAAATGAATACTTCAATTAATTCAGTCTATTATGACTTGATTTAATAAAAAATTCGCAAACGCTCGATTTTTTATTTTCCGGAGGCATTTTTAAAACTGTTGATAAAAAATTCAATGCTATCTTAATCGTTTTTTTTTTTTAGTGTGACTCGCAACTCGAGTCAGACCCGCAACTCGAGTCAGACTCGCTGCCACACAAATAAAACTAACAACAAAACGACAAAAAAGCAATAACAACAACACCACACATTCAAAAGTTTGTTGCGCATTCGTGAAGAATACCTGAAACTGTATTTTTCTACGCTTGCTTTGATTTTAAATTTTACTATAATTTCATATGCAAGCGCTAAGCAAACGAACTCGCAAAATCTCGCAAGCATATCATTTTAAAACAACGAATGCGAAAAAACTCGTTTCATTTTTGACAACTCGAGACACAGCTAAAAGTGACTCGAGTCGACTCGATTTCAAGTTTGACTCGAGTTAACGAGTAAAAAACTCGACTCGTCACATCACTAGCTAATGTGCATGTTCTCAAGAAGCCTTACATGGCATTATTTTCTCTCTGAGATTTACCATTGTCTGTAGAGAGGTGACAACCGATCAGAAAAATTAATTTCAATTGAAAAATTTTTCTGTGACTGGTGGAAGATTCGAACCTCGGACCTCGCGACTCGAAAATTTGCACCGAGTGGTTCACGCACTTTAACGAACTCGGACATGGCCGCCAAATAGACTAACTACGATGTAACTGCGACGCTTCCAATGCCTTCATACAATTCTCTTTTAGATTTGTTTGCGCATGGCTGATGACATCTACCTTATAGAGTAGCTGCTATTATAAGACGCACAAAAATGATGAGAACACACAAAATTAAATAAAATTCCCCTCAATGCCAAATATAAAATAAAAAAGAAAACACCAAAACGAAATTATATTTTTATATAATATCCACGATTTAATGAATGGAAATTGTGTTTTTCATTTAAGAATTCATGTCTGATATATTTTTATTATTATACTGTTAAATTTTTATTAACGATGTAGCAACACAGACTATACAGTCATACTGAAACGTACGTGTCCCATTCCGCTTACAGTTCTGCGTTACACTGCCACCAACTACAACGTATCTCTAACGATCAATGAAACCACGAAATTAAATGCCAAAATCAAACCAGAGACTATAGATTGTATAGACTTTGCATCTGAAAGCCACTTTCAATATTGAACAAATCGTAGGATGTAATTATCGGCACGGCGAAAAACATTGGCACGGGCAGCGAAAAAGCAGCGCAGACGGCAAATTTGTGTTGCTAGCATTTGTTGATAGACTCTAAAACGTCAAAATCTTATCAACAAAGTTGTCGGTTTTAATGTTGATTTTATTATTTTCATCGGAATTCTATTCGGACGGACTAGCTTGTTTGTTTACATTTTTTTTGCATGGTTGTTGTTATTGCTCTTCCTTCTTCCTTTGTCTGCAGGTTTTTGTTTCGCTAGGATTTTTAGCTTAATATTTGGCGATCGTCAGAAAATTTATATTTTTGCGATTTTGTCTATCTCGATGAAGCTATAGTTAAATCGCTGTAACTTTTTTAATTCAAATTGAATTGAAATGCACCCAAAGACTAAATTTTAGAAAATTTGAGCACCTTTAAAATGACATCAAAAATTATTTTTTCACTAAATTTATTATTTTTTTTAACTTAACTTAATATTATATCCATCTATCTAAATCCACTAATTCTGAACCTATATAATAAATATAATTTATTTCATAATTGTTGCCACGCAGGACAATCGCCAGCTAGAGCAACTAGGTTGTTTTGTTGCTGCTGTATTTGCCTTGTTGTCACTAAAATATGCAATAAAAATATTTAAATAAATTAAATATACCTTGTTTGATATTGTAAATAAACTATAAATCAATAACACTATAACGAACAAGAAAAAATATTTTAAAATTATGGCCTTAAGATCCAATAATTTTTATATAAATTTTCGGACTTAATTTTGTTAAAAATATTTTGTAATTAAATAAAAAACTTATTTTAAATATTTAAAATAAAAAATTACTTGGAATAATATTAAAGTTAAAGTTCGAAAAATTTAACAAAATAAAATAAAATTAAAAAATAAATAGAATTAAAAATAAAAGTGAAATTAAGAAACTAAAAGCAAACTTATAAAACAAACAACATTGAAAATAAATTTTAAATAAAACGCAAAAACTAAAAACTTGTTAAAAAATATAACAGTTTAAATAAAACAAAAATAATAATTTAAAAAATGCCATTTTATAAAAATTGTGAGAAAATTATATGCAAATGAAAGTGCATAAATAAACCAATAAAAATATAATATAAAAATTAAAAAGTGTCAAAAATCTAAATAAAAAATAAAAATTACATATAAGAAAAATATGTATAAATAAATATAAGTAAAAATAAAATATAAAACTGAAAATTAAGAAATGGATTTATTTAGTTATATTTGATTTGATTTATTGATTACTTATTTTTTATTCATGCGTTTATATGCTGGTAAAACTATATTTTTTTATTTTATTCTTAAACTTAAAGAATAAAATAAAATATATAAAGAATTTTATTTTATTTTTATAAATAATACTGATTTTCACATTTCAATTTTTATTTATTAATTTTACAATTTTTGACAACTTGTTTTTATTTGATTCTTATTTAGATTCTATTTATTTTCTAAAATTTAGTCTTTGGGTGCATTTCAATTCAAATTGAATTAAGAAAGTTACAGCGATTTAACTATAGCTTCATCGAGATAGACAAAATCGCAAAAATATAAATTTTCTGACGATCGCCAAATATTAAGCTAAAATCCTAGCGAAACAAAAACCTGCAGACAAAGGAAGAAGGAAGAGCAATAATAAAAACCATGCAAAAAAAATGTAAACAAACAAGCTAGTCCGTCCGCAAAGAATTCCAATGAAATTAATAAAATCAACATGGCTTACCGACAACTTTGTTGATAAGATTTTGACGTTTAAGAGTCTATCAACAAATGCTAGCAACACAAATTTGCCGTCAGCGCTGCTTTTTCGCTGCCCGTGCCAATGTTTTTCGCCGTGCCGATAATTACATCCTACGATTTGTTCAATGTTGAAAGTGGCTTTCAGATGCAAAGTCTATACAATCTATAGTCTTTGTATTGGGCTCATTGACTGCTTAAACGGATTTGAACTAAAAAAATTTAACGGTAATCCACATTCTGTTACGAAACCCGCGCAGATATTTTCTATGTCCACAACGAACGCTTCCAATGAAATTTTTCTTTTTTTTTTGTTATATCAGCGATAGGGTCCTGTTGATCATTTTTTATTTTTTCCGTTTCATAAGCAGTTTTATGTTTACGCGAGATGTGACTACGCAAATTACCGAGGTGGTCATTTGTCATATTACAATGACAAATTTTGCACACGAATGTCATTTTGTCGTTTTCTCGCACAAAAGAATAAAACCCGCGCACAAAATCGCACTCTTTTTTTCTGCCCATATTGAAAAAATAAAAATTTTAACAACTAATATTGTATTTTTAAATTTCAATATAAAAAAACGAAATTTTTTTGTTGAAAATTAACGTTATTTTCAACGATAAATTGGGAAAGAAACGAAAAAAATTCATTTTGTTAACTCTGAAACGAAATAAATATTTTTCGTTTTTTAAAATAACGTTATTTTTGTAATTTTTTTGATTTCGTTTCAACGAAACAAAAAACAAATTTTGGTTATCGTTAAAATTAACGTTAACGTGCATGTCTGGTTTAAACGTCTATAATCTTAACCATTTCTTCTGAAAATTTTATTAACAAAATTGGTTCAGTGGACTTTCATAAAAAAAATATGTTACCTTTATTCATTAGGACCGTTTCCGTTCTCGTTTCCAGCATGGTAGAATTATAAGGTAGGGCCGAGTCGCTTACTGCCCTCACGCGTCAACGAAGAGTGGAGAATAAAAAAGGAGGCTAATTGTCAAAATGGCGAAGTTCGTAGAAATTTCAAATGAAATGAAAATATTATGTTTTCAAGTTGTAAATAGTGCGGACACGTGTGTTAAGTTTGTGTTAATTTGAGTGAAAATATTGCAAAAACATTGTAAATAAATCTATAAAATGCCGCGGAAGTGTTTAATTTGAAAAAAAAAAGCTTGTAAAAAGTTTAACCCAAAATCAACTGCGAATCATGAACATAAAGAAACTCGAGATGAACAGCTGATTTTGATAACTAGCCCGCTTTTCGCTGCTTTCTCCTCCATTCTTCTCCAAGTCGGCCCTACCTTATAATTCTACCATGGTTTCAAGTAACTTGAAGTTACTTGAAGGCGTTTCCGTACACATTTTTCCAGCACGAGAGAGAAGAAAAACAAACAAAATGTCACTTTACGGCAGTACATGACAGGCTTATGTACACAGAGGCATCGTATAATTAATCAGATAGGTGTGACAGTTTTCAATCGAACATGAATTGTCAAAAATCATACAACACAAAGAAAACAAAAAAAAAAAAAATATAAAACAGACGAGTTTGACAATCCATGAACGATCTCGTGAGAAAATAGCCTGTTGTCAAACCTACCTGCATAATTGTATCATGCACAGAGGTAAACTCATTTTAAGATGGCTGCTCAATTGAGAAATTTTGTAACAACAAAGCTGTAGGAGCTACAAACGTCAAGCGATAAAAGCAACAACAACAATTAGAAAAACTAAAAATTACCAGCTGATTTTGACAACTAGCGCACCCTGCTCTCCAATATGAGCCTACCTTGTAATCAGTGTTGCCAGGAAAACAAATTTCGCATCGTAATTTTCACTTTCATCCCGTCGGATTTTCGTCGCGTTTGTCGGAAGGAAGACAAATAAAGTACAATATAGATGTATGATCCACATTTCAGGTTTTTTTATTTAAATAAACTGCTTTTTTACATAATCTATTCGAAATTTAATCTTTTAAGCAATGTAATACTACCTACAAACATACAAAATTAGAGAATTTGCTCTGCAGAATTTGAGCTAGAAAGATCACAACTTATACCGTAACAGAATAGTAGAAATTATTTAACTCGTGCATTTATTTTGCAACAATAATTAACTAGTTTTTTATCCCTTTTAATCAGAAATTTATTCATATCCAAATATAAGATGTATTTTCATCCACGACGCAGTTTAGCACAAATATCAAAGTAAATAATTCAAACACAAAGAAAAGTTTTGAAAGCAATGCAGCGAAAGTAATTGTCATTCCTTAGTATGTTAACATTCGTGATAGGAAGTGCTGCCAATGATTTTTAATTAAAAATAATGCTTGAAAGTTGCGACCATTATTTTATTTTAAATTTTTTTCATTTCATATACATAAAGAAATATGTTTATGTGAAATCAGACGTCGGATCTATTTTTCCTGAAATCGTAACATTCTGAGGAATTTTGGCCAAATATCGGATCATCGTATTCAAGGCTAAAAATCGTAGCAAATTCGATATTAGCGATTAGTTAGCTTTTTGGTAACTTCTAACGGAATATTATTCCATTCCTCGGTTATTGCCTCTTTGTTAGTTATTGTGCGTTTGCGGATCTGTTTTTTGAGATGTTCCCATAAATGCTAAATCGGATTCAAGTCGGGTGATTGAGCGGGGTGATTTAATTGTTTTGGTGTTCTGTACAGCAGGCATTCCTTTGCAATCTGAGCGGTATGCTTAGGATCGTTGTCTTGCTGAAAGACCCAATTCGATCCTAAGCATAATTTGTCGACACTTGGCTGCAAATTTTCTCTTAAAATGTTGAGATAATCTGTGCTGTTCATAGTAATCTCTATGAAAACAAGATTTCCAACACCACTTGCTGCCATAAACCCCCACACCATGACTGACCCACCACCGTACTTTACAGTCTTAGCACAATTATGTTCTTCAAACGCTTTATTTTTTCTTTCCATATTTTTGGCACAGTTTTCCTTCCAAAATTTTCTATTTTGGACTCATCAGTGAATAAGCAGTTATTCCAAAAAGTTATGTCCTTATTTATATGCATTTTTGCTTATTCCAGACGCTTTTCTTGGTTCTTCTTAGAAA
Source organism: Pherbina coryleti (assembly GCA_943735915.1). Classification (NCBI taxonomy): domain Eukaryota; kingdom Metazoa; phylum Arthropoda; class Insecta; order Diptera; family Sciomyzidae; genus Pherbina; species Pherbina coryleti. Next base: position 57,526,049 of record OX030952.1, on the reverse strand, counting down.
TAAGTGGCTTTCTTCTCGGAACTCTATCATGTAAAACAAAATTAGTTGTAAAATTACTGTTATAACAAGAGAGCATTAAAAACAGTGTTTAAAAAACTTGAAAACGTTCAATTGCTTTTGCTTTTACTTTGCTGTGCTTATTGAAAATCAAACAGCAACAGCCAAAGCAGAAAGCACTATCTCAAACAAAATTCTGCTCATTTTGCTTTGCTTTCTAAATCTTCGAAAGGCTAAGCAAAAGCAGCAGCACTAAAAAGAATTTGTTTTGCTGCGTAGTGCTACGAAAGCATAAGAAATTATTTTAGCGCTTTGATTTTCATTTTGCTTTTCTAATTTGTCGCAGCACTACGAAAGCAACAATTATGCGCTTTGCTTCGTTTTGCTTTCGGAAGCATTTTATTTTCATTCGTTTGGCTTTCGGGATTTACTTGTCATCGTTTTTATGCTGTATTTCAGAGACGCATGTCTTTTTGTACGTTGTTGTTTGTATAATATGCGCACTTGTACGCAGTCGCGAATGCTTGGTGTTGTTTTTGTTGTGTGTAACGGTTTTTTTATTGCATGAGTTTTAAAGAGATTGCAGAAATAAATTTGGATGCGCATATAAAATAGTTCTAGAACTTTTAAAGATAGATATATAATAAAACCGTTACACACAACAAAAACAACACCAAGCATTCGCGACTGCGTACAAGTGCGCATATTATACAAACAACAACGTACAAAAAGACATGCGTCTCTGAAATACAGCATAAAAACGATGACAAGTAAATCCCGAAAGCCAAACGAATGAAAATAAAATGCTTCCGAAAGCAAAACGAAGCAGAGCGCATAATTGTTGCTTTCGTAGTGCTGCGACAAATTAGAAAAGCAAAATGAAAATCAAAGCACTAAAATAATTTCTTATGCTTTCGTAGCACTACGCAGCAAAACAAATTCTTTTTAGTGCTGCTGCTTTTGCTTAGCCTTTCGAAGATTCAGAAAGCAAAGCAAAATGAGCAGCATATGCTTGTCATTAAAAACTTTAGGTAGCACTACGCAGCAAAATTAACGTTGCTTTTGCTGTTTTGCTGAAAGCAATTTAAACCCTGATTAAAAACAATAAGAGCGTGTACACTTATTCTTGATGCGTAAAATCAGACAGTTTTGCGATTTTAAAACATTTTCAAGGTTAAAACAAATTTAATGAATTTTTGTTTTTGCTTAAGGTGGACTATATACCCAGAGGCCGAAAAAAAATCTCATGTTTGTGCATTTTTTTAAGGAAACTTAAGAGATATTTTTAAATTAGGGATTTTATACCTTAAAATATACACATTCAAGAGTATGTTTAGTATTTTTTATTTAAAAAAAAATAATATTATGGTAGATACAGCATTTTTTCTAGAACGCTCTGAAAATGCGGTGACCAAGATTGCTCCTCCTAAATTCAACTGAAACAAAAAAATGAAAAATATTATTAAACTAGATACTTAAAACTCGTACTTGTCATAATATTTTGAAAATATTGATTTTTCACAAAATGGCGGACTTCCGAACGTAAATTAACGATTTTCGACCAAAAATTCGTCATTATTTTGCCTATAAAAAATGAACGAAGCTACGAAAAATATCCTATGACAAGTACGAGATTATTATGTATAAAATAAGCCTGCAAAAAAATCAAAACGATCGGTTCAATGAGTTTCGAGAAATCTTGGTCACCGACTTTGACAACATGGTTTCGAGAAAAACGCGTTTGAAAATAAAGGCCAGCACTGCGCGCTCTAGAAGGCGGTTCATTCACTAGGCTATAACTTTGTTATTTTTTGAGATATCGACTTGAAATTTTTACCACATATTCTTGAGACTTAAAGAGACTTTAAGAATATATAAAAATAATATTCTTAAAGTAATAATATTATATTCTTATAAAATAATAATATAATTTTTGAAAAAAAAAATTCTGGGTATTAACTCCCCTTAAATAAACTAATATTAAATACACTTTAAGAATACGAAAGCGTTCTTATTATTCCATCTTTATTTTCAGAACTATTAGTTCGTAAATATTAAATAGTTTGCTGTACACTTTCTTTTGACGCTGAGTGTATAAAATTTTATAAATAATACATAAAATAACTTAATATTTTTGTTTTGTTGGTGTCACCAAAAAAAATTGGTACATTTTATTCCTTTTTGGTACTTTTTATGGAAAATTTGGAAAAAAAAGAAATAGGCGAGTGGCAACCGTGGTAGGGCGCGTAGTGGTTCTCGTGCTAGAGACAAAGAACTAAAATATAAGGAAGTGGTGTTGTCTACACATACAGTGTACGTGAACTGTGGCCAATTTCGTAAATTGAGTGAGCGAGACAGAGTGTTTTTTTTTTACATTTCTGAGCGATCGTCAGCTGTTCACAAGTCTTCTCAGTAAAAAAAAATAATCGCGCCAATTTGATGCGACCACCGTTGTCAAAACGCAATCACTGCTTCAGGGGCGCATTATTTTTTCACTCTTTAACACACTTTTGGGGAGCTTTTGTCTTCAGCAAAGTTTAAGATACATAATTGTTATTTTTAATTTTTTTCAGATTTCCGCATATTTTGGATCTCAAATTATATTATATTATTATATTATTATTACCCAATGAAATATCCAAAACAAAAGAAAAATAGGTGCTGTGGAAATAAAATAAAAACAAAACTATATTATCATATTTTTAAAAAGTATTAATTTATAATAATTTAATTATTTTTATATTATGTAATTAAATTAGCTCCAAAATCAGTAAATTTAACTCCGAATCTATTGTATATGTGATTCCAATTAGAAACCATTTGGACCTTCTTTAACGATCTTACCGAATAAGGTCCTGAGTAAAATAATTCTGTATTACAATACAATTTTCTTTTGATATATTAGGTCTTTAATTATCAAACGTTTTATTAATACCGTAAAAATCTAAAAAAATATTTTATGTTATTCTAATCAGAAACCTTCTTTTTCGATGCAACTGAATACGGCCCTTTGTGAATGTTTATGTATTTGTGTCAACCAAAACGAATAAGAAAAATATCACACTTTTATGCAATAACTTCCTTATATCTTAGTTCTTTGGCTAGAGACTCGTTTTCGAACTTTTTCTCGTGTCCAGTGTTCGGACTTTACTGCAATTGCAGTAGATCTACTGCGCTTTTTAGCAAAATTTAATGTTTTTCTGCGTCACTACGGTTTTTTCAAATCTACTGCGATTTATTCTCAACAAACATTTGTAGGGTTATTTTTGTATTTATCTTGCAAACGACAGGAAACACAAGCAATTTCTTATGACGTCTTATGTCAAGTATAACTAAATCTTTAATACCATTACATAAAAAACTAGAAAGATGGCAGCACAAGTGTTAAATTAATAGCCATATTAATTTTGAATCCGTAAAAAAATATGTTTATGCAACATACAAATATATAGTATATACACTGAAAAAATATATTAGCTTAAAATTTAACACAATGTGTTCAAAAAATGTGTTCCTAATTTGACTTTTTTTTCATACGATTTTCAAAATTTTCAAACACATTTGCTCTTACTTTGACGAAATTTGTTGCAAGCTATTTTTTAAACACAAATATCGTCAAATTAATAACAACTGTCGTCAATTTTAAAACATTTTTTTCAGTGTGGTTATGTATATATTTGTATTTAGGTATTTTTTGTTTAGTATAAAATTTACGTACATGGTTGTTTATAAAACTGCGAAAAAATTCGTTTTACTACGTTCTTTTGCTTTAATTTACTGCGATTTACTAATTTTCAAGTCCGAGTGCTGCCAGGTTTCAGCGAAAAAAATCCCTATTTTTGCATACAAATGAATATTTTCCCCCGTTTTTACCTTCGAGTTTCCCCGTTTTTTCCCCCGGTTTTTAAATTGTTTAATAAATAGCAATTTAAAGAAATAATAAGTTCATTAATTCACTTTACTAAAACTAAAATAAATACAAACAGGAAAAACGTACGTATCTATAAGAAAAATAAAAAGAAAAAATTAAAATTTTAAGCGATATTGTATTTTGATTTGAACGTTACGTTTTTGAGATTATAAAAAATTGTTAGAAATTATTTGAAATATACATATTGTTATACATATTATCAAACCAAGTAAACGAGAGTATGTGTATTATTTCTATTATAAAAAGTTAAAAATTCTGAATTTATTTCAATTGCAAAGCCATTTTTATATTTCATTAAAGATTTCATTTCTTATCGAAAGTTGTTGAAGCAATCATGGCTGAGCAAATATCATCGTTTTTTACACAAAACAATCTTCTGTCGCCACTGCAATCTGGGTTTCGTGCGGGTCATAGTTGCTCAACAGCTACCCTGAAAGTTTTGGATGACATTAAGTCTTTGTATGATGATGGCCGAGTAACTTTGCTTTGTCTGCTTGATTTTTCAAAAGCTTTCGACACCGTTAATCATGCACTCCTTTGCCATAAGCTGAAGTACTTATATGGTTTTTGTAACAATGCTGTCGATCTATTGAGGAGCTACTTAACGGATAGAACTCAAAGAGTTAAGGTTGGTACTGGTTTTTCACAGCAAAAGTTGGTCTGCAGTGGTGTCCCCCAAGGGTCGGTCCTTGGTCCGCTTCTTTTCTCGGTTTTTATCAACGACATTTTTAATAGTTGCACATACGCGTCACTACATGCTTATGCTGATGATGTACAATTGTACCTGTCCGGTAAAACAAACCTTTTGGAAGATTTGTCATGTAAGCTAAATGAAGATCTGAACTGTATAAACCAGTGGGCTATCAAAAATGATCTTCAGTTAAATGCCCTTAAATCGTATGTGTTGCCCATTTCCAAAGAGAAATTAAGTTTTAGGGATATTCCTGAGCTTTTCATTGGCGGCAAAAACCTAAAACTTGTCCGTAATATTCGAAGTCTTGGGTTCAATATTAATTCCTCTCTAACGTGCACAGATCATATCAACGATGTGGTCCGTAAAATATATTTAATACTGCGTAACCTAAGACTGTCAGCTGAGTATACTCCAATTGATACAAGACGCAAGCTTGTTGTTCAACTGGTAATACCTGTAATCACATATGCTGAACTTGTCTATAGTAAGTTAGATTCGCAATCACAACATAAATTACAAGTTGCGTACAATCATGCTACACGCTATGTATATGGGCTTCGTAGATATGACCACTTAGCCACATTTAGAAATGATATACTTGGTTGTAATATTATAAGCTACCTCAATGCCAGGAACTGTATTTTTTTGCACAAACTCATTCAATCCAGAACACCAAACTATCTATTTGAAAAATTGCAGTTTGGTCAATCGTCATGAAGCCAAATTCTGATTATACCAAGTTATAATTTTTTGAATTCTGCAAGATTATTCTTTGTTAACGCTATTAGGCTATGGAACTCATTACCAAGTCATTTAAAATCAATACAGTCAAAGGCGAAATTCAAGCATGCCATTTTGGATCATTTTTCATCACGTATCATTTAAAAATAAACAGATATCATTCTTTTTTTTCTTCTCTATTACTTTTTTTTTTTTTTTTCTCTTGTCTCCAGCTTTTGCTTTCTTTTTCTCTTTTTTTCTACTTCTCTTTTATATATTAATCTCTATTGTTAATCTTATTAAAATTATTCTTTTTTAATTATAAAAATGTCAAATTTTTATGTTATTTTAACTTTGTACTATAAAAGAACATAGTTCTTATTGTACATTAATAAATAAAGGCAAATTAATAAATAAAAAAAAATTAATAAATAAAAAATTTACTGCGGAGAGTTGTGCATTGAGAGGTATTGTCAAGAAAGTTCCTTATTTTTGTTTTATTTAAATTAATAGCTGCAAAAGCACTTTCAGCACTTGCCCCGCTATAGGGAAAGCAAAAAATAAACGACACTATTTTTTCTTTTTTTTTTAAATATCTGAATCAATGAAAAATATAATTTCTTTTCAGAATTCCTGGATAGTTTCTGATGATATATTTGAAAAATTTATATTTCTTAACGATCTATATTCTTGGTCGAAATCATTCCACTCGGATTGATCCGAAATAACGTGTGAAAATATTTTTAAGCTTAAAGTTTTATTTTTCATTTTTACTATCTATGAGTGGCCCTTTATATAGCTCCTTAAAAAAGTATCGAAATCGTTTAAGTCTACATCAAAAATACTATTATGACTATATTAATATATTCCTTTCGCATGAAACAATCAACAAAAGTCTTCAAAGTTAGTTCTATTTTTCCATATATGACACATTCAGCTTTGTAAAAAATGGCAAACAAAAAATGTTAAAAATGTAAAATATTGTAGTTGGTTTTTCTAATAACTGATATATTTTTTCACTCGCTATTTTATTTTTAATTTTCCCCGATTTTATCAATGTTTTCCCCGCCTCCCCGTTTTGTACGAAAAATCCCGTCACCTGGCAGCTCAGGTCCGAACCCTGCTCGTGTCCAGTGATGTGATTTGGTGGAATTTCGGGCTCATTTCGGGATATTTGGCCTATTTGAGAACGTGTGGGATTTTGGATGCTTATGTGGGATGTTCTACTGTGTCATAATTTTTAAAAGTTTAAATTCTTTACAAACCTGATTGGCATCTGTAACACCTCTGCCATGGGTTAACCAAAAAGGCGAGTTATACGAGGATATAACGCAGTCGGGCGGGACCCGTTTAAGCAGCTAGCTAATCAGCCTGTGGGGTGGTTCTTGACTGCTTTATCCGTTCGTACAGGCAGAGGTAACATTTTATTAATAGAGTCCCTCAATAACCTTATATTAAAAAAAAAAAAACCATAGAAAAAGAAGAAACCCATAAGTTGAAACAAATGGCTAATACCAGAAAAAAAAGGGGACAAGCATTAGCCCTGAAATTAAAGAAAAAAGTAATTTGATTATTAAAGCCAACAAGGAATCGGCGCAGGATCTTAGGTTGTTATTTCGATCCGCGATCTTTACCCACCCTCCATGACTATTTACAATTAGTTTTTAATAGTCCCAAATCTATCTTACGTCGCCATACTACAGGAAAGAAAAAATTTAGAAATTCATTCTAAACAGAAATTTTATTCACAAAATATTTTTGTTTAATTACTAAAATGAATCTCATGGTTCATATGCAAGGTGTTAACATTTTAATCTATTTTTTTTTTTTTTAATATATCTTCAAATTTTCAAAAAAAAAAACTAACATGAATTAGGATTTACCATATATATCTAAGGCGATAATAGAACTACTAACAACTTAAACTATTAAATAACAATATTATTATTATTTATTCATTTTATTCATTACTCATGTTATTCATGTTTTTTTTTTTTTTTTTTTTTTTTTAATAATTGATCAGAAAAAAAACTAGTGGCTCAGTAAATACAAGATTAGAATTTAAGATTATTTGTAAGTTATTTGATTACGTATATTGGCCGTATTTATTTTGTTGAGAAAAAAAAAATGTTTCAATACTTTTTCTCATCTCTAACGCATATTTTCTGTATATTTACTTTTTTTTTCTTTATACTGAGTTAAGAAAATAAAAAAAATAAATGTTATACACAAAATCAAAACAAACCTTAAACCTGTATAATCATATCAATTTTATCAAAGCAAACCATGAATGACAGCTTACCAAGTAAGAGATTGAATGAATGAGAGAGTGATAAAAGCTTTTGCTTAACCGCTGAATGTTAAGCGGGTAACAACACGATCAACTCTCACGTGGTGGCGCTAAACAATTAAGCTTTTGCTCAATCTCTACCTTGGTAAGAGTAAAGCTTAGCAACACAAAGAACCATAAAATAAAATGTATGTAGCAACAACTATTATGCGAAAGTTAGCAAGACGATTTTTTTTTTTTTTTTTTTTTTTTTTTTTGTTTATAAAAGTAAAATAAAAATGTTAATTAAACTTACATCATTACATCCTCGCTTCTTTTGAAAGGCCTTCCATAAGATGTCGATGGTGATGATGCTAGAATTGCTAGGAATCTAAAATTTATTTTGAAGATATGTATATTGAAGTTAAGTTGTTTTTTGTTTTTTTTTTTTTTTTTTTTTTTTTTTTGTTTTTTTGCGTTTTAACTTGTTTAGGTCTTGTTATCGAAATTTTTATTTCTTTTTATTATTTTTCGTTTCTTTTTAAATAGGCACTTTTCTTTTCAAACTACCGAAAGTTTAGTTTAGGTCCTAAACTTTAGGAAACCACTTGCATTTTTTTTTTTTTTTTTTTTTTTTTAATTTTGTTTCTAGCAAAAAAAACGACGTTTTACTTAGAAGTACCGGAGCAACTGATCTCTATGAATTATTATTCTTAAGGTTGAGGCAATTTATATATGCCGTGGTGATGTGATGTCGGGAGAAAACTTGGAGCGCTGACTAGGAAGTTTGAAGTAGGCTGAATTGGTGAGTGCACCAAGCCGATGCGAGGAATTACCAGGTTGAAAATAATCCTGAACTATTCGCACAATCCTCAATGGGCTTTTTAGAGCAGGCGATCTTTCATAGATCATAGAAAATGGATTTTTTTATTTTTAATCCAATTGTCTTCGTGTGTCAACGTTTCAAACATGACTTATTAATTTTAAGAAAAAACTTTTAATTTTTCTAACTCTTCACTTGATGTTAGGGTATAACATTTTGTTTCTAACAATTGGTTGACAGGTCTGCACTTCTTCAAGATCAAAACGGAAAGGAGTGCATATTAGTTTTACCTCCGGTTTCAGACATTAGCTTAACTATTCGATGGCTAACTGGTATACCAAATAGAGCCAATGTTGCCTGTGGTACATGTGGAATTCCTAAATATGTTTTAAGTAGCTGATTGTAGCAAATTTAATGTCTTACGTTTCGTATATGTCTTTAAGTTATGCCCATATTTATGATTTTGAGTAAATAATTAAGCAACTGCAAGAAAAATCGGTACAAATAAAAAAAACTAATTATATTCCTAACGACTTGCTACACATCACTTTTTGTAATCTTTTACAATTGTTCAGAAAATTTGAGAGTTTTACGCAAAGAAAAAAAAAAGGAAAAAAAAGAAAAAAGCAAAGAAGAAATATTAAATAAGTCATAAATAATAGTATATTTTTTATTTTTTAAAGAATTTATTCGAACTTTTTAATAGATTTAATACTTAGCAAATGAACTACGAATACATAAGCTTTATGAAAAGTCTAAGCAGATGATAATTATTTTAGAAAAAATTATTTTAAATAAGGACACTGTAAAAAAATTCAATCAGAACAGGAATTAACCAATGAAAGCACTGCAAATAATACAACTGAGTTAACGCCTAGCCAAATGTGTTTTAAAAGCGAATTTTTTAAAGAAGCTGAACAGAAGTTGTCCTCAGATGAAATTCTCAAAGTAAAAACAAACTGCGTACATTTTATAAAAAAATGTATTGCTAAATTGCTTGATAAATTTCCGATAAATGATAAGTTTGTTAAAACATAAGAGTTTTTAGACCCTATAGTAGCTTTAGAGCAATTCTTTTTCAAAAATAAGTATTCCCTGGAGGATGAACGCTCGATTATTCTGTTGTAATTTTTTGGAAAACTATTTCAAGCAAAAAATTCAGTTTTCAATTTAAAAATTTTCTGATGATTATTTCTATCATAAATCGGATAATATCGTTACTGGTGTATATTTTGGGTGGGATTTTTTGTGGGTTTTTTGTGTCATTTTGGTGGGATAAACAGGTTTAAATCGGGATGCGATCTGGATTTTTTACTAAATCAGAATCACATCACTGCTCGTGTCTCACATATATAAACACCGACAAGAAGTTATTTGAACCAGTTGGCGCTCAGACTTCATGCCGTAGAGTCCATGCTGCATGATGCTTTGAACTTGATTGTTATGCACCGAAAAAAATAGATAGGCAAATAAATAAGAATTTACTGAATATAGTAAACACTGAGTTCTGTATTATATTTTTGGGTCGAAAACCTGTTTTATTTATGTTTGTTTTTTTCGTGTTCTTTGTTTTTGTTAGATTTGAATTTAAAATTAATTTGGTTTTTTGCTAAAGAAATCGTTTTTTAATAATTTTAGTTGATTTATTTTGATTTCAATTTTAAAATCAAAACAAAAACATGAAAATTAAATCTAAACTTAAATTAAAATATTAAAGAAACGAGCCGAGTCGTCATGTTTATTGATACCTGCACAAAAATTGTTTTCAGTGCTAAGAGCGAGACTCTACTACCAAAAGCATTAAATTACAGAAAATATAAGATTGGTGTGCTCATCACTGCCCAGCAGTTATTTTGAAGTCAATTGAAAAAGTGAACTAGTAGAACAGTTATCTTTGCTTTTGTTTTCAAAAGTATTGCTGACAAAAATAAACGCGTTCTGGCTACTTTTTAAATTTGCTGCGCACAAGAAAAAATAATAAAAAAAAATGTTTATAGACAAAATGTTTTCTGGATTGTGGATGGAAAAGATGGTACAAATGAGATCTTTAGGACCTTTCCATTGCACTAAATTCTTACACTTTTGATATGTTCACTTTAAAACTAGTTAAAAAAGAACCACTTTCAGGCTACAGCGAAAGCAACCAGTTTAAAAATGTTCCTAATGCAACTAGTTCAAATATAGGGAAAAAGAAGTGTTTCTGGGGACAATTGTCTTTTCCTATGACATCAACCCGCAAAAAGCGTCAGTTCGTTTAATGTTAAAGGGTATTGTAGTGAAACTAGTACTGGTCCTTTTTGGAACTAGTTCAGAACTAGTTCAAATTTGGTCCACTTTTCTGCTGGGTGCATTACGGAAAAAAATTTAAAATTCGAGTAATAGAGGTAATTTGATTATCTGTCAAAATGAGAAAATTTGTCAAAAAGTAAGGAAACGACTTCAAGTTAGTTTCAAGCACAACAGATGTTTCCTGACAAATTAAATTAAATAAAAATTTAATTCAATGGTTTATTTAAAATAATGGAAAATTAAAGAAGTTGCATGATTGCTCTCCAGAAACCTCTGGTTTCCATTTGCGTTAATTTTGCTTATTTTAACTTTTAATTTCATAATTTTTTTTTACAATTTAATTTTATCACTTTGGCAATCAGCTGTTTAAAGCTCGAGATTCGTGCTCGAAAAAATTTTTCAAGTAAAGTTCGAGTAATAGAGAGTGACATTTTGCTTGTTCTTCTTCTCTTTCGTGCTGGTAAAATGTGTACGGAAACGCTTTCAAGTAACTTCAAGTTACTTGAAACGAGTACGGAAACAGACCTTTAACTTGAACTTTACTTGAAAAATTTCTTCAAGCACAAATCTCGTGCTTCGAACAGCTGATTGACATTTGACAAACAAAGTGCCAAAGTTAAATTGTTGTAAAAAAAATATATGAAATTGGTTAGAAAATCAATAAAAAGAAAACTAAAATATGCAAAATGAACGTAAATGGAAGCCAAATGTCCCTAGAGAAGAATTCACGTGCAACTTTTTTGAATTTTCCATTCTTTTAAATAAACCAATCCGTAAATTCAATTTATATTCAATTTCAATTGTCAAAGAGCAGCTATTGTGCTTGTACTTTACTCGAAGTCGTTTCCGTACTTTTTAGCAAATTTTCTCATTTTGACAGATAATCAAATTACTCTTTATTACTCGAAGTTTACTTGAACTTAACTTGAAACGAGCAGGGCCTATTATAAATGCTTAGTAAATTCATGATAATTAACAATCAAAGAAGTTTAACTTCACAACAACATCTCGATCATATAGACGCAGTGATAGTAAAAATAAAAAGATTCAATTCGATATGAAAGTGAACATAACATCCTTGAACAACTTAATTTTGTTGTAAAATAGAAAACCATCACACGAGTGAAAGTGAAGATTAATGTTCAAAAAGGTCATTGGCTGCAAACCAATAAGAACTTTTTATAAAAAGAATAAGTTACAAACAATGAGATTTTCTTGAAAATAAAGGAGGAAATAGTTAAAAATTAAGAATAAATCGTGCATGTAATTGCATACTTTTGCATCGCCCTACTTTGTGCTATGGCCGTCCTTACCGGCACATCGAAAGTCCATTGAGCGTGTTGCATACTTCGTTCGTTTGTGCCTTAAATTATGTCAAATAAGAGCAAGAAATAAGTAGAATTCGATTTTTAGAAGAGCTCTTGACATTTAGAAGTGCTTAAGTGAATCTGCGTCTTTTTCTTTTTAGTCAGGTCGAAAGCAAACTTTTTAAGGATATGCCTTGTTACTCTTTCAACGGCCAGTCGAAGACTAAATTTGGTCTTAGCAACATTCAACGGCTATCAGCTGCTGCATTTTTTTTTATTGTGTCATATTTGCAAATATATTGTTAAATATTGATTATGGTGAGCAGTTCTGTATCTTCGAATAACTATTTTTACTTATTCACTGTAAAAAAAAATCAAAAAAACCAAGTCAATCTGTTAATAATTGTGGTATTATTTTTAGGTTCATTTCGATGAGAGTCCAGGTGATACATTTCCTGTTGAACAAGAAGACGGTCTACGATTACGAAAACGTGAGTATTTTGTTGTTTATCTTGTTAAAATCTATCAAATATCAGAAACTTTTCAATTTTTATGCCCTCCAAATTATCAAACCTTCAAATTGTTTCAAAATTCAACTATACGCTTAATCAATAACGTTCAAATCTCGTTATTCGTTTCAAATTCACAACACAGATTTATTTAATTTACCTTTTTATAAAGATTCAATTTATTAATGTGTTTTAGATTATTTATTAAGGTTTTTTATGTTAATGACGTAATCGTACAAATATTTCAAAATAGGTTTAAAATGTTCAATACTTAAAAAGCTTTTTAATTTAAAAATACTTAGCAAACATTGTGACTCTTAAAAGACTCTTTTAAGACTCATATAAATGAGTTTTTAGTGTCATAATGCGTTAAAAAAAGACTCTTTTATGAGTAAATTTTCGTAGGTTGTGGGCTTCAAAATAAAAAAATAAAATAAATAACTGGTCATTTCAGCCCTTGAAAGGACTTTGTTATTAAGTTTGTACACAATTGACCAAGAACCGGACCTACAGGTTTAACGCCGACTCCGAACAGCGATGAACGGAATGTTCTTGTTCTGGCATTTTGATTACTCTCTGAGGTTTGCCATTTTCTGCAGAGAGGTGGCGGCCGTACAGAAAAATCATTTTAATTCAAATAATTTTCTGTCGCTGCTGGGATTCGAACCCGGGTCTCCAGGTTCGTTGACATAGAGTCCACGCACTTAAACCAACTACGGTCGCCACTCAAAATATGATTCAAAAATATGATTCATAATAATGACTGCATTATGTCTCATTTTGGACTCAAAATTAAGACTCTTTTAAGACTCATAATAAAGACTTTTTTAGAACTCATATAAGTTAGGCTTTTTGGACTCAAAATTAAGGCTCTTTTAAGAGCCATATTTAATACTCTTTTTAAGAATCATGTAATGGAATCTTTAAAGACTTATGAAGACTCTTTCAGAACTTAAAGAAGTTATTATCTTAAGAGTCATAAGTCTCCTGTTAAAGGCTCTTTAATGGCTTAGAAACTCTTTGTAAACACTAATTTCTGACATTGATATGATGTTAATAAAAGCTCAGACTGCTTTTCGCCACTCTGGTGTACTATAAAAGACTTAATCTTATTGTACAACAGTATCTAAATAAATAATAAAAAAGCTCTTTGAGCGAAATTATCGTGTGTGCCATTTTTTTCCATTTATTTAATAATATTAATAATAAAAAGAAATATATTTCCATATTTTGTCATTCATCGTACTCATAAAACACACATAAAAAATACTCTTTTTAGAGTCTTATTTCTGAGCAATCATTTTGGAATCATATCAAAGACTCCTTTAGGATTCTTTTTATTGTGTACTCATAAAACATGCATAAAAAATACTCTTTTAGAGTCTTATTTCTGAGCAATAATTTAACAATCATATCAAAGACTCCTTTATGAATCTTTTTATTGCGTACTCATAAAAGACGCATAAAAATACTCTTTTTGGAGTCTTATTTCTGAGCAATCATTTAACAATCATATCAAAGACTCCTTTATGAGTGTTTTTATTGCGTAATCATAAAACACGCAAAAGAAATACTCTTATTAGAATCATTTTTTGAGGCCCTCAGAAAATGTTTGCGAGTATCTTCAAAAATTTGGTTATTTATAAATACTAGTATCGCTCGCCTGTGGCTGAAATTCGGCCATCCGTTTCTGTAAGGTTACGAAACTCAAGTTGTTTTTCACATAATGAATTGTTTTTAATTTGCATGGAAATTCTTAATGCTTACCTTGACGCTTTGAGGAAAATAGTGGTAAAGGACAAAAAAGCATATATGCGTCAATAACAATTTATTCAACATATAATATTCATTTAAAGTAAATAAATAAATTAAAAGTAAAGTAAATAAGCAAGTAAAAGTAAATAAATGGTAGAAAAGTATAACAAATAAATCAAGCTAAATGATAATTCCACATTAAAAAAATAAATTAATGACTTAAAATTCCAGTATAAACTATATTTTTTGTAAACACCCTTTCATCAGCCAAATGTCCTTGTCCATCAAAACCAGAATCTCAAACGATCTAACTCGACTCGCGGCAACATACAGTTGACCATACGAAAAAACAGGTCGTCATAACAAAAGTTTGGCGTTTCAGATAAATCTGTGCGTGCTGAACGCACCAACCCATAGCCTGAACCATGATACAATTACAAGGTAGGCTCATATTGGAGAGCAGGGTGCGCTAGTTGTTAAAATCAGCTGGTAGTTTTGAGTGTTTCTAATTGTGTTGTTGCTTTTGTCGTTTGACGTTTGTAGTGCCTACAGCTTTGTTGTTGCAAAATTTCACAATTGAGCAGCCATTTTAAAATGCGCCTACCTTGTAATTGTATCATGGCCTGAACCATGATACAATTATACAGGTAGCATTGACAAGTATAGATTTTCTCAGCAACAAGGCAACGACCATCTGTCAAAAACAGTTGTTCGTGCAACAAGAATTAAACGAATGTAAAAATAAATAAATTCCGCAAAATATGTGCGTTAAATACACAATTATAATAATGAAAGTTGTGAAAAAATTATGTGTGATATGTGTTTAACGTTTTCCAGCCGTGGTGTTTTAATTTTAATTGAAAACTTCTTCAATTTCGTCCACATGCATCTGCAGCTGCTGAGGTTGCTGCACTTAAACGTTTTCAACCTTTTTTTTTTATGTTTGCACTTAATAACATTAAGTTTACAAATTATTTTCGTTCTAGTAATAATAACTCACTATTAATTAAATAAAATAGGCAATATTTTGTAAGAAAATGTTTGGTTATTTGCAAGCGCTGAAACATAAACAATGGCGAAAACATAAGAAATAATTGAACGCTCTCTTTCTAGACATTTTTTTTGACAGATGGTCGTTGCCCAAGCAACTGTCAATACTACCTTGTATTATTATACCATGGGTCGAATGCAGCCCAAATAATGAAATACATATTTTTTATCAATTTTACTTACTTGATTTCTTTTCGAACGTTCTTATTTTGATGTTTCTTTAGTGTAGTCAGGAAATTTAAAATCCTACCTCTTTCTTATCTCAGTTTGAAAATGTTCAGCGATTTTCTCTGCAACCTATTGATAGTTGTTTGTTTATGTTTGATTACAGTATCATACATATCGACATAGTATTTATTTAAATACTACTTACTTTATTTCCATTCGAAATTTCATGCTTTTTGAAATCCTCTTCAAATGTGTAGTCCTGTTTTTGAATGATGTTGTTTTGTGTCCGTCCAGTCTTTTTTTCTTGAATCTGTTAAAATGATTACAGAGTAATGTTTGACTCAATGTATTAATGAAATTAATAAACCTTTTTTTCTAGTGTTTTTTAAAAGCTCAATATAAGATGCTGCTCCAGATAAAGTATTGCTTACTGCACCGTCTTTATCATTATCTTTTTCATTATTCACATGCTGTGGCAGTGTCTTATCTTTGACTACTTTCTAATTTTCTAATTTTTGGAGGAATGAGCAGATTCTAGGCTGGTGTCTTCCTGACTTTTTTGGACTTTGGAAGGAGCAGCAATGCGTTCTCGACGAATTTCAATTTATTGTTTAGCTAGAGCGTTTGTTACAGATATCTCATTTGTAACTGGGTTGTCCATTTTAATATTTTGCAATTAACATAAATAGAATTATTTATAATTTTACTCACAATTATATTGAGATGCTTACTATTTTACTCAATAACTTTAGTTCGCTAATGCCATCATTTCTAAAAATTTGAGAGACAAGATTCTCATTTGCTGCTTGCTTCGAGGAACACTTAAAACAAATAAATTATCAATATACATATACTGTTGCTTTCGCCCAAGTGACGGTTCTCATCACCGGGTGCGCCATGTTCCTTGCCATGGAGATTGAAGTGAGGGCCGGCGGAGGTGCATCCATTGGTGTTGTCACCAAATTCATGCACATTCATGCATATTTCTTTAGTTTTATAACACTATATTTAAGAAAGACCACAACTTTATAAGATAATTATAAACTTTTCTCGAACGAGCTAACGTGAAATGAAATTAAAGCAAAAATAAGGTATTTGAAAAGCAGACAATTAATAAAACAAAGTTAAAAATTATAAAACTTCACAACAGCTGACGGCCGACACAGCAATTTTTGACAACTATGAGGTGAACTCACATACACAATACGTGAGGACATAAAAAATGAGAAGATCAAGCACCATTTTGGCGCAAAATCAACAAAAATGACAGCCGAATCGAAGTTTCCCATCTCTTTATCTCTGGTACGAAGCAATACAAGACAACATCCAAAGTAATTTATTAGACCATATATAACCGCATTTATAATTGTTGTCATTCGGCTTGGGGCCACTGTCCAACCCAAGATCCTACGTGGAAAAGAGATGCAACTCTTAAACACCAAACCAATTCCAAACATAGCACAGATATATAAGTATATATTGTGCAGGCACAATATATTTATATATTCGGGTCACTAAAATAAGGGAAGACCGAGCTAAAGTTATTATTTGGATATGCATTTGGGCCAACGCAGGTAAAAACTTGTATGGAAAAGAGATAAACTCTGACGCACCAAGCCGAGAGACACGGTATACGTGGTCAACTAAGGAAGAACTAAAGATCTAAAATAATTTCATGAAAAAATAAAGCAACGAAACTGAATAAAACGAAAACTTAAAGTATCTATCATATTCGATGATGCTTATTTGTTATCACAAGGAATGCGTTAAGTATTCAAATGTAATATCATTTTGCGTTTTAAGACATCCACCGAGTCGTAAATTTTTGAAACTTCGTATTTCTTAATTTTTTGATAGAATTCAAAAGAATTTTGAGAAAAAACAAATACAAAATTAAAAAAAAAAATACTAAAGAAAAAATTACAATGGTCAAAGAAACAACCACAATTAATATCGGGAAATTATCGATACATTTTAGAGAATTTGGTGTCCACTTGATTATTTGTTTTCAGTATCATTTCAATTGTACTGATAAAAACATAAAACCCTCAAAATCTATTGTAAAAATTAAAAAAGACTAAAAACCAGAAAATAATAATTTATGTAAAAAAAATTTTTAACATCCAACGGTTTTAAATCGAACTAAAAAGGATAAATAAATTTCTGCTAGAGTGGGGCTTTTATAACTGGCCATTTCAGCCATTGAAAGGACTTTGACCTAGCTTCTTATGATCAATTGTGTTGTGCGTGTTATTAAGTTTGTACACAATTGACCGAGAAATGGACCTACAGGCTTAACGCCGACTCCGAACGGCGATGAACGGAATGTTCTTATTCTCAAGAAGCTTTACATGGCATTTTGATTACTCTCTGAGGTTTGCCATTGTCTGCAGAGAAGTGGCGGCCGTACAGAAAAATTATTTTAATTCAAATAATTTTCCGTCGCTGCTGGGATTCGAACCTGGGTCTCCAGGTTCTTTGACATAGCGGCCACGCACTTTAACCAACTACGCCACGGACGCCAGAGTGGGGCTTTTAGTTCTCATAAAAACGTGGGGCGCATGCTATAGGGAATATTTAGGAGTTTAGAAAACCTTGGTAACATATTAAAATTTTTATTTGCTTACAAATAATTTCTCATAATTCATCAGAGATATGCAAAGATAGGCATAGGAAAATTTTTAACAAAAAAACTCGTCAGACTTGATAACATTAAAATTGAAGAATTTTGAAACCCAAGTAGAACTTAACTGCAAACTTGAATCTGCCATCCATGCAAGGGTTTCTATCCTGGCAGTCAAGGGACCTGAGTTAAGATATCATTTGTTCCCTAACGTACTAGAATTGTTAATAACACTAATTACTATTCTCTATAGCATGCGCCCCACGTTTTTATGAGAACTGAAAGCTCCACTCTAGCAGAAATTATTTTATACTTTTTAGTTCGATTTAAAAACGTTGGATGTTAAAAATTTTTTTTTTACATAAATTATTATTTTGCTATAAAAACCCTCATTAAAAATATCCCTTAGGTTTCCTAAAAAACAATTCACAAACATGACCTTTTTTTTCGGCCTCTGGGTATATAGTCCCCCTTAAATGCCCACTGAGTAATATATCATGATAACGACTTTTGTGTCGAGATTAAAATAAGTCACATTTGAAAATACTTTTGAAAGTGATGGATTTGAGGTGGACAATGTTCGTTAAATATGTTGTTTGCAACTTACATCGATACTTATACAAAGACAATGTCATTCTTTCATCCCCACTTTATTGCAGAAGTAATATATCTATTCATTCCAAATTATGGATCTTTGCAGCAATCTATTTAACATTTTTCATAATCTCTGAAGTACAAGGCATTAGTATAATACTGGTATGACAGTAGAACTTATGTGAGTGGAAAATTATAAAATTATTTTGTTCGAAAAATAATATTTTTTGGTCCACTTCTGTTTGATATAACAAAAATACGGCGTTTCACTTTTCAGTCAAATAAAACACTTTTGCTTCAAATTCAAAATTTATTGCAGACAAATTTCATTTTCATTGATTTTTAAATTATTTGCCTTCTTTTTAGAAATTTCTGAAGAAATGCTGCGACTGTCACCAAACGACTACCTCACCTTTCCGAAAGGCGAAGGCAATGATAGCAATGTTGAAATAACCTGCACCAGTAAAATTCCTGTTACCTACAAAGTAAGTATCTTCAACTAGTGAGCAATTCGTTAAAAATCATTGAACTTGGCTTTTTTAATATTTCAGATCCAAACCACGTCTCCAGAAAAATTTCGTGTGCGTCCCAGGTCTGGTATTTTAAATCCTGGCGAATCTGTGAATGTGAGCATTCTGCTGAAGACCGAGCATCATCTGTCAGAGTCATCCAAGGACAAGTTCCTCGTCATGTGCATACCTGTGCCTCAGGGTACCGAACTGACTACACAACAGATGTCGGAAGTGTGGAAGCACAAACAGTTCAACAGTCCCGAAGTAGAGCAACATCGTCTCACTTGTATCTACAAAGACACCAGCGATATTGGTCGCAATGGGTTTCCGGGTGGAGAAAAAATGGATTCTAAATCAGGAGTCACCTCCAGTGTAAGTGAAGTAAGTCGATCAATATTATGCAATTAAAAAATTTACGAATACTCATATGTCCTTGTCAGCTCACAAGACACGCACAAAAGCTGGAGAAACAGTTAAGGTTCACGCAAATTCTGCAATGTGTAACACTCATCTTTTTGCTGATACTCTCTGTCGCTGTGGTTTACCTGCTTAAACTTCAAACTTCGCCATTTTCGCAGGAGGACCCCATTAGTGATGGTGTCGTCTTAAGCGCTACATCCTGTCCTATGGGTAGAAAACTCTAATATTTTCTGGCGCAGTGCAATTTGACCAGGCAACATCTACTAGACGCAATAGCCTGTGTGGACAAGGAAGACGGTGTTGGAGAGATCGGCTTGAGCAACGAGCCACCTTCTGGTGTAGGTGACTTGCCTGGTTTAATTGCATTCGCCCGTAAATTTGCACGCATAATCTTTTCCATTTCGTTGCTTATTTGTATTGTGTTCTTTTCCGTTTATTTCTGCTCGTCGCCACAAGCGACCGAATCAACAATAACCACGCAGCATTGTACTATATTGAACTAATTGTTAAACTAGTGGTTATTTATTTATACCATAGAATTATTATAGTAAACTAAAAATTGCGCAGCAATCTCTAGAAATACAAAAACAAAAACAATTCAACTTTATTCTTATCAGTTTTCAACCGCGTTTGCAGAAGTTTCAAGTTGAATAATCAAGATTTATTATTAAGTTAAATAGAGTGAGTCAGAAAAAAGTGTAGGATGATAAAAATATATATATATAAAGCTACTACAAAACTTAAACATAAAAATTACTTTGAGAACTTTTCTTCACCTTGCAATTTTTTTTATATTGGTCAACAGTAATAGTTATTTCGTATATTTAAGTTAGTTTTTGTTCTTTAACGCTAATACTTCGATATTATATTAACATCAAATTAAAGCTATCGAAAAATAAGAAAACTTTGATGAATGTATCTTTTTTTTTTATATTTTTAAAAAAACCTAAAGGAAAAAAAGTGTCGTCCGTGGTGTAGTTGGTTAAAGTGCGTGGCCGCTATGTCAAAGAACTTTGGAAACCCAAGTTCGAACCCCAGCAGTGACAGAAAATTATTTGAATAAAAATAATTTTTCTGTACGGCCGCCACCTCTCTGCAGACAATGGCAAACCTCAGAGAGTAATCAAAATGCCATGTAAAGCTTCTTGAGAACGAGAACTTTCCGTTCATCGCCGTTCGGAGTCGGCGTTAAGCATGTAGGTCCGGTTCTCGGTCAATTGTGTACAAACTTAATAACACGCACAACACAATTGATCATAAGAAGCTAGGTCAAAGTCCTTTTAAGGGCTGAAATGGCCAGTTATTTATTTTTATTTTTTTTAAAGGAAAAAAAGTGTCAATTAAGACTAGCTGTACTGGATATTTTATTCCCTTAACCTTTTTTTTATGAATTTAAATAGGTACTTTTCCACAAAAACTATCTTAATTTCGTTAAAGTTAAAGTGCGAAATTAGTAAAAATTAACAAACAGAAGAAAAGAACTGTCCATTTCAGCCCTTGAAAGGACTTCGATCGAACTGCTCATGATCAAATTGTGTTGTGCTTGTTATTAAACGTTTTTGGCACAAAGTATTAAGAACTAGACGAACTAGTTTTGTGCCGACTCCCATACAACAAAGTTGTGACAAAAATATCATTTCGGTCGTTTTTTATTGTGGTCCAAAATAATAAATGTTTCTTATACTGAAATGCTCTCAAAGACTTTTCACAACTCTACAATATTTAATCAACATCAAACATGCCTGCTATTCAGACTGCTCTTCCATTTTCAATCGTTTTTTAGCCAGTATTTTTCAGAATTCTTGTATAAAGTAAATTAAAAAGAAAATAGTTTTGTTTGAGTTAAAATTGAAATTGAATCAAATTAGGGTACAAGCTCCTCCGTAAACCATATTTTAAATTGGGAAATTAAAGCTTATTTATTTCTTTCTGCCTTTGAAGAACTAATGATTTTTGTATACTGCATTAATTTTAAAACTGATCAAAACTGAATGACTTCTGACCATTAACATAACAGCAAATAATTCACAATTCAGACTTTCCTGGAGCTATTAGACAAATCCAATCAGACTATTGAATCCAAATTTGCTTACAAGAAAACTAGAAACTTGGGTTGAAAAGTAAATTTATCTAGCTACCAGACTAGTTTAAAAGGCTTATACGTTCAACCTTACGAGGAGAATCTTGAATAAATCAAGTCCAGAACTTATTGATTAAAACTTTAATTAGTTCCGTTAAGATTTTAATCATTATAACAACGATTAAAAAACAGGTGGATGTTAGGCGGCTTTAAGAAATACATTTTGCGATTTGCACGTCGTTTAACAGGGAAAAATAGAAAATTCGTCACATAATTTTTGAAATCACATGAAAAAATTTAATTAATTATAGGAATAATAACAATAAATTAATACATGTAAAACACCAATAATTGTTTTTTTTTAATATATTTTAAATAAATAATAAATTAATAGACGGCCGTCTTAGAAATATGTGTTTATATTTTTATTGAAGCTTTCGCAGTCAGGGTTGCCTGATCGTCAAAAGGCTCTTCTAAAATCGTCATTTGGGTCTAAAAATCGTCATTTATGTCCTAAAATCGTCATACAGTAAAGAAATTGAAATTTTTACATAGAACAAAATATGTAATAAAAATCTTTATTTTAAAATTATGAGATCAGTCATTAAGATATATTCAAATATGGCTTATATAATATATATATATTAAATATATAAATATATTTTTTTGTGTATAGATATAAAATAAAACTACTTACTGATACAATGATGAAATAGCTTTGTAATTCAGATTGTGAACCAACATAAGATATTTGTGAGAAAGTTTAGCGCTTTTGTGGACACCATGGCTTAGCCAGCTCTAATATTTAATTCTCTTGCCCTATTCACTAAATATTTCACGAATTCCTCAGATGTCCACACAAAGCTACGCCTTAAAAACACACCATTTGAGCATCCAGGTCATTTCCTTCTCTGCTAATCGCAGCACAAACGCATGAAAAGCTAAAGATCAAGCAGTGAATGGTATTGTGAATGATTTTAAAAAACTTTTCACTTTAATTAAATATACTTATTATTAAAATTTCGTAAAGAAAATACCACTATATCCTTTTGCAGCACAAATGTAATATTTTAAAACTTATTTCATTAAAATCGGACCAGTACTTTTGGAGTTTAGCGGCAACAAAAAATGTTAACTTTTATCTTACTATTAGGTCTGTTTCCGTACTCTACACTGTGTAAGATTTGTGTAAGATGTGTGCAAGAGAGTAAAAACGAAATGTGAAAATAGTTGCAAAAGTACGGAAACAGCTTCGTGTAAGTTTCAAGCATAAAACAGCTGATTTTGACTGCAGACAGCACCACAAAATTTAAAAGACTTTCACTTAAATTATTAAAAGCCATTTTTAATGCAAAACTGAACAATTACTAAATTTTTATTTATTATTATTTATTTATTGTGGGTAAATTTCTTTTCAGGCACACAATTTGTGAATTTATTTATCGCAAAACATAAATAATTATGATATGTAATTTGACATTTGCTTCTTCTTATTGATGCTTATTCTTCTTGATGCTTGTTCTTACCTTACTCGAAGTCTCGTGTTCTAGCACTCTCTGTGCACTTTGTGTGCTCGAGAGAGCGATTTTATGCTTGTTCTTCTTTTCCCATTTTAAGCACAGAAAGTACGGAAACAGAAAATAGTGTCCCACAAGTTACACAGTGTGCGTACGGAAACAGACCTATTATATAAAAATGAAACTTGAAATATTGCCTTTTTGGCGTTGATGCAAGTAAACTCAACAACGGCTGAACGGATATATATGAAATTTCCACTATTCAAATCGTAATTAATTGTTGATTGACACCGTATACTTAAAATTTTGAAATATTTCAAAGCTAAGAAGTTATTGGCTAAGAAACTGGTAAAATTCGGTATTTTTGGAAAAATTTCGCGCTTTTTTCCATTTTCTGCTTAAACCTTAAAATATAAGTGAATATGATATATGGAGAAATGAATGATCTTGTCGATTCCAACAAAAAAGTGACGTGGTGACGTGCATCTAAGATCAATAGTTTGGTCGTAAAATTCATATTTTATTGAAAAATTAAATCATTTTCTTGCAAGCATTGATTTGTTGATTGGCTTCGACGCTGTCATTGTTTGCAGCTAGCAGAATGTTGCTTTGGTTTCGCTACAAAGTGATGCTCAATGCTCAGAAAAGAGATTCTCTGTATGGAAGCAGAGAGATAGTTCATTGTTCGCGAACAGCAGAATGCCCGACAATTAAAATTTAAAGCATTTTCCCCAAGCGCGTCGTTTGTTGCTGCTGCTTCAATGTTTCAATATTCAGAGAGTTTTTCTATTCAAAATGTTGAATAGCTGCGTGCAGACATGGTATAATAATACAAGGTATCATTGACAGTTGCTTGGGAAAACATCTTCTGTCAAAAAATATACTCAAAAAGAGAGCGCTCACAATCGGCCATTAAAAACACAAACAATGTTGAAAACGTTGAAGTGAAAAAAACAACAACCTCAGCAGCTACAGATACATTTTCACAAAAAAGTGTTTTTGACAGATGTTTTCTTGTGGAAGAGAAAATAAGCAATTGTCAATGCTTCCTTCCCAGAATTCTTAAGCTGCAAAATAGAAGTGCATGAAATTTATGGTAACAATAGCTGCATTCCCGTGGTCGTTGATCTAGAGTGCGGCTCTATTTTATTCACAAAGCAAAAACAAAAATTAGAACCAGCTCTTTTCCTGGCTCTATTTCTGATCTGAAAATGCTGCCAAGTTCAATGCATTTTTTGTTAAAAACGAACATAGTTGGCAAATCTAAAGTATGCTGTTTTGTATTGATTTCTATTAGGTTTTTTCACTAACAAAAAATTTGTACAAATTGTTACAAGTTTTTACCAGTAAAGCGTTCACGTACTCGAAAAACTTGCAACGAGAGAGGACAACGAGAGCGTAAAATAGTGAGAGAGAAAAAAGTAGCTACAAGTTTCTGCTAGCAAAATTTCTACTTGCAAGAACTTGCAACTACCGAAAAAACTGTTTGTCAAAAAAAAAAAACAAGCTGTCAAAAGTTATTTCTTGTTGATTTCGTATTTAAATGGATAGAAAAAGAAACATTTGTGATGCTGAGGAAAATTTAAGTATAATGTTAATGTTGGTGAGACCCAAGAAATGATTTCAATAATTTATAACCATTTATTATAGCAGAAAAAACAGCATATGATGTCAATTCGTTTGATCAGCTGTTAACTTGCAAGTTTCTACTAGTTTTCTGTTCACGTACTTTTTCTGCTATTTTTCTCTTTGTAAATATTTTTATCTCAATTCTGCTTTTACTCTCTCCCTGCAAGTTTTTACAAGTAAAGTACGTGAACAAACCTATTGTTATCAAACAGCTGTTTCAAGACAGTGGTGCCAAATTGGTATAAAGTTGAACTAAAGTTGTTCCACTGAGATTTGATCTGATCCAGTGCCACGGGAATGCAGCTATTTTAAGTTTAAATTGAAACGGAGTGCGATGCAAATTACATCGCTTTGAAGCTGCGCATTGGTATGGGTTGAATGGCTTTTTTAGCATGTTTTTCGGCATTACATAGCGTTAGCGTATAATTTCGTCACTGAAATAAGACCTACGAAAATATTTTAACTTAATTTATAATAATGGTATTCATGCAAATGGGCAAAGCCCTTATAAATGGTATAAACAAGATAATTTTATCACCCTTATAAATGAACTGTCAAAATTTGTACTGAGAAGCTTTTGCACAAACCAGATATATTTGCTCTTCGATTTAGGTGAGCAAACGAGGTGGCAAACTTATAACAGCAATCAGCAATTACTATTCACAAGTTAACAGCTGACATATCTCTGAAAATGCACAATCGGTTTTAGGGAACGTTCACACAATCTACCTGATAAAAATAACTAATTGCCCTAAATATAACTTTGCCGCTTTGCATGAATACCATTAATATCTTTCCATAAAATTCATGTTATCGAATACGTTGAGCTACAAATTCTGTTAATTAGCCGAAGTGTTTTGCATAAAATGTATTTTCATACCATTTAATAATATGGTTAAATAAGTAAGGGAATGTGCCCGGTTAAGAGCCATGTTTCCTTAAAACGACATAAAATTGTCTGTGCTTAATATTTTCCTATAGTTGTTATGCCAAACGAAAGTTAATTATTTAAGCTTACTTTTTCCCAAAGAGACCCCATCGTTTTGTTACTAGCAAAAAAATTATGACCGATTGTCTAAAACTTTATTTTTTTGTTTAAAAAAAATTTGAGCCCGGTTATGAGCCACCCCAGAAAATCAGTTGGAAATCAAAAAACTTGATGTGAGATCGACACAAATGTAAAGACTATGAATGAATTTTATTTTTTTATTAAAAAAGGAACATTTCAAAGCAATCTAGAATAATAAAGAAAAACTATTGAAGCGCAATGCTTGCAGGTGTACAAGCTAGCACGTGCATCAACAGATTTGGAAAGTTGGTAGCTAAAAATAATTTAAATGTATAAATAAAAAAATAATTAACTAAAAACACTGCAATTTAATTTAAATGGCAACGTTTCATAAAAAAACACTAAATATCAAATTTTGTAAGCTGCCTCACAACCGGGTACTGAGTGGTCTGAGTAGCAATTTGTACATGACATCGCATTATTTTATGATATCTTATTCGTTCTTATCATGTAATATTGGCTGTGTTCGAAAATGCAAAAACAGTGGAAGCATTACGTTCTGAAATGCAAATCTGACAGCACTGCGCACGTCATGTGTTTTGTTATGTCAATTATACATTAGCAGTTGCGCATTTATTGCATCATTTTTTATTACACTGCGTACGCTTGCATTGTTTCGCAAATTAGCGGAATATTATGAAAATTACGATAACTCCAAATCTATATACTTTTCTATACCGTCCACGGCTCCTTATGGAGTCGTTAAGTTAAGGAGTGATAAATTTAATATATACCCCTTTTACGTTTTTTAAACGTGGGGGTATAAAAATAATTAACTAAAAGGAACCATGGTAAAATATAGCTCCTCTGTCTGGGTCGAAACTCTGAAAATCAATACAAAGTTTTGTGCTTATTTTTTCTGTTCGGCTTTTTTTACATTTCTCTCAACTATTGGCTGTCAGCCACGAGTCTACCTTGTGGACTCTACCATGTTTCATGGTCTCGTGCATGGTAGAATAACAAAGGTAGACGCATATCGGACTGCGCTTTCTTCCTCATAGCCAAAATTGGCTTTCAATAGTAACAGTAGAGCTCGCAAACTATCGATAGTTTTTGATGGAATATCGATGGTATTGATATTTATTTTTCATTGACACACTTTTTAGGTGTCATTGCCCTTGCTGTGAAATCTTGACAACATGGCAACACTGAGCGAAAATACGAAAGTTCACGAAAATGTAAATTACTTTTTTATTGACTTATTGGCTCATTGCTCTTTTTGTTAAGTGAAATTTGTGAAAATGGGTAAATTTTTAGACCAAGTTATAAGAGGTAAGCACTTTAAGTATGTCTTTTATAAGTTGTTCCTTGATAATTTGCATAATATAGAAATGCATAGGTCAAGTTCGCACTGGAACTGCTTGTTCTGACGTTGCTTCCCCCGAAATTGCCATTTGTGAAGATGCCTCCAGTGAAGCTGAAGTCAAAATGTGCAGCTGCGCGGAATCTGATGACGAAAATAATGTAATAAGGATCCCTGCAAAGCGCAGCAAGACAGTTTTGTCAATAATGTGGAAATATTTCAAAAAATCGTCTGATGCTAAATTTGCCAAGTGCCTGCAATGTGGCAAAGAGTATAAAACTAGTGGAAACACAAGAAATTTACTTCACCACTTAAAACGTGTTCACCCAAATCTGGAAAAGGACGAAGAAGAAAACATATCTTTAAATAGCCGGCAATCTAGTCTTAGGTATGCTTACATTTATAAAAGTCAGTGATATTTTTAAATTCCTTTTCTTTTTTTAGGTCTGTCGACTCGTAACTACTTTAAGCGAGTACTTTACAATACGACAATAATTCGCAAAGGAAACAAGACATAGATTCAGCTTTGGTTGGGTTGGTGACACAAGATTTTCATGCTTTTAACATTGTGGCCAATGCAGGCTTTCGACATTTTCTAAAAGTTCCAGATCCTAGATACGTTATACCGAGTGGAAATCAATTACGCGACAAGTATTTCAAGAACCAATACAAAGATTTAAAGCAAATGTAGGGAAATAAGCTGCTTGATATTTCTTATATCGCTCTAACAACTGATGACTGAACATCAGCGGCAAATGAGGGTTACATAACTATTACATGTAATTTTATTGATAAAAAATTTGATTTGCACTCCGCAGTTTTATCTTAGAACAAATTAGAGGACGTAACCAATCATTAAGCAGAAAATGTAGCCAGTACAATTAAAACTGTTATGTCTGAGTGGGGCATTACCAATAAAGTGTATTGTATTGATACTGACAACGCTTTTGTTATGAAAAAGACTTGTGAACTGTTGCAAAAAAAGCATTTGCCATGTTTTGCACACACGTTAAACTGGATTGTTCAGGATAGTTTAAATCAAAACCAAGAACTTGGAAACATTTTAAAAAAATGTAAGAGTTTAGTTGCATTTTTTAAAAGTAGCACCATAGCTTATGAAAAATTTAAACTGGCGTAAAACAACGAAAACCCTTACAGTTTACTGCAAGAGATACCGTTGGAACACCATTGGAACAAGAAGTGCGTTGGAACAGCACTTTTTTTATGATCAAACGCATAATACTGACAAAGGATGTTATCGCGCAGGTGCTTTTAGAAAGCAAAGCAGCTCCTCCACCACTTGGAGCGGATGAAATGGCTATCCTGTCAGAGGTAGAAATTTTATTGGAAATATTTCAGGATGTAACAGAACAGGTTTTAAGCATATAATATTACTCAACACACTTATCATGCATATAACTTATATATCAGATTTCCGGAAGTAAATATGTTACCATTTCTTTAATGATCCCCCTGGCGTATGGGTTAATGCAAAAGCTAAATTGTATGAAAGCTTCATTAACAACATCTGAAGCAAATGAGTTATGCACAGCTATGAATTTTGGCATCACAAAAGGGCTGTCTCCATATGAGTCGAGGACACCATCACGAATAGCTACATTGCTTATTTGAATCAGTTTTTAATGCACAACAAGCTGATGTGTGCTTGGAACAAGAAGTAACGTCGATGTGTGCAAAAATAAACAGCAGTGTGGCCTGCTCTCCTAATGACTGTACCAGTTCTACATCATTATTCGACTTCATAGGCAAACGCATATCAAGGAAAGTAAAGAATTCACGCACAGATGCCATCATTATGTTGAGACAGTAGTATGAAAGAGCAAACATAAAGAAAGAGGCGGATCCACTTCTATTTTGGAAGGCACAATAATTATTTTAGCTACAAGTATAAATATATGACGAATTTCACTTAAAGATTTCAGGTGACGACACATTTGCAATAAAAGATTGCATGCCTAAATACTTGTGCATCCCAGCGACTTCTGATTCAACAGAACGCATTTTTAGCAAATGTGGCAGAATTGTTACTAACCGTCGCACGTGTTTGAAATCAAAACTTGTTAATATTTTGCAATAAAAATCAATGGCTCAGCAAAGTAAAAATATAAAAAGTAAAAATAATGTGAAATATTTATATGAAAATTGTAAAATTGAAATAATTTTTCGTTTAACCTCATATTAATTTTGAAAATAAAGCACTTTTAAATGAAACGGCTATGTATTCGTAACGAATAATAAATAAATAAATAACTGGCCACTGCAGCCCTTGAAAGGACTTTGACCTAGCTTCTTATGATCAATTGTGTTGTGCGTGTTATTAAGTTTGTACACAATTGACCGAGAACTGGACCTACAAGTTTAACGCCAACTCCGAACGGCGATGAACTGAATGTTCTTCTTCTCAAGAAGCTTTATATGGCATTTTAATTACTCTCTGAGATTTTCCATTGTCTGCAGAGAGGTGGCGGCCTCATAATAATCAAATAATTTTCTGTCGCTGCTGGGGTTCGAACCCGGGTCTCCAGGTTCGTTGACATAGAGCCCACGCACTTTAACCAACAACACCATGGAAGCCAATCGTAACAAATAATGACTATCGAAAGCTATCGATAGTTTATCGATATTAGAAAGCTAGCAATATTGTTTTCCATGTATTGCCGCAATAGATTTGACATTAGAACTGTCACTTCTGCAGTGTGAGAGGAAATTTTCATAATTCTGCAAGAAAACTACAAATACAGACATTTTGAGTGTTTATGAAACTACTGAAGTCCAAATTATAAAAGATTAGATTTAAAAAAATCATGCATGTCATTTCTAAGCGAGTCAATCGCTCGAGCGCCGCGAACTGTGTTTTTTGACGACGTTTTCAGCATTATTATTGCTTAACATGAAATGCCCACCATTGAAATTTTTTCATGGTGGGCATTTCATGTTAAGCAATGAAATTTGACAGATGGAAAGCAATAAATTATTGCCTGTCGAGACGCCGGGTTATTTGAAAATGAAAAAAATTAAAAAAATAATCGCTTTCAGATTTTCTATGGGCAGTCAATTTCGTTTTGACTAGGGCTATGACTCTTATTCGAAGTTTTTGAACTTCGAAGTTCGAAGCTTCGTTTTAAAACTTCGAAGAAGAAAAAAACTTCGGATTTACGAAGCTTCGAAGCTTGACTATTCGTTCAACATAATAAGCAGTAAAAAATTCGAAGCTTCGAAGTTTTTACTCAAAAATATTTCATACATTTTTTGTGCCTGTGTGATACACTTCGATATAAGAAAAAACATGAGATCCTGGGTGTGGAGCTGTTATACTAAAAGTTCTGATGCTCAATCAGTGATTTGCAATGTATGCGAGCGAGTATTGCAGTCGCATGGATCCACGAGTTCACTTCGTGCGCATCTAAAGATGCATTCAATTTTTCCAGAAGAACTACAAAGAAAACGCCAGTATGAAGAAAGGTAAGTTCACGGTGGGATGCTGTAAGGCCAAAGGTTCTAAGAGCATATTGGCTTTATAACATTATTGTAATTATAAAAAAATCAAAAACAATGTTTCATTTGCAGAAAGTCATTTTTGGCTTTATAACCGTAGCGCTGATTATTTTTTATTTTTCAAGTGAAAGCCAAATTTGGCATTATTACTTTTGGCCTTATCTCTCCTAAGTTAAAATGTAGAACAGTGAAGAAATAAAGATTACTAGTAAACCCGCATGGCGTTAATACGCCAAAATGCGCTCACAATATCTTCGTTGTGAGGCTTAATAGCACATCTATTCTGTCGTAAACTAAAATTTACCGTAACACGTCTCCTGAGCGAATTATAATGCAACGATATTAAATTTCTGTTGGATAAGCTGCTGTCTTCACGACCTGACCTTCCGTGCGTAGAATTGTGCTTATCACCTAATACGGATGTCTCAAGAAGATGTATAGGAAGTTTGAATTGGCTGTGCAAAGTACGCCCTCCTTCAACTGAGCTAGAGGTGATGCCAGTAAAGGCTCCTGGAATAGCGATTTTGCATGAACTTGCTATTTTGTGGCTAGCGTATCAAGATAAAATATGTTTGTACGTTTTTCGCTTCGCTCAACTGCTTTAATAATACAATAGTATGAAATTGGAAAATTTCAGAAAAAATGTATCACATAGTTTTAGGCATTAAATAGAAAACTGACTTTCTTCGTAGATTGTTTTGGTTTTTCTTGTTTAAATACACAATTTTTAAGAAAAAGTAAGACCTTATTGCACATCTACAGAGCAAAACCTTTCTATTGATACCCTCTTTATAAAAATCACATTTACGCTATAGATTTGATGGTCATCACAAAAAAAGCGCTTGCGTAATAATAACATAGATAGATTGGACAAGGGGCGTAGCATGGAACATACAATTCAAATTTTTGATGTCAAATAGCTTTGGAACTAAATGTCGTATAAAAACGAACTAAGTATGGAATTACTATTGAGTGATGTCCTTCTACTAGAAAACTGGGACGTGCATTTTAAGAGGCTCCGCTCATACAAGCTCAATTTTTAAGATCGAATAGCTTTGGAAGTAAAAAGAAACTGAATCTCAGAATGGAGTTTTTATTTGGTGATATCTTGCGTGTAATAAACCGTTTTATAGAAACCGTTTTTTAGTACAGGGGTAGAAAATGGGTTAAGTACATTTCATAGAGCTTACGTTTATAAAACGCGTTCAATGTCGCATTAAAAACTGACTGAAACAAGTAGTAGCATTTTTTCTGCATCTATGAATTACCCATTCAAAAAGCAATCAAAAATTATTTGTCAAATTAAAATAAATAAATATGTAGTAACACAATATGTATTTCAAACTGGATATCATTCGAATACTCGAAGAATTGAATCTTCGAAAAAACCGAACATGAACAGCCCTAGTTTTGACAGTTGCGGCAGTCGGCCTCTCTGAAATGCTTCTACCTTGTTTTCATTGTACTATGGTCTCGAGCAAATCTCTGATACCAAATCAACAAAATGTAAGTTACAAATGAACAGTTCGAGTTTTTTGCATTGAAAAATTCATTTTTTTTTTATTGTAAATCAAAACTAGTTCCTACACATAAATTGGTGTAAATTACCTTAAATATGGTAATAATTTTGACATACGACACAAATTTTCCAAGATTATCAAGTTAAACATTGGGCAACAATAATAAAGAAGACTGTTCATAACATCGCACTCGCTAAGAGATAAGCTTTTTGCTCGTGAGTTAACATTTAAATTAAATAAACTGTCAAAAGAAAATAATAATTGAAAATTAAATTCACTATTTTTTCTTTCGACCCCGTTTAGCCGGTCCTTTGGCTTCTTTTTCGACTGCAGCATTTACTTTTTCAGCATTGTTTTCTGCTACTTCCTTAAGTACCTGAGTGGCAGCAATTTCGCTATCTGGCACTGTGTCTGTGCTACCGTTTATGTTTACCTCTGCATTTATTTCTAGTTCAACAGCTTTTTTTGCTTCCCGCTCTTTAGCGGCAGCTGCAGCGGCTGCCTTTTTTGTTAGTGTTGGTTTTTCATTCAAATCATTTGCTTTTGCTGCCGGCTGCAACTCGTTCTCAACCAAGAATATACTGTGCTGACCGCCGCTTGAAGCGCGGATTATACGTTTATCCTGAGTTTGTTTGCTGATAATCAACACTGGTTCCAGAGCGTCATCATCCGTACCAGTTCCAAGCTGGTGATTAGAACCCATACCCCAAGAGTAAAGCTTTCCATCACTGGTGAGCGCGAAGGACTGTGCCTCACCACATGACACACTTACGATATTTTTACCAGAGAGCGGTATTATAGGTTGCAATTCCTCAACGTCTTCTGATAATTGGCCGAGACCAAGACGGCCATAGTCGCGACGCCCTATGACAAAACAAGAGCCATCGTCCTTAAGTACCAGAGTATGATGTTGACCACCAGCAATTTGTTTAACGTTGTCAAATTTTGTTTTGATCGGGTTGATTATAGTTGCCGCGCCCTTCATATAAGCCAGCTGTTTGTAGTTATTAAGACCAAATGCCCATATGATACCTGTTTCTGATTCGCGCAAGAATGTGCAAAAGTTTGTCGCCCAGATTGCTTCGATGGGTTTCCCGCGCTTAACAATAACTTGGCCCGGACGAAGTAGTTCAGATTTTCCGCGACGGCCTGTTAAAACATAAAAACATTAGCGTATTGAAATAATCTTATTAGTCAGGTCTTACCCTCGCCTGAAGCAGAACGTAATGAAACGCGACCGAGCTGACCCTGCTCTGCGCAACCGACAGTAAAAACCTTGCCCGAACACGCCAGAATAACAAGGTGATCCGCACCAGAGGCTATGTCACAGCAAATAATTCCAGGAAGAACATCGATTGGCAGCCGTTTATTTCCTTCCAATGTAAGCCCCATATTTCCATGTGAATCTCTGAATGATCCCCAAGCAAATACGCGTCCATCTTCTAATAAGCAAGCAGAGTGAGAATCTCCAGCTGAAATCCTAAGAACCTTGCCGGGGAGCTGTATTTCTCTAGGCTCAAACTCTGACCCATCTTCAGAGCTGTCACGACCTAAAGCACCTTCGTCATTGCAACCAAATGAAAAAACACAACCATCATAAGTAAGCACCAAGTTGTGCATTCCTCCTGCTTGAACGTCAACCACGTTATCAATGTTTTCGACAAGCGCTGGGCGTTTGCGTTCAAATTTTGCTTCATCATCACCCAGACCTAGCTGTCCCATGTCGCCTTGACCACACACCAAAGCTTTGCCCACAATATTTGGTCGTGCCGGCAAAGGCAAAGAAAAGGCCAAGCGTCCTAACTTCTTACTTGGTGCTCCTTCTTCAATATTATTATTTTCAACTACTTCTGAAGCTTTTCTGCGTACAGCAACACGCGGCATTTTTCTGTTAAAAAAAAAAAATAGAATATTTGAAACTTTTTATCAAAATCAGGTACTTACTTTTGTTTAAATATTTATTTCGAAGGTCAGTAGAATTTATACACAAGGTTAAAATTTTTCTTAAGCTGTACTTCTAATATTTACTAAATTTAAGTATTTAGCAAATTTAGAAACCTAAAAATTGTATCTTGATATCGATCACAATTGTCAACCTAAGTTTGGTCACTTATAGTACGCGGGAAACAAACAGGAATAATGTTTAGAAGACACACTGATTCTACAAATTTAGCCGTTTTCAACAACAGCACGTTCGCACACAATATTCAACAAAATTTTCACCGCATTGTCAAAATGACTCGATAAATATCCTTCGATCAGGTAGAAAAAGAAAATATTATTTATTTCCCAGTATTCTTAGGGTTGGCTTTCATTTATTTAACTAAAATTGTTCGATTGTTTCAGGGGTGCAATGAAGTACTCTTTATAAAATAGCTTTAAAGGGGTTACATATCAGCGAACAAGTTCGGCTCCATGTTCACAAAAGTCCGCCAATTAAGACGCATGCTCGCGAGTATGACACAAACGTTGGCTTGTTGTGGCCAACTCACACGGGATTGCTTCATTGGCGATCGATCAACTTTTCTTACTCTCTTTCACATTCTGATTGTTGATAGCTCACACGACATGCCAATCATAATTTAACATTTCCTTGAAAATTTTATTTCGCCATTGACAACAATTTTTATTTTTTCTGTCACACTAGCTATTTTGTACCACACGTATGTGCTGATATGTATGTAAGCTTCATACCAACCAAGACTCCATAGAAACAACATCGCTTTTCTCAGTAAAAAGTACAGTAGTAAGGACAAAAAGGATATAGATAACATTTTTATAAAACCTTTCATACTATGATATAAAAATTATTGTTCTTTATGGGAAGTTACATCCAAAGAATACATGATAAAACTAGTAAGAAATGCTCTTCGATTGGGTCGAAGTTAAAATACCCCCACGGCCGAACCAAAGTATATTCAAAGTCTTCAGCAGTCAATAATGTTAACAGTTTTTGTAAAAACATTTTCGTCATAGTTTTAACAGAAAATATTCACTCTTGTTTTTTACAAAGTTACTTGGTATAGGAGGTGGGCGTGGTTTTCACTCGATTTCGTTGAATTATAAACTCAGAGTGCACATTAACTTTTGTGGAATTACAAGAGATTTTACCTTTTTGATAAACTGACTTTGTATGGGAGGTAGGCGTGATTTTCATTTGATTTGATTGAATTTCATATTCACAGTATATTTTATATATCAATTTCATATGCAATGTTTCCGTTCATATGCAAAATTTCAAGTCTATATAATAATTTTTTTGGAATTTAAAGAGATTTTACCTTCTTGATAAAGTCACTTTGTATGGGACGTTTCGAAGTTGGCCTTTAGTTTTTAGATATAAGCTTTTATATAGAATTTCGTGATGATAGCTTAAAAATTACGGCTGTGATCGTGATCACAGACAGACAGACGGACAGACAGATTAACGGACAGACATAAAGACATGACTAAATCGACTCAAGTGATGATGATGATCAAGAATA
Organism: Pherbina coryleti; assembly: GCA_943735915.1. Lineage (NCBI taxonomy): Eukaryota > Metazoa > Arthropoda > Insecta > Diptera > Sciomyzidae > Pherbina > Pherbina coryleti. The sequence goes on along the minus strand of OX030952.1, from coordinate 57,490,269 downwards.
TATATACTTTCTATACCTACCACGCCTCCTTATGGGCGTTACAAATGGAGTGACATAATTATGTACCCCTTTTACGTTTTTAAACGTGCTGGTATAAATATACCTAAACTTTATTGTTGCGTTATTAATGTTTCGAACAAAATTATGTTGTGTAAAGTGGCTTCTACACGATAAAACGGCTGTACAATCCCTTATCGTTCAGTTTCAACCATTCGACCGTGCAATATTGCAACCAACTCGTCGCATGCTTGCATCCAAACAATACAATAATCGCACACAACCATCAAATAGCAGCTAATAGGAGTGTTCACATTGTCAAATTTTTCATCAAATTGTTGGTCAAACAGTTTGACCACACAAGTGTTCACATTCTCAAATTTTTCGTCAAATTTCATTATTTGCTTGCGCATCGAAGTGAAAACGTTGCCATGACGGAGCAATTTTTATTAATATTTTATTGAAACATGAACCAAACGAAGCAAACAAACTCTGAATGTGTCCGGAAATATTTTAAAAATTTGTTCCAGATACATTCTTCTGTTATTATCATGTTTATGCGATGTGTTCACGTTGAAATCTTTTTTCAACTGGCAAAATTTGTACTATAAAATTTTACGAGTGTTCACATTATCAAATTTCTCGTCAAACAGTTGGTCAAACAACAGAAAAATCAAAATATTTTGATTTTCGTCAAACAATTTGACAAACAGTTTGATGAGTGTTTACACATCAAATTATCATCAAATCGTCGTCAAATCCCATATATATTTTTGTTGGTCAAACTGTTTGACCAATAATTTGATGAATGTGAACACTCCTAATATTGGTACAGCCGTTGTATCGTGTAAAAACCCCTTAAGACCCATTATTCCACCCGACTTTGCACTCAAACAACCATGTGGCACAATGGGTAGTTTTCTGCTAAATTAATATGAGCCTGAACAGAACCAAAGCGGCCATAGGCTAAGTTCACACGTCAGTCAAAAGACTGAAGTTCATCACGATTTTTTACTCTCTTTTACTCTCTCTGAAAATTTTGACTGAAGCCTGCTCACACACGATCTTTTGATTGATGCTCTGACGACGCCATTTGTTACTTTTCTGCTACCTACTATATTGTGAAATTGTATCGTGCTGTAAACAAAAAGCAAACACAACACAATAAACAAAACCCGATTTTAAATTTTTTAATAGAAAAGTTGTGTGCATTTCATTTTGTTCGCAAGGGTTACAGATTACATCCTTTTCTCTTAAAAAAACTACATTTGTAACCAAAAAACTACTAATTAACTACTTTTCTTGACATAATTTCCTACTAAACAACAAACAATTAAAATAATGCAACCATTTGACTGATTGATCCAGGTCTAGAGCCATGGTATAATAATACAAGGTAGTATTGACAGTTGCTTGGGCAACGACCATCTGTCAAAAAAAATGTCTAGAAAGAGAGTGTTCAATTATTGTTGATGTTTTACGCCATTATTTGCGTTAACCAAACATTTGCTTGTAAAATATTTTCTATTTTATGTAATAATAAATAGTGAGCATTGTAATAATAGTGATTTATTATTACTTTAGCGAAAATAATTTGTCAACTTAATGTGATTTAGTGCAAACATAAAAAAAAATGTGGAAAACATTCAAATGCAGCAACCTCAGCAGCTGCATATGCATATGGACGAAATGCAGACGCTATGAAATAAGTTTTCAATTAAAATTGTGCATAATTGAATAAAATTTAACGCTTCCGACTGGAAAACGTTTAGCACAAATCACACATAGTTTTTTTTAAACTTTCATTATTTTATATTAAACGCACAAATTTTATTTAGGTTATGTTTTTCACTTTCGTTTCACATTATTCCACGAACAACTGTTTTTGACAGATGGTCGTTTCCTCGTTGCTTAGAAAATCAATAGTTGTCAATACTACCTGTATAATTGTATCATGGTCTAGAGCTCAATCAAAATTTTGACTGACGAGAGAAAAATTTGGAGTTCATTTTCGCTCTGAGATAAAGTTCATTTTTTGAAGCGAAGCTTTTTACGCCTCATTCTGCGAATTGCTGGAGTGAAATCTGAAAAAAACGACATTTTTTTCCGACACCGTTTTTCTTAGAATTGATATTGTTTACTTGCGTCTATTGCAACAAGAAAATGTTAAATTAAAAATAATTTCTTGTTTGCTGCAGGAATCGAACTCAGTCCTCTTCACTGAAAGCTTAACGCTTTAACCATGGAACCAAAAACCTTCGTTGATAAATATCGCTGATTCAATATTAAGAATTAACTAAAGCTATGTTGCAGTAGATCAGGGGTGCCCAAAACTTTCTTATGGAAGTGCAAACACTAATACATATAAAATCCTACAAACTTTCGTGAACGAAAGCATGCTACGTTAGACAACAACAAAGTCTTCGTAGAAGATCACTGTCACCAAAATGTACCAACAAAGCATACGAAAGTGTTGTTGCTTGCACGTTGGTATAAGCGACGAAAAATGATAAAAAACAAAAAAGACAAATTTGTTTGTGTATTTTGTATTGCTTTGTGCGGAGTGCTGTGTGTGTATATTAGAATACACAGCCTATGCCTACCCAGCAGGAAATGGATCGATCCGTCTTCGAAGACGTCTTCGAGACATGTCAGTTTCTTGCAAGACGGATCGATCCATTTCCATAGCAGTCCTCGAAGACAATTTCAAACAAAAGGCAACTTCGACTTGCAAGACATTTTGCTGAAATGTCTTCAGTGACGGCGTCAATCCATGTCTTGCAGAGCGGACGCATTTAAACAAAACGATGCGCTCTTCGTGCATGAATGTTGTCGTCATGAGTAAAATTTTTACACTCAGACAGCGCAAACTATAGAGAGAGATAGAGAGAGAGAGAAAACGGCACATTAAAATATATATAAACTTCACTTGATACATGGTATAATAATACAAGGTAGCATTGACAGTTGCTTGGGAAAACATATTCTGTCAAAAAATATACTCAAAAAGAGAGCGCTCACAATCCGGCATTGAAAACACAAGCAATGTTGAAAACCTTGAAGTGAAAAAAAAACAACAACCACAGCAGCTGCTGATGTATTTGCACAACAAGCTGTGTTTGACAGTTTATGTTTTCCTGTTGAAGAGAAAATAAGCAGTTGTCAATGCTACCATGTATTATTATACCATGACTTGATACAACTAATGCCCGCTGCCGATCAGCAACAATTTCGCACTCGTGTAAAGCACGTGAATATATTTTTGGTTTTTTTTTTTAATTTATTTTCTTATTGAGGATATTTCCTTCTAAATCTTTTTTTTTTTAATTATTTAAAGAGACTAGTTTTACAAAACCACAATTTAATTATTTAAAACGAAATATTTTATAAAGCCACAATAATCGTGCAATAAACTCTAGCACGTGCTTCAGACTCACAATTGAATCACAACTGACTGCACTGACAACCGCCTCGATAATTCAAAATTAAAAAAAAAAATTTGATTAATAGACACATGCTGAAAATATGCATACGAGTCTTGCAGAGCGTCCGCATTGACATCAGAGCATTACAAAAGCAATTTCTCGATGAGAGCACATCTCAGTTGTTTATGTACACGAGTTTTGCAGATCGTCCGCAGTCATCATTAAAATAAATTTCTTATTAGACAATATTCGAAGATTTTGTGCTGACAATATAATGACTTGTCTTGCAGAGCGTCAGCATTCGCTCTGAGATTGCGTACTTGGCCTTCGAGACGGTCTCGAAGAATCGTCTTTGAGGATTCATATTCCGACTGGGTAAGTGCTTTTACAAAAACAAATATGCACCAAGTGTATAGGGTTGGGCACCTCTGCAGTAGATCAAAATAATCTATTTATAGGAATTGTATTGGCTACATATCCTTCATCTCCTACAATAACCATTAGCCAAAACACAATAACCACTATAGATTGTGTATTGGCTATACAAACAAGAGTACTAAAAAACAAAACTGTTGCTTCTACTTACTACTAGATGTCTTTGTGCTGCAAGCAAATTTAATGATTTTTGTATATTTATTCCCTACAACTGAACAGGTGGGCTTTAAGGGAGGGCCGGAGAGTGTTGATATGTATGATTAACCCCCATTATTTTTCCCTTGAGGATCTATCCCCTTCGACCACTCCTTACGGGTGCTCCCATACAAAAACGTAAAACTTTTTTATTTTAAAGTCTTAAATTTAAAAATTATTTTAATCGAAAAAAGCCATTAAATTATCAAATCTATGTTGTTGCGAAAATGCTTTGCTTCTCTCGTGTGTCCAGTGACGCACCTGTGTTTTTTTTTTTTACATAGGAAAGCAACAACAAATTTTGACTGATTCAATCATTTGACTGACGCTATCGGTTGTCAAATTCACCGTGCAACAAAATACATGAAAACTTATGCAGCCGCCAAAAACGAAATCGCCGTAGAAATTCGCTCCGAAAAAACGCCTGAATAGAATTTATTTAATTTTTTATCCGGTGGCTGTCGGATCTTTCTCTGAGTCATAGTTGAATAAATAAGGTTGTCTCGTGGCTGATTATACTCTCTTCTCAGTACCCATAATTGTCAAAATCAATGAAAAGCAACAACAACAACTTCAACTTCTTTTCATGTTATTAATTTTCGTTTTTAGATTTTGTATGAGCTGTCAACTTCGATTTGACATTTATGGGGACTCGCTCTCACCCATGCGACAACCTTATTTATTCCATAGAAGTAAAAAATAAGGAAATGGTGTTTCGCACACATACAGTGTACGTGTAGTGCGGCATTTTTCTCTTGTGTTTGTTTGACAGTTCTTGCCGCTTTAGTAAACAGTACAATGTGTTTGCAAAAAATTAAGAAACAAATAATTAAAAAGTGATCGTCATCGCTAAAAACTGCTAAATAATAAATAATAAACTTTTAAACAATATTACAAACATGCGTTGTATTGTGCACAGCTGTGAAAATAGCCAAAAGTTCAAGAACAGTGCTATTTCCTTTCAGAGGTAATGATTTCCACACCGGTGTGTTTTTAATAGAAAAATATCATTATTTATAATCAAGGTATTCTAACAAAGTGAATATCAATTGGAAATAAATATATTTCCAATCAGAAATGTTAGAAAAATCGAAAATAGAGCGCGCTGTTTTCGCGCCATTTTTTTTCGACAAGAATTGTCAAAGCGCGAACATAACTACAAGGCCGCATTCAATTTTTTAAGGGGCCACCTATTTTCAGGGCGCCCATTCTTTCAGTATATTAAATAAATATTAATAAATATTTGTGATTATTTTCAGATTTCCGCACATCCTGGACATTAGGTATAAATGGATTTGTGCGCTTAGGCTGAAAGCCGATGCTGTTAATAACAGATCAGTTGTTTGTTCTGATCATTTTTATGAGAACGACTTCATCGGATTTTCAAAATGTAGTAAACGGTTATTTCCGTCTGCAATACCGCATCTAGGTGTTGTTAGTAATGAAATGTAAGTATAAACCTCATCCATTATGGTTGATGAATGTATATATATATATATATAAATCTAATTTTAGGGACATTGATTCGATTCCTACCTGCAGCAAAAATTATGTTGAAGCACTAGGAAGTCGAAATATAGATTTTGAGGTGACGCATGGCTCAAATAAAGAAAATATAAATATTATTGAGAATGTACAGATTGTACCACCGACAATTGAAAAAAAATCTTATTGAGCCTGTCACAAATTTTAATTTTCTTTTGCCAGACGCAAAAAAAATGACAGCAAAAAGAGCGTTAGATTCTTGTGATGATTTATCATCAACGCCAAGAAAAAGAGTGGCAAAAGAAAAGCTTCATGTTCTCCGGAAAATAGTTAGAGATAAAAATAGAAAAATAAAAACCCTCAATGAAAAAGTAAGACGAAATTCAAAACGTATTGCATCACTTAAACAAATTGTTGCGAAAATAAAAAGTAACAATTTGATAAATGAAGAAACATCGGAGATACTGGAGAATCTTGGAGTCATGAACGCAGAGTTATTCGAAAGAAAATTTAGAAAATTAAAGGCTTGCCAAATTCAAGAAAGTATCAGCCAGCCTTAAGATCTTTCGCTTTAAATTTGAACTTTCTTTCACCGAAAGCATATGACTATGTTCGTCAAAACTTCGATAATTACCTCCCGCATTCCCGGACTATAGCAAAATGGTACGAGGGCTTAGATTGCTGTCCAGGATTCACAAAAGAATCATTTGATGCAATTAGCGAGGTTGTGGGGAAAGCAAAAGAGCGATCTGAAAAAATAATTTTTAACTTGGTTTTTGATGAAATAACTATTCGAAGGTATGTATTTAATAGTAATGTTACAATATATTTTAATTTAAATATTTCATAATTTGGTTTTAGACCCATAGATTGGAGTAACACAGGACCAATAGGATATACTTTTATAGGAGATGGTGATTGCAGTAGCACCGAAGCTACACAAATCTTGGTTTTCCTGGTAGTGTGCATCAACCAAAGTTGGAAAATCCCGGTTGGGTATTTTCCAATCACATCACTTGATGCCAATTAAAAGGTAAACATGATTAAACATTGCATAGGAAATATTTTAACAACTAGGGATGAATTAATAGGTATTACATTTGATGGAGCAGCAGTAAATTTTACTACAGCTAGATTGTTAGGGTATTTATTTATTTTTTTTTAGATTGTTAGGGTCATATTTACGAGACATTAGTACGGAAAGTGTTTTTCAATTAGATGATTCTTTAAATGATAAGTTTTGTATTTTACCGGACCCCTGCCATATGACTAAACTGATTAGGAATTTTTTTTTGCAGAAATAGGAGAGTTTAGGGATTCAGTTCCTTCAAAGCCTAGTAGAGTTACAGGAAAAAGAAGAGTTACATTTAGGAAATAAGCTTAGAAGAGCCCATATATATTTTTAAGACCAGAAAATGAAGGTTAGGCTTGCTGTGCAAGCTCTAAGTAAATCTGTAGCAGACGCACTAGATTTTTGCAGGGAAGTTCTGCTTTTACCAGAATTTCAAAATAGTGAAGCTACAGTCAAATTTATTAGGCAGATTAATGATGTCTTCAATATCCTTAATAGTAAAAGTATTTATAAATTTGGTTTTGAAAAAGCACTTTGCGAGGAAAATGTAGAAAATTTAATTTCATTTGGGAATAATTTTGTTGCCTATTTAAGCCAACTTCGCACCTAAATGGGCAATTAGTCACAACACATTGTAGAAAGACAGGGTTTATAGGTATTATAGCATGTGTTTTGAATATTAAAGTTATTTATGATAGGTTCATAGCAACTAATATATTATCATTTGTTCCATTTTATAAGCTTAATCAATAACATATTGAGTTGTTTTTTAGTTCAATACGCTCACATTTGGGTCATAATGGCAATCCGTCGGTTAAGCAGTTTAAATGTGCTTATAAAAAATTGATTATTAGATGCAAAATTAGAGAAGGTGGCATTGGTAATTGTATACCTTTTGAAAATATTGAAATTTTAAATATAAGTTCATCCAATCCAATAAAATTGGAAAATTTGAATTGCATTAATTCAAATAATGAAGTTGTAAATAATCAAGTTGTAAATATTATTGATTATGAAAAAAATTCGTTTTTAAATGAACATGATTATTTTACGGACCCAAGCATATTAACAGAGTATACTAGTCATGTAGTTAAGTATATAGCTGGATTTGTTGTATTTAAGTTGCAGTCGATTTTAAAATGCAATAATTGCAAAATAGATTTGGAGGGTGATATAAATCAGCAATTTAGTTTTAGTCAGTTTTAAATTGAGGGGGTATTTAAAAAAACCATCAAAGTCAGTTGAAGCTGTTTGCATGATTGCTGAAAAGGAACTTCGTATTCAAACAAAATTATTAGATAAAAACGAATATATTTTGCATAAAATATATTATAATAGAATATTATTAAATACGCAAAAATCTCTTATTGGAGAAAGTATGTTTGAAGGTCATATAAAGTCTTCCGGTCATTATAATATCGTAGTCAAATCATTAATTGACATTTTTTTAAAAACGTGATATTTTTAAATGATAAGCCTTCAATCAGACAAAAGCTCCATAAAACTATTGATTTTAAAGGAGTTTAGTAGTTTAATAGCTTAGTAGTAGTTTGTTTTAGTAGTTTACTTTAGTAGCTGAATTATTTATAATTATTTTACTAATGATTTCTTTTCTTTATGGGTGAAATAGGCCTACAACGGAAACCGAACACCCAAAAAAATCGGTAACGCACCAAATTGTATACCTCAAGGGTGGTGTGGAAATACAATAATAGAATAATTTCACAATAATATAAATCATTGACTTAACTTTTTAACTAAACCAATATTTAAAAAGAATTTTGCTTCATATACAATTCCAATTAGAAAAACTGCGCCTAGCTGTGCGCTACAACCGAATACGGCCCTGAGTGAATGTTAATGTATAAGTGTGAACATACAACCATAAGCTGACTTTTCGTTTTGTGTGGCTGTGTTGCATTGATGTAAAAAGGAAAATATAAACAGTGTTGCCAATAAAAATTCAAACTTTTTATAAGATTGTAGTTGTTGTTACAAAATCAACATTGTCTCGCTACCATGGTATTTAATCAATAAACAATCGCATATTCGTGGTATAAGGAGAGTGACAAAATGTTATTATATGACAGTTGTCTCAATTTTTTTTTCTTTTTGTATACTTTTTATTCACACGTTACATACTTATTTCACTGTGTGAAATGTTTATAAATATGTCGTAATCATTAATTATTCGATTCTTTTTTTCAAAAAGTTAAAATAATTGATTAAGTACGATTCTTTTCTGTTTGTAATCGTAATCACATGATTACGATTACAAATAATCAAAAAATAATAACGATTACTTGAGATTACGCAAAATAATCAAAAAGAATCAAAAGTAATCAAAAAAGTAATCCGATTACTTTTTGAGATTATTTTTGATTCTGTTTTTGATTATTTTATGAATTTCAGTCTTGGGTACAAAAAATTTTGTTAAATTTTATTAAAAAAAACAAAGTTATGTATTTCATTATAAAAAAAAAGATTTACAAAAAACAAGAACGAGAACAATAATGTATTATAGTACAACATAAACGAAACTATTTGCCTTCATAAGAACTAATTTTTCAAAAGAAAAATCAAACAATGATTGCCGTCTTGGAGTGTTGCCGGTAAAAGAAAATAGTCTTTCAACTTCCGCGGAGAATAATTAAGGCGTATTGAATGAAAGAAATTGTTCCTTTCTTTCCAATCATTTCAGCACTTGAATTGTCATGCAAGTAGCAGAAGAGTTGGTCTGTTGGGATCACTAATCGGGTTTAACGGTGTCCTGTGAAGAACCAGTTGTGTCAATTTCATCATCACTTTCTCAAAATATACAAACTTTAGACTGATATTCTTAAAAATCAATTACTAATCATAAAATTCTGGCTTAAGGATTATATAATCATTACAATTCTTTTTAAAAAATAATCTAATTGATTACTAATCGTAATCGTAATTTAACAGCTATGGTTAAAATCAATACAACCCATTTTATATTACTTACAGTGGCTCACAGCTTATTTTATGCCGTTCATACTTTCAACTGTAAGGCTATAACAACCAAGGATATAACAACCAAACTAACGGGAATTTAAAAACAAATGTGGCATAATTTAAAAGATCAAAAAGTCTAGTTTAACAATTGAACTTCGTTTATTGAAAAAAATGTACATTTATATAATGTAAAAAATTAAAAAGCAAAGAAAAAATTTCTTAATTTTGTGTCACAGCTTATTTTATGCACTGAGGGTACTTCTTAAAAATAAACCTTATATGTGTATTAATTTTAGATTTTAGTACTTAGTACTAAATCCCCTGGCTTTAGTGACAGCATCTAGCCGTTTTGGCATCGATTTCACTAATGTTTGTGTTGTTTTCGGTACGATTTTGCTTCGTTCTTAAAAAACAGCTTTTTCAACTGTTCTTTACTTTATATCGGATGATATCGGATATTGTTTTCCAACGTTGTCCACAAATTCTCTATGATATTAAAGTCCTGACTCTGAGCAGGTGGTGTCATTAAGTGCGGACAGTTCCATACTAACTAGGACTGAACAATTGTCGATTTGTGTTTAAGATCGTTGTCCTGATAGAGACGAAAATTATGGCGGATTCCTAATAAAATTCCACACATACAGACCCAAACCATCACACTACCGCCACCGTGCTTTACTGTGACCTTTAGGTTTTCTTTCTTAAGCTCAGTATTCGGTTTGCGCCAAAAATAGGTCATACCATCTGAGCTAAATTTATTAAATTTGGACTCGTCTGCGAAAATAACGCTCTTCCAGAAGTCAAATGTCTTCGATATGTGTTGAGTAGTGAACGTTTGTCGTGGAGTCGTGTTCACGCAGCAGTCTAGGAGTTTAGGAGCTGACAATTTGGGATTAGCCCTTATTTTCCGTACTATGTAGCGATCGTCAGCAGTGTAAAATATTTTATTGGGAGCAATTCTGCTCCAATATATTGTAGATAAGCATAGAGAAGCGTGTAGAGAAGCGCTCAATGATTTTGTGTACCGTAGATGAATGTATACTAAGAATTTCAACAATTTTCCGCTGCGACAATTCATTTATAAAGAGATGAATAAGCAATTCATGCTGCTCAATCGTTGTACGGCGACCCATTTTAGAAAAAAAAACGTAATGATCTTTTGACTTTCGCCATAAGACTAAAAATAAGTAAAACCAAATTTTAAATGGCATTCAGAGGCCATGGAGGGCGATCCTCACAAGGCAACGCGTGAGGGTCAAGGGGGCGATCTTCACATGGCAACGTGTCTGACTGCCTCAACCTGGTGAGGCCAGCATTATCCATGTCGAACTCGTCTCAAGTCGACTCAAACCTCTGCGTGGTGTCCTCTAGAAACGGCAAACTGGCAACCGTTAGTTTGACGGCTAATCTGAGCGGCGGGCTCCCCCTGCCTTTAAAGGGTTGTGCGTTGGGTTTGATGCCCACCACGTAAAAACAAATTTCAATGAAACGACAAAGAAATAAGATAAAAATGATCCCCAAATCTGATGACGACTACCGCAAACGAAAAACTGACAATGATTTACGGATATGCACCTGGAACGTCCGAACCCTTAATTGGGATGGTGCCTCTATCCAACTGATAGATATCTTAGAAAGATACAAAGCTGATATCACTGCAATCCAAGAAATGCGATGGAAGGGACAGGGTTGCTCACGGCAAGCATCCTGTGATATCTACTACAGCGGCCATGCGGAGAAGCACGAATTTGGATGCGGATTCGTGGTTGGCAAGCGACTACGACATCATGTTCTGCGATTCACACCTGTGAACGAACGACTTGCCATAATCCGTGTCAAGGCAAGATTTTTCAACATAAGCCTGATTTGTGCGCACGCTCCGACAGAAGATAAGGACGATGAGACCAAAGACAGCTTCTACGAGCGCCTTGAAGAGGCCTATGAGCGCAGCCCCCGCCACGACATAAAAATCGTGCTTGGTGACTTCAACGCCAAGGTGGGAAAAGAAAATATCTTTGGTCCAACAGTCGGAAAGTTCAGCCTCTACGACAATACCTCCGATAACGGAATGAGGCTGATTGACTTTGCCGCAGCGCGAAACATGGTCGTTAGTAGCACTAGATTCAAGCATCTCAATATTCATAAAGCAACTTGGCTGTCTCCTGATCAAAAGACGCGCAACCAAATTGATCACGTTTTGATTGACGGAAGGCACTCTTCTAGTGTTTTAGATGTACGCACGATCCGTGGTGCCAATATAGACTCGGATCATTATCTTGTCGCAGCCAAGATCCGTACACGCCTGTGCGCAACCAAGAATGCGCGCAATCCAGCACAAAGAAAGCTAGACGTCGAAAAGCTGCAATCAAAGCAAACAGCCGAAGACTTCGCTACTCGACTCTCACTCCTGCTTCAAGAAAGCACTCCTCCGATCGACGATATATGCGCGCAGTGGAATCACATTTCCCACTCTATGCGTACGGCTGCCGAAGAGGTGATTGGCTATCACCGCCCTCGCCGAAACCAGTGGCACGACCAAGAGTGTCGCGACGCCACTGCAGAAAAAGATGCCGCCTACAAAGCCACCCTGCAGTCGGTTGTAACGCGTGCTGCTAAGGAGCGATACAAAGAGAAGAGGAGGGAAGAGAGACGCATTTTCAGGCGAAAGAAAAGGGAAGCGGAAATGCGTGAGTGCGAGAAAATTGAGATGCATGGTGACAGGAATGAGGTCCGAAAATTTTTCGAAAAAATAAGACGCCTGGCCGATGGTTTCAAGACCGGGGCCTCTTCCTGCAAGGATGAAAATGTGAATCTAGTGACAGATATCCAGAGTACACTGATGATGTGGAGGGAACACTTCTCTAGGCTTCTGAATGGTGACGACGACAACAATCCCGCCAATAGAGATGATATCCCGGAAATCCCAATTGTGGACGACAGCGTTGAAGTTCCGCTGCCCGACCATAGTGAAGTCTTGAAAGCTATAGCTCGGCTTAAAAACAACAAAGCCGCAGGAGCCGATGGCTTACCTGCTGAGCTCTTCAAGAATGGAGGCGAAGCTCTATTTAAATGCATTCATGAGCTTCTATGCAGAATATGGTCGGAAGAATGCATTCCAAACGATTGGAACCTCAGTGTGCTCTGCCCAATCCACAAGAAAGGCGATCCCACAATTTGCGCCAACTACCGTGGGATAAGCCTTCTGAATATCGCATATAAGGTCCTGTCGAGCGTACTATGTGAAAGACTGAAGCCCATCGTAAACCAGCTGATTGGACCTTATCAGTGTGGCTTCAGACCTGGCAAATCCACCATAGACCAGATATTTACGCTACGACAAATCTTGGAGAAGACCCTAGAAAAACAAATCGACACACACCATCTTTTTGTCGATTACAAAGCCGCCTTCGACAGTCCAATAAGGAATCATCTATATTCCACCATGTCTGAATTTGGTATTCCTGCAAAGCTCATCCGCCTTTGCAGAATGACACTGAGCAACACCAGCAGCACAGTTAAAATTGGAAAGGACCTCACTCCTCCATTCGATACCAAACGAGGTTTCAGACAAGGTGATTCCTTATCGTGCGACTTTTTCAACCTGATGATGGAGAAGATCATCCGAGCTGCTGATTTGAGACGCAGCGGCACGATATTCTACAAAAGTATTATGCTGCTGGCGTATGCTCATGATATCGATATCATTGGCCATAATACGCGCGAAGTCAGCGCAGCATTCTCCAGGTTAGCGAAAGAGTCGAGTCGAATGGGTCTTGTAGTGAACGCAGATAAGACGAAATACCTAGTGTCAACAAATAAACAGTCCCAGCGTCTTGGAAACCACGTCACTGTTGACAACATCTCCTTCGAGGTTGTTAAGGACTTCGTCTACCTGGGATCCAGCGTAAACTCTTTCAACGATGTCAGTATTGAGATAAAGCGAAGGATAACTCTTGCCAACAGGTGTTACTTTGGGCTGAGTAGGCAATTGAGAAGCAGAGCCCTCTCTCGACGAACAAAACTCACGCTCTATAAGTCACTAATCATGCCCGTCCTATTATATGCAGCACAAACCTGGACGTTGAGCAGTTCTGATGAAAAGACTTTGGGAGCCTTTGAGAGAAAGATCCTTCGTAAGATCTTCGGTCCAATCTGCGTCAATGGCGAGTACCGAATTCGATGGAACCACGAGCTGTATGAGCTGTACGCTGACATCGACATAGTTAAGCGTATCAAAATCGAGCGGCTCCGCTGGCTAGGTCATGTTGAGCGAATGGAAAACGACGCTCCAGCGAAAAAAATATTCGATTCGGTGCCCGGTGGTGGTCAACGCAGAAGAGGACGCCCACATCTTCGTTGGAAGGATCAGGTGTTGGATAACCTGACTACACTTGGTGTTTCCAACTGGCGCCAGCAAGCGCAGAACAGAAATGGCTGGCGCAATTTCTTATACGAGGCCAAAACCGACTTACGGTTGTAAGCGCCAGATAAGTAAGTAAAGTAAGTATTCAGAGGCCATACAAAGTAAGCAACCGATCATCGGATTTACAGTTAGTTGCCGAAGAGTAAATTAAGTACTTGCATAAAATAAGCTATGAGATGAAAGTAAGCAGTATCTATTTTTTGTTTTCTTAAGTTGAAGTTATTGAAATGAATATTTTCTCAATAAACGAATTATTTTATAAATCGCGAAGAAATAGCTTCTCCTACGACAGGTTACTAATAAAGTTGAGCTTGTAAGTATCCTCGAGCGAGTATATAACGTATAAAAGTCAATTATATAATTTGCTTGCACGTCTGGTTGCAAACCATTTTATATCCGCCGAAGAACTTCAAAGTTCACATGTCTTAAAACATCCAAAATATTATAGGACCACACGGCAGCAGCAACGACAGACAATCCAAATTGCATTTTGAAGTAAAAATATGAGTTGAACCAAAAATAGGTAAAACTAGTAAGAAATGATCTTCGACTGGGCCGAAGTTAGAATACCCCCACGGTCGAACCAAAGTATATTCAAAGTCTTAAGCAGTCAATTAAATGTTTATTTGTAAAAACACTTTTAATCATAGTTTTAACAGAAAACTTTTGCTTTTGTTTTTTTATAAAGTCACTTTATATGGAAGGTGGGTGTGGTTTTCACTCGATTTGGTTGAATTTCATACACAGAGTGTATATTAAATATCAAAGTTCACATGCAAAGTTTCAAGTCCATATATTAGTTTTTATGGAATTCAAAGAGATTTTACCGTTTTGATAAAGTCACTTTGTATAGCAGGGAGGCGTGGTTTTAATCCAATTTGGCTCATTTTCGAACTTGACCTTTATTTTTTAGATAAAAGTTTAAATATGGAATTTTGTGATGACAGCTTGAAAATTACGGCTGTAATCGTGATCACAGACAGACAGACGGACATAGCTAAATCTACTCGGGTGGTGATGCTGATCAATAATATATATACTTTTCTATACCTGCCACGCCTCCTTATGAGCGTTACAAACGGAGTGACAAAATTAATATACCCCCATTTACGTTTTTTAAACGTGCGGGTATAAATATTCACTCTAGCAAAGCAAAGGACACACAGAGTGGTATTTTTGGTGACCTTTTATTGGTTATCAAACAATTGTGAATTCTAATAGTGTTGTTTTTAGTTCAAATCACATAAGGCGATAAAACAAATCAAGATCAAGTCTCGTTTATAATGATTGAATTTTTAATAGTTACAAGCTATTCTCATAAGGAGGAAGGTTTAAAATGGCAGTTCCACTATATCCCCTTAGATCAAACCAAACGAAACGTTTTTGGATTGTTTATATTCGATCAACATGCACATTAAAAATTGGGAGACCAAACTTGGTTTGCATACACAGAGTGATTATGCACTATTGCCTAAAACAGCTCTGTAATTGTAATCCCGAAATAGAATAGAATTCTTGTGTCCAAGCTTTTTTACAAATGTAATCAATATAAAATTAAAGTCATAGCTTAGGTTCCATACACATAGCAAGGTATTTTAGGGTTTGTATCTACATGCCTTTAAGCAATATCTCAGTCAAACATTAGATTATTCCTTTTTCGCGAAAAGGTCATTGTTTGGCATTAATCTGGATAAGTCTGGAGAACATAAACTTTAAACGATTTTAGATAAACTTGGTGTAGGTCAGAATTGTTTTTAGAATTTATCATCATATATATTTTTCATATCATCTGCATAAATTGATAGATGAGAGCGTTTAATAATGTGAGTTACATCGTTAATTGCCAGAGTAAACAGAAGCTAACCTACATGACTATCTTGAGAAAAACCTGAATCCGCAACATATGATTAGTACGTTTTGTAAAATATGATTTTATCCAGGTTTATTTATAAATGCTTTATTAAAGTTAGTATAAATACAGTCGCCCTGTTAACTAAATTCATTTGAATTTAAACAAAATGCTGTTAAATCGTACCATTAATCAAACCACGCTGACGAGTTGTTAGAACATCACCATAACATAAATTTTTCTTACAAACTTTATGTTACTGTACAAAAATAAAAACAAAAACATAAAAATCTCAATTAAAGTCAGGCACAACAACAAAAAATTCAAATGCTTGCACTTGCTCTCTTTTTAAGTATATCGTACCCAAAATGGGACAGTTATAAAATTTCGTCAAAGTCTCGCTATTTTAGTTTGCATAATCAAAATTCAGTAGCTTGGACATTAGTTTTGTTCAACAACTAAAAACTACAATTGAAGAATGGCAAATTAACAACAATTATAAAAAGGACATGTCGGTTAGCGAAATCGTTGATTTAGTGGGCAAAAAAAGTTAACCCCTTTTTAATACAATAAAAAGATACCACGCAACTAGCCGTGTTGAAAATAAAAAAAGAAATGATGTATGTTGGAAAAAATTATCAGACTGAGATGATAATTGACTGTATCAGGCGTTGGAAAAATATATTTTGTGAGAGGCATAATGGACGGAAAATATTATATTGACATTGTAGAGGAAAATGTTCGTGATCGCAGAAAAGCTTGGCATAAAAGACACTTTTGTATTTTACCAAGACAACGATCAAATAAGTCGTGGAATGCAAGAAACTGGTTGCTTTACAATTGTCTTAATTGCTTGCCACACTCCCACAGTCACCGAACTTTAACATTATAGAGGTCTTGTGTGCGAAATTAAAGAAAAGAGTTCCAACAGAGGAATTGCAAAATATTGAGACTTCTTTCTGCAAAAAACTACTTGATAGCATGCCACGACGGCTTCAAGCAGTAATTGAAAGCAATAGCAAGTCAAAAAAATATTAAAAATACTACCCATTCCCCAAAATACACCTACTATCTTTCAAGTGTGATATTTTGAGTGTAATTTTCATAAAAAGGATTACAAGTATAAATACGGAAAATTTTGTTTTTGATTGACATGAATTTAATTTGTATGTTATCGTTATGAATTGTGTCTATTAAAAATATGTATATAAGAAAAATGTCTAACGTGAGCATGAGCTTTTATTTTTTTGACGCTAATCTCAGTTATACACGGTGTTCCACTTTGAGTGGAAGCATGGTATAATAATACATGGTAGCACTGACAACTGCTTATTTTCTCTTCAACAGGAAAACATAAACTGTCAAAAACAGCTTTTTGTGGAAATACATCCGCAGCTGCTGTGGTTGTTGTTTTTTTTCACTTCAAAGTTTTCAACATTGCTTGTGTTTTCAATGGCGGATTGTGAGCGCTCTCTTTTTGAGTATATTTTTTGACAGTATATGATTTCCCAAGCAACTGTCAATGCTACCTTGTATTATTATACCATGGAGTGGAAGTAGCTGTATAATTAATGGGTGCGTTCTCGAAACTAAATTTTGTGGAACTGTTGTGCAACTGTTGAGTAAAAGTCTTCTGAACGGCAAGTATCAGTTTCCGCTACTCACAAAATATTGTCTATTTTTCGCCACGCTTTATTTTTCCGCTACATTTACTCAACATGTTGTAGTTTTCAATTACAAAGTTTGACATGTTTAAAGTGTAAGCGCTTCTATTGTATAAAACGTCAAAATAACACAAAATTAGGTGAAATAAGGACAGATTTATCAAAATTTTAACTAATTACTCCTTTAATTAAAGAAATGAGTGGAAGTAACATGATGAAAGTTGTTTATACACTTGGCAACTGTGTGTATCAAATAACCGATACAGAAGAGATGCACATGAAGCTGCAAAGTAGTAAATTAAGCTAAAAAATTGATTAAAATGTGTCAGCATATATTTTTAATATATGTATTGATTTTCTGAGCTACTTTGAATAAATTTAAATCGTTTGTGTTCACTAAAATGTGTAGCAAACCACCAACAGATCAAACAAAGATTTCTACACGTCTATAACACATATATTAATTATCTCCAAATTCATATTTTTAATATTTAATTTTTTGCGCACAAGTGCGTACATTTTTGTAACTGTGTTGACAGAAAATGTAGCTCACCGTTCAGAAGACACACAAAAGTAGCGTAAAGTGATACTTACAACGTGTTGACAACATGTTGAGTTTCCAGAACGCACCCAATGCAAAATACATAATTTATTTAATTTACATTTAATTTATTTGTGACGTCCTTGGCGCAGTGGAAAGAGTACGTGACCCATAGGAAGTTTTTTCAATTGAACTAATTTTTCTATTCGGTCGTCACCTCTCTGTAGACAGTGGCGAACCTCTGAGAGTAAATAATGCCATTTAAAGCTTCTTGAGAACATGCACATTCGCCGTTCGGAGTCAATTGTATACAAAGATTTAACAACACGCACAACACAATTTGATCATAAGAAGTTCGGTCAAAGTCCTTTCAAGGGTTGAAATGGCAAGTAAATTTATTTATTTTTACCAGGGACCGAAAATAACGATTATTTCCAAAAATTAAATAACAAAAAATCAACATGTTCCAAATGTCGGAGGACATTTTGGATGACTTTAATATGCTGCTTAATGCATGTTTTATCGAAATGATTTTTATTTTTTGAGTTTTACCAATAAAAATTAAATTTAATTATTATGTACTGATTTTTATTTTATTCATCAAAAATAAGAGTTATTTTTGATTTTTATTTTTCTGTTCAAGAATAAGAGTTATTTTTTTATTTTTATTTTTTCGCCCAAGAATAAGAGTTATTTTTTAATTTTTATTTTTTCGCTCAAGAATAAAAATTGTTTTTCAATTTTTATTTTTTCGCTCAGAAATAAAAGTTATTTCTCAATTTTTATTTTTTACGCTCAAAAGTAAAAATCATTTGTCCAGTTTTATTTGTTGTAAGTAGGGAATAAATATATAAAAATCATAAAATTTGTATGAGAACCTTCGTAAGGAGTGGTCGGAGGGAATAGGTGTCTAAGGGAAAAATGTTCCTTTTGCAGAAGTAATGGTGGTCGGTCATACATATTAACCCTCTCCGGCACTCCCTTAAAGGTCATCTGTTCAGGTGTAGGGAATAAAATTTAACGAGCACAAAAGAACAATATTAAAAAAGGCCAATATTAAGATAAAATCGATGTTTGCTAATCTTTTTCGTAGTAAATATTTAAGCCAGGAAACTAAACTTTTAATTTTTTTACAGCGTTTATTTACAGTTCACTTGGTAAAAAACACAAAATTTATTTAATTTGTGAAAGCAAGGGGATAAACTGCATGAGCGTAAACAAGTGAGTCATCTGCGTAAAGAATACACTTAGATGAATTAATTTCATGAGGAAGATTACTAATGAAAATATTATAATAATGAGGAGCCAAGATAGAGCCTTGTGGCACACCAATTTTTACCGTACCCAAGTCAGAAAAAACATCTCTCATCTGAACCAAAAAATTCCGACCACTAAAAAGCTTTTAAATAATTTAATAATAAAGGGATGAAATCCAATAGACATAAATTTAAAAAGAATACCGACATGACATACGTTATCAAATGCCTTCTCGATATCTAAGGAGACCGCTATTGTGCACTTCTTATCACGCAAGTTACTGATGACATCATCATGGAATTTAAGAAGGGCATGAGTCGTTGAGTGAACCCCTCTTAAAGCCAAACTGATGACAAGGAATCATGGTATAATAATACAAGGTAGCATTGACAGTTGCTTGGGAAATCATCTACTGTCAAAAAATATACTCAAAAAGAGAGCGCTCACAATCCGCCATTGAAAACACAGGCAATGTTGAAAACGTTGAAGTGAAAAAAAACAACAACCACAGCAGCTGCTGATGTATTTCCACAAAAAGCTGTTTTTGACAGTTTATGTTTTCCTGTTGAAGAGAAAATAAGCAGTTGTCAATGCTACCATGTATTATTATACCATGACAAGGAATATATTCATGGACAATATTAAAATCCATTTTAATTTTACTGATGTGATGGGTCTAGAGCTACCAGCTTTCTTTTGCAAAGTAAAGATTTATTTTCAAGAAGAGGGAAAGTAGTATTGTTAATACAATTGTTAAATAAACAAGAGATATACTCAAAAGCAGAGGATGGGAACTTTTTGATAACAAAGTTTGATATTTTATCAAGACCATCAGATTTATTTGCATTTAAATCCTTTATCAGATTTTGTAAAAAGGCGGGAGTTACGAAATGTATACTATCTGAATTGATCAAGGGAGAAACATCAGGAGAAAAATTATAAATTGTCTCGGGATATGATGAAAGATTATTTTCTACAAAGAATTTAACATTATCAATATCGATGATGTCAGGAATTCTTTCTTTGTAAATATCAACAAAAAGTTGTCTAAAGGCCGCGACTTTATCCCTTTCATTAGTGAGGACCGAAATTTCAACAGTAATCTTATCCCAACCTTTTTCTTTTCTATTGTTAATCATGCTATAAATTTCTTTAAATGCACTGGGGTCCAATTGAATTTTTTGAAGTTTGGTGCTTAATTCCTTGGATTGGTTAATGTTTATTTCTTCCTTAATGATAATCGTCAGCAGTTGGATTTGCTTTGATAAAATAATATAATCTGGACCCCTTCTATTTTAATTCAAATGGTAAATTCTCTTTAATTTCCTTTGCCAGGAGTATTTAATCCTGAAAAGCTGTTTAATCCGGAATATGATATTTCTTGTTTTTAAAGTTATTGTCTCCGCATCCGAGGCTGCAACCGAGTTAACATCATTTGTGAAAGTATCAATAGAACTTTCAATTTCCAAATTGTTCAGGTTAGGAAAACAAGGGGGAATATTGGCAGATAATTCAGAATTCAGATCTGATTGAAAATTTACCCAATTAGTATTACGAAAAGAAGTACAAACAACAATAACAATACAAAACAGAACAGTTTAGATTTGCCAACTATGCTCGTTTTTAACAAAAAATGCTTTAAACCAGGCAGCATTTTCAGATCAGAGCTAGAGCCAGGAGAAGAGCTGGTTCTAATTTTTGTTATTGCTTTGTGAATAAAATAGAGCCGCTTTCTAGATCAACGACCATGGGAATGCAGCTAATAAGTTTTAATGGAAAATGATCAGAGAAAGAACTCAACCCGGAAATTTTAAAGTTCGGGTTAATAAGATTTATTAAATTCGAACCTATTAGAAAATGATCTAAGAAAGAAGATCCATTTGGAAAAGAAGGATTAGAGTCACATAATCTACTAAAATCCAACGAGTAGCTTGAAATCCAATTGTAAAGAACTTTACCATTTGAATTATTGAAAGAGTCCCCCAGGAACGATTTTTTGCATTCAAGTCTCCGCCGATAAAAGTTCCATCATAGTTTTTTGAGAAATTTTTAATCTTAGCAAGACCCTCGTATAAGACATTGCCAGAAATATTACAAGGAAAATAAACACTACCAAACAAAAAGAACTTGTGCTGACCATTTAAATTGAAATCAACATGAATAAAGACGGAAGGAAATGAAAGCAGAAAAATCTAAATGTGTTTTTTAATGACGATACAGATACCCGGCGGAGAAGAGTCACGGATAATATCATAATCTTCCAAGAAAATGGAACCATTATGAAACAAGTGTGTTACCTGTATAAAAGCAATGTTTATGTTATTCTCATAAAGAATTTTCAACAAATCTATTCTTCTACTAACATCAACTAATGATCTCACGTTAAAGGTAAGGCCTTCTGCAGCTTCTGAAGTTGCTGCATTTGAACGTTTTCAACCTTTTTTTTATGTTTGCACTAAATAACAGAAAGTTCACAAGTTATCTTCGTTGTAGTAATAATAATTCACTATTGATTAAATAAAATAGGCAATATTTCGTAAGCAAATGTTTGGTTATTTGCAAGCGCTGAAACATAAACAATGGCGAAAACATAAGCAATAATTGAACGCTCTCTTTCTTGACTTTTTTTTTGACAGATGCTGGTTTCCCAAGCCACTGTCAATACGACCTTGTATTATTATACCATGGAATCATGAGATCAAAACAGTGTTGCGCTGAGCAATTATTCACAACATTTTTCTTTTTACTGCATGAAAGCAGTAATCAAACCTGCTAAATAGCAACACTCACCATACTCATACTCCTGATTCTTTTTTGCATAAAGTATTGAAAGTAGAAAAAAGTGTACTAGTGTTCAAGGATCAAATGGCCGTCTGTATAACATACTTTCATCACAGATCTCATCAAACGAAAAGAGCGTAAAAAAGGACGTGATCGGGGATCATATGCGCGTTAGGTATATAGGTAAATTTAGGTATCCATAGACCATAAAGTCCTAACCAAAATAGACGAAACGAGACGGTTGCAACTTGCCGAACATTTGCAATCGTTACGTCTGTTTTGACATTTCACCCAAAATGAACGAGTTCGTCCAATCGTCTGAAAAAAAAGAATACTACTCTTTACAGCTGTTGTTGACGTGTTGAGACGCTAAAAGTTCAATTGTTACGGAACAGAAGGTCTCGTCAAACCGTTTCGTTTAGTTTCGATAAGTTTACGTTTGTTCAGTTTGCGTTACAACATTGAAATGAATTTAACCCGGCGGCCACACGTGACAATTTTGTTATGACAATAACAATACACTCACACTTTTTCACCAATACAAGCAAGCTTTGGCAATTGCCAATCTATTGCCAGGCAGTTGTCAGCATGACAATAGGCTGGCAATAACATTGGCAATAATTTGACGTTTGTATTGAAATTGACGTAAATAATCGTGGTTGATGCACAAAAAAAAGGGAAAATGTTGAGTTTTCATTCATCTTCAATTATGCCAAAAATTTTAGGCTAGATATGGTTACAGCGACACAGAAAAATTATAAACATAATGAAATAACATTCATTGTCATGCAATTGCCATGCTTTTGTCAGGCCACCTACGTCACAATCGACAATTTCTTGGCTGCCGACAATGATTTGACAAATATACGTATTCTCAATTGTCATAGCAATACTATCTCGTGTGGCCGTAGCGTAAGCGAACATTTTCGTCTTCACTCGTTACGGAGCAAATCGTCTATTTTGGTTAGGCCTTAAAACTATTAGCAAGGTTAAAACCTCGTTTAATAGTTTTGAAAATTCAGCTTTGGCTTGTGACAAGAGAGATGAAAATTATGCAACAATAGCTGTCAATGCAATTGAAAGCTTTTAACAATCGGTGACAAAAAATCGGTTTACATATTTGACACTTCAGACAATGCTTCCAAATTTGAAAAAATATTGTTAAGCGACGTAACAGTCGTTTTTTGACATGGTATAATAATATAAGGTAGTATTGACAGTTGCTTGGGAAACGAGCATCTGTCAAAAAAAAAAGTCAAGAAAGAGAGCGTTCAATTATTTCTTATGTTTTCGCCATTGTTTATGTTTCAGCGCTTGCAAATAACCAAACATTTTCTTACAAAATATTGCCTATTTTATTTAATCAATAGTGAGTTATTATTACTAGAACGAAAATAATTTGTAAACTTAATGTTATTAAGTGCAAACATAAAAAAAAGGTTGAAATCGTTTAAGTGCAGCAACTTCAGCAGCTGCAGATGCATGTGGACGAAATTGAAGAAGTTTTCAATTAAAATTAAAACACCACGGCTGGAAAACGTTAAACACATATCACAAATAACTTTTTCACAACTTTCATTATTATAATTGTGTATTTAACGCACATATTTTGCGGAATTTATTTATTTTTACATTCGTTTAATTCTTGTTGCACGACCAACTGTTTTTGACAGATGGTCGTTGCCTTGTTGCTGAGAAAATCTATACTTGTCAATGCTACCTTTATAATTAGGTCTGTTTCCGTACTTTACACTGTGTAAGATTTGTGTAAAACGTGTGCTAGAGAGTAAAAATGAAATGTGAGAATAGTTGCAAAAGTACGGAAACAGCTTCTAGTAAGTTTCGAGCACAAAACAGCTGATTTTGACTGCAGACGGCAGCACAAAATTTAAAACACTTTCACTCAAATTATTAAAAGCCATTTTTAATGCAAAACTGAACAATTACTAATTTTTATTTATTATTACTTATTTATTGTACGTAAATTTCTTTTTAGGCACACAATTTGTGAATTTATTTATTGCAAAACATAAACAATTATGAAATCTAATTTGACATTTGCTTCTTCTTATTGATGCTTGTTCTTCTTGATGCTTGTTCTTACTTTACTCGAAGTCTCGAGTTCTAGCACTCTCTGTGCACTTTGTGTGCTCGAGAGAGCGATTTTATGCTTGTTCTTCTTCTCCCATTTTAAGCACAGAAAGTACGGAAACAGAAAATAGCGTCCCACAAGTTACACAGTGTGCGTACGGAAACAGACCTATTGTATCATGGTTTTTTGACTAGTCGCTTGGTAAGAAACACAGCTATTATAGGTTAAGTTTTAAATTTTGAACTAATTAAAAAAATCAAAAAATAAATTAGTTTCTTTTATTGGTTATATTATATATGATAAATTTCCTTAAAATGTAAAATTTCCGCGGGTATTTCTGCTTAAAGAAATATAATACTGTAAAAATCTGAGCCAAGCTTCCTGATTGTGTGATTAAAAAAAAATGTATTCACCTCATTATATTCCAAAATTTTGCCGTGCATTCTTAACCTGAAAATCAACAATCTGAGTTTTGTTCCCTATATTTTATTTTATTCCAGTCAGTTTGAGGCATAGTAGATGCCAGACTTGTGTTAAAAATATCATGAGTTTTGAAGCACATATTTTCTAGTTTATGTGGAATATTGTGTGCGGTTATTAAGCCCTGTTCAATATTTTGTTCGGTTTTAAAACACTGGGGATTTATGAGCGATTTTTTTATTACTTAAAGATTTTGAAGTCAGAAAGTCCAAGGGAGATTATTTTTATTATTGACGTGGGAAAAAGAGATTTTATTGCGAGGATTTATTTTGGCACCTATGGTTTGCTGTATTGTGTCAAACCGAAACGTCTGATCAATGACGCGTGGACGCCATCTTGTATTGAGAAGTAGCAGCTGCGTTTCATTTAATTTCCCTGACGGCAATGAGTGGAATTAATCCATGTGTAAATTTTCATAATTTTATCAAGCATTTTCATTAATTAATTGTTATGTGCGTAAACAAGAACTAAATAAATATTGTGTTGCACTAAAGAGCTGACATATTGTAAACTGTGAGTTTGTATGGCGAAATAAATGATTAACGTGGATAAATCGATTTTATCAATGCGCTTTGCGTACTTTGCTTTCCACCGCAGTGGGGCGCCTTTTGGTTTGGGTCTGCAGTGACATCTTGTGCAATAAATAATAGAGCAGACAAGTTAAGCATTTGTTTATAAACAATAAAACAAATAATTCATGTTTTTATTATGTACTTTTAATATAAATAATTCTGTGTCGAAAAATGTTTGTTAATAATGTTCCGAAAAACCTTGAAAAAGTTTTCAATCGCTTTATCTATGAAGGCTTGTTTGGATTTTCTGTAATTTATATGACTAGGTGCCCCACATTTTGGGAATATACACATGAAGATATAGTTACACAAGGAACAGTGGTATATCAATAACTTAAGTCGACTAAAGTTTTGTAGAATTATTGTATCATATACGATGTACATTGTACATAGTTAACAGATTATTGATTCTGGTCACACTAAATTCACTAAACGAACAACAATTTTATTTTCAGGCGGAACCTCTGCGACTGGAAGTACAAAACATGTCTTCAACGGATTTAGAAAACAATGATTTACAGACCTATCTTGATTCCTTTAACAAGGAAATAGAAGAAGATGGTCAGGATTCGGAGGAGCACAAAGTGATAATAGATTGTCAGCAGGCTGATGAAAGTGACGAGGAAAAAGACAATGAAACAACATATTTCATGGACCAAGTTGGAAACTATTACTATCAGGCGACAGATGATAGACCTAAATCTTCTTTTTCTAAGGCCAATCAATCTAAAAAACATGGTTTTTCGGCTTATAACAAAGAAAGAAGCAAAGAAATTATTCCAAGTAAGGAGTGATATTCGAAATTAAAACTATTAATGCAACAATTTTTATTCCTTAGACATGACAACGTCAGCAAACGCTGAGGAAAATAACGAGGGAGAGAGCGACGGAGAAATGGATTATGTACTTATATTAGATAATGCTACAGGCAAAGAAATAGATCCAAATGAACTTGATCCTGATGATCCTGAAAAAGAGATCTATGATTTTGATGAAAATGATGAAGTCAATGTTGGCAATCCATCTAATAGTGAAGAATCACAGGTTCGTACGAGTGTTGTTCGTTTGAAGCCAAACTCGACTGATTCAACACCAGTTTCACATAGCTGCATGCATTGTGAATATAAAACTGAGAAACGATACTTACTGTCACGTCACTTAAGGACTCATTCGGATGAAAGGCCTTACAGATGCTCAGTCTGTGAGCGTGGGTTCAAATCCAATGCATCACTGCTTAATCACTTGAACTCTCATCTTGGCAACAAGCCACATCATTGTAAGAGCTGTGAAATGGCTTTCACGACATCTGGAGAACTTGTCCGTCATGTGCGATATAAACACACATTGGAGAAGCCCCACAAATGTACTGAATGTGATTACGCAAGCGTAGAGTTGAGCAAGCTAAAGCGACATATGCGTTGCCATACTGGTGAGCGGCCTTATCAATGTCCACATTGTACTTACGCCTCTCCTGATACATTCAAGTTAAAACGTCACATGCGGACGCACACTGGTGAAAAGCCCTATGAATGCGACATCTGCCACGCTCGATTCACGCAATCAAATTCGATGAAGGCTCACCGAATGATTCACAGTGTGGGTGCGAAGCCCGTCTTTCAGTGTTCTCTTTGTCCTACAACTTGTGGAAGAAAGACAGATCTTCGCATACACATTCAAAAATTGCATCATTCAGAGGAACCAATCAACTGCAAACGTTGTGGTAAAAGTTTTCCAGATCGGTATTCGTATAAAGTGCATATAAAAACTCACGAAGGGGAAAAGTGCTACAGGTAACAATCAAAAATATTTTTTTTTATATATTTGAAGACTCGAAACAATTTATTATGACGTTCATAAGTGGATGCCAATTTCAAGAACTCTCAAGAAAATAACAAATTCTTTGCTTAGCGAGAGAGCTTTTAGAAAAACTGAGCCCGCTGTTATAAGTAATAACATTTTGAAGTATTTAAGTATTTATTTAATTTTATTAAATGCTATTTAGATCAATATCGCCTACCAGGATAATAATACAAATAACCTAACGTAATTTTAAAGCATAAAAAATTATTAGAAAAAAATATAAGAAAAATTATTCAAAATTACACTACATCAAGTTCGAAATAGTAACTCTCATTGAAGGTTACAAAATCCTTGAAAAAATAGTATATTCACATATATAAGTTATAGCTTCGGCGTGATTTATTCCAATATAAGGTCGACACAAAAGCAAACTAACGAATTTGAAACAATATTTTTCAGGAGATTAAAAAAAAATTTGTTTTACTCAACTACAAGCTAACATTATTTACCAATAGTTCATGACGTGGCAACTTTTAAAATCTGTATGCGTTTCTTATAATTTTAAATTAGTATTTATTATCATACACTTTAATCAAAATAAAAGCATTGATTAAAAACCGATTTGCAGAAGGATTAAAATTAAATCAAACCTGCACTACAGTACGAGTCACGAGTTAGGCATATATATAAGTAGTTATTTAGCATTGAATATATTCTCTATCAAATCTTTTCTCCTGGCATTCACAGATGTACTCTTTGCCCGTATGCTTCGATATCTCTGCGGCATTTAGAGAGCCATATGCTTATTCACACCGACCAAAAACCGTTTGTTTGCAACATTTGTGAGCTGTCTTTTCGACAAAAGCAATTGTTGAAACGTCATATAAATTTATATCATGATAAGCTTTACGTTCCGCCAACGCCGCGTGAGAAACGTCATACTTGTCCAGATTGTAAACGCTCGTTTTCCCACAAGGGAAATCTAATGCGGCATATGGAATTACATGACCCAGACTCTAACCTAAAACAAGAAAAACTGAAGTTAAAACTGGGTCGTAATACTAGAGTGAGCGCTGATGGCTCAATTGAGGTGTTGGGTAGCGGAAATGAAATGGAAAACGAAGAATATTACGATGACAAAGGAGAATATTATGAAGGTACAGAGGAAGAATTTGAAATAATTGAAATGGTAGATGACGAGATAGAGGAGCAGAAGCCAGTTGTGCAGCATTCGCTGCTGAACATTACTGCCAGCGAACCAAGTTCATCGAAGAAGCTTAATGATGCATTACCGGACATAAAAACAGTTTCCATAAAAAAGGAACCTGATGGAAAGGAATTCGTAGCTGTCGAAAGTGCGGATGGGCAGCAGTACATGGTCGTAGAAGTAATCCACTGTGCTGATGAGGATGACGAAACGGAAGTAATTGAATCGACTATGGAAGAACAAGAGAACTCTAGTAATTCTAATATATATATCCCTCTATCAGTAATGTAAGAAATTCTGCTTTCAGATGAATTAACTGTGAATGCCCATAAAACCGACGTAGATAACTGCTTTGGATTTGTAAGTAATTCACGTTAGCATTTAGCTTTATATGTTTTCGTGCTAGCTTTTTATTTTCAATCTTTTTAATTGTATTGTTTTAGGAAGAAGTTGAAGATGAAGAATACGTTGACGATTCCGACAATAAGGAGACTATTCAACTTTTGGAAATAATTGATGATGAATAGTTACTTGGTATTGAAACAATTTTTTATTGGTCATTTATTTAACCAATCAGGACATTTTTATCAAACCCAATGTATATATTTTTAACATAACTCAAACTTGTCTTTTTTTTAATTACATTCTTGATTTAGTTTAATTTAAATACTATTATTACCAAGCAATAAAATATGAAGTAGCATCTAATTTTATTGTTCCTTTAACATTTTTATTTATATTTCCATTAACTTTACTAACCAAGAGTAAGGGGTATTTTAATTTTTTCATTCAGTTCGTAACACCACTTGAATTGATTTATCCATGTTGGTATGTCTGTCGTCGCGTTTACAGCCATAATTTTGGAGATTAAGTTTGAAAATGAACCAAATGGAATGAAAACCACGCCTTGCTCCCATACAAAGTAACTGTAAATCAACACGCTAAAATCGTTATTCCACAAAAACTTGGCACATAACCTTTTATTTGAATATGTAATTTAAGTTTTATATTTGGCGAAATCAAATTATAACCACGCCCACTTCCCATACAAAGCATCCATCAAAATCGTAAAATATCTTAACCTCCACAAAAATTAATTTTTTGGCTTCAAATTTTGTAGAGAAGATTTGAATATTCTTGCACTTAAACTTTTAGAGTATGAAATTTGGAAAAAATTGATGAAAACACTCCTATGGGAGATATGGAGTGACAAACTGACGTCATCTAAATTATAAAATGAAATATTGGTGAGTTCCTAAATGCATTTTTACAAAGCATCAGTGTGTTTTTCCTTGAAATGTGGCTTACCAGATTTACCAAAACTACGCAACTAGATTGTTATTTTTAAGCACGCTTTGGTTGCGCAGTTTAGGTGAATCTGGTAAGTAGCAGTTCAAGGAAAAACACACTGTTGCTTTGTAAAAAATATCATAACTGGCGGCCATGGCCAAGTGCTTTAAAGCAGAGAACGCAAATAAACGAAACGATGTCCGAACCGATCTCTCAGAGGAGGATGCAAAAACGTTACTTTTTATTTTGTTTCGTAAGTGAGGGCCATGATACAATTACAAAGTAGGCTCATATTGGAGAGCAGAGTTGTCAAATCAGCTGGTAATTTTTAGTTTTTCTAATTGTTGTTGCTTTTGTTGTTTGACGTTTGTAGCTCATGAACCAACAAGACAAGATCATGGTATAATAATACAAGGTAGCATTGACAACTGCTTATTTTCTATTCTACAAGAAAACATCTCCTGTTAGAAAAAGCTTTTTGTGTAAATCAATCTGCAGCTGTTGTGGTTGTTGTTTTTTCACTTCAACGTTTTCGACATTGTTTGTGTTTTCAATGGCGGATTGTGAGCGCTCTTTTTTTGAGTATATTTTTTGACAGGAGATGGTTTCCCAAGCCAGTGTCAATGCTACCTTGTATTATTATACCATGGACAAGATCAAGCAATCAGCAGTGCAAGAAAAAAGTATTTTTTTCGTGCTACGTCATCGGTCACAATAAAAGCTATATTGCATACGTTTTTCATGCAAAACATGAAAACTTAGATAAAAGTGGAAAATTATAAAATTAACAAGTTTAATTCGCGAAAAGTGTTTGAATAGTTTGTTTGTTCATATTTTCATGCAGTAATGAAATTTAAAGTAATTTTTTTTGCTATTGGAATTATTGCACGTCGCTACAGCACAATTCATTTTTATAAAGAACACAAAAAATTACTGACTTATAAACACTAATAATTCTTTAAAACTTCAAGAAATAATTTTTCACATCCAATCGCTGCACGTAAAGAAAAGAATTTGTGACCGATGACGTCAGACCTATCAGCTTTGTTTTGTTTACAATATGGCGGCTCTTTTGTTTGCATGATCCATGGTATAATAATGCAAGGTAGCATTGACAGTTGCTTGGGAAAATATCTACTGTCAAAAAATATACTCAAAAAGAGAGCGCTCACAATCCGCCATTGAAAACACAAGCAATGTTGAAAACGTTGAAATAAAAAAAAAAACAACAACCACAGCAGCTGCTGATGTATTTCCACAAAAAGCTGTTTTTGACAGTTTATGTTTTCTTGCAGAAGAGAAAATAACCAGTTGTCAATGCTACCTTGTATTATTATACCGTGGGTTCATGTTTGTAGCTCCTACAGCTTTGTTGCAAAATTTCTCAACAAAATGAGAAACCAAAGGCTCAAATGAGCAGCCATCTTAAAATGAGCTTACCTTGTAATTGTATCATGCTCTTTAGCAAATTTTCGAGCATTTGAAAATTTCTTCAATTACATAAAATTAATTTTTCTGATTGTTCCTCACCTCTCTGCAGACAATGGCAAACCTCAAAGAGTAAATAATACTATGTAAAGCTATATGCTGCGCCAAGTATTGATCAACACGCATAAGGTAAATTAAAACTATTAAATATTGTAACAAGAACAACAATAGTGGCCGCGCCGAATTGCTGTGGAGGAAAAAAGGTTTTTTTCGGTATCCTGAAAAGTAATGATTATCATATTTGCGACTTCACATTTGTAACGACGATATGTCTTACCGTTTATAAATAATTTTAAATAAAAATCGATCAAACTACTTATGTGATGTATTTTTTTATTTAGCACAACAACTAATAGTCTAAGTAAATGCATTTTTAAAATATTCACATAAAAACAAATTCATTCAATTCCTTATATAATTTTTCCACTTTAAAGTAGGTAAGGAACCTACATTTTTATAGTCAAATTATCCAATTACCTAGATTCCAGTCGGTATAAATTCAATAAAGAATATTAAGTTTTGCAATAAAAAATGATATTTCACTACCACTTATTTTTTAAAATCACTGATCTCATATCTTTTGTTCTGTAAAAAACTCATGTGTCTAATTACAATAATATTTAGTACCTGGGCTACCACGCTACGCTCAGATTCCCACAAAATCTCCCCATCGTACTCACGAAGCATTGTAACTAGGCATGGTACAATAATACAAGGTAGCATTGACAGTTGCTTGGTAAATCATATACTGTCAAAAAATATACTCAAAAAGAGAGCGCTCACAATCCGCCATTGAAAACACAAGCAATGTTGAAAACGTTGAAGTGTAAAAAAACAACAACCACAGCAGCTGCTGATGTATTTCCACAAAAAGCTGTTTTTGACAGTTTATGTTTTCCTGTTGAAGAGAAAATAAGCAGTTGTCAATGCTACCATGTATTATTATACCATGGTAACTAGGCTAAACATCTAGGCTATATTATTTTTATTACAAAAACTAAACGAGATTTATAACAAACCGGGACTATTCAGCGACAAGCAAGAATCTTAATTCTAAAACCATCATTGATAAACTACAAGAACAGAGTGCAATGTTGTTGCTGCTTGTGGGCTATTTCAGAATTGAAATTCACACTGAATTGAAATTTTAACGAATGCAGCGACCGATGGTTGCAGCCGAATTGGAATTTTAATGAATGCAGCCGCCGATGGCTGCAGCCGCAAAGATTTGTTGTTCCCTCTGAAGTTGTTTTGTGTGTATGTATGTGACTGTTGGGCCTGACTTTGATGGGTTACCATTGGCTTATATAATGTATAGAAAAAGTATTACATACAACAAATTGTATAAGTTAATTTTTATACATATTGTTAATAATATCACTGTTCTACAAATAATTTTTTTTTTCTAATAATAAAATAATATAATCTACAAGAGCTCACACCGATATTTTATGTTTTGCCGATCCATATGATGACTTTCTGCGTTTTCAGAATGTTTTCCTCACTTCAATTTTTTCGTCAAGGACCTTTTTAAGAATTCACTTCGATTTTCGTACTTTGCCTAACTTAATTTATCATAAATGTGGTTCTTTTGATTAAAATTTGATTTTTTTATAACTATTACACTTGCAGTCTTCCATTATCGCTGAAATGTCTTAAGTCGTTAAATTTTTTTTTTTAAGATTTAATTTTATCTAAGAAAATCAAGTTCGAAAATGAGCCAAATCGGATAAAAAAACACGCCTACCTCCCATACCAAGTGACTTGACCTTTATTTTTTAGATAAAAGCTTAAATATTGAATTTCGTGATGAGAGCTTGTAAATTACGGCTGTAGTCGTGATCACAGACGGACAGACAGACGGACATGGCTGAATCGACTCGGGTGGTGATGTTGATCAAGAATATATACACTTTTCTATACCTGCCACGCCTCCTTATGGGCGTTACAAACGGAGTGACAAATTTAATATACCCCCATTTACGTTTTTTAAACGTGGGAGTATAAAAATATTTGCTTCTAATTTATTAATAGCTGCGTTGGATTCGCCAATGCTCAACTCAATTACGAAAAAAACGGCTACTCACTTATCTTGAAATAAGCGACATGAATTGAGTATAATAATCATTCGTTTATATGTATAAATAATTATCAACGACATACCGTGGTAAGTGCAGTTAAATAAATTAAGAAAATATGTAGCATGTGCGTGACAAAATACTTATATGTTTCAATGCAGACTCAAATATAAGAAATTTTTTGCGGAAAATGCTGTTTTGTGTGGATATCGAGATGGCAAAGCCGATTGAAAAAAATTCCACGCATTTCGCACATGTTACACTTTTTTCTGTAAAACAATGTGCACGCAAAGAAAAAAAAACGTTTATTGCGAGTTTGCCGCAAACGAATTTCGTTTGTCGTGTTTGGGATCGTTATTTTCAAACGTTTCAACAGTTGTCATAATAATAGTCAGTTGCGAGAAACGCGTCATTTAGTTGCAGGTAATTAATTTCGGTTGTCATATACACGAATGATTCTTAAATTGCAGCAATTGAAAAATTTGTTTTTCCCAACTGAAAACTTCCTTTGTATTTCCCTTCGTTGTATACACACAACGCTTATAATTCAGAGTTACTTTATGGACAAACTGTTCTATACATATAAGCAAATTGATAATTTGCTTAATGCGCGGACGGAGATGGCAACAGAGGTGCGATGAGTACAATCCATAAGAAGACGGATGGACATTGGGGGAAAGATAATTTGGAGGAGAGGTTTTAAAATGTACTATGATAAGTAACGAAATGGGGTGGAGGGGGGTCTCAGATATAGCAACGTGACCAAAAATAAAAAAACTCGAAAAAATTGAAGTTAGTACACCCTTCACTTAAAAAAATTTACATGCTTACATCTTCATGTTAGACCGTCTAAATTAACGGTTAACTGTTGACAAGTGTCAATATGAATTCTCATAAGTGAGTTTTATTTAATTTAAAATAAATCGGAGTAAAAAGTATTGTTTAAATAAATCAATTTTAAGGAATCATATTCACAAAAACACTGAACTTGGTGCTGCACGGGTGCAGCCTTAACGGGGGTAATCTCTCAAAGGCCAGGCGAATTTCTTTGCATAAGAAATGATGATACACCTGAATGGGTCCACATGAAATCTGTTGAAGAATTTGAAGAGTCCCCAAAGTTCCAGTTGCTTCAATTCCAGTGATTGAGAGCATCGACTCTTGGATTGAAGATAGAATAGTTTTTATCGATTAAAATAATTGATTTTAAAAATTTTTTCTTAAATTTATCTGGTCATGCCATAAAAGAGATTAAAAAAATATGAAATTTTTAATCATTTGTGTAATTGTGCGTGACGAATGAAACATTGTAACGGTGTTTAAAGTTGAAAAAATTGTTTTACAATTTTTTTTTTCTCAAATAACTTAACTACTAATATAATCTAACCTCTTATAGCTGTAAAAAAAGTGAAAATTCTATCTGAAGTCTATTCGCAGAAATTTCAGATAGCTGACATCAAATTTTTAAATGATATTTTGCCTAATATCACCGAAATTCATAAGAGGATTGATAAAACCTTTGCACGTTTTAAAACGAGCGTAAAATTAATTAATAAAAATTGCAAACCAGTTTTCGCAAAAATTTCTTCTTAAGTAAATCAGTTGCAAGTATTCGCAAGCTGTAACAGTGCTTGACATGGAATTTGTGATTTATAAATTTTACCTTAAATATTGCAGAATGGGATCTAAATTAGTTAAGAAGATATAACTGTCGCTTCTTAAAGCCTATCGGTGATATAAAAACACATTAAAATGTTTTAAAACGTTGGTTATATTTAAATAATACTAATTATGTATTATTGTCTTGCATATTTGTGTCATTATAAGGTTATTTTTATACCCCCTTGGGATACAAAAGGGATACAATAATTTTGTTACTCCGTTTAAATCCACTCGAGTTGATTGACCCATGTCTGTCTGTCTGTCCGTCTGTCTGTGATCACGATTACAGCCTTTTTTTCAAGCTATCATCACGAAATTCGATATCTAAGGCTTTTATCTAAAAAATAAAGATCAAGTTCGAAAATGAGCCAAATCGCATGAAAACCACGACTACCTCCCACACAAAGTGACATTATCGAATTGGGAACAACACAAAAGAGCGAGAAATATAGCTAACTCTACGGTCAGAACAGCAAAGCGCATATTTTTCAGGTCCAAATTAAGTTCTTCGTTACATACACAAAAATACACAATCGTTCTTCGCTACCATCTAAAAAGCTTTGGAGCAATCTAAAGCAAGCTGGTGTATGCAGCGTGAAATCCGAAGATTGTCTGGTTGACCCTAATACCCTAAACGATTACTTTATAGCCAGCTCCACATCGCCTGTTAATGTGACTGCTTTCAATCCGAGTCCTTTAACCCTTTCGACCCGACTTTCGAATAGCCATGTTACAATAAAATTTTTAATGGCAGCAGGTTATTTAAGTAAAAAATAAGGTATCGGTGAATGAAAATCTGAGAAACAATAATTGGGGGGCTGGGGGATTGTGAGTGGTACAAATAAGTACCAACCGTCCGTTAAAACAAACTAAATCAAAAAGAAGTAAAGCAAATAATATATCATATTTTATTGATTTTTTATTTTATTGAAAAAGGAAAGTAATGACATGTTATAAGAAATTTGTTTTTATATAAAATTCATGTATGATATGGTGCAAAGCACATTTTGCAAAGTACCACTTGGCATTCCTTGCAGATTGTCTTAGTGCGTGTCTGTTTCTTTTGGGCGCTGCAGTTGGTACAACGACGTCGGGAAGTTCCTTCAACAGTATCCTTTGATACACACTATCCTGTCTGCATTTCTGAAATGTGCTCTTCAAACATTCTACCAAATCATCAATATAGTAAGTTTTGTAACTATTATGTGGCTTATCTGGCTGTGCAAAATACATTTTAGAAGTAACGAAAGTGAATCGATCTCGTGTGATTGCTTCTTTGACTGATTGATTTCCCATTGATTTATGGCACGACCAATAATCTTTTAGGGATGGAAGTCGATTGTAGCTCATTACCAACATGCAGCCAACAATTACTTTTATTTCACCAGCATTGGTTTCAGTTATTTTTACTTTTTTGGTTTTGGGTTGTTCGCTCTCGAAAATTTTGATACGTTCATTTGTACATTGGGCTATGTATATATAGGCTGATGTAGGCAATAATTTATTAAAAACATCAATTATAGACGAATGGCGAGGTATGTGATCTGCTATTTTGGAGCTACGAAGATTGAAAATAGTTTTTTTAGGTACAAAGTATTTGTCAGGAGTACTCCAAATAAAATTGGTATCATTACAGACTATGACTTCATCGGCAGCCTCATTCACTTCATCTACTATGTCGTCTTCTATATCTTCGTTATCGCTGGAGCTAGAGGCACCACCTGGTACAAATTTGTCAAAGACCTCGTCATCTGTATCATCCTCGCTTCCGCTTGAGCTACACATATCACTTGGGAAAAATTCTTCAGAGCTTCCTCCAGAAAAGTCTCCAGAAACGGCGCTAACGCTATCAGCTTCATCTTCCAACATTTTTCGTATATCTTCTGGATCCATTTCTAAGAAAACAACAAATTTTTTACCGAAATGTGGAGTTACATTATTTATTGCTCATCGGACTAATGGTACAAATATGTACCACCATACCGGACGAATGGTACGCATGTGTACCATAATCTAAAATAACCATAAAACGCATATATTTTTTATAAATACTTACATGCTTCAGTTGTAAATATTGTAAAAACTTCAATTCTACTTTATTTTGAATATTTTTGGAAATTTCAAGGTCAATTTCACACAAAAACTTTACATAAACTAACCACGCATTTCACTTTAGCTGCATCGTAACTCACAAAAAATAATGCAGAAAACATAAAAAACTAAATAAACTAACGGGACTTTTTAGAATGTATTCAGCAAAGTGCGAAGATGATGTGGTATGTTTCACAACCCAGCAACATTTAATCTAAAGCTTTTAGAGACGTTTAAACTTTAAGTGGTACATATATGTACCATCCGGGTCGAAAGGGTTAAGTTATGAAGCTATAAGTAATTTTGAATTTGTTGCTGTTAATGAATGTGATGTAGGTAGGTGTGTTAGTAAAATAAAATCCAACGCAACGGGTGAAGATGGACTGTCAATTAAATTTATAAAAATTATTTTACCATACATTCTCAGCCCGCTTACCCATATATTTAACCATTGCTTTCCCAGATGTCTGGAAAGCAGCGACAATTATTCCCATAGCGAAAAAAACTAAAGCTTGCCATCCGTCTGACTATCGTCCCGTAAGTCTGTTGTCTTCCTTGTCAAAAGTTTTTGAGTCTCTCATGGCCATGCAAATCTCGGAACACATAAAAAGATTCGACCTTTTGTCCCCATTTCAGTCGGGTTTTCGGCCAGGGCATAGCTGCTCCACAGCTATAGTAAAGATCCTAGATGACATCAGAGTGCCCTACGATTTGGGGCGCATAAATTTGCTCTGTCTCTTAGATTTTTCGAAGGCGTTTGATTCTGTTGATCACTCAATACTGTGTCAAAAAGTTGCCGTTAACTTTGGATTCTCTAGCATGGCAGTCCGTCTGTTAAATAGTTACTTGGTGGGAAGGTCTCAAAGAGTAAAGGTGGGAAATAGTCTGTCTGCTTTCTGTTGTTTATCCTGTGGGGTGCCCCAAGGCTCAGTACTTGGTCCGTTATTATTTTCAATGTTCATCAACAATATTTTCATCAGATGTCGTCATGTTAGCATGCATGCATATGCTGATGATTTACAACTGTACTTAGACAGTCCCATTGGTTCTGTTGGTAATTTATGTGTTAGGATGAATGAGGATTTAAATGAAATAACTAAATGGGCTAATGAAAATAAGCTTAGGCTAAATCCACTTAAATCATTTGTTTTGCCTATCTACAAATGTAGTTATTCTGTTTCGAATATATCAACTATTTATTTAAACGGTGTTGGGCTGAACTTTGTCGACAAAGTTAAAAAGATACAGTAGTTTCGACTATGTCGTAACACAAGACGTAGAATTAATCAATTCGCTTTTGATGACATCTTTTTTAAAAACTATTTAGCAAAATATTTATTCCATACACCTCAGCATATGACCTTTAAAAGAGTGCCGGAGAGGGTTAATATGTATCACCGATCCCCATTACTTTTGCAAAAGGAACATTTTTGCCTTTGACACCTATTCCCTCCGATCACTCCTTAGGGGGGATCCCATACACATTTTATGGTTTTGTTTATTTATTCCATACACCTGAGCATATGACCTTTAAAAGAGTGC
Source organism: Pherbina coryleti (assembly GCA_943735915.1). Taxonomy (NCBI): domain Eukaryota; kingdom Metazoa; phylum Arthropoda; class Insecta; order Diptera; family Sciomyzidae; genus Pherbina; species Pherbina coryleti. The sequence goes on along the minus strand of OX030952.1, from coordinate 57,451,864 downwards.
CGGAAAGGGTTAATATGTATGACCGACCCCCATTACTTTTGCAAAGGAGCATTTTTTCCTTTGACACCTATTCCCTCCGACCACTCCTTAGGGGGGCTCCTATACAAATATTATGGTTTTTGTATATTTATGCCATACACCTGAGCATATGACCTTCAAGAGAGTGCCGGAGAGGGTTAATATATATCACCGACCCCCATTACTTTTGTAAAAGAAACATTTTTGCCTTTGACACCTTTTCCCTCCGACCACTCCTTAGGGGGGCTCCCATACAAATTTTATGGTTTTTGTGCCGGAGAGGGTTAATATGTATGACCGACCCTCATTACTTTTGCAATAGGAACATTTTTGCCTTTGACACCTATTCCCTCCGACCACTCCTTAGGGGGCTCCCATACAAATTTTATGGTTTTGTTTATTTATTCCATACACCTGAGCATATGACCTTTAAAAGAGTGCCGGAAAGGGTTAATATGTATGACCGACCCCCATTACTTTTGCAAAAGGAACATTTTTTCCTTTGACACGTGTTCCCTCCGACCACTCCTTAGGGGGGCTCCCATACAAATTTTATTGTGTTGTCGATAAAACCGGAAACTGTCGATAAATAGGTAGCAAGTTTAAGCAAACAAAAATATCAAATGTTGGCTTTACATTTCATGTAATTGTGTAAAATTTATATAAGTTAGAGAGTTCTTACATGAATTTTTGTCGCATTGAGGATCAAGCAGACCAACAAGTGCTAACATCAACATTGTACGATCAGTACTTTAGGCCCACCAAAGGCTCAAAAAGTTATATAAATACCGACACCTGATCACTATCAACCACCCTACTTACCTCCGAGAATGACGTATTCTACGTCAAAATCTAGGATATATTATTAACTCGTCACTTTCTTGTGAGGATCACATCAATTTTGTTGTTCGTAAGGTCTATTATGCTCTTAGGAACCTAAGGTGGACCGCGTCATTTGTACCTGTTGATACTAGAAAAAAGTTAGTGCTCCAGCTTATAGTGCCTTTTATTTCATACTCTGATATTGTCTATAGCAAACTTGATTCTAGGTCCAAGCTTAAGCTACAACAAGCTTTTAATAACGCCACAAGATATGTTTTTGGCCTTCGAAAATTTGACCGCATCAGCCACTTGAGCAGTAAAATACTCGGTTGCAATATTTTCAACTATCTTGATGCTAGAAACTGCATGTTTTTACATAAATTGATACACACAAAGACACCTAAATACCTTTTTGAGAAGCTACAATTTTGTAGATCAACCAGAAATATGTACCTGATAATACCATTATTTAATTTTTTTAACTCCAACATATTGTTTTTTGTAAAAGCAATCAGAATTTGGAACTCGCTGCCTTTAAGAATAAAATGCATACAAAATAACCGCAACTTTAAGTATGAACTTTTTCAACACTTTTCTTAATACTATCCTTTTCTTTTTTTTTTTTTTTTTGTTCTAGAATAAGAATGATTTTTAACTAATAATTTTTGGTCACTTTGAATTGTTGTAATGTCAACTTGTTGGTTATAATATTTCGTATTACTTTGTAATTAAATCTCTAAATATTTTTCTTTTATTTTTTAATTTACATGTATTTATCAGTTGTTTATAAGTCGTTGTTATTATGTTGTTCTTACTGCATTTAAAAGACTCTGTCTTACATGTGAACTTTATTACTTAATAAATTGAAATTGAAATTGAAATTATCAAAACGGTAAAATCTCTTTAAATTCCACAAAAATAATATATGGACTTCAAATTTTGCATATGAACTTTGATATATGACATATACTCTGTGTATAAAATTCAACCAAATCGAGTGAAAACCGCGCCCGCCTCCCATACAAATTGACTTTATCAAAAAGGTAAAATCTCTTTAAATTCCTCAAAAATTAATATATGGACTTGTAATTTTGCATATGAACTTTGATATGCTCTGTGTACGAAATTCAACCAAATCGAGTGAAAATCACACCCACCTGCCACACAAAGTGACTTTATTAAAAAACAAAAGCGAATGTTTTCTGTTAAAACTATGACAAAAATGTTTTTACAAATAAACATTTTATTCACTGCTTAAGATTTTGAATATACTTTGTTTCGACCGTGGGGGTATTTTAACTTCGACCCAGTCGAAGATAATTTCTTACTAGTTTTTAATTGATTTTTAATTACGTTTGGTAGTTATTATCCGATAGCCTTATCGGAAATGGAAAACAGAATCCAATATACTCAGTAGAATTTACGGTAAAATAAGACTGTGTAAGAGCAAACTGTGTGAGAGCGTGGAGCGAGCCAGATCTTGTAAATTTCTCCAAAAAATATGTGTTTCTTTTAATTTTATTTGAATAATGTGCCATGGAGGACATTTTTTTCACGGAACTAACCTGCACTATAAAAGACATTTCCATTGAATCCAATAATATAATCATGGGTTGAGAATTCGCTAAATGGCAGCAATTTTAACGTTTTTTTTTTTCATCATGACATAAAACACTGATTCCCATATATATAGCCCTAGTCAAAATTATTTACACAAAGAGAAGAAAAAGCACATTTTATTGTTGTTAGAATAATTTGCAGACATTTTTTGGTTGTGGTGTTCTTTGTAGTATGCAAAGTTAAAAAAATATGTTTTAGAAAACCTAACGGAAAATATTGGAAAAAAAAACGAGCGAGCCTTACAGTAGTCGCATATGATATGTATCATCTGACACCTCACCTTGGTAATAAAAAAAAAAAACGAAATGGCCGTTTCGAAGTGGCGTCCGTGGCGTAGTTGGTTAAAGTGCGTGGCCGCTATGTCAAAGAACCTTGGAGACCCAGGTTCGAACCCCAGCAGCGACAGAAAATTATTTGAATTAAAATAATTTTTCTGTACGGACGCCACCTCTCTGCAGACAATGGCAAACCTCAGAGAGTAATCAAAATGCCATGTAAAGCTTCTTGAGAATAAGAACATTTCGTTCATCGCCGTTCGGAGTCGGCGTTAAGCCTGTAGGTCCATTTCTCGGTCAATTGTGTACAAACTTAATAACACGCACAACACAATTGATCCTAAGAAGCTAGGTCAAAGTCCTTTCAAGGGCTGAAATGGCCAGTTATTTATTTATTTTTTTTTTTAAATGGCCGTTTCAGCCCTTGAAAGGACTTTGACCTAGCTTCTTATGATCAATTGTGTTGTGCTTTTTGTGAAATGTTTGAACACAAATAATCGAGATCTAGACCTACAAGTTTTATACCGACTCCGAACGGCTTACGTTCTCAAGAAGCTTTTCATGGCAGTTTTTACTCTCTGAGGTTTGCCATTGTCTGCTTTGGTAAGAATCCTGGTTAAAAAACATTTATTGTGATTAAAATCATCTGAAGTTTTAAAAACATTTGAATTTTACTACTATACAGATGTACACTTTGCATTGAGGTAATTTTTAAAATGTTTTTTTAAAAAACAAAGAAACAACTTCAACATTATATCCTGAAAAAAAAAACGATTCAGGAATAATTCTTTTTAATAAAAATTGTACTAGGAGTAATGCAATTTTTTTATTAAAGATTTTTTATTATTTTAAATTTTATTTAATTTTATATATTTAAAATATTAACCATGTATGCCAAAAACAGCTGTTTGGCCTTGTTATCTTTTACTTTGGATGTTGGAAAAAATAAGGTTATTATTTTTCTTTTAGTAGCCGCTGGGTGAAGGCTACACAGATTTGTGTCTAAACTAAATAGTAGCATACGCTGTAGTTTAATAAAGTTGAAGGGAAATTGTGGCTTTGTTCAGTTTACTGTGATCTTTGAGTATACATATATATATAGAGAAACCACTTCAGCAAAACAAATTTAGGGAGTAACTCTGCCGCTTAGATGGCGCACTTACTCAACAATCGCTGAGGTGCTGACAGAGACTCATTCTTTATGGCAAATGATCCATAAAGAAATTTGTAAACATAAGTGTTTATGAGTAATAGCCCGAACACAATACGCGCGACGAACGGCGAGCAACACGTCTCCAATCTGTCGTTGTAGAGAAATGTTGAGCGACTTGATTATAATACACGCGACACCAGCAAACTTCAGCAGCATGTATAGTACACAAAAAACAATGGCTGTTTTCAGCCGACTCAACAGTTGCCGTTTAGAATAACAACACAATCAGAGCTGAAAAAGATCCATTCAATTTCATTTTATTTTCAAAAAGTTGAATGAGTGAATAACGAAATAAGAATCTGTTCAATTAATGCAAAATTCATTTATAAATAAAAATGTTATTTCACATTCAAATTTAAAAAATTTATTATTTATTCGTTAAGTTTATATCAATTAATGAATAAAAAATCAATAATAACTAAGAAATTAGTAATGAATAACAAATGAATAATGAATAACAAATGAACAATGAATAAAAAAAATTAATAAAGATTAAAATATAAGTATATTAAGAAACAATTGCAAATTCTAAAATTCTTTGTGAATTGCATTCTTTGTGTATAGTTTTCATATGAATAAAAAATTTAAAAATTGACAACAAAAATTATTTATTGAAATGAATAATTAATGAAGTTTTTAAAATTAAATGTGAATTAAAATTCTATTTATAAATCAATTTTGCATTAATTTATGGATTTTTGTGTCGATATTCAGTTGTACTTATTCTGAATATGAATGCAGACTTAACAACTCTGAATAAAGTTCAAACAAAACATCCCTCACTACCATCGCTACCATAAATTTCACAAAAGTTTAGTTTGCTGCATGTGACCAGTAATAACCAATGTAAACAATGGCGGAAACTTGCTTTTGCTGCCTGTCAAATTAAAATTAAATTTAAGCCGACGGCAATGTCGCGCGACAATGTTGAGCTACAAGTCTCCAAAATACGTCCCATAAGAAATACATGTAAAAAAAAAGTGACAATTGGCGCTTGCCGGTCGTCGCGCGTATTGTGTTCGGGCTATAAGTATGTATATATGTATGTGTGCACAAACAAAGCCTGTTGTTGTTGAAGCGATTTTATTTTTTTATAGGAGTTTAGACAGTAAAAAGTAGTCCTTGATCTAGATTTAAATATCTAAAATTTTGAAAAATAATATGTCCATAAATCCTACATGTCGACAACTTTTGAAGTAATTTTTTTTCATTCGGTTAATTTTAGGCATTTTTATTTCAGTTTTAAGATTTTTTAAGAAATTGTAAAAGCATAAATGTTGCCAGTTTTTTTCAAAATGCAGTGAATTCTCCAAACAAATATGTATTTTCAACATAACTATTGTTCCAACGAAAATTTTTGTTATGCTTTTTATTTTAATAAAGATAAACATTAAAAATAACTTAAAAACAACTCATCTTTATATATAAAAATGACTGACGTCCGTGTGTACGCGCATAACTCAAGAAGAGGTCGTTCACTTTTTACAATTTTGAGCTTGATGGATTCGTATTGGCCCAAGGAAGGACACTATGTAGAAAAAAATTTGCCACACCCTCTTTTACCGCCCACAAATCAATAAAAATGCTATATTTCCGACGGTTTTGGTCGTATTAGACTACAATTTGGTAATTTAGTTTGTATGCTCACTTTCGGAAACTTTATTAAAACTGGGTTGCCACACCTCCCATTTACCGCCCACAAATCAATAAAAATTCTATATATCGGAAGATTTTGGGGGTATTATACTTAAATTTGGTAATTAATTTTGGTTGATTGCTGTCGGAAACTGTACTAAAAATAGGTTGCCACACCCTCTTTCACCGCCCACAAATCAATAAAAATGCTATATTTCCGATGGTTTCGCCGTATTAGGCTACAATACAATTTGGGAGTTTAGTTTTTATGCTCCCTGTCGGCACCTGTACTAAAACTGGGTTACCACACCCCCCTTTTACCGCCTACAAATCAATAAAAACTCTATATATCAGAAGAGTTTGCTGGTATTATACTAAAATTTGGTATTATAAATAAATTTTTATATTATACTAATTTATTTTGTTTGCTTGCTGTCGGAAACTGTACTAAAATATGTTTTACCACCCACAAATATATGTAAATGCTATATTTCAATCGGTTTTGGTCATAATAGACTAAAATTTGGTAATTGTGTTTGTCTTTCAAAACTACACCGTCATCTATTGAAAAAGTAGAAAAGTCGATTATTAAGTTTGGGCAGAACAACGTTTGCCGGGTCAGCTAGTTTTAAATAAAATAACACCGCGATGAGTAAGTTGCGTCAGTATGTCAGTATATATCGCTCGTTTTCTTCAATAATGTTAGAATCCAAAAAACATACAAATTGAGTTAATTACAAGCAACATTCGTGTTACCATGATCTATGCTGTGTACTATTTTGGTGATCTATTTTGGTAACGATATCTTTTTGCAAGAGAGTAGAATTTGTGATTCATTCACCTCAATATATTTCCGATTAGATCGTATTATATATCAATAATATCCAGTTTTTTTTGTCACTTTGTATGGATTAAACAATGTACATTACAGTAGTACTTGTATATTTGATGTTTTGTCCATATTTTGAAAATGGTGAATAAATTTCCTTTGTCTGTTCAACACTTAAAATGCTTCTCCTGAAAAATCTAGTTTTTTGAGTTGTAACGTTATTGAAGAAAACGAGCGATATAATGTTCTCACAGGGTTGCTTTTTTTTGTAAAGAGTTGATTAATTTTTGCTTGTAACTATATCTTCGACACTTGGTTTTTTTGGCTTTTGGCGATCTGAAGATGTGCCGTGGAATGCGTAAGTTTTGAACAAAGTTATTGGAACGTTTAGGAGAAAAAAATTAGTTTCACCATTTTTATTTTTTTTAATTTGTTCGTATAGACTCTCAACCCGGGTCGTCATAAAAGGGCTCATAAGTCTCTTCTTCTAAAGATATAGCCTTTAAATGAGGTGGTACATAATGAATTATGCTTGATCGAGCAATCGTTGATGTTTGAATTAAAATGCGGGTTGGCTTAGACTCGATATTTTGCTCTCTACATGAACTTAACCCTTAAATGCCCAGCGTATCTTTTTTGATACAACCGAGAAAATAAGCTATTTCTTTTAAAATATTGCAAAAAATAAATGCTGGATATGTAGTTTCACTCATAAAATTGCAAGTATAAAACAAAAATTTAATTATTGGCATAACTTCGTTGGTTTGGGAACTATTATCCCGTCAAATTCAAAAAATAGTTTTTTTTTTAATTTTTACGGAAAGTTCGCTTTTTGACATGAAATATCTTTTAAACTATTAACAATTTTTGAGTAAAAAAAATTACAAGTTAGTATAGTTATCATAAAAGGAATCGTTTTCCACGTTTTTGCCTTGAACTCCTGCAACCAAGCTGATTGATGATATACGTCGGAATACCCACTGTATATTTTTGGATACAACCATGTTTTCTTTAATAACTTGTAAGCAAAAATTTTTTCATTTTTCACAACTGATTTTTTTCACTCATTTTTTTAATGAAATCGGTGTTGTTGGGCATTTGAGGGTTAAAAGCCTTTCACAACAAAGATCTAAGCTATCTTCCGTACATGGGAAAATGTTTGGATACCGAGTCGGTATGGAGGTTTTTAGAAGTTTTTTCTTTATAGCTCGTTGAACTATACATGATGTATTTAAATCCTTTTCGCAAAATTTTATAGTTTCCTTTCCATATTGAGCCAAATTTTTTAATTCTTCATTGTCTGAATGCTTGACCCAAAGCATTCGTCTTTGATCAGTTGGTAAATGAAAAATGACAACGAACATGTATGAAAAATGAAAAATGACAACGTGTAGAAACATTGTAGCAATTTTTATGTACGCATTTTGATGGCATTTTTTTCTTTGAAAATTTAATAGAAATATAATGAGTCGCACATCCAAACTCCATAAAAGTTCATATAAGAATTAAATGCTACACGCATGCACTTGCCTCAGCAGCACAAAAACACAAACAAACAAGTCGCAACTTAGAGCCTGAACAGAATCAAAAATCGTTGCGACCAACGACCCTCTCTGGTCGTCGAACGCAGAGAATGTGTTCAGAATGATGCGATTGCGATTAACGATTCAAGGTTGCTTTTATTTAGTATTTTTTTATTTATTTTTTCTATTTCATTTCAATGTGTTGGTCTCTTCAATTGCGTAAATACAACACACACAAACAAGAAATGTCAGAAGATAACAAAAAACCAAGCAAATTTCATGAAACACAGCCAATTCTTAGCAAAAATATGGCAACACTAATGGCACTCAGAGAGAGAATCGTCGGTCGCAAGAGAAAAAAATAGAATAGATTCTAATTGTGCGATATATCGTTGCGGCTGCTGACCTGCGATTTCATTCTGGACGTGTTCATACATTTGCATGCATTCTATTGCTTTGCGATATCGCAAATCGCAACGATATTTGATTCTGTTCGGGCTTTTATCGTTGCGGACAAAGAGCTGCGTTTTTTTCTACATTTTGCATGTATTTTCCAACAACAAAGATCGGCGGCCGCAACGATTTTTGATTCTGTTCAGGCTCTTAACGGGATCATACCGCACACACAACTAATGCGACAGCTCAACCAACGAAACAACACTGTGTGTGTGTTTGTGCATTGCTGTCTGTCTGTTCATTCGTATGTTTGATCAATGTCGATATTAAAAAAAAAAAAAAAAAACCAACCAGCGTAGAAATCTGAAAGTGGTGTATGTGGCGCCATCTAGTGCGAGAGTGACACAACTCAAAGTAATTTCTCCATATGTATATACTCAAAGCTGTGATTTAAAACAGATATCAATGTGGTTTGTGTTTAAAACACATGTTTGTGATTTGTGTAGCAGCTATTCGAGCCTAAAAGGCTGCAATTGTGTGATAAATTAAATGGCGCGTGCTTCCCCGACTTCCTGTTACGGATATCCGTCGCATTTCACGACATAGCTCTCACATGCTCTCACATGCCTAAAGCTTTGTGAATATACAAGTTCTCTAACCTAGTCCCAAAACATATTCAGAATAAAGCATTTGTGTCTGAGTATTTATTTTAGCGTAAGGAAACAGTTCTATTAAATAAAGCACTTGCCCCCCCTCAACTGAAAAATTTTATATCTTTTTATTTCCTATGTGTATATGTTGTAAAGCTTAGCGTAATGTTGGTGATGCAGCTGAGTAAAACAACGAGAGTTATATGTAAAACAAAACTTTATTTAAACTTAACAATTCAAAGAATTTGAATGAAAGCCAAAGCTTTGAGCGTCCACTCATGCCTAGGGACAAGTGATGCTCTTAACTTTGGATTTCTTCTTCTTTGTATATAAAGTAAACTCAAAAGTAAAGAAACTCAATATAATATCTCTTGTATAAAATGAAGAATATTTTAAACATAACAAGAATTATAGCAATGTAAAATTTTTGTTTATATGTTACAAAGTTTTAAACTCTTAAGTTCTGATTTCTTAGGTGGTACGAAACTTAGTTTTATCTGAGTTTTGTCACTTTTTGTTAAGATTTCATTAATTATTTATGTGCATTGTTCATATAGCAAATTTGAGTAGCGCTCCGTTACGTTTGCATAATCAGCCCTGAGTAGCGATCAACAACCGATTTTGTTCTCTAATTATCGTCTGTTGTGCAACTTTCTAAATATTATTTGAGAAATCAACACGAAGTCCTTTGATGTGTGAATAGCAAAGTGTATCAATACTTTGATCCTCCCAAAAGTTTCGAGGCGGCCCGCAACCTTTGTTAAAAACAATATTGGAAAATTTAAAGCCACTAAGTCCTGTCTGAGTCCGTTGTCTAGTCGTCTGAGTCTAACGATGTCTGAGTCCTTATCTAACTACACTCAAAGTGAGAGCAAAAATAACTTACTCTCACCGACTATTAGTTTACTTGAAATGAGAATTAAATCATTCTCATCCCAAGTCTAGCTACTGTCAATTATTTTCACTAATCAAAATCTAATCTGTTCTTATATATAATTCTGTATATAATTTTATACATAATTCTGTTCTTATATATAATTGTAATAAAATATATAATAAATAAAAAATATATAATAAAATAAAAAATACCAAAAATAGACATAAGTAATACACAAAATAATTATTTATTAAAAATAATTGTATGATAAAAAATAAGTAGCGATTAAAAATAAATAAAGAAGAAACTTACGAGAAATAATAAATAATATTCTATAAATAGTAAACAATGTATAATAAATAATAATAATGAATATAAATAAAAATTAAAGAGATAATTTACTATCTTAAATAAAAAAATTGTTTGAATAAATATTAACAAAAACCTAGCTCATCTAAAAAAGAGAATGAGGTTTAATGAATAAAAAGTTGGATATTAGGATAGAATTTTCCCATTGCTAAGTGGGAGCTTAACAATAGGAACGAAGGAAGCCGAAAAAATATAAAAAGATATTCAACCCGATGAAAAAAGTGGAAAACGACCTAGTACCTAATGCCTGGTTAAAGCCGTGTAGGCGCGTGCGTTTCCTTTAAGAATTCTTTTCGCTTACCACCAAATAAGCTCATCAGAAGGATTTAAAAATAAAAATTATTCTACCGACCCTCTATAGACTGAATGTTACACATTCGAAAAAAACTGAGCCTAATCAAAAGAAATTTTTTAAATTATAATAAACATTCACATTATATAAAGAACTATTACCGTCTAGAATGCTAAAAAAAAACATATATTCAACAACTTTTTTTTCACTTTCTTTATTATACATGGTTATCGAAAGTTTTTTACAGTATTAAACACTTCTTGAAGATTAAGAAAACATTTTTTTATTTTTATTTTCTATTAATTGTACATTTAATATAGGGCGCTGAAATTGCTCTTTTCAAAAAAACACTGCTGTTAAAAAAATGGCGGACATTTGAAAATGTTTTTAAAAAATCGCCTTTTTTCAACCTTTTTTCGGATTCAAAAATTTTATATATTTGTTTGTGGTCAAATTGAGGTAAACTATCACACAGGATATAAAAACAAACAAAATGCTGCAAAAATTATTAATAACGGCATAGTAGATCCGGAGATTAACCGTCCGCCACTTTAAAAAACCTAAACTCGAGAAAAATGCGTGTAAAGTTTTTTTTACACCTGCGAGCCGAGAGCGCGCTTCAATTGAGTCGTTATATCTCGGTACTGGCTTTGAATTTCGATTTAATATTTTGGACAGTTATTATTGAAGGTATAAAGAATCTAAAAATGTAAAAAAAAACCAAAAATTCATTTTTTGAAATTTCTAGACGGTAATAGTACCTTAAAAAAACATTAAGTATGTTGCTCTGTTCATAACTGAACGAGCATTCAAGAAAAACGAATATAAAAAAATTTTTAAAATACAAACACAAGATAATAAATAATAATACAAAACACTCTTTTTATATATTATACACACACACGCACACACATTTATACGAACAAAAGAAAAAATCAAAAAAGCTATTTTAAATGATAATAAAATAAAATAAATACCTTGAAAATATCTTTTTCAGTCTGCACGGATCTTTAACTATATTTAAAAACGAACGACAATAATTTTAAATATTTTTAAATGCATTTAATAAATGCAAATGTGATTTTGTAAAAGTTCGTTATACTGGAAGTTAAATTGAAAAACATGAATTTTCATATAATAACAATGTTTACAAAGTTTGCACAGAAAATCTCAGGCAATAAAATTTCATAGGTAACATTCCAGGCTCATTTTCATAAACGTGCACAACAATGCATACCTTGGCCCCCCCTCGACAAATTAGTGCGGACGCCCATTGACACTAATACCAAAAACATAATTATTTTATTGAAAAAAAGAAAGTTCAATACAAAATATCGTTCATAGAGAATTCATTTCTTTTATTAAAAAGAAAAATGAAATTTATATATATAAAAAAATGTTGTCAAATCTGTTTGTGACGAGTGTTTGAGAGTTCGGCTGGGTAAAAAAAAAATCTGCCGAAAAAATTGTTTGAAAATTTTTTGATTTGGTCGAGTTATATGTGTTTGAGTGAAGGGTTTTGGACCTATTGGAAATTTTTTTTTTGCAAATTTGATTTTAATTGATATAAAAAGTAAATGTATGAATTTTATGCAGTTCCGGAATTCGGTGTTCTACCTCAATTTACAAGAGGCGTTCCACAGGTAAAATTTTATGGGCGTTGAATGTGGGGCGTGGCACTTTTTCAGCAGACCAAATTTTCGGTATAACTTTCAAGCTATAAGTCACACATCAATGAAACTTGGTAGGAGCGTACTATTTAGTCGCGTCCTTTGACTAGAAAAATTGAGCAAGCATTGAAAAAGGGGGTGTGGCACCGCCCATACTATTCAAATTTATGATATCGAATAGCTTTGGAACTAAATGCCGTATAATAGTGAAATTCAGTATGGAGTTGCTAATTGGTGATATATTTCTACTATAAAACTGGGATGGGCTTTGGAAAAGGGGGTGTGGCCCCGCCCATACACTTTAAATTTTTGATATCAGATAGCTTTGGAACTGAACGTCGTATAACAACGAAATTCAGTATGGAATTACTATTGGGTGATATCCATCAACTAGAAAACTAAGACGTCATTGAACAAGGGGGTGTGGCTCCGCCCATACAAGCCAAATTTGCGATATCGAATAACTTTGGAATTATAAGTAGCATAGCCTCGAAATTTGGTTATCAATTTACACGAGTCGTTCCATTTAGAGATAGAGATAGAGATAGAGATAGAGATAGAGAAAGAGATAGAGATAGAGATAGAGATAGAGATAGAGATAGAGATAGAGATAGAGATAGAGATAGAGATAGAGATAGAGATAGAGATAGAGATAGAGATAGAGATAGAGATAGAGATAGAGATAGAGATAGAGATAGAGAAAGAGATAGAGTTAGAGATAGAGATAGAGATAGAGATAGAGATAGAGATAGAGATAGAGATAGAGATAGAGATAGAGATAGAGATAGAGATAGAGATAGAGATAGAGATAGAGATAGAGATAGAGATAGAGATAGAGATAGAGATAGAGATATAGAGATAGAGATAGAGATAGAGATAGAGATAGAGATAGAGATAGAGATAGAGATAGAGATAGAGATAGAGATAGAGATAGAGATAGAGATAGAGATAGAGATAGAGATAGAGATAGAGATAGAGATAGAGATAGAGATAGAGATAGAGATAGAGATAGAGATAGAGATAGAGATAGAGATAGAGATAGAGATAGAGATAGAGATAGAGATAGAGATAGAGATGGAGATAGAGATAAGGATAGAGATAGAGATAGAGATAGAGATAGAGATAGAGATAGAGATAGAGATAGAGATAGAGATAGAGATAGAGATAGAGATAGAGATAGAGATAGAGATAGAGATAGAGATAGAGATAGAGATAGAGATAGAGAAAGAGATAGATAGAGATAGAGATAGAGATAGAGATAGAGATAGAGATAGAGATAGAGATAGAGATAGAGATAGAGATAGAGATAGAGATAGAGATAGAGATAGAGATAGAGATAGAGATAGAGATAGAGATAGAGATAGAGATAGAGATAGAGATAGAGATATGGATAGAGATAGAGATAGAGATAGAGAAAGAGAAAGAGATAGAGATAGAGATAGAGATAGAGATAGAGATAGAGATAGAGATAGAGATAGAGATAGAGATAGATATAGAGATAGAGATAGAGATAGAGATAGAGATAGAGATAGAGATAGAGATAGAGATAGAGATAGAGATAGAGATAGAGATAGAGATAGAGATAGAGATAGAGATAGAGATAGAGATAGAGATAGAGATAGAGATAGAGATAGAGATAGAGATAGAGATAGAGATAGAGATAGAAATAGAGATAGAGATAGAAAAAGAACTAGAAATAAAAATAGAAATAGAGATTGAGATTAAGATTGAGGTTGAGATTGAGATTGAGATTGAGATTGAGATTGAGATTGAGACTGAGTTTGAGATTCAGATATAGATAGATATCTTTTTTGCTACGACAGCAACGCGTCGGGTACCAGCTTTATTTATAAATAATGTGGAAATTGTTATTAAACTATTTATTTGTACATTTAAGGCAAACTACACTTTTCTGTGAATGGTCGTTACTCATGGGTTTGAAATTGAATAGTGACCCAAAGACACAGCCTGACATGAATAGGGTTAATAGAACCAAAATTCTCTGGTATTTAATTAGGAAAAACTGTAGTGAATGCTTTGGAATTGCTGAATTTGGATCTTCAAAATTACGTTGCTTTAACAACAGATGGTTGTTCAATGATGGTTTCAGAATCTTGTGGAGCTGTTGAAGAAGTGCTGGAAGTGGCTATAAATGCCGTATACTGCCCTTGTTACAATCATTTTTTGCACAATTCGTTATCTGTATCAGATGTTCAAATAATCCGAAATGCTGTTGGTACTATGAAAGAGACGATATCGTTCTTTAATGTCTCGGCGAAGCGTTCCAATACATTAAAAAAATAACACGGTGTAACAGTGAAAATAAACTCGGCTCGAGACATAGTAGAGGTTGTAGGTCTGGTTGAACATAAGATAACTGCATACTTAGTTTTTTTAATATACCCTCAAAATCGGGATTTGTGGTCAAAAAACCAATTTAACGTAGGTGCATGTATAGTTTGTTATGTAACTCCGTTATATCTAGCTCAATTTTAAAAATTTAAACATTGATAAAAAGAAGAAAAATATACCTTTAATATAATATACAGACCATGTTTTTAAAAAAAGAATTGACAAAGTTACAGGTAAAATCATTTGAAAATTTCTCATTTCTTTTTAATTTTTTCAACTTTAACAACGTTTTGTTAACAAATTTTGTTTTGTGGCACTATTAGTTTTAGCATGATTCTGAAAGCCTGTTAAATTTTGCGTACAATAAGCTATAGTTTACTTCAATTGGCTGAAATACAAATGCACTATCGAATTTTTAGTATTCGTAATAAAATACAATTTTTTTTTTTTTTTTTTTTTAAATGTTTATTTCACCTTTTTCGTTTATATATATTATCATCGGTTTCACGTTTTAGGGACCAGCAGTAGTCTGCCAGCATGTTTATGGAATTTTTTCCCTGAAAGCCGGTTTCTATAGCTTCCATCTCCTGGTGGAACCTTTCTCCTTGTTCATCACTAAACTGCCCAAGGCTTTCGGGAAAAGTTTATATGGGAGTGCAAAAATGCAAAATGTTTATATGTTTGATCGACATATTGCAGCTAATTTCTTCGTAGGCACTTAAAAATTCATTTACAACATCTTAAATGAATAGTATGAACTGCATACTTAGTTTTTTTAATATACCCTCAAAATCGGGATTTGTGATCAAAAAACCAATTTTAGGTAGGTGCATGTATAGTTTGTTATGTAACTCCGTTATATCTAGCTCATGTTTGATAAAAATAAATGTTTATTTCACCTTTTTCGTTTATATATATTATCATCGGTTTCACGTTTTAGGGACCAGCAGTAGTCTGCCAGCATGTTTATGGAATTTTTTCCCTGAAAGCCGGTTTCTATAGCTTCCATCTCCTGGTGGAACCTTCCTCCTTGTTCATCATTAAACTGCCCAAGGCTTTCGGGAAAAAGTTTATATGAGAGTGCAAAAATGCAAAATGTTTATATGTTTGATTGACATATTGCAGCCTATTTCTTCGTAGGCACTTAAAAATTCATTTACAACATCTAAGTAATTTCGACTCTTCCTGTTGCCGAGGAAACAAATGCATAACGAAATAAAACTGTTCCAAGCTCTTTTTTTCTACTGGATTTAATTTAGAAACGAAATCAGGGTCCAAGAAAATTTTTTGAATTTATGGGCCCACAAATAAACCTTGGAATAACCGAAATGAATAAATAACTTTTATAAAAGATTTGAACGTACAGGATACTTTTCTTTGATTTTGGCCTCACTTAACCTAGGAAACGCTGTAATCAGATGACGAAACGCATCGCCGTTAGTGTTTATTTTCTTGACAAACTTTTTCATATAACCTAATTTTAAATAAAGAGGCGCTAGGATTACATTTTCAGGTCGCACCAGTGGAGTATTCAAAACATTTTTTTTGCCAACTTGAAATGAAGCACACAGTGGCCACTCCTTTTGCTTTTATTTATTAGTCGCACGACTATCCCATTCGCAAATAATGCAAGGATACTTGGGATTTCCACCTTGCATTCCAAACAGTATTGTTAGAGCCTTTAAGTCGGCGACTATTTGCCATTTAAACGTGTTGTAATTTATAAAACGAAGTATTTTTTCCATTGTCGAATGTTTCTTTCATGTTCGTTGCATAAGCTAAAGGAACCGATAGTAACTCATTTTTGTTGTGTAATACACAGCTTTCAAACCTACATACATAAATCAGAATTTAACATATCAAGAATCACACAAAAAGTTTTTAAATAAATCATGCTCTTGTAAGATCCCTCAATAAACAAACGCCATTCATTCGGAGCGTGTTTGTGGTTGTCCAAATTTTCACATTAATATGTGACATTTTTCATGATTTCGTAGTTTATATTACACTTAATAAAAAGATCTTAGCTTTCTAAAGTAGTTTTTATGGTTCTTAATGAGTTGATGACAATATCTTATAATTTTTCATTGATTAAAATTATAATTGCATGATTTCGGAAAAAATAACGTTTTGTGGGATTTTTAGTATAGCTGCTTTTATTGGCATCACCAAAATGATAGACGCACGATCTGTCAACGCAACATTTAGTTTTGCAAAGTTTGAGGTCGTCCGTTTTGACAGCAAAACTTTTTGCAAAGTTTTTACAACGGAGACCAACGTACGGTCAGCGCACGACCGACCTAACGCAGTATTGTAATTCAGCTAAAATAGATTGCACGGATCGTAAAAATAATTTTCAACGATCTGCGCATCTACGTCATGATAGACTTACGATATGAGCTTACGATATGGCTTTCTGCCATGTGAACAAATATGAAACAAAATGGCATAAAATTGTGAATATAATAGAGTAAACATGTTGTTCCTCCGTTTTATATTAAAATATAAACAAAAAATTATATACGAGTGCTGCGCATGCAAGTTTTCAACAGTACAAGTTTCTAATCCAACTCATGATACAATAAGAAGGTAGGGTAAGGAGCTTTGACAAGACCTACTACTAATGTCAAAACCATAAAATACTGTGCTACCATATCTTAAGAAAAAATCCCATGACAAATCCATGTTTCATGGTTTCAGTAGGTAAGCGTTTTATATAAAAAATGCATTGCTGAAAATATTGATAAATACGGAACTTTTAAAAAATGTTGATTTATCTTCAACAGTTTTACTGCATTAAAAAGACTTAAAAAAAGTTTTTTATGAGATATCGTATGCACATTAGAATTCAATTTTTAAACAAGAAATTAAGAAAAAAAAAAAGATAAACAAAAAATTATGGGCAATATTAAATTAGTGAAAATAAAGCTATAAAATTACTAAAAAATTCATTGTTTCAATTATAGACACATTGATTGAAATTGTTCTTATTTACCCTATATAAAATTCCTTTTCTATGTGTTTATCCCAAATTTATGAAATATACAGAAAAGTGGCATCGCTAAAATGCTTTTTGACATAAGCAGTAGGTCTTGTCAAAGCTCCTTACCCTACCTTCTTATTGTATCATGATCCAACTTGCACTGGCAAAAGATTGAATAAACAAACTTGGTCTAGCGTGACGTCAGTATCGTAAAACCTGCGCAATGCGTAATCTATTTTCTATCATTCTTGATGTACAATAGGTGTGTTTCCGTACACAATGTCGAGTAAAAGTCGAGTAAAGTTCGAGCTGGGAGCGTAAAATGAAATTTGAGAATAGTGTCAAAAGTACGGAAACGACTTCTAGCTAGTTTCCAGCACAAAAACAGCTGATTGCCTATAAAACGTAAACAGTGCCAAATTTATTTACGCCAATTATCGATTATCAACTTTCAAATTAATTTATTATTAATTTATTTATATTTATTTGCAATTTGTATTTCACTATTTGTAAATTTATTTCCCGCCACACAACGTAAATAAAGAAAAAAATCAATTTGACAGTTTCTTGTTCTTCTTCATGCTTGTTCTTATAATGCTCGAAGTAATTTTTTCCAGCACACTTCGAGCTACTTTCGAGCTCGAGAGAGCGCTTTTATGCTTGTTCTTCTTCTCTCTTTTGAGCTAGTAAAAGTACGGAAACACGTTCTAGCACATTGCAAGTTACTACAATCCATGGTATAATAATACATGGTAGCATTGACAACTGCTTATTTTCTCTTCAACAGGAAAACATAAACTGTCTAAAACAGCTTTTTGTGGAAATACATCAGCAGCTGCTGTGGTTGTTGTTTTTTTTTTCACTTCAACGTTTTCAACATTGCTTGTGTTTTCAATGGCGGATTGTGAGCGCTCTCTTTTTGAGTATATTTTTTGACAGTATATGATTTCCCAAGCAACTGTCAATACTACCTTGTATTATTATACCATGACTACAATCCATGGTAGAATTATAAGGTAGGGCCGGGTCGCTCAGTGCCCTCACGCGTCAACGAATAGTGGATAGTGAAAAGGTCGGGTAGTTGTCAAAATGACGAAGTTGGTGGAAATGTCAAATGAAAAAAGAAATATCATGTTTTCAATTTGTAAATAGTGCGGACACGTGTGTTAAGTTTGTGTTAATTTGAGTGGAAATATTGTAAAAACATTGTTAATAAATCTATAAAATGCCGCGGAACTGTTAAATTTGAAAAAAAGCTTGTAAAAAGTTTAACCTAAAATCAACTGCGAAACATGAACATAAAGAAACTCGATATGAACAGCTGATTCTGACAACTAGCCCCCTTTTTCGCTGCTTTCCACTTCATTCTTCACCGAGTCGGCCCTACCCATAGAAATAAAATATAAGGAAGTGGTGTTCTACTCACACATTCTATGCGTGTGTTGAAGAATTTTTCAAGAGAGAAAGAGCATGATTTTTTGACATAAGCTCTTGCACATCAAAACAAAGAAAATGAGTGGTGAAAAAACATTAAAATATTAAATAATTAGCGATTGTCATCGCTATAAATTGTTTTAAAACGAACATTTATAAAATAAAAAATTAAATAAGCATGCGTTGTGCCGTGAAAAGTTGTGAAAGTTCACAAAAAACACATAATAAAGAGGTTTAGTTTCACAGGTAATCTTGCTTTATAGTTTGTTGGTTCCCGCCATTTGTGTGCATGAGTCATGTGCAAGAGCTTCTGTCAAAACAAAAGTTCAGCTTCATGAGCGCATTTATTCCTTAGGGTGGCAAACATTAGGGCCCTAATTTTTTTTTTTGATTGAAGACAAGTTTTAATCAGGGACCGTAACTGTTATAAATTTCTTCAAAAAAGTCAATAAATAATGGTTATTTTTACCGATTTTTTTGTTTTCTTTTTTTTTTTATTATTTACTTATATTTATTCGGTAAAAAATACCAGTTACAATATGTTTATTTTTCGGTTAAAAATAGAAGTTAATATATGACTTATTTTTTCGGTCAAAAATTTATATATGACAGTGATATCCTATATTAAATACTAGCTTACCCAGTACACAATGTTTGCACCTGAAAATATGCTAATGAGCCGAACGACTAGTCGTACCATATGTGCCGTATTTCACGGGACGTGCCGTATTTTGCAAGATTTTTTTAAGTGTCCTGCCGGGAAAAAATTTGTCCCGTATTTTTGGCATTTTTTGTAAAATACCTATGATTTCAAATACAATAAAAATAAAATAATAAAAATACGTCTGAACACCAAAAAGTTTTCGCCTTTATTTACGATATAGCCTAATGCGGCCCTGTTTAAATGTTTATGTATTTGCATTAACTTTATTGTATATGTAAAATACTTCATTTCTGTTCAACTTCACCGCTTCCTTGTCTCTTAGTTCTTTGTCTGGAATAAAAGTGCGGCATTTTTCTTAATGGTGTATGTTTACACTAATCCATTAACATTCACTCAGGGCCGTATTCGGCTGTAGCGTACATCTAGGCGCAGTTTTTCTAATTAGAATTGTGTATTAAGCAAGTTTCTTTATATGTATATATTACATAATACTTATATATTACAAAAATATTTTTTTGTTTAAATTATATAAAAAATTTTATTCGCATGCAACTACTTATAAATATAATCAACTAAATATACACATGTGAATTCTTTTTTTAATTTTTATGTATCAATTTTCTTAAAATAAATAGTTTTATGTAATTCTTGCCTTACTGTTGGCTTTACATTTATTTTTTTTTTTATATTAAAAATATCTTGTCCTTAAAAATAATTCAATTATAGTTTTAACTACTATGTTATAATGACCAGAGGACTTAATATGGCCTTCAAATATATTTTTTCAAGAAGTGGTACCGCTGACGGAAATAATCTTCGGCTTGTTTTTGAACAGCCGACAAAATCAGATTCATAAATATGATTAGAGCAAACAACTGATAGCTTGCTTACGAAGCAATCCTAGGGCGCACATCCATTTATATCAATAATTAGTGTCAATAATTTGCGGAAATCTGAAAATAAACAAATAAGTATAAATATTAATTTACTACAGTGATTAACAAAAGGCGCCCTGTAAATAATGACACATGAAAAACGAATGCGCCCTTGTAGTCGTGTTTGTGCTTTGACATAAGCGCTGGGATAGAAATGGCGCAAAATTAACTGGCACTAATTATTGCTTTTTCACTTATTTCTGATTAGAAATATATTAATTTCCAATTGAAATACACTTTAAAAGAATAAATATAATATAAATAACACTCTTTTATTTAAATAATTAAACCGATGTGAACAGAATTTGAATATACCATAGTTGAATAAATAAGGTTGTCTCGTGGCTGATCGTACTCTCTTTTTAGTACCCATAATTGTCAAAATCAATGAAAAGCAAACACAACAACTTCAACGGCTTTTCATGTTGTTAATTTTCGTTTTCAGATTTTGTATGAGATGTCAACTTCGATTTGACAACTGCTTATTTTCTCTTCTACAAGAAAACATAAACTGTCAAAAATAGCTTTTTGTGTATATGCATCTGCAGCTGCTGTGGTTGTTGTTTTTTTTTTCACTTCAACGTATTCAACATTGTTTGTGTTTTCAATGGCGGATTGTAAGCGCTCTTTTTTTGAGTATATTTTTTGGCAGAAGATGTTTTCCCAAGCAACTGTCAATGCTACCTTGTATTATTATACCATGGATTGCTACATAAGAACTCTGCTTATAAAAATGCTTTGACAGCTCGTACGAGATTCTTACGTTGTCTCGCATCGCACTCTCGCACTATTGTATATCAGGCTTGATTCCGACTGTCAAATCTCTGTTGATCCGTTGGTTTTTTTGTTGATTTTATTTCTATACGTCCATGCTCAACAACAAGCACCCCCACAAGCTCAGTGTCCGACTAAAATCAGTTGGTGAATCTGCACTTTTTGCAGGAACTTCTTGCATAACTTTTTTTTTATTTTCTTTTGAATGTTATTGAATAATTAAAAGTTTTTTTATTATAATAAAAATTTTGACAATTTTAAAAAATGTAATTTTATTTGAATTTAAGTAAACTTGACAAATTAGCGTCAAATTTTTGGGTATAAAACTGGCATGAACCAAGAAGACCAGTACCATGTTAGAATTATAAGGTAGGGCCGAGTCGCTCAGTGCCCTAACGCGTCAACGAAGAGTGGATAGTGAAAAGGTTGGGTAGTTGTCAAAATCATGGTATAATAATACAAGGTAGCATTGACAGTTGCTTGGGAAATCATATACTGTCAGAAAATACTCAAAAAGAGAGCGCTCACAATCCGCCATTGAAAACACAAGCAATGTTGAAAACGTTGAAGTGAAAAAAAAAACAACAACCACAGCAGCTGCTGATGTATTTCCACAAAAAGCTGTTTTTGACAGTTTATGTTTTCCTGTTGAAGAGAAAATAAGCAGTTGTCAATGCTACCATGTATTATTATACCATGGTCAAAATGACGAAGTTGGTGGAAATGGCAAATGAAAAAAGAAATATCATGTTTTCAATTTGTAAATAGAGCGGACACGTGTGTTAAGTTTGTGTTAATTTGAGTGGAAATATTGTAAAAACATTGTAAATAAATCTATAAAATGCCGCGGAAGTGTTAAATTTGAAAAAAAGCTTGTAAAAAGTTTAACCTAAAATCAACTTCGAAACATGAACATAAAGAAACTCGATATGAACAGCTGATTTTGACAACTAGCCCCCTTTTTCGCCCCCTTTTTCCATGCACAGCATCGAGTTGAGTCGAATTTGTCAATTTCATTTGACATTTTTGTTATTGTTTTACTAGCGAAATGGATACTAAATGGCCATGAACCAACAAGACAAGATCAAGCAATCAGCAGTGCGAGAAAAAAGTATTTTTTTCGTGCCACGTCATCGGTCACAAAAAAAGCTGTATTGCATACGTTTTTCATGCAAAACATGTGAAAACTTAGATAAAAGTGGAAAATTATTAAATAAAAAAGTTTAATTCGCGAAAAAAGTGTTTGAATACTTTGTTTGTTTATATTTTCATGCAGTTACGAAATTTAAAGTAATTTTTTTTTGCTGTTGCAATTATTGCACGTCGCTACAGCCCACTTCATTTTTATAAAAAACACAAAAAATTACTGAAATATAAACACTAATAATTCTTTAAAACTTCAAGAAATAATTTTTCACATCCAATCGCTACACGTAAACAAAAGAATTTGTGACCGATGACGTCAGACCTATCAGCTTTCTTTTGTTTACAATATGGCGGCTCTTTTCTTTGCATGATCTTTATTTCTTGGTTCATGCTAAATGGCAGCATTCACTTTTACAGATAGAACCCAGTTAAATCTTACAAGTTTCGTGAAGTTTCGTGGATTTAACGAAACTCAACTGAACTCGCGTTTCCATAGCGAGTTAACCCCGAGTTAACTCGCCATGGAAACATAGTACAAATCAAGCAATCAGCAGTGCGAGAAAAAAGTATTTTTTCATGCTACGTCATCGGTCACAAACAAGCTATTGAACTGTCAAATTGCATACATTTTGCATGCAAAACATGTGAAAACTCAGATAAAAGTGGAAAATTATAAAATTAACAAGTTTAATTCGCGAAAAAAGTGTTTGAATACTTTGTTTGTTTATATTTTCACGCAGTAACGAAATTTAAAGTAATGCTGTGTAAAGAAAAATTGCAAATAAATACAATACAAAATTGGAAGTTCAGTTTGTTTTTATTATTGAACTCTTTTGTTCAATTTTCTTTTTTTTTGGAAGGAATTGTTAACAATTTCTTTGTTTAAGGATCTTATTTTGAAAAACATTCGTGCGCGGAAAAACAATTTCTTAATTTTGTTGTCACATACAACATGCTCTGTGCTTGCAATGTGCGTCTTCAAATAATTTTTGGTTATCAGCAGCCCTTCGCCATTTAGATCAACGAATACTTTTTCCAACGCCTTCATATGCGCCATGAGCTTTTCCGTTGGCTTCGACAAGCCGCCCTCGCTTAGATGATCTACCCAACTAAGTGATGCTGCCGCTGTTTCTTCCACCCTTATGTTTGGAACGTCTTTGTGCAACTGGTGGCAGATGTATCCCGCGAGGTTTTCCAAACCGTCTTATTCCAACTCATTCAATTCGGCATCATTCTTTCCTTCGATCCATTCCTTGCTGCTGACATCGTTCAGCATTTGCTGGAAGCGCCTCTTTGCTCACAACTGTTGGGACTGCGCCCGGCTTTAAGCGCATAGCTTTACCAAACCCTATCGAAACATTTTTTAAAAAATATTAATGTGGAAAGATCAAGAATTATTTACCCATTTCAACTTGGAGCCTTCTTTCGAAGTCTTCCGGCAGAAAATGATTTCCACAGATTCTTGCCGTTGAAGTGTCGACGTTTTGGCGACAAAAAATCACCCATTGCTTGCACGCAATTTTTTCCTGGTAAATGGTAAATACCAACGTATTTATTTTTCTTGCTGTTGCAATTATTGCACGTCGCTACAGCACACATCATTTTTATAAAAAACACACAAAATTACGAATTATAAGCACTAATAATTCTTTAAAACTTCAAGAAATAATTTTTCACATACAATTGCTACAAGTAAACAAAAGAATTTGTGACCGATGACGTCAGACCTATCAGCTTTGTTTTGTTTACAATATGGCGGCTCTTTTGTTTGCATGATCTTTATTTCTTGGTTCATTTAAAACTGGCATAAAGTGAATCCAAGTATCATTGCCTAATACTCTCTTTACAAAACGATCTGAGTATCTAAGTTTTTTAAAACTGAAATTTAATTTGAAACCTAATCCCAATAAAATCTCGGATTAACTCGTTTTGATACTCGGTGAAGAAATCGGCCGTAAGTATATCCTCTTATTCATAATCTTTTTAAAATTTTAATAACATTGCCTTCAAGTGGAGCAAATGCTGAAATATCATTTTCTACATTGAAGAGAATTAAAACCTATTTGAGATCTAAGACAACAGAAGAAAGATTGAACGGACTTGCTTTATTGAATATTCATTATGACATTAATGTGATTGTGGATCAAGTCATCGATAAATACGCCAAAACACGGAAGCATAGATTAGATTTCGTGTTGTGCTTAGATTTTTCAAACCGGGAGATTATGTACTAAGTCATTTAATCCAAAAAGTTTGTATTTCCCTTTTGGATTCGCCCGGAGGTAAGAAATCTTCATAGATACGTATGACCCGCGTCATACGCATGCACGATTTACATTCTAAGAAGTTCCCGGATCAGCCGGATTGAATAGAATGCACCTACGTGCTAAAACTTACCACCAATAGGCAAATAAAAGCCTCCACTAAGCACAATTGCTTGGCCTTTCAGCGGAAATTAAAATTAATTAAGAATAAACATTTGAAATTTGAGAATTTTTTGTGCTTATGTAAACATCATAAACATCATCGAATAAAAGTACAATCTTCATAATACGAAGCAATACCAACCAATACCAAACACCAACCAATACCAAAAATAGCACAGATATACAAGTATATATTATGCAGGCACAATATATTTATATATTCGGGTCACTAAAATAAGGGAACACTAGAGGTGGGTAATAGCACAATTTTTGGTGTGCTGACTCACTAGCACATGTGCACCCTTACCGAGCGTTTCCACTGCCCGAACGAACGAAGAAATCATCGCGAACAAATCGTAGCGATGAATTCTTCGTTCGGTCCAACCGTTTCCACCGCACGAACACAAGTTGCGAACATTGGTAAGTCGCCATCTTGTTCGTTCGTGCAGTGGAAACACTTAACTTCAATGCTTGCGAGCATCAGCGTTGATCAATTTTTGTATATGCAAACGTACTAAATTTGATTAATTTTTACTACTTTTATGCCTTGTAATTTAGGTTTTATGTAAGTATTTATATAAAGAATTTATTATATAAAGAATATTATATAAATAATTTTATTATATAAAGTGCTAATAATGTAACAAAGTAAAAGAAAGTTATTTTGGGTTAAATTTTCAATATATTTTTTTTCTTTTTTGTTTTTCCTACGTTATTAACTACCATTTCAACAAATCTACTACCTATGCGCAAATAAGCACTGGATTCGCCCAAAAAGATCGAGCGTCGGCCGATCAGAGCGAACGAAGAAATCTTCGTTCGTTCGTGCTGGAAAAGTGTTTACACTGCGCGAATAGCGCTCGCAAGCATTCTGTAAAAAACCAATGTTCCGAACCTTGGTTCGGACAAAACTGTTTACACCGCCTGAACGAACGAAGATTTCTTCGTTCGTTCGGGCGGTGGAAACGCTCGGTTAGGAGTCAGCACACTGTGCTAGCACAATTGTGTCACAGTCGAAAAAAGCACTTCGCAGTCGAAAAGCAAAAGCAGTCGAATATTCGTCCCATAAGAAATACATGCAAATAAGCTGCGACCACAGCAACCGCATTTGTCTCATTTAATCTTTCGTGTTTACGTAAAAAGACGAAGGTTGCTTCACACGCGTGTGTAGTACGGGGTTAGCACTGATGTAAATGAAAACTGTCAGTTGGCGCTCGGTTCTTGTTGCACTTAATGCGGATAGGCTATAAAACAAATTGCATATTGTCAATTATAGCAAGTGAGCCAAAGTAAACAAAAACCAACTTTACTGGGTGTGCCACTATGTGTGTCAACGTAGTGTACTAGCACACATGCTCACTACTGAGTGTCACACAATACATAATAGACACTTTAAGAGCAAAAGTGCTGGTCTTCATCGTGACTCACTATGTGAGTCAATGTAGTGTGCTAGCACACATGGCACACTGCAGAGAGTCAGCACAGTGCCATAGCACAGCACTGAGTTACCCACCTCTAGGGAACACCGAGCTAAAGTTATTATTTGGATATGCATTTGGGCCAACGTAGGTAAAAACTTGTATGGAAAAGAGATAAACTCTGACGCACCAAGCCGAGAGACACGGTTTTCATGGTCCCATTTCAAACTTGGTAAGCTATAGAACTAAAGATCTAAAATAATTTAATGAAAAAAATAAAGCAACGAGACTGAATAAAACGAAAACTTAAAGTATCTAACATATTCGATGATGCTTATTTGATAAATCGTAAAATCTACACAATTATCGCGAATTAAATTTGTTAAATCGTAAAATCTACACAATTATCGCGAGTTTTATTTGTTATCACAATGAATGTGTTAACTATTCAAATGTAATATCATTTTACGTTTTAAGACATCCACCGAGTCAGAAAAACTTATCAAGTTCAAGTTACCATTGAAAGCTGGAAATGTCTGGCTCCGCTCCTAGGGATGTTGAAGTTTACTAAAGAAAGAAGATATTGTGAGTCTATATCGCCACTGAGTAGTTTGTATAAAAAGGAGACATTGAGCATAATTCTTCCGCTTCTTAAGGAAAGCAGGGAAATAATTTTAAGGCGGGTTTCATAAGGGGGTAGAATAATGTTGGGGTTCCAACGATAATGTAAAGCAAAAATTAAGAATTGTTTTTGGACCGATTCTAATGCATCGATGTGAACATTGTATTGAGGGTTCCATATTACGGATGCATATTCAAGAATTGGTCTAACAAGAGAGGTATAAAGTATCTTAGTAGTGAAAGGATCGTTGAATTCTTTAGCCCATCTTTTAATGAAACCAAGAACACCTCTAGCCTTATTTACCACCAAATTAACTTGAAGATTGAAACGAAGTTTAGGATCCATAATTACACCTAAATCAAGAAAACTGTGTACAATTTCTAAGTTAGTATTATTTATAGTGTAATTTATACTATTAGCAATTCGACGTGAGAATGTCATTTGCTTACATTTTTTAAAGTTTAATTTTAAAAAGTTTAAGTTACACCACTCCACCCACTAGACTATTTAAATCGGATTGTAAGAGTTGTTCTTCTTCAGGCGATTTTTAAGTTAGAAAATGTTTTACGTCATCGGCGTACAATAAGACGTTACAGTGTTTTATTGCAGAAGGAAAGTCATTTATAAACAGTAAAAATAAAACCGGACCAAGATGACTTCTCGAGGAACACCTGATGTGACCAAAATATTTTTTGACATAGAATTCTTATATAAAACTTTTTGCGAACGATTCGACAAGTACGATTTAATCCAGTGTAACAGTTTGACGGGAAACCCCATTAGATGAAGCTTTTTCAGAAGAAGATAATGATTAACACTATCGAAAGCTTTGCTAATGTCTGTATAAATAACGTCAGTCTGTCGTCCTAAAGTAAAACCTTTAATGACACGCTATATAACACTTATATAAGTTATGTAAAATATTTTTTTTAATTAATTTAATTCAATTAATTTAATTCATGCAAAGGTATTGAAAACTGGTTAACTCTTTTTTTATTTAATATATTCGAAAAACTGGTTTTTAAAATATCGCCATTTTCGGGTTATTCCACAAAAAAAAAGGATTTTTACATTTTATAGAATATTTTGTTGCTTTTTATTTGACAAACTACGATCGCCCCCCCCCCCTCCCGCAAATGAAGGTTCTGGATCCGCCACTGTCAGTAAGATATTACATATCAAAAATTTGCTGAAAAAGAGAGGGGCACATATGAATTCACTGCTACGAAAACACTTCATGCCATTAGATGGATGGATAATGCAGTGGTAACTGTTCTTACCAATTCTACACCGTTAGAACCGATAGGCCGTCAGCAAAAAAGCAGATTTGACGTCAGTATTCCGTTTCCTATAAAGCAATAAAACAAATATATGTGCACTGAACCAAATATTGTTCTTAAAATCAAAGAATCTCGTTCATAAAGCGAAATTCATTGATTTTTAAGAACTATTCATTGCCCCAAAGAACGAATTATTTTGCTCAATGAATCGTTGTTCTTAATTTTAAGGAACAGTTCATAGTTCGTGTTCATTAAAATTTTGTTCCAGTTCTTGTGCTGTAATATCTAAAAAACCATTAGAGAATTTTATCTCAATAAGAAACTGATTTTTTAAAATATATCTTGATATTGTTTTAAAATTTCTAAGGACAGACTAACTTATTGTAACAGTTGTATGTGTCATTAATTAATCATTTTTCTTCATAACATATCAAAGAATTAACGTAAGAACAAAGATTCATTGAATCAAGGAACTCGTACTTTGGACCAATTTTAATGTATAAAACATTGGAACAAAGAACTTTTTCTTTGTTATTAAGTACGTTTTTGGTTCTGTGTGTGGCGTGGACTTGTGTGACCAGTTTTTGGCAAACTATCGGACAACTACCAGAACAAAAAAGTGGTGGTGGCCATTTTTTTCTTGGGCCATCGATTCAAGCTGTGTTCAAGGGTGGTTGCTCTATCGAAAATTGGGGAACAATATATCCCTTTTGGAGTTTAGAAGACAGTGTGCCATGTTTTTGACGAAATCATATGGAAGACCACATTTAAAACCAGGACGGGTATCTTCTACTCAAAAATGTTTGCTTGACAGTCTTAGATTTGACAAAAAAGAACACATTATAATAAAAGGCGAATCAAAATACCACCGCTGCAAAAATTGTGGGGGTCGGACATAATTTTTCCGTAAAAAATGCGATGTTGCCCTTCACCCAGAAAACTGCTTTGAACAATATCATAGCTCTTGATTTCATTTGATTTGATTTGATTTTGCATTATATAATTCTATATTTCATTCTATTATATTCTATTCTATAATAAAAAAAAACACCTAAAACAGAAAAAATTTTTATTGTATGTATTTTTTTTTCATACGTCATTTAGCAAGCGTAAGTGCCAACTGGCAACTAAAGTTGCCACCCAAAAGCACCCCCTTACCAACATTTTGTTTCAAAGTGCTTGAACATAAGCAACCTGTTAGTTGATTAAATTGTAACAAACTTAATGATTTTTGTATATTTATTCCCTACAACTTAACAGGGGGCTTTAAGGGAAGGCCGGAGAGGGTTAATACGTATGATTAACCCCCATTATTTTTGCAAAGGAACATTTTTCCCTTGAGGGCCTATCCCCTCCGACCACTCCTTACGGGTGCTCCCATACAAAAACATAAAAGGGGTATATTAATTTTGTCACACTGTTTATAATGCCCATAAGGAGGCGTGGTAGATATAGAAAATTATACATATTCTTGATCAGCATAACCACCCGAGTCGACTTAGCCATGTCTGTCAGCCTGTCCGTATGTACCTTGAAAGTATTTACTTAAAAAGAACAAAATGAGTACTCTCGAGTTGCTTAGTAAAGTGTGTTTTTTTTAGAGGTATAGAACTTCGAATTGAAATAAAACACAAGAAAATCGTTTTAATGTCCATCAATTTGACTTTATTGGAAGGATAATTTTATGTCATTAATGTTTAAATATGATTTCGGGCATGTGGCCGCCGCGGCTGGCTCGAATAAAGCCAATTCTACAGGTCCAATTTTCAACCACTTTTTCGAGCATATGGGGCCGTATGTCGGCAATAACGCCACGAATGTTGGCCTCCAAGTCCCCTAACGTTTCTGGTTTGTTGGCGTAGACGAGCGACTTCACATATCCCCAAAGAAAATAATCCATTGGTGTCAAATCACACGATCTTGGTGACCAATTGACAGGTCCATTCCGCGAAATTATGCGCTCATCGAATGTTTCCTTCAATAAATCGATTGTGACGTGCGCTGTGTGTACACGATCGTTAATTATGTTGTTGGAACATGGTGTTGTTTTTTTTTTTTTTTGAAAAATTAACTATTGACCAAAAGTGCGTTGACAAATGCGGTTTCTAAGTGACCGATAAAAAAACTAATAATGAAATATAATAAAACTTACTGATGTGAAGATAAACGTGTTTTTTAGTTTTCTTCATTATTTTAAAGTTTTAAAATTATTTTAATCGAAAAAAAAAACCAATAAATTATCAAATCTATGAAATTGCGAAATTGCATCGCTTCTCTTGTGTGTCCAGTGACGCACCTGTGTTTTTTTTTTAATTTGTTTCTTTTTTTGCCTTCTTTTTAAATATATTGGTATGACAGCTCGAAACTTCACGAAAACATCTGTCATACCAGTTTGAAGTATAGCTCTGGCCAAGGGCGTTCCTTGGGGCAGGCGGAGCAGACCCATGTCTGAGGGGCGCCAAAATTAAATTTTTGCTTATGTTTCTCTAATCTATTTTTATTTTCAGAAAGTATTTTTTCATTTATCAAAATTCGTAAAAGTACTTATCGTACTTCCTTCCTAAAACTGCAACACCGTTACTGACGTTGTTTCACAGCTGCAATAGCAATAATACGAGTACCATTCTTAACTACTTCAATTAACTTAATTTAACTTTAAATTGTTTACCGTGTAATTTCTTTTTGTTGGCAAAGTCCCCCTTGGCAGAACTGTTACCGGGAAAGACGTCCTTTGCAATTCACAATTATATTGAATTGAGTGCAGTAATGAGTGAAAATGGAAAAAAAAGAAACAACAAGAAAAACTAAATTTTTTTTATTTAATCATATATTTTATGATTTCATTTTTAAGGTTTTATGTTCTTAAAAAAATATGTTTTTGTGACTTATTTTAAACTAAATTCATTTTAAAAGTTAATAATATATTTCAATCCTTTTATAAAAAGTGATTTTATACAAAAAAAGAGTTGGCTGTGCCGTGGACACACCCGTAGGTTTTGACGTGACGAATTTTCTTGCTGTTGTTGTTAATGTTGATGTTGATGTTGATGTTGATGTTGATGTTGATGTTGATGTTGATGTTGATGTGGATGTTGATGTTGATGTTGATGTTGATGTTGATGTTGATGTTGATGTTGATGTTGATGTTGTTGTTGATGTTGATGTTGATATTGATGTTGATGTTGATGTTGATGTTGATGTTGATGTTGATGTTGATGTTGATAATGATGTTGATGTTGATGTTGATGTTGGTGTTAGTGTTGATGTTGGTGTTGGTGTTGGTGTTGATGTTGATGTTGATGTTGATGTTGATGTTGATGTTGATGTTGATGTTGATGTTGATGTTGATGTTGATGTTGATGTTGATGTTGATGTTGATGTTGATGTTGATGTTGATGTTGATGTTAATGTTGATGTTGATGTTGATGTTGATGTTGATGTTGATGTTGATGTTGATTTTGATGTTGATGTTGATGTTGATGTTGGTGCTGGTATTGGTGTTGGTGTTGGTGTTGGTATTGGTGTTGGTGTTAGTGTTGGTGTTGGTGTTGGTGTTGGTTGATGTTGGTGTTGGTGTTGGTGTTGGTGTTAGTGTTGGTGTTGGTGTTGGTGTTGGTGTTGGTGTTGGTGTTGGTGCTGGAGTTGTTTTTGGATTTGGAGTTGGTGCTTTTCGTTTAGTTTTTTTTTGCTTCCCCATTGATTGTGCTCTAATTTCAATTAATCCAGCAAAAGTGATGTATATGCGTCACATTAGGCGGTTCCCTGAGGGTTTTTGACACGCCGTAAAATTTTTTTTTTATTTTTGTCATATGCCCGAAGAACTCATCTTTGTTTTCGTTCCTTAAAATTTACCGTTGCACCAGTAGTCACAGAGTTAAAAATCCATGCAACGTTTTTTCATGGCTTTAGCATTTTTACTGCATTATGTGATTGCATCCCTGAAATCATGACAACAGAATTTTTTTTGTAATTTAGTTGTGAAGCGTAATAACACATCCCTGCTGTCGTAAAACAAAATTTACTGTAGCACTCCTCCTGAGTGAGTAATAATTCCATGCAACGATATTACATTTCTGTTACATACGCTGCTATATTCACGACCTGACGACGCCGGAATTTTTTTTTTTATTTTTGTCGTAAAGCCATGTATAAAAACTTTATTTTTTTTTTAAACTTTTATCGTAGGTTATATACTCATTGAGTAAAAATTCAATGCAACGTCGCTGCATGAATGTTGCGTTTTCGATTTTTGAGCGGCTCTCTCAGCGTCCCCATGATGTCAGAAATTTTTTGTCTAATTTTGTTGTGAGAGCTTTCAGTAGGCCTTTATTGGCGTATCGTATTTTTAATCCTAGCACTAATCCTCAGCGAGTAATAATTCCATGTAACAAATTTTCAGTTGCGTTGCTTACGCAGCTCCCACTACGTCCCTATGCCGTATGAAATTTTTTTTTGTTTTTCTAATATAGTCAAAGAATTAACCTTTATGGTCATACTATTTTTTTAATCATAGCTCTTTTACCCAGAGAGTAACAATTCAATGAAACGCAGATGAATTTTTAAAAAATTCATTTTTCAACTTTTTTGGAAACTAGAGCAGTACAATGTAACTTCGTCACGTCAAAATGTTTGTTATTATTTAGAAATATATTTGGACTTTTTTGATTATTTTTTAGAAAATTGAGTATATGAATGATAGGGGCGCCAAAATCATATCTTGCCTAAACTTCCAAAATGCCTCGGTACGTCTCTGGATCTGACCCTCTGAGATTATAAAAATGGCGCGTATTGAACATATTTATTTTGGTCTCAATTATTAAGAGATATTAAGAGACAGATGCACTTCTGTAAATCTCCGTCGTTCAAACCCAGTTTCTTTTCCGGAAGACGATTACCATCCAACTCTTGAAATAACTATATTACTTGCCAACGAAAGTGAAAATAAATTAGCTCCAGATATGCGAAATAATAAAATGTTTAACTTTAAAAAAACAGACTACACTGAGAAAAAAGCTTATGTAAAATTATTAAAAAACCTAGTATAATTCATACGATGGCTTTGGCAGATTTCAGCCTCCTAAGTTTTTAGACAAAACACCTAAGTTCTACATGTTAACTTACCTATATTGATTTGAATGATAAATTAACGAAGTATTTTGTAATTTATACATTGTGACTTCGACAATTTATATTATCGTGCTTGCTTAATCTGCCGAACATAGTGTTCAAGTTTTCAACAAAAAGCTTTGTTGAACTATCAAAGTTAAATAAATAAATATATATTCATGTACGAGAAATATAAAATATACATTTACTTAGGTAAATTACTTTATATTGTTTTTGAAAAAAAACTCCAAAGACAAATATGAAATGTACATTAGGGCGTATCGAAAAATTTAGATCGTATTCTAAGACGCCTCAAAAGTTTCATGGGGTTGTCAAGATCACCCAAGAAAAATTTTAAGGAAAAAAAATATGTCTTCCTGCCCCGCAAGGACAAAGTTGTTTTTTGAGGAAAACAGTAAAAAATAACGACCTTAAAATGCTTTGACTTTTATAAAAAAAACTACGTATGTCTTAAAGCAAAAGTAGGTATAGGCTTAAACTAACAATATATTGGTAAACACGATGCCACTCACGATTCTTATCCACAGTGTCCTGTGTGAAGGATATTCGCATCAAATGTTGTAATCGAGATAGCACAGAACTTTTGATTGTTACCCAACAGTCTAAATTTTGGTGGTATTAATTATACTGTTAACGTATTTATATAAAATTGCAGAAATAATAATTAGCATAATTTTTGCATATTCATTTTCCTATTTTTGAGAAATGTATACTTGAATGCAATTTTTAATTGTCTTTTAACTGAAGACCCCAAAATAGGTCTTCGTATTCTTTTTATTATGATGTCGAATCTTCAGTGCAGTTTCTCAATGATACCTTGCAAAAATGCTTTTAAGCCCTCCTTGGCTAACTAATGAGCTTAAATCTTTAAAAAATTCCAAAAATCGCTTATTTAAGAAATATAAAAAGTCAGGCTCTAATTTAGACTTCGCTTGCTATTCCTCTTGTCGTTACAGATATCAACTATTAAATAAACAATGCTACTCTGCCTATATAGCCAAAATAAATACTCAATTCAAAGATAATCCGAAACTTTTCTACACTTTTGTCAACTCAAATCGAAAAACCTCCAGCTACCCACCTCTTATGAAATTCAATCATGTAGAAGCATCTTGCGACATCGAATTTTCCAACATGTTTGCAAACTTCTTTAAAACAACCTACTCCGATATACCATTGAGCATGAGTCTTGAATATCCTTACCTACCACCAGTAAGCTCTTTTGAAACCACCGTAATAGATTCTAATATAGTTATGCATTACCTTCGACAAGTTAAATCTTCTTTTACGACTGGTCCTGACGAAATCCCGAGCAGCATTTTAAAACATTGTTCTATTAGTTTGTGTTCTCCCCTATCAATAATTTTTAACACATCCTTGCACAGTGGTAATTTTCCCTATATATGGAGAAAATCTTATATAATACCTCTTCATAAATCCGGCTCAAAAATTGATGTTTCCAATTACCGAGGTATCGCAAAACTAAGCGCAATCCCTAAGTTATTTGAGAAAATTATAACTGATCAAATAACCCACGTCGTATCTTCCTCCATTTCCACCTCTCAACATGGTTTCTTAAAGGGAAAATCTACGACAACTAACCTCTTGGAGTTTACTACGCGTGTCATTAAAGGTTTTACTTTAGGACGACAGACTGACGTTATTTATACAGACTTTAGCAAAGCTTTCGATAGTGTTAATCATTATCTTCTTCTGAAAAAGCTTCATCTAATTGGGTTTCCCATCAAACTATTACACTGGATTAAATCGTACTTGTCGAATCGTTAGCAAAAAGTTTTATATAAGAATTCTATGTTAAGAAATATTTTGGTCACCTCAGGTGTTCCGCAGGGAAGTCATCTTGGTCCGGTTTTATTTTTACTGTTTATAAATGACCTTCCTTCTGTAATAAAACACTGTAACGTCTTAATGTACGCCGATGACGTGAAACTTTTTCTAACTTAAAAATCGCCTGAAGAAGAACAACTCTTACAATCGGATTTAAATAGTCTAGTGGAGTGGTGTAATTTACACCTTATAAAATTAAACTTAAAAAAATGTAAGCAAATGACATTCTCACGTCGAATTGCTGGAAAAATAAAAAAGTTAGCATAGTCATTAATTTTTATTATTTTTTTTTTTTATTTTTGTAATATTTATTTTTCTTCGGACGTCATGTGTCGGAAGTCATTAACTTTTCCACCATTACAGTATTTTACTTATATATATTTTTTTAATTATTTTTAATGTTAACATCGACGTTAAGTTTAACGTTATGTTAACGACGTTAAGTTTAAAAAATAGGCTATACATATAAAAAATATAACAAAAATTATGAGATTTTTGAAGTCCTTGAAGATATATTTTTAAAATTTTGCTATCTATTGTGGAGCGATGTTACGGAGCTTTCAATTTTTTTTTTACGTTTATGTACATTACCTTAATTTATGAAATATATACCTTGTGTTTTCTTCACAAAAAACTGGCGGTAAAGAGACATGTGTATCCAACCAACAAACTGTCCAAATTGCATTCAAGGCATGACTTTGAATTTTAAAGGTGTCAGCGACAATTAAATTTAAAAGTTGCTTAAAAGAAAAAATTCCTGAAACCTCAGCGAAAGACATCTACAGAAAGAGTTCGAGAACTCAGAGCTCGACAAAGAGCTTTTTGTTTTTGTATGATCAGTTTGAAGGAAGTTTTTCTATTTAAAATTTTTGGATAAAGGTTTTTACAAGCAATAAAAGTTAATGGTATGGTATGATTATTATAATATGATGGTATAGTATAATTGATATAGTATGATTAGTTGATGGTACGGTGTTATGGTATGGTACGATGATATGATGGTTAGATATATGGTATGATGGTAGGTATGGTTTGGTGGCAGAATATGATGGTATGGTATGATAGTATTGTCTGATGGTATAGTATGGTGGTAAGATGAACTTGGAATGATGGTATGGTATAGTTTTATGATACAGTAAGACGATATAGGATTTTAGTATGGTATGATGGTATGGTATAATAACATTTAACTTTTCGAAATTGTGCATATTAAAACAGATTTAATCTTATCTTGCAATTATATGAAATGGGACTATATCTAGTAAGACTATATTTAAGAGAAAATCAATTTAACCACTTAAAAATCTCTACTTTTTTGGGTTCAAGTTTCACTTCTACCGTGCGTGGCGGCCCCACACATATTTCGTTTTTATTTTTATACCCCTACCTTTAAAAAACGTAAAAGGGGTATATTAATTTTTTAACTCCGTTTGTAACCCCCGTAAGGAGGCGTGGCAGGTATAGAAGTGTATATATATTCTTGATCAGCATCACCACCCGAGTCGATTTAGCCATGTCCGTCTGTCCGTCTGTCTATATGTGATCACAATTACAGCCGTAATTTTCAAGCTATCGCCACGAAATTTGATATTTAAGCTTTTATCTAAAACATAAAGGTCAAGTTCGAAAATTAGCCAAATCAA
This sequence comes from Pherbina coryleti, assembly GCA_943735915.1. Classification (NCBI taxonomy): domain Eukaryota; kingdom Metazoa; phylum Arthropoda; class Insecta; order Diptera; family Sciomyzidae; genus Pherbina; species Pherbina coryleti. The sequence goes on along the minus strand of OX030952.1, from coordinate 57,415,023 downwards.
ACTTAAACCACGCCTACCTCCCATACAAAGTGACTTTATCAAAACGGTAAAATCTCTTAGAATTCCATAAAAATTAATATATGGACTTGAAAGTTTGCATATGAGTTTTGATATTTAATATATACTCTGAGTATGAAATTCAACCCAATCGGATGAAAACCACGCCCAACTCCCATACAAAGTGATTTTATCAAAAATGTAAAATCTCTTTAAATCCCACAAAAATTAATATATAGGCTTGAAATTTTGCATGTGAACTTTAATATATAACATGTACTCTGTGTCTGAAATTCAAGTGAAAACCACCCCGCCTTCCATACAAAGTGACTTCATTCGCGAATATTTTCTGTTAAAAGTATGACAAAAATATTTTTACAAATAAACTTTTTTTCGACTGTTTTCGATACTTCGGTTCGGATGTGGGGGTATTTTAACTTCGGCCCAGTCGAAGATCATTTCTTACTAGTTTCCTTTAACTTTTTGCGATAAATACGCTATATCTCTTCTTTTATACAAAATTCGTTATCAAGTGTTTTTAATTATTTGGCTAAATTTATGGTCTAATAAATTACTTTGGATGTTGTCTTGTATTGCTTCGTATTATGAAGAATGTGCTTTTTTCGATGATGTTTATAATGTTTACATAAGCACAAAAATTCTCAAATTTCAAATGTTTCCTTATTTAATTTTAATTTCCGCTTAAAGACCAAGCAATTGTGCTTAGTGGAGGCTTTTATTTGCCAATAAGTGGTAAGTTTATCACCACATCAACCAAACGAGGTAATACCAAACGAGGTTTTAGACAAGGTGATTCTTTATCGTGCGACTTTTTCAACCTAATGATGGAGAAGATCATCCGAGCTGCTGATTTGAGACGCAGTGGCACGATATTCTACAAAAGTATTATGATGCTGATAATATCGATATCATTGGCCATAATACGCGCAAAGTCAGTGCAGCATTCTCCAGGTTAGCGAAAGAGTCGAGTCGAATGGGTCTTGTAGTAGTGAACGCATATAAGACGAATACCTACTGTCAACAAATAAACAGTCCCAGCGTCTTGGAAACCACGTCACTGTTGACAACATCTTCTTCGAGGTTGTTAAGGACTTCGTCTACCTGGGATCCAGCGTAAACTCTTTCAACGATGTCAGTATTGAGATAAAGCGAAGGATAAATCTTGCCAACTTTGGGCTCTTGTTACTTTGGGCTGAGTAGGCAATTGAGAAGCAGAGCCCTCTCTCGACGAACAAAACTCACGCTCTATAAGTCACTAATCATGCCCGTCCTATTATATGCAGCACAAACTTGGACGTTGAGCAGTTCTGATGAAAAGACTTTGGGAGCCTTCGAGAGAAAGATCCTTCGTAAGATCTTCGGTCCAATCTGCGTCAATGGCGAGTACCGAATCCGATGGAACCACGAGCTGTATGAGCTGTACGCTGACATCGACATAGTTAAGCGTATTAAAATCGAGCGGCTCCGCTGGCTAAGTCATGTTGAGCGAATGGAAAACGACGCTCCAGCGAAAAAAATATTCGATTCGGTGCCCGGTGGTGGTCAATGCAGAAGAGGACACTCACATCTTCGTTGGAAGGATCAGGTGTTGGATAACCTGATTATACTTGGTGTTTCCAACTGGCGCCAGCAAGCGCAAAACAGAAATGGCTGGCGCAATTTCTTATACGAGGCCAAAACCGACCTTCGGTTGTAAGCACCAGATAAGTAAGTAAGTAAGTAAGTGGTAAGTTTTAGCACGTAGGTGCATTCTATCAGTCCGGCTGATCCGGGAACTTCTTAGAATGTAAATCGTGCATGCGTATGGCGCGGGTCATACGTATCTATGAAGATTTCTTACCTCCGGGCGAATCAAAAAAAAAAAAAAAAAAAAGAGAGATATTGATAATTTAGATATTAAGGCTGTGCGCGAATTAGACTAAAATTTAGGAAATGACTTTTCTATTCAATGGAAATTTTCAGCCCTGCAAACATTTAGCAAAACAGCTGACCTAACTGTGCGAAATAATATTTGACAACTAAATTTAAGAACCTATTTTAGCACCTATTGCTATCTCTTTTCTTCACATTGGCGAGCATGCAATAAAACATAAAAGCTCAACGCTGCCAGATGATCGACTGCATAACATAGGTTTTTTTGTGGCAATTAAGAGCTTATTTTTTCTAAATTCGGATGAAATATACAAAGAAAATATTCTTAAACAAGCAACATACAAAATTTTAATGAAAAAAAAATTAACCTGTAAGAATTAATTCGTCAATTTGGATGCTTTTTTCCATTTTGTTCAATTCAAAATTCCCACTTAGTTTCCCAAGAAGATCAGACACAAAAATATGGTAACTTTCAATTTAGTCATGAAAAGTCTACTCGAAAATTTACTAAATTTTAGACAAGCACTGCATTACCGGCTAACTTCCAATAATTTAGAAAAGTCAGTCAATTTAGATCAATTCGCACACGGCCTAAGAGATATATTATTTATTAAGAGATTATATTTATTTATTTTATTTATTTATTTATTTATTTATTGGCCAAGCAAGGCAAGACAATTTACTTATTCTAACAGTTTTATTTTTATTTTTTTTTCTCTCCCCTTTCCTTGTTTTGGTGTTCGAAGATATACAATTTGATGTGGGCGTAATCCGCCCACCTAAATGACATGATTTTACGAACACGTCAAAAAGAAAAGGCAAGAAGAAGAACAAATAAAAGTAAAAGCTACTTACTTAAATACTAGTATATTTTATACATATTTAGTAGTAGAAAAGGAAAGAGGAGAAGGAAAGTAAAAAGAAAGCTCAAAAAGAAAGCTCAAAGATTGGGTTGATTAGGAAGAGAAAGAGACTTGGATAGAGATCGCTTGAATGAGGATTTAGACATGGAAGGTGAGTAGTGGTCGGATAAACTATTAAATTCTCTACAGCAACGGCTGATGGGTTCATTACTTGCATATGCAGTATGATGCTGATATTCAGTTAACAGCCGAGTATGCCTTGTACGTCTTATAGGGTCATTGAGGGTAATCTTGTTAGAGATGTATTCGCAATTAGTTACACCGTTCAGAAAATCGAAAGTAAAGCATGAATCCAATACCGTTCTTCTTATTGATAGCGGCATCAAATTTAATAGGCTGAGTCTGTGTTCATACGGTGGAAGACTACAATATTCTCGGGGGTTATAAGTCTCTCTCAGAGCGAATAGGACAAATTGCTTTTGTATGGATTCGATTCTATCACTATGGGATTCAAAAGCTGGATTCCTAATAATACAGCCATATTCGAGTATTGGGCGCACTAGTGCACAGTACAGGGATGTAGTGACCCATACATTCTTGAATTCATGAGCTCGTCTTTTAATAAATCCGAGCTGTTTGCTGGCCCTGGATACAATCTTATCATAGTGTAGATTAAAACGCAGTTTGTTGTCCAAGACCACTCCAAGATCAACTATATAATCGACCCTGTTAAGTTCGATATTGTTAAGGCGATAGTTATAATTCGTAACTTGGTTTCTACGGGAAAAACTTATCACGTTACACTTATTTACATTGAGGTAAAGTTTGTTTTGGGTACACCAGGTTTCAAGAGTTAAGAGGCTTAACTGTGAAAAGTTGACATCTTCCTGCGATTTAATTACGTGGTACATTTTTAGGTCGTCCGCATACATAAGATGTGGAATATCCTTCAACACTATGTACAAGTCGGATATGAAGATATTGAAGAGAAGAGGACCAAGGTGGCTACCTTGCGGTACTCCAGAGGAGACTTCGATTTTCTTTGACAAAATTCCTTAGAATTTAACATATTGGGATCTACCAAGGAGATAAGTTGATAGCCAAATAAGTAAAGATCCAGAGAAACCGAATTTTTCTAATTTATTTATTAAGATGCCATGATCAACACGATCGAAGGCTTTACTGAAATCAGTATAAATAGCATCTATTTGGTCTCTTTTCTCCATTTTACTTAAAACGTCCGAAACCATGATCATGAGGTTAGTGGTGGTGGATCGACCTTTTCGAAACCCGTCCTGCTGCTCGTTTAGTCGAGGATTGGCAAGGCGTGTTAGCTTTTCGCATATAATTTTTTCGAATAGCTTTGGGATGGCTGACAAAATTGCTAGCCCTCTATAATTTTCAACAGAACTCTTTTCACCGTTTTTTGTATATTGGTATTAGGTGGGAAGTTTTCCAATAGGAGGGAAACACTCCAATAGAGAGTGATTTGTTAAATATTATATATAAGGGCAAAAGTAGTTGGTCTAAGCATCGTACCAATAACGTGGAGGGAATTAGGTCTGGTCCAGGTCTTTTGTTTGCATCTAAACCCTTTATTGCGCTTGATATGTCTTCTTTCGTCAAGCTGAAGTTTTCAACCATGTGTTGTGATTTCGGAGTGGGGGGAAAAACATCAGACTGAGTAGTTGGTGGACAAAAAACCTCCTTAAAATGATCCGCAAAGAGGTTACATATTTCCTGAGGGTTGGAAGAGGTAACATTACCTTTATACATGGATGAAGGGTAACCGGCTGATTTTCGCTTCAAATTGACAAAGTCAAAAAATGTTTTGGGGTCCTGGATAATTTTTTCTCCAATTAAGTTTGTGTAAAACTTGTAAGCTGATTTGAAAGAAAATTCTTTTGATAGCTCATCATATTTGAGCCTCATTTCTTCGCTTACATGCGCAGTGCTTTTGAGGAGTTTGTAAATTCTGTTTCTCTGGTTTCTCACGTATCTGAGATCTGCATTTAACCAAGGTTCTGAAAGTTTGTTTTTTTCTTTATTTTAGCACATACATATTATAAACATATTAAGTGAGATATTAATTATTAAGAGATATTATTATTGTAATTTGTTAGTCTCAATTATTTATGTAAGTGAAGCGTATTTTACAGTAGAGTATTGAAGTTTATTTCTTCAATAGTATTCAATTTCTTAAATTTTTATCAATATTTCATAATCAAGTGTTTTATGTGCAAAAAGTTTTGTACAGTGTATGAAAAAATCATTCAATTTGAAAATGAAGAGAAATTCAAAAAGTGTCAACATGTTCTAAGTTTCAGAAAAATGAAACAATTTAAATACAGTAAATTTGAATTTAGATTACCATCTATCGTGTTATAGAAAATGAACGCCAATACCCGCTAAATACACAGAAGAATTTAACCAGATGGAGCAAACGTTCCAAGGGACGCCCCTGGCCAGAGCTATACTTCAAACTGTTATGACAGATGTTTTCGTCAAGTTTCGAGCTGTCATACCAAATATTTAAAAAGAAGACAAAAAAAAAAGAAACAAATTAAAAAAAAGGAAGTTATTCCGTGATAAGTGCAAAACTTCATCACTAGTATCTTTTAAAAATAGGTATGACAGACTTTTTCGTCACAATGGAAGCTGTCATACCATTTTTTTCTAAAAGCAGATAAAATTTAAAATAAAATGCGCTGGTAAAAATTAATTTCCGCTATAAGTGGAAATTATTAATTTTTTTTTTTAAAATAAAAAAATTTGTAAAAAATGTTAAAGTAGACGTGCAAACACTTTGTTTAAATATCTATATATTAATACGCAAACAAAAATCTTGCGGTACACTTTTTTAATATTTTTAATACAAAAAAGGGATGATTCCTGTATCATTCGAAAGGTATTATTTGAGCCACATATGTGCCAAAAAATAAAAAATAAAAGATAATTAATTATATTATGTGATTATTGCAGTTTATAAAAGAAGTGTATGCACTCTCGCCAGTGATGTGATTTGGTGGGATGTCGGGCTCATTTTGGGATATTTGGCCTATTTGAGAACGTGTGGGATTCCGGATGCTTAGGTGGGATTTTTTTCTGTGTCATAATTTTTAAAAGTTTAAATTCTTTACAAAACTTGTTGGCATCACTTGTAATCTTTTACAATTGGTGTTGTTCGTTCAATTGGTGTTTCATTGATTCTATACATATCTAAGAAAGGCATATGTATATTCAACAAGCCCATAAATTGATTCTGATTAAATGCATCTGCCATTTATCTGCACTGGTTTTAAAAGCAGGAAACAAATTGCCTGATGAATGCCTATTTCGCATTAAGGGATATAGGAATATAAGAATATGTGTCAAAAGTACAAAAAGCTCAGCCCAATTAATAGAGTTCCAGCAATCTTTTTAACTTTTCCACTAAAAAAAATTAAATCTCCGGCAGCTACAAGATAGCTTACTATGCAGCCTTCCATTGAAAATTGCGGTGTTTTACCCAATTTTTGTTTTTTGTCCATATCAAGTGGTCCAGCACTTGTCGCTCGACCATTTTTAAAAACGTTTATATTTTTATTGAAATTTGTTCAATGTATTGGGATATCAGAACCGCATTGAAAATAATGGCATTCAACTGTACTTCCAAAATGGCGGCGATATTTGCCTTGCTACCTGTAGAGATTTATGCGTTTGTAAGTGTTTGCGGTTACTTTTATTTCTCAGCTCCTGTTTAACATAGCGTGATGAATTAAAAACCATGACATTATAAATAAATAAATAAATAACTGACCATTTCAGCCCTTGAAAGGACTTTGACCTAGCTTCTTAAGATCAATTGTGTTGTGCGTTTTATTAAGTTTGTACACAATTGACCGAGAACCGGACCTGAACGGAATGGAATGTTCTCGTTCTCAAGAAGCTTTATTTACATGGCATTTTGAATACTCTCTGAGGTTTGCCATTGTCTGCAGAGAGGTGGCGACCGTACAGAAAAATTATTTTAATTCAAATAATTTTCTGTTGCCGCTGGGGTTCGAAACTGGGTCTCCAGGTTCGTTGACATAGCGGCCACGCACTTTAACCAACTACGCCACGGACGCCACAACCATGACATTAAGCACACTTTAAACTTTAATCTCACATACAAAAAGTGATAATTAAATAATTTCTTCATATTAAAAAATTGGTGAAACTTTTTTGTTAAAATCTTTATATGTTGCAACTTTAAGAATTTTTTTTTTTATAGAAAGCAATTACTTGTCGACTTATTTTTTTCTTTTTTAAAGTACATCTTAGCAAATAGTTTAAATATAATTTTTTTTTTTATCTTTCTGACTTACCAAGTTTTTTTTAACAGCCTCTTAAAAATGGAAATTTTGAGAATTTAATTACTAATTGAACTTGGGGTCAAATATCTCTGGTGGGCATAAGTTAAAAAATTTCAAATTTATTCACAATAAAGTACCTTACTTCAGTTGAAACTCTGAGTTTGGTATTCGCTTCGTTTGGAAGATACAGCCCTTCAAACTTAATGATATTCACCTTATATAATGTTTATGTGTTTTTTAAGATATTTTTGAACTTTTTTTTCTAATACAAGCTTTAATCTTTCATTTGGAATGTAACTAAACATAAATATTGAAACATTAAATATAATTTCGTGAATATCAGCTCAAATAACTAACCATTTTAACTTTACACTCTTTCGTTTATAATGATGAGCACAAATTTTATGTCTTTCTAGATTTATTGTTTACTTTTTTATTTTCTCATATATATAAATATTCTTTAACATTAATGAAATACTTTAATTGAACATCAACTAAAAAACTTTGAGAAGGAAAATATTTATGTTAACACGTAAAATATTTTAAATAATAACTTTTTTAACCTGCCTAATAGCTTTGATGACTTCATGATCCTCATATTCTTCGGATTTAGAAATGAAAAAGCATCGCATTATTGTGTCGAAAATTGGAACGAAATTATATTCAATGTTTCAATATTTATGTTTAGTTACATTCCAAACGAAAGATTAAAGCTTATATTAAAAAAAAAATCTCAAGAATATCTTAAAAAACACATATTATATAAGGTGAAATATCATTAAGTTTGAAAGGTGTATCTTCCAAACGAAGCAAATACCAAATTCAGAGTTTTAACTGAAGTAAGATATTATCATGTACTTTATTGTGAATAAATTTGAAATTAAACTTATGCCCACCAGAGATATTTGACCCCAAGTTTTTTTTTTAGTTTAGTTTAGTTTCTTTATTCAGTCTTCGGAAAATTATTCCTTACAGACCAGCAGTTAACATTTACACTTAAAGTTATTATACAAAAATTAGATTGTAATAGAAATAAGCTTATTACATAATTCTTAAATACATCTTTTGGTAAAGAGAAATCAAAGCTAGAATTTATAGACAATTCATTAAATAATGTTAAAGCTCTAGTTATAGGCTCATTTTTAGCATAATTTGTTTTCTGATATTTTATAAAAAATATATTAAAACGCCGCAGCTGTCTAGAAGGAACATTAAACGAAATCATTTTAAGAAGAGATGGACAATCAATATGACCTGATATGATATCATATATGAAGATCAGAGAACTTATCTTTCTTCTTGTTTCTAAAGTTTTAAGACCTAGTAGCAAGCACCTAGCATTATATGCGGGTTTAAAGTCAGCCGAGTTCCACGTATGCAACGCAAATTTTGTAAAAGACTTTTGAATTCGCTCTAAGCGCAATGAATGACAAGCATAAAAAGGGTTCCATATAATAGCCGCATATTCTAGCCTCGATCTAACAAAGCAATTGTAGAGACACTTAAAGGTGTGGGGATCTCGAAATCCAGCACTATTTCTGCGAATAAACGCGAGCAAGGAGTAAGCTTTCGGAATTATAAAATTTAAATGATCATTAAAGGTAAACTTCGAATCAAAAATAACCCCTAGATCACGAATAGTATCAACTGATTTTAATGGGGAATCACCAAGAAAATAACCAGAGATCAAAGCATTTCTTGCCTTAAAGAAGGATAGATGAAAGCATTTATTGATATTTAATGGTAAACCATTTAAAGAACACCAATTAAAAACACTATTGAGATCAGCTTGCAGGGCAGAAACATCAGCCAAACAGCAAACTTCCTTAAAAATGTTAAGGTCATCGGCGTATAATAAAAATTTTGAATTACTGAAACATTTATTGATGTCATTTATGTATAAAATAAAAAATAAGGGTCCAAGTATACTCCCTTGAGGGACTCCAGAGGTAGCTATAAATTTGAATGATTGAACATTGTTTATGGAGACATAACAAGTCCGGGAAGTCAAATAGGACTTAAATTAGAAGTTAAATTAGAAGTTAAATTCTCAAAATTTCCATTTTTAAGAGGCTGTTAAAAAAAACTTGGTAAGTCAGAAAGATAAAAAAAATTATATTTAAACTATTTGCTAAGATGTACTTTAAAAAAAGAAAAAATAAGTCGACAAGTAATTGCTTTCTATAAAAAAAAAATCTTAAAGTTGCAAAATATAAGGATTTTAACAAAAAAGTTTCACCATTTTTTTTAATATGAAGAAATTATTTAATTATCACTTTTTGTATGTGAGATTAAAGTTTAAAGTGTGCTTAATGCCATGGTTTTTAATTCATCACTCTATGTTAAACAGGAGCTGAGAAATTAAAGAAACCGCAAACGCTTACAAACGCATAAAACTCTACAGGTAGCAAGGCAAATATGGCCGCCATTTTGGAAGTACAGTTGAATGCCATTATTTTTAATGCGGTTCTGATATCCCAATATATTGAACAAATTTCAATAAAAATATAAACTTTTTAAAAATGGTCGAGCAACCAACTTTCGTTTTTTTTGGACCACTTCATTTGGATTGACTCATGAAGCAAAGTTTTTAGAAAGAAAAAAAGCAAAGAGAAACCAAGAAATATTAAATAAGTCGTAAGTAATAGTATATTTTTAGTTTTTAAAGAATTTATTCGTACACTTTAATAGATTTAATGCTTTATTTCTAGCAAATGAGCTACTAATACATAAGCTTTATAAAGAGTCTAAGTAGATGATAATTATTTTAGAAAAAATTATTTTAAATAAGGACACTGTAAAATAAATTCAATCAGAAGAGGAATTAACCAATTTCAACCAACATCAACATCAACATCAACATCAACATCAACATCAACATCAACATCAACATCAACATCAACATCAACATCAACATCAACATCAACATCAACATCAACATCAGCATAAACATCAACATCAACATCAACATTAACATCAAAATCAACATCACATCAACATTAACATCAATACAATTCCAATTCCAATGTAAATAATACAACTGAGGACACGCCTGACCAAATGTGTTTTAAAAGCGAATTTTTGAAAGAAGCTGAAGATAAGTTGTCCTCAGATGAAATTCTCAAAGTAAAAACGAACTGCGGAAATTTTATGAAAAAAAGTGTGGCTAAGTTGCTGGATAAATATCCGATAAATGATGAGTTTTTAAAACTTAAGAATGTTTAGACGCTAATGTTGGCTTAAAGCAATTCCTTCTCGAATCTGTAGAGGTAAATAAGTATTCCCTGGAGGATGAATGCAATGACTCGCCTTTTTTAATGACCAAATATTTAGATTATTCTGTTGTAAATTTTTGGAAAACTATTTCAAGCAAAAAATTCAGATTTCAATATGAAAATTTTCTGATGATTATTTATTTATTTTATTTATGTATTTATTTGGATAATGTTGTACAATAAGACGAAGTCTTTTATAGTACACCAGAGTGGCAAAAAATATTCATAAAAACAAAAATCTTAACTAAATACAATTTTGACGTAGAATACGTCGTTCTCGGAGGTAAGTAGGGTGGTTGATAGTGATCAGGTGTCGGTATTTACATTACTTTTTGAGCCTTTGGTGGGCCTAAAGTACTAATCGTACAATGTTGATCTTAGCACTTGTTGGTCTGCTTGATCCTCAATGCGACAAAAATTCATGTTAGAACTGTCTAACTTATATCAATTTTACACAATTACATGAAATATAAAGCCAACATTTGATGTTTTTGTTTGCTTAAACTTGCTACCTATTTATCGACGGCTTCCGGTTTTTTCATCTAGCGTGAAGACATAAATCTTATAATTAAAAAAAAGCATACTTTTGGGGGCATGTTGTTTTTAACAGACTCGCGTAGCCCAGTAATACTGAGTAATTTTGAGGGGCATGCTTTTTTAATAGAATCTGTTAATGAAATGTCAAACGCAGCCAATTAAATATCCGGGCATATTATCGACAGTGAAATTTTGACACATGGGTTGTTGAACTTGATAGCATTGAACAAATTTTGTTTGCTTGTTTAAGTTTTCTACCTATTTATGGACAGTTTCCGGTTTTATCGACAAAAGCATACAATTTGTATGGGAGCGCCCCTAAGGAGTGGTCGGAGGGAATAGGTGTCAAAGGCAAAAATGTTCCTTTTGCAAAAGTAATGGGGGTTGGTGATACATATTAACCCTCTCCGGCACTCTCTTAAAGGTCATATCCTCAGGTGTATGGAATAAATATTTTTAAAAAAGATGTCATCAAAAGCGAATTGAATAATTCTACGTCTTGTGTTACGACATAGTCGAAACTACTGTATCTTTTTTATCAACTGTTATTAATTTATGTTGGGCAAAGTTAAAAATATTAATTAGTTAATTAAATTACTAACTTAATAACTAGAGAGTATAGAAAAATAGAGTAGGAAACTTATAAGAAAGGTTTACAGGTTGAGAAATGAAAGAAAACAAAAAAAAAATATAACAGACTATAGATTTTGAATACGAAAAAAGTCATAAATTGCACGTTTGAAGCTGGTTCTTAAAGAAATTAATTTTAAATAGCTGGGTAAAGAATTCCAAAGTCTAATGGTGCTTACAAAGAAAAATCTACTGCTGTTAGGAGTAGGATAGGAGTACCTAGGAACAATTAAATTAATTGACCTAGCTGATTGAAGAAACTGAAGCTTCTCATAGAGATATTCTGGGCTTTTAGTATAAATTAGCTTATGTAAGAAAATCAGATTTCGTATCTTTAAATAGTCCATCAGGTCGTAGCCAAGAACACCTTTACTTTTTAAGGAGATATGGTCAAACCTATGAACCCCATAAACATACCTAGCAGCGCAGTTGAATGCAACAAAAAGTTTATGCTGCGACAGTGAATCAAGTATACACAACATCTGCAAAAGTAATGTGAGGTAAAATGAGTTGAACAACAAGTCTGCGTCGAGTTTCGAGGGGTGTAAAATCACAAGAAGTTCGTAAATAACGTAGCGTCCCATATATTTTTCCTACTGTCTTGTTTATATCGCTCATTTACTAAAAGACTGTCATAACTCAAAAAACGTAATTTTCGACTTATTGATGCAGAATTATTCGTAATGTCATGCTTTATATTGTGTAAAAATTTCACACTCATAACTTATATACTCTCTGCGTGAGAAGATAAAGTGCCGTTGGGTTGCCGTGCAAGATGGGAGTCAATTAAAAACTTCAAACGCGTTTTCTGCAAAATAGCGTTTTTTGAGTTCTGACACTCTTTTAGTAAATGAGCGATATGGTCTTTACAAGTAAGTTGCGAATTTAGTACAAAGCCTAGGTTTTTCACTTTTTTAACAAATTCCAGCTCATCCCGCCTAATAAATAAAAGCGAAATGACCACAAAGCTTGATTCACTTCTTGCAATTGGCAATACGCGCCCATTTGTTCAAAGAATCTAAGTCAGAATTCAGCCTGTAGTTCAAATCTTCCAAGAGCCAAGTGGGTCGGGAGAGATAAAGTTGTATGTCATCAGCGTATGCATGGACAGTGGCATATTTGCAAACAGAAAAGACATCATTAATGAACATAGAGAAAAGGAGGGGACCTAGGATAGACCCCTGGGGAACTCCAGTATTGATAGTTTTAAGAGAAGAACATACATTTCCTATTTTTACACATTGCATTCTATTTCCTAGGTAATTAGATAATAATTTTGCTGCACTTACACTAAAGTTAAAGTTATTTTTAAGCTTATTGCAGAGCAAATAATGGTTGACAGAATCAAATGCCTTAGAGAAGTCAGTAAGGCAGAGAAGGGTTAGGTATAGTCATGTCCTCAATTGGGTCATATTCATGTATTGACAATCAGCAGTGACCAGACCGAAAGCCAGATTGCAGTGGTGATAACAGTTTGTTAACATGTAGGTGTTCAGATATTTGGTCGAACAATATTCTCTCAAAGACTTTTGCAGGTAGAATACTTATGGGCCTATAGTCTTTAGGCTCAGAGGCGTCTGCAGATTTTGCAATAGGAATTACTGTGGCGGCATTCCACAGCTCAGGAAAACGAGAAGAAGTCAAACAATGGTTGATAATATGAGTTAGAGGCGCTAATATAAACGGGATTAATAATTTTACAAATTTGATGGACATTCCATCAATTCCTACTGCATTAGAGCTTACCTTCAGTATACAATTAGCTACATAATCTTCGTTGACTTTTGAAAATTCAAAAGGGCGAAAAAGAAAGTTATTTTCATGTTCAGATACTTCTGTATTACTATCTATATTGTTAACAATAGGCAAACCAGAGGCAAGAAAGAAGTCATTAATCATGTTGTGACCCGCACAACATTACCCTGTACACTTTGTACACCCTTATCATGTGCACACCGACCTCACACCAAGCCAAAGCCATAGATCGATTCCTACGAACCAATCAATAAATTAAATTTTATTGTTACTTAAAAAACATCAAACTAAATTTATTGCTATCCTTTCCATGAACGACCAAGACCCAATTCAAGTACGGTGACTCGAATTGCTGGCGCTTATGAAAATATGATCTAATTTTAACACACGGTTAAAATTACCAAAACAAACAAAATCATTGCTTGCTTTTAGTTGTCAAGTGTTTCCGACCACGACGTCGGCGACAACAAAAAAAAAAGCAAAACAATGAATTGTTTTGGGTGCATCGGCATTAGCCTGCATGATCAGCATAATAGCGATCATTTACCTGCCCTAGTTGCTGCGCTGCTCGCAAAGTGCAATGCCTGCAGCCACGCAATATGTAAGGCGTACGTGATTACGTACCGCCAAAGGGGAAGTAATATGTAAATTATGTAAGGAATTTTATGAATGATATGTAATGTTTTTATTGGGTAGAATCGATACATAATTTCCACTTATTGGAAATTATGGAAATTGTGGGAGGTTTCTGGAAGAAAGGAACCCATTGGAAAGTGAAGATTTTGCTTTATAAACCCGAGACCGGCGTAGAAACGAACAGAGAGCAGCAGCTGCAGAAAGCACTAACTTATAATTACTAAGGTCGCAGCCTCGCCTAGACAGCGGGCCTTGTAGTAAAATTATTAAATAACAATTATTAAAGTTGCAGCCACGCCAAGACAGCGGACTTTAATAATCAAATAAAAGAAACCATAACACTAAAACTATAAAAAAAGTCTTTTACTCGCTCTCCCGTCTCTGGTCTCTCTTCTCCTTGCGGAAAGCACGGAGGCCACGGACGTTAAATACAACATTTGGTGGCAGCGGTGGGATACAACTCCCTTAAACCAACAAAAAGGAAGAAACATCCTTTTAATAACAAAAAAAAATATAATATAATACAAATATTTTTTAAAGTCAAAAAGCGTACCGAGGCTTCGACATCGGCAGTTTTTATTGTTTAAAAGTAAAAAAAAAAAAAAGTGAAGAAAAGCGTACCGAGGCTAAAACATCGGAACAGTGAAAAAAAAAAAAAAGTGAAATTTTAAGAGGAAAGCCCAGGTTAACCAGCTTTAAGACGTGAAGTCTCCTGGCCCATCAAGAAGCCCAGGATAACCAGCTATAAGGCTACTAAGAGCCTCCTGGCAGCAACAACATCAAAAAAAAAAATATTCCACAAAAGCATCATCAGCATCAGCATCAACAGCATTCAACAGCAACAAACAGTAACAAACAGCTTTAACAGCATCAACAGCATCAACAGCATCAACAGCATCAACAGCATCAACCGCTTCAACAGCATCAACAGTATCAACGACGCAACTTTGACAGACTTCAGGAGCAAACAGGAAAAAAAAAGAGTACCATAGTAAGCAAAAGTCTAAATAAAAAAAAAAAAAATAAATATACAAATATATATATATACACGAATTTATAAGTAGGCAATATTTGATTTAAAGTTTCTTAAAAAAAAAAAAAAAAAACAACACAAATTTATTTTCAAAAAAAAAAAAAAAAAAAAAAAAGCAAAATTAAGATTTATGTACAATTGAAAGTTTTTGTGAAAAACAGAGAATTGAGTTATACACACATTTCTGCTCAGAAATCTATTAAAATTTTTTCAAAATTCGTACACGTCAACGCGCGGCTAAGGTAGTTCAGAACTTTGCTTCTCTACCATTTTTCGATTCTTCTTTTCGTTCTGACGCGGAAGATCCTGAGTTTTTAAATATGGATCTTAAATTCACTCTAAACGATATTTACAATATCGTTCCGGTATTTAACGGCAATCCAGCCGATTTAAATAAATTTATAGCTTGCGGCAACATATTATTTTCGTCTGCTAAAACCGAGGCAGAGCACACATTTATCCTTGAAGTTGTAAAAACTCGATTGGAGGGCCCAGCCTTTGAACTCATCCAGTTCAAATCTTTTACCAAATGGAATGATTTGGTACGAGATTTGGAAAAAGAGTTCAAGGAAGAAAAATCGCGGACATCTGCCCAGAACGAACTACTCACCGCTAAACAACGATCAAATGAATCGATTAAAGAATTTGGTGAACGGGTAGGAAAGCTATTACATTCTCTAAATTCCGCTACTTTCGCTAGCACAGGTGAAGAATCAATTAGGCAATATTTAAAATGTGAAAATGACCGATTAGCCCTTCAAGTATTCGAGGATGGCTTAGGTAACCAAAACCTGCGTTTAATTTTAAAGGCACACAATGCACAAGACTTAAAGAAAGCCATCGCCTATGCTGAAGAGCATTCAGTGCGGCTCGAAAAAACTCCTCAATTTTCACCAGCTCAAAACAGACCTTCCTGCAGCTATTGTAAAAAGTTAGGGCACACGCAGGAAACTTGTTATAGAAAAAATAATGCTTCCAACTCCAACAACACTTCTAATTTTCGCTCCCAAAATATTCAAAATTTTTCTAATATCAAAAAGGAAATACAATCAATATTTTGTACATATTGCAAACGGCCGAATCACACGTACCAAGAGTGTAGATCTCGACAGCGAAACATTGGACATTTTCAGAATCGAAGAATTAATGATGGCTCAAATGCACACTACAACCCTTTCAGAGGTCAATACAGCCAACCTAACCAAGTGCATCAGACTAATAATTCATCGGGAAACGGAATAGCTCGGGAAGAAACCAGCGGCACTTCTCCCCGGATGCAGATAAAAGCCGATGTGCACCAAGCACAAAACTAAGCTACTCAATAATTATTCCTTTTTGTAGAGAGTCCGAAGAGCCGGTGCTGCGCATTAAACTCGAACCTTCACATAAACATTTAACTTCACTATTAGTAGACACAGGCGCTCAAATTAGCTTATTAAAAGATACTGAGCGAGAGTACATAATAAATAGACAAAGTAAACATACAGTATCAACAATTTCAGGTAATGCAATGCAAACTCTAGGGGAACAGATTAAATCAATAAATATCCCTTTTAATGACCAAATTATAACATTAAGACATAATTTTCATATTTTAAATAAAAATATTAATCTATCCTATGATGGAATTTTAGGGAGCGATTTTCTCACCACTTTTAACTGTAGAATTGATTTCAAAAATAAACATCTGGAAATACCAGTAGACTGCTCAAACGAGGCAGTTAATCAAAATAAACCACAAATAAATGATGAAAAAATCACAAAAGAGGAAAACAATGTGTTGCCTACGGGTAACAAAAGGAATTGTGAAAATAGGAGAGAGGAGCAGGAATATGCGCCGAATGGCCTAAGTCATATTGAGAATCCTCACCCTAATGTCTACGGGCCGCAATCTGTTACATTGTTACCTCAAAGTGAAAATAAAATCATCAAAAATATTGTGAAGGCAAATAAAGAGGAAACTAAGGCATTATTTTCGAATAATGAAAGGATTTGTAAAAACAGGATTGAGGCAACTCAACCTGATGTCTACGGGCTACAAACCATAACCTTGCAACCTCGCTGCAAACAACTTGTCGAGATCCCTTTTGCTTATACAAAAGACGCAGTGATCCACAAGAAACAAATAAACCCAGGAGTATATTTGGCGGAGACCCTGGTACGCCCAATCGAAAATAAAGTAAAAGTTTTTCTTATGAATACAACAGAAGAAATTAAAGAAATCAATTTAAACAAAATTCAATACGAGTGGGAAAATGTAGAAAATTACAACGAAATAAAATTAGATAAAACCAAAGATCTTATAAAGGGTAGATTAAATAAAATAGAAAGAAACATAGAACTAACGCACTGTAATAATGAGGAAAAGAAATCAATATTAGAAATTTGTAGGAATCATAATGACTTATTTTATTTCGAGGGAGATCACCTCACTTGTACTCAAACAGCAGAACATGAAATTATCACAGAGGCAAACAAACCTCCTTTATTTGTTAGACCATACAGACTTCCTGAAAGTCAGCGGCAAGAAATCCATAAGCAAGTCAATGAAATGTTGAACGATGACATTATTCGTGCAAGTTCGAGTCCATGGAACTCACCTTTGTTGTTAGTACCCAAAAAGGCAGACTCAGAAGGCAAAAAACGCTGGAGAGTTGTTGTAGATTTTCGCAAACTTAACGATTTAACTGTCGGCGATGCATACCCATTACCAAACATAACAGACATATTAGATCAGTTGGTTAGGGCTAAATACTTCAGTACTCTAGATCTTGCAAAAGGCTTTCACCAGATTCCCGTCAAAGAATCTGACAAGTGCAAAACCGCATTCAGCACACCTTTCGGACATTATGAATACAACCGAATGCCATTTGGTTTAAAAAATGCGCCTGCAACATTTCAGAGACTAATTAATAATGTTCTAATGGGATTACAAGGATTCGAATGCTTTGTCTACGTTGATGACATTGTAGTTTACGGGTACGATTTAAAGGACCATAATAATAAATTGATTAAAATATTTGACAGACTGCGACAGCATAGTTTAAAGTTGCAACCAGATAAATGTAATTTTCTCAAACAAGAGCTCACTTACTCAGGCCATATCATTTCTGAAGACGGAATAAAACCTGATCCGGGAAAAATCAAGGTGGTAAAAACTTACCCCACGCCAATTAACGCAAAAGGAATTAAGTCTTTCCTAGGGTTTGCAGGTTATTATAGAAGATTTATCGAAAATTTTTCAAGTATAGCGAAACCACTTACAAAACTTCTGAAAAAAGATACTAAATTTAACTGGGATGCATTCTGCGATGAAGCATTTACAAAGTTAAAAGACAAATTAATCAATCCTCCAATATTAGCATATCCTGACTTTAATCAAGAATTCATAGTAACCACAGATGCGATTGATGCAGGACTTGGAGCAGTTTTATCTCAAGGTATAATTGGAAAAGACAAGCCAATATGTTTCGCAAGTAGAACCTTGAACGATGCAGAGACACGCTATAGTACCACGGAAAAAGAACTGCTAGCAATTGTTTTCGCCGTCAAACAGTTCCGACCTTATATTTACGGTAAAAAGTTCACAATCTACACTGATCACAAACCACTGGAATGGTTAATGAAGCTAAAAGACCCAATGTCAAGGTTAGCCAGATGGCGAATTCTGTTATCAGAATATGAATATACAATCAAATATAAGGCAGGGAAAATAAATACAAACGCTGATGCACTGAGTCGCATAGAGGAAGAAATTAAAGTACTGGTCATTACAAGACAAATGGCACAACAAAATCAAAACAAAGAAACTCGAATACCAAATAATAAACAAAGCAAAGAAACACAAATGCCAAATGACCAGGAAACTCAAAAATACAACATCATAGAAACCCAAGAACCAATTCTTTCAAATAAAGTATCAAAAACAAAAATACTAATATTACCAATCACAGAATCAAAAGAGGAAAAACTGGTAATGAAAATAATTCCAAATTTTATAAAACCAATAATAGGTGAAACGGAAGTCTACACACATGATAATGCTAGGTTATTAACAACCACTTTACCCATTCCATTTAGGATCTCAAAAGATCTAGAATTAGCGCAAAAGACTTTACAACAAATTAAAAACGAAAATTGTAAACAGGATCAAGAAACAATCGCAATATCAATCCCCAACTTTAACTCCCAATTCAATGCAAATTTTAAAACTATACTTCAAGCCGTATTTCCAAATAAAACAATTTATTTACATACGAATTCGAGAACAATCGTAGAAAATGTTGAAGAAATAAACAAGATATTAAAGGAATACCATGAATCATCGTTCGGAGGACACCAAGGTATAAATAAAACAATGAAAAGAATTAAGAAAAAGTACTACTGGCCAACGATGAAAAAAGATGTTGAACTTCATGTAAGAAAATGCGAATCATGCCAGAAGAATAAGCTCAATAAATCTCCAAAAGTGCCAATGAAAATTACAACAACCAGCTCGACACCATTTGAAAGAGTAGCACTAGACATAGTCGGCCCCCTTCCAGGGACATACAAGAGCAATAAATACATCTTAACTTTTCAAGATGACTTAACCAAATTCACTGAAGCCATACCTCTGGAAAACATAGAAGCGACAACAGTTGCACGGGCTTTCGTTGAACAGATACTTTGCAGATTTGGATTTCCAGATTCTCTACTAACTGACCAAGGAACAAATTTTTTAAGCGAACTTTTTAAAGAAATGTGCAAATTACTAAAAATTAAAAAATTACAAACAACGCCATACCATCCACAAACAAATGGAGCACTTGAGCGAAGCCATCGCACTTTAGCCGAATACCTTCGACATTACGTAAATAATGATCCTTTAACTTGGGACGATTGGATACCATATGCAATATTTGTTTTTAATAATACACCACATAGCAGTACAAATTACAGTCCACATGAACTACTTTATGGATACCCAGCTAAGATTCCTTCCAGCTTACAAAAAGATCCATCTATAAACTATAATTATGAAAATTACGCTAACGAATTGAAAGCTCGATTACAACATGGATTTAAGATCGCTGGACAAACTTTAAAGGAAAAAAAAGAAAAATCTAAGGAATACTATGACAAAGGTGCAAAACCGAAAACATTTAACGTAGGTGAAAAGGTTCTAATTAAAAACCAAACTAGAAAAAACAAATTTTCGTCACTATGGGAAGGTCCTTTCGAAGTTATAAAAATAGTATCACCTGAAAATACTGCCATAAAAATTCGAAATAAAATCAAAGTGATACACAATAACAACCTCAAGCAATTTTCAGATTAAACACAACATTTGGTTGTTAAGAACACACATATAAAAACACTTCATACACTTAAAAGCTCACATCAAGTTCACAACATTAATAAATACAAAAAATAAAATACATACTTTTGGCAAAGGAAACCTAAGGAAGAATATGTATTTTTCAGATGATCATGCTGATTACCTTAATAGCCTTGGCATCATATGCATACGCCTCTGTAAAAATAACGCCGATACGAAACAACCCAGGAATATATTTCGAAGAGATAGGAGACTTACAACTATACACAAATGAATGGACCATAGTCGCATACTACAATATAACGGATCTTACTCGAGGAATTTACAACATGGCAACTACAATTGAAAAAATAAACACAATCTGCAAACAAATACCTTCAGATAATGAGCTCTCTACAATATGCAACAGTACCGTCTTTGAAATAAATCACATAACTACAGAGCTTCGTCAAAAAATGGATGTTCTACAACCGAATTACCGATCCAAAAGAGCCCTATTTGGAGCAATTGGAACTATAGAAAAAACTTTATTCGGGACACTCAGCGAAGAAGATGCGGAACACTACAATGGTCAAATAGATAAATTAGCGAAAAATGAAAACCATTTACTTGATTTAATTAAACAGCAAACTCTGATTATAGAAACAACAAACAATATATTTAATAAATCAAAATCAAACTTAGATCATCAGGTCATTGCAATGGACAACCGGATAAATAACGTTCAGCAACAAATGGCATATATTTTAAAATAAAAACATGATGCCAGAGCACCCCTTCAAATGGAAGCTCTCACCTCTCTCACAACACTAATGTTAATGCGCTATCAAAACGTCGTGGACAACCTCCTCGATTTGATGTCAAAAGCCAAACATGGCAAGCCACATCCATCAATAATATCACCGGAACAACTACAACTAATACTTACAACTATAAGGAAATCTTTGCCCACTAATCTAAGGATTCCGCCTAACCTCAATAATAATATACTGACACTTTATCAAATTTCAACCATGCATTCAAAGATAATAGACAATAAAATCATTTTTAAAATAACAATTCCTTTACTATATAGTACTACATACCAAATTTATAACGTTATACCTTTTCCCACGAAACACTCAAATAAACTTATTTTTATAAACTCTAATATTAAACAAATTGCCATCGATTACGAAAGAGAACATTACTACGAGATCAACGCGAAAGAACTAACAAATTGCATCAAAATGGATATTAAACAATATCTATGTCACGCAGAACATCCCGTATACACGGTAAACGAACAAAACACAAACTGTGTAGTCAGTCTACTTACAAGCGAGCAAATGCCACAAAACTGCGATATCAGAAAGGCAGATGTGGGTATAATCTGGATACAACTTGCTCAGGCAAACCGATGGATATACTCAACAATAGGCACATACCAAATAAATGTCATATGCGAAGAAAAAATTACACCTATGACCTTGACTAGCTCAGCTATAATTGACCTCGACGAGAATTGCTATATAAAATCAAAAGACCTAACTCTAAGAAGCTCAAGTATCAAAACAACAAAAATTAACAA
This sequence comes from Pherbina coryleti, assembly GCA_943735915.1. Classification (NCBI taxonomy): domain Eukaryota; kingdom Metazoa; phylum Arthropoda; class Insecta; order Diptera; family Sciomyzidae; genus Pherbina; species Pherbina coryleti. The sequence goes on along the minus strand of OX030952.1, from coordinate 57,393,177 downwards.
TCACTACGTTCCGCCATTAAACATAACTAAATATATTCAGCCACAACAGGAAAACAGCTTTCAAACAGATATTCCGAAACAAACGGTTTTTCTCGATACTGCAAATCAGCGAGAGGAATTGGAAAAACTTTCCACTCTGATAAAGAATGAAAAATCGGCGGAAAAAACCGACATTAACCAGGCAAACTCGCATGATGTGCATCACTACAGCCTGATCTACGGAATTTTGATCGTTTTAACCCTTTGTGCGGGTTATAAAATATACATATGTCACGCACATAAAAAGAACAAAAAATCCATAACAACGGAAATTACAGAAGGCAACTACGCCAAGCCAAGGTTTGTCTTGCCTACACAAGCATAAAAAGAAGAAAAAAACAAAATATATATATAAAAAAAAAAAAAAAAAAGAAAAGGAAGGGAATAAGACAGAAACACACACTAAGCAAAATTTTCCTCAAAAAAAAAAAAAAAAAAAAATATAATCAAAAAAAAAAAAAATAAATGACTACGCAAAATTTTCTTCCTCGCTTTCATATAAAAGCCTGAAAAAATTAACAAAATTTACAGTCAACAATTAACTAATATGGACAGTACACCTATGACAAACGAGGCTAAAGTCAGGGCGATGAAAATGATCTGGTCCTACATGGGACGGAGAGATCGGGAGCCCACGGCCAGCGACTTCGACAATTTAGACACGCTAGAGGAGGACACTCTAGCGTGCATCCAGGCCACTAAGGAGCTCCAAACTATGGAAAAGATCGCCACTACAAAAGCTTGCCCAGTCCTCAACGACGATGAGGAAACACAAGAAGTTCCTACGGAACTAATCAAGGAATACGAGGAGGCGCTCCGACAACAAAAAAAAAGGGAGACGCGCATCTGGGATCCCCAATAATGCACTTAAAGATTAAAAGAAATAAAAATAAATAAAATAAAAAAAAAAAATGTTTACTATAAATTAAATTTGCGTTCTCATTTTTTATCAAGTTTAGTGGTCTATCTTGATTAGGTTTTGTACATCTTGCAGGTGAGGTAGAGAATTTTCAAGCCATAGATTTAAATACATTTTTCAATTCGTTCAAAATTATAAAAGTAAAACTTCATTAAAAGTTTAAACGAGCGTTGCCATTACCAATTCATTTTGTTTGAACGGGCGTTGCAGTTAAATATCGGGCGTTAAGTATCGGACATCAAATATTAATTCGAATAATCGAAAAGTAAAAAAAAAAAACAAAAACTTTCAATCACAAAAAAAAAATTTTTTTTAATTCAAACTAGAAACAAACATGATTATAAAAAAAAAAAACAAAAAACAAATTTTTACTCACACAATATGTATATTCGCAAATCAAATTATTTACATTATTTTAAGAAGTTTAATTATGATAAATTCACATAGTATATATATAAATAAATAGAAAAAAAAAAATAATAATATAAACACGAAAAAAAAAAAAATGTATATAATCACACTAATCATGTAATTAGACTTATTAGCTGATAGATATCTTTATTATTCTCACTTAATTACGAACAAATTGTTAATACTCTATGTTCCTTTCTGCTCACCGGTCAACAACGCGACAGAAAATTTTTCAACCTCTTCAAGGAGAAAAATTTTCTTTTATAAGGGGGGGAGGGATGTTGTGACCCGCACAACATTACCCTGTACACTTTGTACACCCTTATCATGTGCACACCGACCTCACACCAAGCCAAAGCCATAAATCGATTCCTACGAACCAATCAATAAATTAAATTTTATTGTTACTTAAAAAACATCAAACTAAATTTATTGCTATCCTTTCCATGAACGACCAAGACCCAATTCAAGTACGGTGACTCGAATTGCTGGCGCTTATGAAAATATGATCTAATTTTAACACACGGTTAAAATTACCAAAACAAACAAAATCATTGCTTGCTTTTAGTTGTCAAGTGTTTCCGACCACGACGTCGGCGACAACAAAAAAAAAAGCAAAACAATGAATTGTTTTGGGTGCATCGGCATTAGCCTGCATGATCAGCATAATAGCGATCATTTACCTGCCCTAGTTGCTGCGCTGCTCGCAAAGTGCAATGCCTGCAGCCACGCAATATGTAAGGCGTACGTGATTACGTACCGCCAAAGGGGAAGTAATATGTAAATTATGTAAGGAATTTTATGAATGATATGTAATGTTTTTATTGGGTAGAATCGATACATAATTTCCACTTATTGGAAATTATGGAAATTGTGGGAGGTTTCTGGAAGAAAGGAACCCATTGGAAAGTGAAGATTTTGCTTTATAAACCCGAGACCGGCGTAGAAACGAACAGAGAGCAGCAGCTGCAGAAAGCACTAACTTATAATTACTAAGGTCGCAGCCTCGCCTAGACAGCGGGCCTTGTAGTAAAATTATTAAATAACAATTATTAAAGTTGCAGCCACGCCAAGACAGCGGACTTTAATAATCAAATAAAAGAAACCATAACACTAAAACTATAAAAAAAGTCTTTTACTCGCTCTCCCGTCTCTGGTCTCTCTTCTCCTTGCGGAAAGCACGGAGGCCACGGACGTTAAATACAACAATCACAGCCGGGTCATATTTGCAGTCACTAGGCTCTTTGCTAATTACTCTAAACTTTTTCATATTTTGCCATAACTGTTTGGAGCTTATGTTAGGATTTAGTTGAGTGTGGAAGAATTTCTTTTTTTCCTGTCTTAGCGTATAAGTCGCTGCATTACGAGCACTTCGATAGTTTTCCCAGTTTACACTTGTTCGGTTACCTTTCCATTTCGAAAAGAGTTTATTTGGGGTCTTAATAAGCAGATTAACGCGATTGGTAAACCAAGGACACGAATTATTGGAGACATAAATCGAACGTAAAGGAAGGATTACTTTTCATAAATTGGATAAAAACGTTATTGGTATATATTTTGGGTGGGATTTTTTGTGGGTTTTTGTGTCATTTTGGTGGGATAAACAGGTTTGAATCGGGATGCGATCGGGATTTTTTACTAAATCAGACTCACATCACTGACTCTCACTCTCATGACTTTAGTTTGAGTCTCTCCGCTTTTCTTACTTGATAGAAATTACAAAAAAAAAAAAGTTATGCAAACAAGTTTTGCAAGCAAATACTGTTGCTGTTTTCTCTTTCTCTCTCTCTCTCTCTCTCTCTTTGTTTATACCCAGCAGCACGGTTGCCACTTTGGTACAATTGTACCAAAATTGGTACATTTATTTTCGCTTGGTACATAGGTACATTATTTTCTGGTTTGGTACATTTTGTGAAAGTTTAAAAATTTCACAAAAATCGAAATTTGGTAGCACTGTTGGCGTAATGTTCAGTGTTCAAACTTATGTTAAAGGAAACTTGCATTGTATAAAGTTCTACTTTTATTCTAAGGTGAAAGAAAGAGACAATAGTACAAGATCATTATTAAAAGGAAGATGAACAACCTGTATTTTTACGCCGATTTTTGTATAAATTACAAAATGTAATTTACAATTGTTCAAGTGTGTGCAGGTGGAAGGAAAAACGCTCCTAATGGTAAGGTAGTATAAAAACTCGATATTCAATATCATATTAAATTTAATAATATTTTGCAGATTTCTTTTACGAAAAAACTAAAATCTAATGTCAATGATTGCGTAGATTTAAGGGAAACGTCCACTTCCGACAGTATAAGCTGAATTCAGCTTCACTTTAGCTTGTTGTTTAGTTTTTATTGAAAAATTTATTAAAAACTGTTAAATTTTATTTTATAGCGTTGATGTACCTTCTCAATTAAAGACTAACTTCAAAAGGAAGTTTCGTCTAAAATGGCTGCAGCAATTTTCTTGGCTGCAGAACAAAAATAAAAATGCGTTTTGTATCGTCTCACTATGGTCTAGAAGTATTTTAGCGCGAAAAAAGTAAACAAATTAATGTGCTATTTTTGAATGATTCAAAGGTATAACGGTATCATTATGACGTATGTCATCGAAATTGTATGAAACTACAAAAAAATCTGTTGATATTCAGACCCGACAACCAGTTAAAGTTGACTCACTCGATGCTTGCTATTTTATGTTAAAACGTAGTAGTTCATTACTTTCACGTTATTTTGTCGATTGTATCAATTGTAATCTGTTTTTTTGTTAATATTGTGTTCAGTGGTTTATCCTTATCATGTCCGATACCAATGATGGTAAGTTTGTGCATTGTTATAGTGTAAAATATCATAACGGTCAATAATAAAAATATTGCAAGTCATTCTCGAGATATGAGGGTTTAGAAATTGTGCAGGCATTTGCAGGTTTTGGAATTACCTTTTTTTTGTAGTTTAATTTAGGGTCTCAATGTTAGATAAAAAAAAAGTGCCCTTACCTGCGCCGTCAATTCATTTTTAATTTTTTTCAGTATTGACTCATTTAGAGTTATTCGAGAAATGGCATTCATGTAAGCATCTGGCAAGAGAGATGGCTGGTAATGAGTCGATTTCATATGTTTTGGATAATTTCCCATTCAAGTTTTCAAGCCAATTTTCTAAAAATTTATTAAAAAACATGAACTACGCTGGAGTCCTTGTCACAGAGACCGCGGGAAGTTTTTGGAAGTTTTTGTTAAAAAATAAAGATTGTTTGAAACTATTTATAAAATTAGACCAAACAGAAAATGACACTGCTACTCCAGGACATTCTGTGAATTTTAATAGGATTTATCGAACTATTTTTTTCTATCTTCAGACCCAATGATCTCACAAATTTCTCTTAAAAAGAAAAATGAAAAAAACAAGCTTGATCCTGAAGCTTTAAATTTACTGAAATGCCCATCTATTTTCAATACAAGTGCCAAAGTTAATTCGAGTTCAGATAGTGAATCATCAGTTAATAAATATTGGCAAAATCGTAATTTAAGGTATAATATATGTACGTGTAACACCCAAAAACAGGAGCTGTTTTCAAAAAATTTTTTTAGATATAAGTTTTTTTTTTTTTTTTAATTTATACAGGTTATTGTACATACAAAATACTTTTTTAAAATATATTTTTTTTTTTAAATACAGTTCTGGCTTTTATATAGAGGGCGCTGAAAATGGCATTGAAAAAAAGACATCCAAAACGGTTCGATGGATATGGCCTTTCCCATGTATCGGAAACAAGAAAATCAAATGACATTTTAAAGAATAGACCATATATTAAGCATCCCCCTACGGAAGACCCCCGGGGTTTTTTTATTACCCCCCGGGGGTTTAATTATGGCGGAAGTTGAAGTAAAAAGTAAAAAATAGATACATTTTCGCACGCTTTTTTATTTATAAAAAAAAAAAATAGATACTTGAACTTAGGGGGATGCTTAAAGGACAAAATAACGAACAAAATGCTAAAAAAAAATCATTGAAATTGAACCAATAGATTTCGAGTTATCCATCAAACCGTTTTAAAAAAACTAGTTTCGTGGAAATCGCGTTTAAAGTTTTTTATTTCTTTGTATGGAGCTTAGACATAGGTTAACGAAAACCGTTATAACTTCTGTTTTGTTTTAAATATCGATTTAAAAATGTGTATGTATATTCTTAAAACTATAAAGAAGACATTAAACAAAAAAAAAATTTTTTTCGAAAAATTTACACGTATATTAACGTGTGTTTGTCATATTTTGTAAATAGTGAAATTTATTTAAGTTAATATCTTTGTTATCTTTTATTTAAATAAATGTGCGTAAATGTATGTGTAAAAGTTATACACAATACTAAATTATTATTACTACTTTAATTATTATGTTAACATAGTAATTCAATTGATTTGACTTTTTTCGTGCTAAATTGTGACTCTAGACCACTGTGCGTCTGCTAGAAATCTTTCGTGAACCACTTGCCACACTTACACAGACATGCAAAGAATACTTTGCATTGCCAAAACAATGAAAAAAAAAATCAGATCACGATGGATGCATTCACGAAATCCAAAAATACATTTTTAGAAAAGAAAGTTCGGCAGGTCGAGCTTGCGCTTGTAATGTTCTCCATTATGCATAACCTACCATTTTTTCTAATGGACTTTCTTTCAAATTTTTGATTAATATGCTGCCCAGATTCACAAATTGCTAAAATTCTAAAATGTGGTAGAACCAAATCGACGCAATTGGCGGATATACAATTTTATAAATGTGTATAAAAAAACTTAATATTTTTGGTTTGTTCGTATACACAGAAATATACACCAATGAATTTTCTAAAACTGTTTTATTAAAAAAAAAAAAAAAATTGGTACATTTTATTTCTTTTTGGTACATTTTTACGTAAATTTTGGTACGAAAAAAACTAGGCGAGTGGCAACCGTTCCCAGCAGTTATTTTTGAGTCAATTGGAAAAGTGAACTACTACTTGTAAAAGTGAACTAAAACGCGTTCTGGCTACTTTTTAAAATTTGCTGCGCACAAGAAAGAATAATAAAAAAAAAAAATGTTTATAGACAAAATGTTTTCTGGATTGTGGATGGAAAAGATGGTACAAATGAGATCTTTAGGACCTTTCCATTGCACTAAATTCTTACACTTTCGATATGTTCACTTTAAAACAGTTAAAAAAGAACCACTTTCAGGCTACTGCGAAAGCAACCAGTTTAAAAATGTTCCTAATGCAACTAGTTAAAATATAGGGAAAAAGGAGTGTTTCTGGGGACAATTGTCTTTTCCTATGACATCAACCCGCAAAAAGCGTCAGTTCGTTCAATGTTAAAGGGTATTGTAGTGGAACTAGTACTGGTCCTTTTTGGAACTAGTTCAGAAATATTTCAAATTTGGTCCACTTTTCTGCTGGGTATAAAGAACATTCCACATTATTTTGCCAAACGAAAATTGCTGCAACTAATAGAGACATGCAATTAGAGTGTTTTTATTTGAAAAAATGTGCATAATATTTGGAATGATAATAATTTTTTTAAAGTTCCGAATAAATGGTAATTTTAGTGTACTGCAGTGATTTTTTGCAAAGTTTTTTTGTAAATAAAAAAATTAACGAAAGATTTGTAAAAATTTAGCAATAACAAAAGAATTTTGCATTGAATTATTACTCTTTGATTATTGGCGCTACGGTCAATTTTATAGAATGACAGTAAAGCTAGGTTTTTGGTCATATGATAGAAAAAAAGTAAATAAATGAAAAGCGTAAGAGGCCTCTCTTACGGAACCCTTTATAGTAGCCTTTATTTATTTATAAAAAAAATTAAATTAAAATTAAAATAGGGACAAGTACTACGACAAGAATTTGGTTTGGCATTAGGGCAATGATTGTACAAGTGATAAGAGAAAAGATTAGGACCTGAACAATATAAGGACTACTCCTTAGGAAAAAAATTTGGACAAAGATTAAAGCATATTGGACAAGGATAAGGACAAAAATTCAGACAGGAATTGAGAAGAGGAATTCGACAAGGACTGGGACAAGGGTAAGGACACAAATTGAGACATACCTAAAACAATATTTGGGATAAGATTGGGAAAAGTATTAGGATCAGAAATGGGACAAGGAATAGAACAAGGATTTTAACACACTTAGGACAAAATTTAGAACAAAGATTTAGAAATAAAATTGGACAAGGATTAGGAAAGGATTCGAACAAGGTTAAGGTCAGGAATTTGGAAATGGATTAAAAGAAGAGTTTGTAAGCGACAAAATTATAGGTTTTCAGGAATTGAAAAAGTTTTAAATGGCGGACTTAGAGCCATTTGATTTCGATGTCAATGTCCAAAAATTTATGGAATTTCAGAAACTATGTGCTCTTATAATAGGCTAGAGCATATTTAACGTTAGTATGCAAAAACAACTATTTTTGATTAATATGTCGCTTACAACGTTATTCGCGTCGACCCTTCTATTATTAGAACATATATGTATAAGAATAAGGATAAGAATGAAGACAAGTTTGAGAACAAATGAAAGGATAGGGACAAGAAAAAGGACAAGGATAAGGACAAAGATACACTGTCAAAATCCACGGATGGGTCCACGATACAGCCAACTTCTTTTTAACTTTGCCAAGCTTTTTTCAATAAATAAATAAAAAAAAAACAGGAGAAAAATCTATTTTCACATGATCATATTTCGATCACAGGCGATACTAGTACTCGTTATAATTTGTTTCAGGAAATCAAACTAGCTTTATTTTTATATATGAATTATTTTACTGAAAATAAATTTGTTCGATAAAAACGCTCAACGCAATAGGTAGTTTTTCTTATTTTTTAATAAATAAGAGGTTGTGCGACCAGACAACGCGGATAAATGGATCTTAAGGAGAGCTATGGTGCACCCAGATTTTGTGGCAATAACTATGCTATTTGGAAATTCCGTATCGGAGCCTTACTCAGAGAATTGGATTTGCTTCCGTATATCGAATTTGAACTAATCGAGGAAGGCAACATAGCCGCAAGCAAAAGGCCTTTTACTGAATTTTTTAAGGAGTTCGAGACTGCTGTACGAGCTTACAAATCTGCTGGAGGAAGATTAGATAGCCTTGAAATCGTCGTCGATTTGCTCATGGCTATGCCAGAGTCGTATGAACATCTTGTAACAGCACTCGAAACTCTAGATGAGAACGAGCTGACACTCGAAAGAGTAAAGAGTCGGCTACTTAAGGACAAAGTAAATCTATGGAGCAAGATCCAACGGTTTCGGTATCACTGCATACGCAAAAGTTCCAGAGAATAAAAAAGAAAAATATTTGGCCATAAAGCAAACAATTGTGTCAATGTTCAAAAGAAAAATGTTCCTGCTGCTAATGTTTCTCGCAAAGATATTAATGGTCAAAGGAAGCCTCTCGCAATGATGTCTAGTACTGTTGGTTGTATGCACCGAGATAATTTTGTTTGTCTAATTGATACTGGATGCACAGATCATATTGTTAACGATGTTAAGATAGTATCTAGTCCACGTATATTGAAAGAAAACTTCAGTATCAGCATTGCCAAAGCAGGAAAGTCTATAAAGCTAAAGTAAAGCTACCAATATAAAGATAAAGTAAAGCTACCAATTCTGGAGATATTCACATTTCGGCTATCGTCAATGGGAAAGAGAAGTACACGTCCATGGAGAAAATGCTTGTGGTATCTGCGTCGCATCAAAACTTGTTGTCTGTGAGTCAAATTGATGCCAAAGGTGGAAAAGTTGTGTTTGGAAATGGCCAAGCAAAAATATTTTTGAACAACGAACTGGTGGGTGTCGGGGAGCTTCATAATGGACTTTATTGGTTAAAGCTTAATACACATGAAACTTCTGCTAATGTTTGTTCAAGTCAGAATGAGATGTGGCACAAAAAATTAGGACACCTGCATATGAAATCGGTATGTACTATTCCAGGTATGGTCAGAGGTATGAAGGATAAACTGACAGATAAATTGGGCTTTTGTGAGAGTTGTGTTACGACGAAACAGACTCGTTTTCCATTCAAAGGAACGCGAAGAATAGCAAAGCGCCCTTTAGAGCTTGTTCATACCGATGTATGTGGCAAAGCTGAGGTTATATCTCATGATGGTAAGTGGTATATTGTCACTTTTGTTGACGATTACACTCATATGGTAGCTACTTATATACATACATATTTTCTGGACTGTTGTCACGAGTCGACGTGTTTTTTTGTGCGCTCTTTGTAACGTGATAAATAAAGATAATGAGCAATTGATTTGCTGTGAATCTCCAAAATTAAAACCTTGTAATTGATACAAACTGCTCAATAAAGCATAAAGCATAGAAACTCTTTTTTCTTTTAAATAACTCTTAAGTGCGCTGAACTAATTTAAATGAACTAATTTAAATTAACTAAAAATAAAGCGGAGTCTATATATAAAAAAACCAAACTGTTTTATTAACAAGAAGAGTGACTCATTCGCCTCGCGGTGGTTCGCTCACACAGTTTCTTCGCAGTTTCGCCGCGTTTTTTGCTCTTTGCGTATGCCCGCACATTCGCTGAGCTTAGCTCTTCTGCAAAATTTCAATATAAACAAAACCAAACATTTTTATAACAAATAGAGCGACACATTCGCCTCGCGGTGGTTCGATCACATGCTGTTTCTGCACTGGAAGTCCATCGACGTCTCTTCTGTTTTGTTGCTGAGTTCATTTTTGCAGTTAACTTCTCTTAATGCCACCGTCTCCCATGCAGACGCGTCAACAGCGTGAGCAGCTTGCTCCTCGTGCTATAGGCAAAACTGAGGGCACGCCGAAATTAAATTACAGCAGCGCAAGCTCGATCGGAGCGCAACTAACAGCTCGTGAAGTACGGCTCAAAACAAATTCAAAAGAAGAGCTACTGAAATTGGAAGAACGTCTACGTCAGCACACTGACAACCTATTCAATCGTCTCTCTGCTGACATTGCCTGCAAGTTTGGGAATCTGGAGAGTGAGGTGACTAACATTCAAAGCAATTTGAGTGCTAAATTCTCTCACTACGACAGCTTAATAACAACATTGGAAGCTCAGCTAAGTGCGCTCACCTCACGCTGCGACGAGCTTGCCGATCAGATAGCATCCAACAACAATAACAACAACAACAACAACACCAACACACAACCAACAACACCAAGTGTAGATTTTTCATCAGATGCAGTTCTTTTTGGAATACCTTTTGCATCGGGGGATAATTTAAAAAGTATATTTAACCTTATTTGCCGGTCGATTGACTTCCATTCGCCTCAAATAAGGGATACTTTCCGTGTCAAGCCAAGATCACACATCTCTTGCCCACTTGTGATAGTAAAATTCTATTCACCATTTGAAAGAAATCGAGTCTTGAAGGCTTTTGGCGACCATCGTAGACGTTTGAAAAAAGGGATTAATCTCAGAGATGCTGGCCTTGATTCAGACAATAATGTCTATCTACATGAAAGCCTACCTATCGACACGAGGAAACTTCTTCAAGCTGCGATTGCTTGTAAGCGTAGGAAATCCATCTTTAATGCGTTTACAATTCGCGGCTCGGTGTTCATCAGGTTATCTAAGGATGCAGAGCGTATCGAAATCAAAAGCGAAGCCGAACTTCTCAACTTTTCAGCAGCCCCAGCTGACGTCGATGCATCTGTTTAGTATGGATTATAGATGTTTCCACACTATATTTTTTATTTTATTTTATTTATTGCATTTATAACTTATTTATTTATTGATATTTACTTTGTCTCTTTTTTTCTATTCTTACTTTAATCGTTCATTTCTTTGGCTATCGTTCGACTTCTCCTACTTTACTTTGCTCGGCTCTACAAAATGTTTTCAGGGTGTTCTTAATTCTAAATGCTTTCAGGGTCTTTTTAATTCTTTCCAATGCCGGACGTAAGCCCATCTGACACTATCGCTATCGAAAATCATAAAACTGTTGTTGAAATTTTATGTAAGCAACGATCTGGGTTGAAAGTAGTGCATTTTAATGCAAGAAGCCTGAATGGTCTTAAGATGGATTTTGTTAAACATATATTTGAGGATTCCTCCGTTGACGTAATATGCGTCACGGAAACCTGGTTCAGTGAGGATATAAGCAGCTCATATTATAACATAAACAATTTCCAATTGTTCCGCCATGATAGAAATAATAGAAGAGGCGGAGGGGTTGCGATGTACTGCAAAAACTATCTTAAGACCAATATTCTTAGTGCGTCGTGTCATTCTGATGTTGAGTTCTTAACTGTTGAACTATTAGGTAATAACACAAAAGTTCTAATATCCTGCGTTTATAATCCGAATCGTAATTGCTCTCTAGAACCTATGTTCACGTCATTGTCCACCTATGCTATCGACTACAAACACTTAGTTTTATGTGGAGATTTTAACATAAATTTGTTATCTATTGATAATGTAGCAAAAAACTTTCTTGATAGCTTATCGGAAGTCGGTCTTAATGTAGTTAATAGCACGATTCCAACGCGGTTTGCAAGCAATGTTTCACCGAGTCTATTAGACATCTTTGTAGTATCTGATCCTTCGTCTGTTTTACTTTTTGATCAGTTGTCGTTCGTATCGGATCATGATCTCATCTTTTGCACGCTGGATGTGTGTTTCTCACCCATTATGTCTGAATCCTCTTTCTCGTACCGCGATTTTAAGTCAATTGATCATGTTGCCTTATTGAATGATTTGAATTTATCAAACTGGTCAGATTGTTGGTTTCAAAGCTCAGTCAATGATAAACTAACTTTGTTCATTAACATAATAAGTGACCTTTTTGATAAGCACGTTCCAGTTCGCACGCGTCGAATTGTCAATAGCTCCTGTCCATGGTACACTCAATCTGTGAAACAAGCCTTAAAAAATCGGTTCAAAAGTTATAATAAATGGAAACGAAATCCCACTGCTTTAAACTGGAAAATATATAAAAAAACAAGAAATGAAGCCTCCTCTGCTGTAAGATTGTCCAAATCTATGTTTTTTCAGTCTAAGCTGAACCCATCATTGCCTTCTAAACAGCTCTGGAATAATTTAAAAAGCATTGGAGTTTGTCAAAGATCTTCTGAACTTTGCAAGATAGACCCGAATTTGTTGAACGATTATTTTGTTTCTAACTCAACATGTGTTGATTCTAGTATACAAGATCCTGCTGTTAGTAATATGCCAGAAGTTGATTATGTATTTGATTTTAAAGCAGTAAATGAGCAGGATGTAGCACGATGTTTAAATAAAATTAAATCTAACGCAACCGGGGAAGATGGAATTTCCATGAAATTTATTAAGATTATAGTACCTTTTGTCCTCAGCCCACTTGCGCATATCATTAACCATTGCTTCACTACCTCATGCTATCCCGAAATTTGGAAAGTTGCTACTATCATACCTATCGCTAAAAAACCGAATGCATGTGATCCGTGTGATTTTCGGCCAATCAGTCTGCTGTGTTCTGTTTCAAAGGTATGTGAGGCGCTCATGGCTGAGCAGATTTCTAATAATGTCAACTCCTTTGGCCTTATGTCAAACTTCCAGTTGGGTTTTCGTCCTGGACACAGTTGCTCAACTGCTGTGGTTAAAATTCTTGAAGATATAAGAGGTCCCTACGATTTAGGTCACATAACATTACTTTGCTTGCTAGATTTTTCCAAAGCGTTTGATGCGGTCAATCATTTAATTCTATGTAGTAAGCTCTCGCAAAACTTTGGGTTCTCTGGTGCTGCTGTCCGTCTTTTGGGAAGCTACCTGGCTGGTAGGTCTCAAAGAGTTAAGGTTGGGTCAAACTTCTCGACATATAGAATAACCACTAGTGGAGTACCTCAAGGCTCAGTGCTTGGCCCGTTGTTATTCACATTGTTTACCAACGACATTTTTACGAAATGCAATCATGTCAATATGCACGCGTATGCTGATGATCTTCAGCTGTACCTGTCGAGCCCAATGTCTTCGTTACAAGACCTTTGTGGTAGGGTAAATGAGGATTTAAATAAGGTAGCTGAATGGGCGAAGGTAAATATGCTCAAATTAAACCCTTTGAAATCGTATATCTTGCCTATCTCAAAAAACTCTAATAACATTCAATATTTGCCTCCAATCATTCTTGATAATGTGGAGCTAAAATCTGTTAGCAAGGTAACCAATCTTGGGTATGTAATAAACTCTTCCCTTTCATGTGAGGATCATATTAACTCTTGCGTCAAAAAAGTATATTATGTATTACGCAATCTTCGAGTAAGTGAATGTTTTGTGCCTGTCGAAATAAGACGAAAACTGGTTCTGCAGCTCCTAGCTTAGTAAACGTAGCTTGCTAGGCCACCTTGAGGCTAGAAACTGCATTTTTCTGCATAGGCTTATTCATTCTCATTGTCCAGGTTACTTATTTGAAAAACTGTCGTTTTGCAGGTCTATTAGAAATTTAAATCTGTTAATTCCTAGATACAACTTCTTAAACTCCAGTAGATTGTTTTTCGTAAGCGCTGTCAGATCATGGAATTCACTACCCATGAACATAAAAAATGTTTCTAATAAAAATATCTTTAAGCATTTAGTATACAAACACTTCTCTTAACTAATTCTATATTCTGTCCATTGCATCTCTCTTCTAAAAGTTTCTTTTTCATCTCTGCTTTTATCTAAGTGAAACGATTAGAGTCATTATAAATCTTTAATGTAATTATATTTTTAAGGTATATATGATTAATTTAAATTTTAAATTGTTAACTTGATCTCTTGATATATGTTATTATCTCCAATTGTCAATCTGTTGTAATCTCCAGTGTCAATGTGGCATTCAAAAGATTTAATCTTATTTGTCAACAACGTTACTTAATAAATACAAATACAAATACTTACTGCATTGCTCAAAAGTCAGAAGTATTCGTTTGTTTTAAAGAATATAAAGCAATGGCCGAAAGTTTTCATGGAACAAGATTGTCTCATTTAAGATGTGATTAAGGCGGAGAATATGCATCGAAGAAATTCAAGGAATTTTGCGCTACGTAAGGTGTGTTTATTGAATATCATGAGGCTTACACTCCTGAATTAAATGGAGTAGCAGAACTCATGAATAGGATTTTGGTAGAAAAGGCAAAAGCCATGCTTTTTGACGTTAATTTGGATAAAGAAATGTGGAGTGAAGCTATTTATACAGCCACTTTCTTAACCAATCAAAGTCCTACGAATGCTGTAAAAAACAGGACTCCATACGAAATGTGGTACAAATTACAACTAAACTTAGAAGAGTTAAAAATTTTTGGAAGTCGAGCTTATGTATGGATTCCAAAGGAAAAGCGTACAAAATTTGAAAAAGAGCTTAGCGTGTGTTATGGTAGGATATCCGAATGACGGATATCGTCTTTGGAACAAAAATAATTGAAAAATCTTTATTTCAAGAAATGTAAAATTTGATGAAAAGAGATATAAAGCAATAAACCCAGAAAAAATACGTGACTACCAGGATAATGCATTGATTCCAACAAACAGCGGGGGTGAAAAAGAGTGTGATGAATTAATTTAAGAAAATAACTACTTTAGCAGAAGATAAAGAAATGTTGCAAGAACCTAGTTTTGAGGAAGTTTTAACTATGCAAAACGAAGACGCCGAATGTACAGTGAAACCGAGGATTTAAGCATGTGCAGACGACCAAAGCGTAAGGTAAATTTACCTAGTAAACTTAAAGATTCTGTTTTGTATGATGAAATTGCTCTTTGTAATATCGTAACAACTTCTTGTATGAGAAAGTTCCATCAAATTTAAGAAGATATAGAAGGATTGACTGATGAGGATCAATGGAGACAAGCTATATCAGAAAAACTAAACTCGCATAAAAAAAAATAATACATGGACTGTTGTCAAGAATTCTGGTAAATTGAAATTGATTGGTACAAGATGGATATTTAAACTGAAAAGTGGGAACGAAGCTAAATATAAAGCTCAATTAGTAGCTAAGGGATATATGCAAAAGGCTGATATTGACTACTCTGCAACCTACCCACCAGTCGCTAGATTACCAACAATAAGATTTCTGTTGGCTGTTGGAGTACAATACGGATATAAGTTCTGGCAAATGGATGTAAAGAAAGGTTTTCTTCATGGTTTTATAGATGAAGAAGTTTATTTGAAGCCACCCAAAGGAGTTAACATTC
Organism: Pherbina coryleti; assembly: GCA_943735915.1. Lineage (NCBI taxonomy): Eukaryota > Metazoa > Arthropoda > Insecta > Diptera > Sciomyzidae > Pherbina > Pherbina coryleti. The sequence goes on along the minus strand of OX030952.1, from coordinate 57,377,632 downwards.
CTGAAGATCATGTTTTGAAATTAAGCAGGTCACTTTACGGTCTTAAGCAAAGTCCACGTTGCTGGAATATTCGATTTCAAAACTATATATCGTCTCTTGATTTTATTCGCTCGAATGCTGACTACTGTTTGTACGTGAAGGTCATGGGTCAAAGTATAAGTTGTCTTGTGTTATACGTGGATGATATGTTGATTTACGGAAACGACGAAAGTGGAATTAAAGACCATAAGGATCAACGAGATTACATTGATCGGATTCTAACAAAATATGAAATGCAGGATTTCAACAGTGTGGCAACTCCAATGGACACAAATTGCAAACTCTCAAGAATAAAAGGCATGGAACCAACGAATATACCGTACCGAGAAGTTTTAGGTAGTCTGATGTAGTTGATGCTAGCTACGCGACCCGATCTGTGCTTCTCAGTAGGATATTTAAGCCGTTTTCAAGATTGCGCTACAGATGTTCATTGGAACCATCTAAAGTCAACAAAAACCCCTTGTTGGTTTTGCAGATGCCGACTGGGCAAACGATAACGAAGAAAGAGAGTCTACTTCTGGTTTTTTATTTAAAGTATTTGGCTATACTGTTATATAGAGCAGCAAGAAACAGGGTCTTGAGGCAATGTCTACCACAGAAGCTGAGTATGTGGCTGCTGCTAGTGCATCGATGCAAGGAATATGGTTATGCCAAGCATTGGAAGATATGCAGATAAATCCAATGCGGCCCATACCATCTCATGAAGATAATGCTGGTTTTTGTCGCTCAGAATCCTAAAACCCGAAGATCAAAACACATTCATGTCAAGTTTCATTACTTACGGGAAAAAGTTATGAAAAAAAACATCGAACTAGTTCCAGGGCCGGCCCGAGAATTTGTGGCACCCTAGGCCAAGGGTCTAAATTGCGACCTATATTTTTTAACAAGCAAAAAAAAAAAAGAATAAGAAACCTCTTTTTAATTTTATTTAAGTTAAATTTAGAATAATAAGACAAAACCATTTACATATTATGTATAAAACTCCCAACTTTATCTTTATATAAAATTCAATATTTGATAAAATTGGGCTTTGGTCGGTATTTTTCGAACTTTAAGTACAATAAGTAAGGCATACAATTAAATATATAAAACTTTCTTTAAATCAAAATAAGAAAATTAACATATCTCAAACCGCTATCTAAGCTTTACTGGCTGCAAAATTGTTGATAAGATCATCCAGTTCCAATTTCCCTAATATCGCGTTCGATGGAGAGGGTAGCTAAACCATCAAGACGATCGTAGTGCAATATATATATTTAGCAATGCGGTTGTTAAATTATTTTCTAATAAATTATTTATAATTTCAATAGGAGAATCACAGCGATCTGAAGACAAATGATTTTTAAGGTATTTTAATTCGTCAAATAAATCCAACCCGGAAATATCATTTTGATCACCGTCAGTTAAGAGAAGTTCTAAATCCATGCAATATTTTCGTATTTCATCATCCGTTATGTTGGTTATATTGCCAAAGTTATATAGCATTTCGAATTTACTGTAGTGTTCATGAATAAGTTGAAAACGATCACGTTATGAATGTATCGCGTTGTCCAAGATCTTGTTGAAAAAATTAACAGGAAAAAGGAGGATGGTCGCAGGCAACGGGTTCGCCCTATCCTGTGTAAATGAGAAGGGACTACCCAGATCCTGGAGTTGGTCGCCCAATCTAGGAAGTATGTGGACCGTTTGATTAGTTCAATGTCGCGAACAGGTCTGTGAGATCCTCGTGGAGTTGCGCTTAATCAGCCAGGTGGCAATGCCCTCAAATTATCAGAGATGTTAGATGGGTCTCGATTTCCACCAATAAATGTGGATGATGACCCAACTAATCATCCATAATTGGTACAGTTGCGTTCCAGCATTTGTGCTATCCATACAGTATATTTATTAATTTAAATATACACTTAAATATGGTGTGCAACCGGTGTTGAAGCTACTATGACAGGGCGTTGGTCGCGTCTGGAGTCATGGAAGTGACGCCTAGGAGAGGTATGATTGACGTCGTATAGATATTAGCATAGCACTGACGTCCTGAATATTTTTCTCCTAGGCATCAATTCCTTGAACCTCGACCCCACTGCCATGGAGCAACGTCTCCTGTCTCCTTATTAGGCGAACTCGTGCGCGTTCACACTGTACATCAATATCTAAATCAATTGCAATTATTTTAGCCTCCTCCAAAGTACAAGAAAATTTGGCATATGTTCTATAGTCTTCAAGGAACATTATACTCTTTGATAACCACGTTACTGATTGGCTGAGGTTAAAACTAACTGCCTGAAATGCTTTGCTAGTTACATTTATTTCAAATAAAATATCATACCATACAATTAAAGAGCAGATAAATTTATATTTTTCAATATTGTGCAATATAGCTGTGGCTCTGACTTATTTTTCGCTGCTGTGGCTGTGGTAATATTAAGTTGCTTATCATGGTTCAAACAGTCGTCTTGTGTGTGTTATAAGATGTTTGTACACAATTGATCGAGAACTGAACCTACATGTATTATGCCAACTCCACACGGCTCATGTTCTCAAGAAGCTTTTCATGGCATGGTTTACTCTCTGAGGTTTGACATTGTCTGCAAAGAGGTGATGACCGATCAGAAAATTTTTTATTAAAAAAAAATTTACCGTGAGGGGGAATCAATCCCTCGCTCCAGGCATGCAAGCTACACACTTAACATGTATGCCACGGTCGCCATATATGTTTCCATCATAGCTGGTTAATTGCGATTACGATTAGTAATCAATTAGATTATTTTTTAAAAAGAATTGTAATGATTTTATAATCCTTAAGCAAGAATTTTATGATTAGTAATTTATTACGATTACAAATAATCAAAAAATAATAACGATTACTTGAGATTACGCAAAATAATAAGCAATAATCAAAAGTAATCAAAAAAATAATTAGATTACTTTTAAAGATTTTCTTTGATTCTATTTTGATTATTTTAAGAATTTCAGTCTAAAGTACGGAATATTTTGTGAAACGGATGATGAAATTGACACAACTGGTTCTTCACAGGACACCGTTAAACCCGATTAGTGATCCCAACAGACCCACTCTTCTGCTACTTACATGACAATTCAAGTGTTGAAATACTCCTTTAATGCCCTCAGCGCCAGTTGAGAGACTATTTTTTTGCCGGCATAGTAAACACTTCAAGACGGCAATCATTGTCTCATTTTTCTTTTGAAAAATTAGTTCTTATGAATGCAAATAGTAATTAAGAGTAAAAAGGTTTTATTTTTGTTTCGTTTATGTTGTACTCTAATACATTATTGTTCTCGTTGTTGTTTTTTGTCAATCTTTGTTTTATAATGAAATACATAACTTTGTTTTTTTTAATAAAATTTAACAAAATTTTTTGTATCTAAGACTGAAATTCTTAAAATAATCAAAAAAGAATCAAAAATAATCTCGAAAAGTAATCGGATTATTTTTTTGATTACTTTTGATACTTTTTGATTATTTTGCGTAATCCCAAGTAATATTTATTATTTTTTGATTATTTGTAATCGTAATCATGTAATTACGATTACAAACAGAAAAGAATCGTAATTATTTTACCTTTTTTAAAAAAAGAATCGAATAAGTAATGATTACGACAAGTAATCATTACTTAACAGCTATGGTTTCCATATATATTGATTGATATATTTTTTTTTAAATATGCAAGGCGCCCCTATCTGTATGCGCCCCGAGCCCTGGCCTTACTGGCTCGGCTCTAGGGCCGGCCCTGGGATCAGGTTGCTGACTGTATAAAAAAAAGCTTGCCAAATAATGTATTTTGGAAACTGATAAACGAGAAGGTTTGCAGCGCAGAGGGGTGTTAAAGTAGACGTGCAAACACTTTGTTTAAATATACTCGTTATAATTTGTTTCAGGATATCAAACTAGCTTTGATTTTTATATATGAATTATTTTACTGAAAATAAATTTGTTCGATAAAAACGCTCAACGCAATAGGAAGTTTTTCTTTTTTTAATTAATAATAAAAAATACTGGTGCCAGGATAGACCTCGTCATACCGGGCTTATTTTATTCGTATTGCTATTTACTATCCCTTAATATAAATAATTTTTAAATCCGTGTAAGTGCACTTTTAGGATTGCTGACTCCTCGCCTATTACCTCCCTTTAGAATTTACAGAAAAACTAGAATCATAGTTTAAGCTTACTTAAAACTTAAATCTGAGTTATACCATCACTGTCAAACTGGCCCTAATACTGCAAATTCAAATAGTTATGTCAGTATTTTTAATTTACATGCGAACTGAGCTACATGGACTTCGTACTTAACTAAAAACATACTTAGTTTTAATGGCTTAAAATTAAGCTTAAGAGAAAAACGTAGACCATCAAAAGAGTTACAGCTTTAGATTCGATTTGATGGTAAGCATACAGCTTTTGTTTTGCTGGATCACTTCAGAAAATGTTTGATACATTAGACGGCTTTTGTTGAATGCTCAATTCATTCATAGTTCATCAGTTAGACAGTCAAGACGCACTTAACTGCGCTAGAGTGTGAAAGAGTTGTTTAAAATCCGGTTTATATAAAAAAAAGAAATAAAAAATAGGCACGGATAAAGCCTTTTAGCTGAACCAAACACAAAAAAAAAAAGATCAATCGAGGTAGGTTTAATAATTAAAAGGTGTAGCTAACAACTAGATCGTACTCATTGAAATCTCCATAAATCTTCACATTGTGAAGGTCCTTTTAACTATTTTAGAGAAAACAATGGTTTAGCATCCACAAACGTATTACTAATAGCCAGAGAGCAGAATTTAAATAATGAAGTCAGTTGATCTCTGTCCAGTATTAGCAATGCGGAAACTGCTGCTTACCTATCAAGCAGCAGACAATGCATAAAATTCAAAACCTGAATTGCTACAGAAGCAAAGCCCAACTGCAGCATACGAGGCACAGTGCTAACTTCGCTCGAAATTATGGCTTAATAAAATTGCCGCTGAGCCGTGAGCACTGGAGTCCGTATACATAATATAATTACTTAAATGGTCAGTTAATTCCTTGACGCATATACGAGTATAGTAAAATATTTCGAAAGGGCTCTGTCTACATACAAACATGTGAATATGCTCTTTTATGCAATGATTAATGCAAAATTTTAAATTATTTGATCATTGATCAAGCTGCGCAGCTGAACACTCGTCTACTTATGGATGGGTTAACATCGCTGTTGTTAGATGAAATTTTCAACATGAGTTTGAAAACATGTTTACTGGCAGTTAAAATGAGAAAATCATTTTGATTTGAAATGTGGTTGTATTTTTTTTTTTTAAATGTTTCTCAATTGTTAACACTCTAAATTGTTAAAGCTGGAATAAAATAAAACCAACCAACTCGCTGTGCAGCTGTCCAAAACCATTATTTAAAAAATAAAACTCTGGCCACAAGTCACTAATTATTGAACCAAGGTTTTTCTTGCTTACCCCTCAGTGTTGCTGCTGTTACTCTTCTCTTCAACGAATGTTGTAAATTACGTGCTAATGCAACAAATTCGCCACTCGTTCGGTTACTATAATAATAGCACTTTTATAGTGGTTGTTACTGTTGTTATTGTTGTAAACGTAGATTTTAATGAGTACAAGCAAAACAATGGTACATTGAAGTTGCATAACATTTATGCAATACGTCACGATACATATATTTTTACTGTTATTCTCTTAATTATTTAATTTATTTGCTATTGTATTACTTGAAAACAAAGCAATTAAATAAATAATTTTCGTCCAAATAGAAGAATATTAAAAACTGCTCTTGCTGCAAAATAAGAAGATGATCTAGAATCTAGATTTATAAAATATAATAGTTTTTTTAAGTCAATTAAGTACTCTCTAAGACAAATTTTTTATTGTTGACTTCCCACAATAATAATTGACGTTATCAGCCTTTCAATAACATGGTAGATTTAGAAAAGATCATCTTTTCTGTCACTATAGAGCTAAATCTTAGCCACGGTTTGACTTTATAGTTTAAGACTCTCGAAGTATTTTTTATACAACACGAAATTAACAACCCAAGTTCACGAACTAAGATTTAAATACAGGTTGTCTATGAAAATTGTTTGCAGTGTTGGTTGGCCAAAAACTGATTGTGTGTTGTCGTGAGCGAGTTTGTTTATGGCGTATTGAGAAATTATTTTTAATTTAAACAAACAAATGTTAATTTTTTCGCGGTTCATCTCACATGGTGGAATGTTGGTTGTTGGTCTGCTAAGTCATAAACTCTCTTTTGAATAACATTTTAATCATCATCTTTGTGTGGCAAAACATTTGATCTTGAACTAATTTTCTGTTGTCTTGCTTGCCGAATTGTCCGTATTAAATATGCTTTTTTTCTTTTTGGCCATTGCAATCAGTTCAAATTTACGCTGCTAACAGTAAATACGAGTAGCTCTTAGTTTGGAGGCTATTCATGGTAATTGAATAACTTCAAATAATAAGCCATATATTAAATGCGTGTTTTCACTTTGTAGTTTTTATAGTTTGTGTTGATAGGGCTTGCCAAACAACTTACTTCTTGGACATCGTCTCGGTGTATGATCTCCTATAAAAAGTTTCGAGATTTCAACCTCAACTTTTTTCAAGAGTTGATTTCGAACTTTCAGTTGGCTCAACTTTTAACTGTCTTTAAAGTAATATATGTCAATGATTTAATAATAAAAAATAGTTTTTTGCTAACTGATTTATATAAATTATATTTGGTATTTTCTTTTAGCCTCAGTTAAGGTTAAATTTAATGAAAAATTATTAATTTCATTTATTGTCCTTCTCTCAGATAATCGACTTTATTTAAATCAACCTGGATTGCGCTCATTGCAACATGAAACACACAACCTCAGAACCGGAATTGACGATGTCTGAAGACCTTTTAAAAATAGCCAAAAGAGAACTACGCGAAGATAAATTCACACGAGAACAGGCTTTGGATCAACTCCGAAACTGGGTTCTGAAGAACGAGGACTTAAAAGATATGCGGTGTGACGATATATTTCTGCTTCGCTTCTTGCGTGCTAAGAAATTCAGTGTACCTTTTGCTGAGCAAACTCTTCTAAAGTACCTCAACATCAGGCGAACTTTTCCACATATGAGTACTAATTTGGATTTTTTAGAACCCAGGCTTAATGAGATCATTTCAAATGGATACATATTTGCTGCCCCAAAACGCGATAAGAATGGACGCCGTGTGGTTATTATCAATGCGAAGGGTTTCAATCCGAAAATATTCAACAGTAGTGATCAGGCAAGAGCTCATTTCTTGACATATGAATGCCTGATGGAGGATCAAGAAACGCAAGTTACTGGGTTGACTCACGTCGGAGATTTCGCTGGAGTGACAACAACTCATGTTACCAATTGGAATCCTACGGAATTCGCCCGAATCTTTAAATGGAGTGAACAATCATTGCCTTTGCGACACAAGGAAATTCATTTGGTTAATGTACCGTCTACGTTAAAGTGGTTGATAGATTTTGTTAAAAATCGTGTTAGTCCTAAAATTAAGAATCGCCTGACGATTTACACATCTGAAAAGGACTTGGCCAAGGACGTCGATCCAGATTGCTTGCCGCTTGAATTAGGAGGAAATACGCCATTGAAGAATATGGTAGATGCTTGGAAATTGGAGTTATCTGCTAAGCGAGATTTGGTGCTGTCACTTGATAAGATAACCTTGCTAAGTGATCGCGGTATTCATCGCAAAAGTTCACATAACTCTGAAAAAAGCGACAACGGTACGAACTTTGCCTCACATATCGAATCCATTGAAGGTAGTTTTAGAAAGCTGGAAATAGATTAGAACATTTTTTTGATGGCTGATATATAACTTTAGTTTTAAATCTCATTATTTCATCATTGATCATTGAAAATCGAAATAGCCTATCCTCAAAAATTTCGAATAAAACAGTTATTTGTTATACTAGAATGATAATGTACTATTATTCATGAATTAATTTTAAATAGATTTATTATATACAACAAAAAATAAGCTTGCAAAACATTTATTAAAATTATATATTTGATAAAATCTCCGTTTTTGAGCGTATTGGTTTAAGTTATCATGATTCCCTAATAAAGGACTGCTTTGTTATAAGGAAAAAAAAATGAACTTTATTACGTATATAGCTCATATAGTTCTCAAAAAAATAACCATTGCCTTAGCATTAATTGCAAAAGTTATTGATTTAACTCAAAAGCCAATGAAATGTATCAATTGTAAATTATGCATTTTACTGCAGTTACAATAGGAGAGATCTGGAGAGGAATATCTAAAAATAATTTGTGTCTTAAATCTCTGATGACCATTTTTTTAAAACGATTGAAATAACCTTTATCTTAAAGTAACTGTTCTCAACTGGGGACAGATGCCCCACAAGTGGGCATTTTGAATGTTTTGGGGGGAAAAGAACTTATGACGAATAAAAACAAATTTCTTTCCTTTTTTTAACTCGAAAGTAGGGTAATTAAACCAACTCGACTAAACCGTATAACCAGTTTAAAGATTTACTATTCAAGTCGGTTTTCCAAAAGTTCTGAAACCGACGAAGATCTTTTAATATAATTATCGTATTTCCACATTTTTCAAATTAATTACTCGACTCGATTATATCGTCGCTCGTATGACTAACTGACGTAACTAGCATTTTTTGCGAAATTGAGTTAAAGATGCCAATATATTTCTTTAGCCAAACTGCATCATGTCAGAAAATACTCTACATTTATACTCTGCATACTCTAATTCAGACCTAATCAGCGAAATGAATAAAAGGGCCAAAGCCTAATTAAGAAAGATAATCGCCTGATTAAAATAAGCAACAAAATCCATTATCAACAACAAAAGCGAACATGTTAGCGTCACCACCATTGACGGCAACCTAATTTGTTGCTATTTGCAAGTGCAAAGAATGTGTTGATAAAAAAAATCCCATAAACAAAATACATACGCGACAAGCATGCGTAGAAGAACACGAGATCGTCTGAATTTCTATTCCACTAACAAAACACACGCACAACAACAATGCTGTATGTTTGGTGATCTCGCCGCACGCTTGTGCGTTTCGATGAGTATGTTGTTGTTGTTTGTCATAGTTGATTTTCGCAAGTGCATTTCGTCGTAAATTTGGCGCAAGCAAAATGTGAGTTTTATATAATTTTAATAAATGGGCCAATTAATATAACAAGGGCCACAGGGGCCACCTTTGTGATTAGGCCTGCTCTAATTCCTCTTTACTTGCATATGAAAGGTTATGGGAATAATGTGAGAGAATAAATGCTATATTTAAGTATGAGTTTCGAATATAAAAATGTAACGGGAATTATGTGAAAGAATAAGTCCTATATTTAAAAATTAGTTTGTTATTAGTTTAATGTAAAGTGAGTGGTTCCTTACAAAAATTTATTTTTGACCTTCGAAAATTCTCATCATTTCCTCTAAAAATTTCTCCGATTTTATTGCAATATTAAAAAAAAGGTAAGCATCGTGCTTAATAGCAACGATGACATGACTAACGTTGGCAAACGAACAATCTTGTGAAGCTTTTGGATGCAGAAAAGTAGTATTTAGTTCGTTTCAGATGCAGTTGATTGATATGTTGGAACCATTTTGTAGCTGATATTTCTTATGAAACGCATACATTAACACCGCGTAACTCCTTTGCAGAAATCTTAAGTACTGCAGCGCCTACCAAGAAAAAATATATACTAGGACGTACGTTAGGGCTAACTTGCAATATCGAAAACTGTAAAAGAGCCAATCAAAACTGAAGTGATTTTTCTCACCAAACTCGAAAGTTAATATTTAATGATTTTTGGGCATTGGGGTCATTACAAAGTCAACGGGAATACATTGTCCGGTTTGTAAAAAAAATGATTAAAGCGCAATATATTATACTAATATTTAAGATTAATTTTTTGAAACCGTCGATTTTTTGTCAATGGAGACTGATTATGTTTACTTATGAATTCATTTTTTTTTTTTCTGAAAGAAAGCTTATTTTCAAATCCTCAATGTCCATTTGTTTAAATTTTTGAGCTTATATATTGAAGGTCGTATCTGCAAAACACAAAAAAAAATGTTCACAAACTGGCGTATCTTTTCAAACACGAATTGCACAAAATATATAATGCTCAATTCTTTTCTTCTTACAAACATATTAAATGTTAAGTATTTAAGTACACAATTACAAAAAAAATAATTCTTATTATTCAAGTATATATGACCGTGAAAAACAAAAATGCAAAAGCAAAAAGTCAGAAAGTGCAAAAGCAAAAGTCTCCTGAACAATTAAGAAAATTCAGTTACGTCAGTTAGTCATACTAGCGACGATATGTGCAAAGTCAATTAAGTTTTTTGTATTTCCTAAAATAACATATTATTTTGAACAAAAATACACCTCAATCACCAAAAAATTTAAAAAATTAGCTGACTTATTGTATTTTGAATTTCTAGCACTCAAATCTTAAGTTTTGATGTTGATGTTTGAAATTGATGTTCAAAGTTTGACAATTAAAAGGTACCTAAACTTCCCCATTTAAAATGCATGGGGGAAAATAAGGTTTTCTTTCTTAAGGTTCTCTGGTTTGACGGTCGGATCTTTACGCATTTTTTTGGAAAACCAATGAAGAGATAGACCTTTGAAGCTTTTATCATTTATTTAAGTGTTTCAAAAGTATGCATATCAATGTTAAACTAAAAATATTCAACCAAAGTTGTAGCGCTCTGAAGACACCTCCCTCGAAAAAATTTTCGCTCCACGGAATGGACTATAATGAATAGAAAATTTCGAAAATTCAATTTTTGACAGACTTTGGAACAAAAAATTTCGAATTTCATGTATTTTTTGTCAAATTTTTTGTTGAAAAAAATAGAAATATTTTAGATTTTGGGATGATAATAGATCATTCCGTGTGTCTATATATGCTGAGCTAATTTGCTCATTTCGGCCAAAAAACACAAATGAGATGCGTAATGCGCTCATTTCCCATAGAAATATTAATTTGAATATCCAACTCATTGTTGAAATGGCGCCTCGGTAGTCGAGTTGTTAGCGTGCTCGACTGCCACCCCAGAGGTCCCGGGTTCGATTCCCGGCCAGGCCATGGTCCTTCGCTTTAAAAACCTTTCTAAATTTTCTCTCCTCATTTCTAATCAACTGAAATTAAAATTCATCAATATTTACGAAGTTGTAGTTGATGGTAGAGAAGTTTGTGGATGAGATTGCCTTATAACTTGAATTGACTGAGGTAAAGGCATAACACTTACCTCTGATTCAAATTCACATGTTTCTTTGGCTTTCCACCACGCTTAGAACATTCTACACATGTTTCACTTGATTGCCCTTTCCTTCCCACTAAACTATCACCCTATTTCGAACCAAGGCAGACTTGACTGAATAGGTATTCCACCTGAAATCCTTGGTTCAAAGCTAAAAAAAAAAAAAAAATTTCCCATAGAAATATTAATTTGAATATCCAACTCATTTCAACTCATTTCAACGAAATGAGTAGCAATTGAGATAATTTCACGTTAAACACAGCTCTGAGCATATTAAACTACTTTGTGAACATACCTTTCAAAACAAAATGTAAGAAAAATTTGTGCACAGAAAATTTCATCAAAACAAAATATGAAAATACAACAAAAACAACCGTCAAACAAAATGAGATTTATAAGTGTGAACACTTTTTAATGAGATATTCAAATTTGCTCATTTGGCTTAGGTGTGAACCCATGGTATAATAATATAAGTTAGTATTGACAGTTGCTTGGGCAACGACCATCTGTCAAAAAAAATGTCTAGAAAGAGAGCGTTCAATTATTTCTTATGTTTTCGCCATTGTTTATGTTTCAGCGCTTGCAAATAACCAAACATTTTCTTACAAAATATTGCCTATTTTATTTTATTAATAGTGAGTTATTATTACTAGAACGAAAATAATTTGTAAACTTACTGTGTTTTAAATAAAAAGCCTACATTTGTTGATTTTTCTTATGTAATATCCTATTGGTGTGTGGAGTGCAGCTTTAGTTTTTTTAAATGAACAAAACATGGATGCCAGAACGAAATGCAAGATCACACGTATAGGACAATACTTGTTAGATTTTTCCCACCGCCTGAACAAATATAACGAGTTTTGTATGGAGAATTTTATATGGGCCTAACAGATTTTCTGTTACGACTCGCGTTAAATAACAAGTTAGCTAACAGTTACTGTTCTAGCTGGGAAGTATTATGAAAAACGTAAAACAGTGTTGCCCTCCGTATTATTTTAAATGAAACGAGCGAGTTTTTTATTTCGTGCTCTATTGAAAATAATAAATGATTCGAGCAGTATCATTGAGTAATAATTATACCATAAAAAAATAAATTAATTATATATAATAATTTTATTAATAAAAATTAATAAACCAATAAATAAATTAATTATATAATAAATGAATTTGGCCTCTTCATACTAAACAAAAAGTTAATAGTGGTTTAAATTATTTCTATTCATTAAGGTTTGTTAAAATTTTTAGTAAATGCGTGAGATTATTTTCCTAACCCATATTTTTTAATAAACACCAAATTAATTTAGAGACGAATTTTCAAAAGCTTTTTATTGCCTAATATTTTTTGTTTTAGCTGTTGGTCTCGTAATCTTTTATTTAAATTTTTAATGCGAAAATGCATTCTGCATTTAATAAAAAGTGCCTTCACTGGTGCAGGAAGTGAATTCGCTGCACACAATTCAGCGAGCTTTGTGCGGTAATTCTGGCACACTAGAATACTTTTACCATTGGCTTCGATAAAAATATTTTCCAAGTTTAATTTTTTCAAGAAACAGTGCCGATGGTTTCTTTAGCCAACCCTAGGTAAATTCATCAACCCACGTAAAGGAGGTATCGTTGCTTCTATACTTCTCCAAATTAAGCCGTCGAATAAGGTAGCCGGAAACATATTCCAAAGCGTCTTCGTGGAGTTCATCAATCTCGTCGTTGTTGACTATGCGCTGCAATTCATCCGGAAACTCTTCGCCTTCGATTGAATGCTGGTTGTCAATAATGCCTATTATTTCATTAATTGGTTCTTCATTTTGAAGATGAATTTGATGAAGTGAAATTGATGAATTTGAAGATGAAGCTGAGACCTGGAGCCAATTGGTGTCGCATTGCTCTGTGTTTCCGGTAGAGCTTAGATATTCTGTGTTTCTTGCTATAATAAAAAATAAAATGTGTTAATAAAAACACAAACAGAAATACATTGTATAAATACCTAAAATGTACTTCCTTAGTCGATACTTGAATTCCTTCGGACTGGGATGGTCATGTAGACCACCTTTACATCGCATGGCACCAAAAAAGTTCTCCAAAATGTCTTGATTAAGCCTACTTGTTAAGATGTACTCAATGCTATATCTGCTCCTTAAATACTCATGCAAATCCATGAGAGAGTTGTTGCTGATAACAATTCCCTTTTGAAATGGTGCAAGACCTTGTTTCCCAGGAAGAAGTTTGTTAACCATAATGCTGGTAATTTGGTTTAGGATTTGTGTCTGTGATTCAAGAGCTTTTCCGAATGGCATTTTGCTTGGAATGCCCGATGGAGACAAGAGCTTAGAGTTGTGCAGGTCGAACCAATCATTAATCAGCTGGATGAAATCAGCTGTTGCAGTTGGGTTGTATACCTCCTTTCCAATTGAAAAGCACCTCCTTATCGCATGGGCTGTTGTGTTTGAAAATAGCTGGGCTGCTGGCTTTACTTTTTGTCTGCCTATAATACATTAGTATAAACGATCAAATATTTAAATTGTGTCTTTAGTGCAGTTTTACAAAGTTTGTATATAAATTTACCTGCGCCTTTTACAGACAATTGTTCATCTGTCAGTTTGTACACAATGGAACAATCAGAAACAGAGGCATGCTGCATAACTTCCTTTATTGTTTGTGGTGTTATGATTGTATTTTCAAACAACAGGCCCGAATCCAAAAAGTGATTCCTAACCAGTTTAAGGAGATGGGGAACATCTGCGAATACGAAAATTCGTTCCTCAGAATTAACTGGATTTGGAAACCAAGTTTTGTCTGGAATGAACAATTTAATTAAAAAGAATTCCTTATGATTTTAAATTTATCCTTACTCATGTTAACTTCCAGCTGTTTCCAAAGTGATTGGTTGGATGGACCCATATCAGAGACGACAGCAACAATAGGGAATCCAGCATCATTGACCGACTCAATTATATTGAATAAGAGACTTTTCGTCATTTTGCAGTCGAAGCCATAAAAAACCGTTTGCTTCCACGATGCCTTCAATCCCCGTACTATCGCCATTTGCACATTGTTGCACGGTGCTCTGACCATGTCTGTCGATGGATCATGCTCGTAAAGCGATGCGACTGCCATTTCATCAAATGACAGCACACAAATCCTCTCGTCTAGTTTCAATTCGTGTCCATATTTCATTGCCGCGATTGAAAATTTAAGGACTCCTTCTTCAAATTTAAGTTTTTGAACCCACTTGGCGAGCGTATCCACACATGGCAAGGGAAAGCCTTCTTTATATAGATGCTTATATGCTCTCGACCCTGCAGCTTGCAAAGCAATCGCTTTTGAAATATCCTCCCAGCACCATCGCATAAGTTTTTGTGGATTGCTAAGTTTTAAAAATGTATATAAAAACGTATTTTAAAATATTTTCAATAGGTACTAAAGATATGACAGATTTTAAGAGGATATATTTATTTTTACCTCATCTTTTTAATTTGACCTGGAGAAAAAACTTTTTTTAAATATTCGTGGAGGTTTTTGTACTCTTCATTTTCTTTCTTTAGAGCAGCAACTTCCGACTCTAATTTGGCAATTTTTTTTTAAGTTCTTTTGTCTCCATCGTTTCAAAGCTTTTCATATATTCATCACTATAATACGATCACAATTCCATCATAAGACATTTGAATTACAATAATTTTTCAATAGTAAAAGAAGCATTACAATACCATTTATAAGCAAATATAATGTTTACAGATCAATCACTTTTTTGTGACAGTGTAATACATCTTTCATATATTGTTCTTCCAAATTTTCAAAGCAAATATTCGAAAAATTAAAAATTTCTACCTTACTTGTCACACCCGTAATCAAATTTAAAAATTTTGCTCGAAAGTTTGGTGAAGCTCATTATAAAATATATATACCTTGTTTGCGAGCAGCAGTCCACAAATTACGCTCCAAGTTGTTCAATAATCGCTGGATTTTTACATGACACCGATGTCGTGGCACCTGGCATAAGTCTCCTTCGCTTAGCTTGGACGATAAAATCCGTTGTGAGGAAGTGCTTCTCACAAATCCTTGAGTGATCACCCAAAACAACACCACTGCTTTTTATCCACCGTTGTCGCTTAAATTCATTTTGAGGTGGAGCGTATAATTTTATGTTGTTTTCCTTTCCATTTACCGAACATATTGCACAAACGTTATGATTTTTACTTTCCATTTTGAAATTTAACGATATCACAATTAAAAATAGCGAGCGAGAAAATGTTAGGCGCGTTTTTCTTATTGGAAAATATTGTAAGTACTTACCTACTATAAAACGGTGAACGAGAGCACCAGTAGCTACAAAAAAATCCCTTTACTCACTTAAATACAAAGACAAATAAGCTCAAGAGCACTGAAAGCAAAATCAAAAAATCCCTTTTTCATTTTGAATGTGTTTACACTACTTGTATATGACACTAGATGCCTTAGTCTTGGCAGCGCAGTCGTAATTTATAATAATTGTATCATGGTTTTCTATTTTCTTTTCTTTTTTTTTCGTTCTCTAATTTATACTATTTTTGACAGTTGGCGCACGACGAAAGAACTGTCACTCCTACCTTGTATAATTGTATCATGGTGTGAACATAGTATAAGCCTACTTGAAACCTCAGCCTACTTGAAACCTTCAGTGGACTACTTGGACAAAAATGTATGAGTTTTTGTTTTAAAATTGAAGATGGCGGATAGGGTTGCCACCTAATTTTTGTATTTTTACGAATTCGGTGTTGGGGCGAACACTAGGTAAAAATGAGTCGCTGAATCCGAATCCTCCAGAATTTAAAAATTGTGAAATTTTTGAAAAACATATTAGGTGGCAGCCTTATCAGCTATCTTAAATTTTAAAATTCTGACATCAGATTCGAAATCAGCGATCCCCTAAAACTATTAGATAATGTTTCAAACTCTTAAAAAAACATATTATAAGGTAGCAACCCTATTGTTAAAAATTTCATAATTTTTAAATTCTGACAACGGATTCGGATTCAGCGACCCATTTTTACCTAGTGTTCACCCCAGCGCCGAATATTTAAAAAAAAAAATAATAAATAACTGGCGATTTCAGCCCTTGAAAGGGCTTCGACCTAGCTTCTTATGATCAATTGTGTTGTGCGTGTTATTAAGTTTATACACAATTGACCGAGAAATGGACCTACAGGCTTAACGCCGACTCCGAACGGCGATGAACGGAATGTTCTTATTCTCAAGAAGCTTTACATGGCATTTTGATTACTCTCTGAGGTTTGCCATTGTCTGCAGAGAGGTGGCGGCAGTACAGAAAAATTATTTTTAATTCAAATAATTTTCTGTCGCTGCTGGGGTTCGAACCTGTGTCTCCAGGTTCGTTGACATAGCGGCCACGCACTCTAACCAACTACGCCACGGACGCCACGGCAACCCTATCCGCCATCTTTAATTTTAAAATTCTGAAATTGAATTCGAAATCAGCTACCCTTAAAACTGCTAAACACGAAATCTACAGAATACTAAATGGTCTTAATGCGCTTAAGTTTTTACTACAGTTGATTGAATTATTTGGATTCTTAAAATAATTGGATACTTGTGAGCTTACAAGTTTTTGACGATCGTTTCAAGCCTTTCAACTTTCAGACCCGACAAAGCAACTCACAACAAGTCAAGTCAACGAAAAAGCAGGGATATGACTTGTGTCTGTTTGCTATTTTTGTAAGCAGGCTAGAGCTTGGTTTTTCAAGTATGGATAAATTCAATATTTCAAGTACTTGAAGTTGCTTGAACTTCAAGTAGGGTTGTGCAGTTCTCTGTTACCAACCTTAACCTGAAAACCGATAAAATTTACCCAAATGTCTATTAGCTCTCTTGAAAAATTGAGCCGAATTTTCCTACCGACGAAGGCAAAAAGCACAAAGGGAAATGTACACTTCTGCTCCATCTTCAATTTTAACTAGTAATAAATGATCTTCGACTGGGCCGAAGTTAAAATACCCCCACGGCCGAACCAAAGTATATTCAAAGTCTTAAGCAGTTAATAAAATGCTTATTTGTTAAAACATTTTCTTCATAGTTTTAATAGAAAATATTCGCTTTTGTTTTTTAATAAAGTCACTTTATATGGAAGGTGGGCATTGTTTTCACTTGATTTGGCTGAATTTCATACACAGAGTACATATTTAGGGTATTCACAAGGTCTCATAAAGTCAAGTGTCTTAAGTTGAAAACATAAAAATTTACAACTAGTGTGAACAACCTCTTATAACTTATTGTGCTATTTCAACTCTCAATCAATTAAAATAAATATTTGTTATCACAATGCAAAAGAAAGCGAAAAAGATAAAATAATAGCCGATTTGTTCAAAAAGCATATTTTGGAAGTTATAATTGAATACGACACTCAATAAACATAGCTTTTAGGGTTGTAATATTTTAGTACTATTTTTATATGGAAGGCAACAACTACATTTTTAAACTAGTGTAAAATTTTATAACATTATGATTATATGACATAATAGCACACCTTGTGAATACCCTAATTATATATCAAACGTCATATGCAAAATTGCAAGTACTACATTAATTTTTGTGGAATTTAGTGATTTTACATTTTGATAAAGTCACTTTGTATGGGAAGTGGGCGTGAATTTTATCCGATTTGGTTGAATTTCATACTCAGTATAGTGGATACATCCGTAGATTTAACTTGATAGTGTATATAGATGCACTGTCATCCTTGTCCTTATTCTTGTCTTTATTCTTGTCCCTATCCTTCATTTATTCCCAAAATTATCTTCATTCTTATCCTTATGCTTATATTTGTTCTAATAACTGCCCTTATTTCTTGTTTTAATCCATGTCCAAATTCCAGACCTTATCCTTGTTCAAATCCTTTTCTAATTCTACTCCCACTTCCTCTCTAAGTCTTTGTCCAAGGTTTGTTCTGTGTTCAAATTGTTGTTCTATTCCTTGTTCTATTCCTTGTCCCATTTCTTGTCCTAATACTTTTCCCAATCTTGTCCCAAATATTGTTTTAGGTATGTATGTCTCAATTTTTGGTTTTTGCGAAATTAAATTTTTCGTAGCACTTCTGCTCACCACGTAAAAACCTGACGACGTAAATTTTTTGACGTAGAATACGTCATTCTCGGAGGTAAGTAGGGTGGTTGATAGTGATCAGGTGTCGGTATTTATATCACAATTTGAGCCTTTGGTGTGCCTAAAGTACTGATCGTACAATATTGATGTTAGCACTTGTTGGTCTGCTTGATCCTCATTGGGCGAAAAAATCATGTTTGAACTATCTAACTTAAATAAATTTTACACAATTACATGAAATATAAAGCCAACATTTGATGTTTTTGTTTGCTTAAACTTGCTACCTATTTATCGACAGTTTCCGGTTTTATCGACAAAACCATAAAATTTGTATGAGAGACCCCCTAAGAAGTGGTCGGAGGGAATAGGTGTCGAAGGCAAAAATGTTCCTTTTGTAAAAGTAATGGGGGTCGGTGATACATATTAACCCTTTTCGGCACTCTTTTAAAGGTCATATACTCAGGTGTATGGAATATAAACAAAAACCATAAAATTTGTATAGGAGCCCCCCTAAGGAGTGGTCGGAAGGAATAGGTGTCAAAGCCAAAAATGTTCCTTTTGCAAAACTAATGGGGGTCGGTGATACATATTAACCCTTTCCGGCACTCTTTTAAAGGTCATACGCTCAGGTGTATGGAATAAATATACAAAAACCATAAAATTTGTATCGGGCCCCCCTAAGAAGTGGTCGGAGGGAATAAGTGTCAAAGGTAAAAATGTTTCTTTTGCAAAAGTAATGGGGGTCGGTCATACATATTAACCCTCTTCGGCACTCTTTTAAAGGTCATATGCTCAGGTGTATGGAATAAATATTTTGCTAAATATTTTTTAAAAAAGATGTCATCAAAAGCGAATTGAATAATTCTACGTCTTGTGTTACGACATAGTCGAAACTACTGTATCTTCCCAACAAACAAAATGATTCACTAATGTTTTCGTTTACGAATCGCATTCTCGTACATTTCATTCATTAGCAATTATTAAATGCGATTCACTTATAATATCGCGAGCGGGAGAAATTCCTCCTTCGTTAACGAAGCGTCAAATTCGAAAAAAGGAATTCATTAACGATTCGCCAAAACTATAAGAAGCAATTCGTTAACGAGTCTTCAAAAATAAAGAAAGCAATTCGATAACGATTCACCGAGACGAATCTTATCTTATCTTAATGACAGAAATTTTGAATTAAAATTATATTGTGCACTTGGTATGAACCAGAACTTTCAAATGATATAAGTTTCATTCGAATTTGTTGTCTTTAAAAGGGGTATAAAGGAAAGTAAAATTTTGTGTTTACGTATTAATATATAAGATAGCAATAACAAATTTTTTGTTTATTAAATAAGAAGCAGAAACTAAATATCGGTAATAATTGGGGACATAAGAATTAGTTCACGAATCGTTAAACATAACTGAAGTCACTCGGTATCGCTAAAACTGAATATAGTCGCTAAAAATAAAAGTAATGGTTCGTAAATAAATTGCTAAAAATTAGAGAAGCAAATTGCTATCGAATCGCTTAAATTTAAAGAATTGATTCACTAACGAGTTATAAAATTGTTGAAAGGCGATTCGATAGCGAATCGTTGAGACTGAAAAAAAATATTTAATTAGAAAAAAATTGTTTCTTTGTTTAGATTGGGCTAAAAACATCTTCAATGGAATTTAACAAAGTCATAATTTCAATCGGTGCTTTTTTAAACATCAAGCCAACCTATGATGCAGTCGTATAGAAACTATTCGAAAACAATTAAAAAAAAAGTTTCATAAGCGATTCGTTAACGAACCACTCCTCGCCAAAGTGTTTATTGGGTTTTATTAGTTTGTTTTTGTTTTGTTTATTAAAAATGTGTTACTCAAGTTCGTTGGTTTGTCCGTTTTTTTTTTTTTTAATATATGTACATTAGCGTGGCCGTTATTTTTTTTTTTTAATTTCTTATACTCTCTCCCCCCAAATCGGTTCAGTTTTATGTAAAAAAAAATACAAAAAAGTTTCAAAGCGATTAGTTGTGTTTAAGGGGTGTCGCCCGCCATCGCAAGTTGGCCATCAAAGCCCATTTATTCAAATGTAGTTTGTTTGTATATGAGTATCTTTTTAAAAAACATTTTACAAGAATATGATGTATGGCAATATTTTAGCTCTTTTAGTCAACAACATTAGCCTCAAAGAAAGTTTTTTGCTAAAATTAATATTTTAGAAAATAACCAACAAAATACCAAAAATTATATGTACCAAAATGAAATTTATATGGAAATTATTTGTTCTAAGCATGTGCGGTAAAAGCTTATGCCTATTAAATTATTTCATACATAGCTATACTACGTATAGTCAAAAGAAAACTAAACAAAAGCAAAATTATTGAGTTATATTAAAAAATTTATAACTCTTGACTTACAGTAGATTTCTAGAGTTCGAAAACCGGCGACGATAGTCGCTAACAACCTGCAGTACAAATTGTTTTTGCTCTTCATTTCTTGTAAAGAGCTTATTATACTCCTCCGTCAACTTCACTCCTCTTTCGGCGGTATCATTGATGACTCTTAATTTTTTTAATGTTTTTACCGCTGCGCAGGCCATTCGGACGGAGTTAATGTCATGAAAGACGTATTAATTTGAAATCTCTCAAAAAAATTTCTTGTTTGAGAAGAAACAAACTGCTCAGCCCACCACTAATGAATTTTGAAACCGTTTGTTTTTCCATTGTGGCGCGGTTAAAGTTAATTTGTTTTTCTTTTTCAATAGTCAAAGCAGCGACCATATTTTCTTTTGTTGCATCTACGACATTGTTGTCAAAAAACGCAAATGCAATAGCCTCCCCATTTAAATACCATAACTGGTTTTTGAATTTTTTGACGGCAACCTGCGAGATTCCTAAATCAATATTTTCAAAATCTTTTAGTTTTGACAAAACATTTAAGTCGGTGTATGGTGCTTGTATTGCTAAGGGAGCAGAAAACCAGGCTTCAACATATACGGCGACAATAAAAATGCAAATTTGACGTAGTCCAATGCTTTCAGATTCTGTCAAGTTAAACTCTTCACGAAACAAATATATTTTCAAGCTGTAAATAGCACCCGGTGATGATAAGCACCCGGTAAACGAATTATTACACTGTTTGGCGGTTTTTTAGGTTCTCACCCAGGAATAGCAAGGTAAGTTCTAGTAACTCCTTATAATCCTCTCTAGGTTGTACTTCTTGTAAGATTGTGTTAACAAAACTTACAACCCGAGATTTTTTGTTTTTCAAATAATTATTTACCACTTCATCTTGCATTCCTTGCTGCCAGTTGTTAACGTTTAATTTTGGCTATGCATTTTTAAATTTTTCAAATATTGTTACGTTAGGGCTTGACTGATTTTGAAATTTTTCCTCAAACACACTTCTCAGTACAACTTCATAAATGTGGTCGCTTCATAAAACTTCATAAAAGAAAATATGGTCGCTGCTTTGAATATTGAAAAAGAAAAACAAATTAACTTTAACCGCGCCACAATGGGAAAACAAACAGTTTCAAAATTCATTAGTGGTGGGCTTGAGCAGTTTTTTTCTTCTCAAACAAGAAATTTTCGAACTCTAAGAAATCTACTGTAAGTCAAGAGTTATAAATATTTTAATATAACTCAATAATTTTGTTTTTGTTTGGTTTTCTTTTGACTATACGTAGTATAGCTATGTTTGAAATAATTTAATAGACATAAGCTTTTAACGCACATGCTTAGAACAAATAATTTCCATATAAATTTAATTTTGGTACATATAATTTTTGGTATTTTGTTGGTTATTTTCTTCATTATTTTCTAAAATATTGATTTTATCAAAAAACTTTCTTTTAGGCTAATGTTGTTGATTAAAAGAGCTAATATTGCCATACATCATATTCTTGTAAAATGTTTTTTTAAAAAGATACTCATATACAAACAAATTACATTTGAAAAAATAGGCTTGAAGGCCAACTTTGAGGGGCGGGCGACACCCCTTAAACACAACTTATCGCTTTGAAACTTTTTTGTATTTTTTTTTACATAAAACTGAACCGATTTGGGGGGAGAGAATATAAGAAATCAAAAAAAAAATTTTCTCCATACAACTAACGGCCACGCTAATGTACATCGATAACTCCTAAAGCCCTTGCCCGATTTCCGTAATTTTTTGTCAACAGATGTATATCATAAACGCGGAGGTCCTTTTTAAAAAAAGTGGGCGATATTTGACGAAGGGGCGTGTCACTATTAGATAAACACTGTATTTCAGTTAATATTGACACTAAAAAAAAAAAAAAAAAAAATAAATAACTGGCCATTTCAGCCCTTAAAAGGACTTTGACCTAGCTTCTTAAGATCAATTGTGTTGTGCGTGTTATTAAGTTTGTACACAATTGATCGAGAACCGGACCTACATGCTTAACGCAGACTCCGAACTGCGATGAACGGAATGTTCTCGTTCTCAAGAAGCTTTACATGGCATTTTGATTACTCTCTGAGGTTTGCCATTGTCTGCAGAGAGGTGGCGGTCGTACAGAAAAATTACTTTAATTCAAATAATTTTCTTTCGCTGCTGGGGTTCGAACCTGGGTCTCCAAGGTTCTTTGACATAGCGGCCACGCACTTTAACCAACTACGCCACGGACGCCACAATATTGACACTAAGGTACTGAAATTTACAGTAAAAAATACTGGAGTAGGCAGAATTATTACAAATTACGGTCAATAAAGTAAGCGTTATTTGACAAAGGGGTGTGGTCATATTAGAAAAACACTGTATCTCGAATAGTATTGACACTAGGGTACTGAAATTAAGGCATAGTTATTACAAATTACGGTCAAGAAAGTGGGCGTTATTTACCAATAGGGTGTGGCAATATATGAAAAACTCTGTATGTCGAATAATATTGACACTAGGGTACTGAAATTTAGTACATGGGCCGACTTCAAAGCTTTTATGTACATAAAGCAATTAATATATTGATGAAAATAAAACAAAATAGAAAAAATGAAAATTAAAGATTTCCAATATTATAATACATTTAAATAACTTTTAAAATATGACCAAGGGGAAAAGTTATTTAAAATTATTTTTTACTTTGTAGTGATTTTGAAGTCGGTTTTTTTGTTTTGTTAAAAAGTTTTTATTGTTTTATCATATTTATTGTTCAGCAGTGTTGCCATTTTAGCTATTTTGTAGCTAGATTTCGCTTTTTTTTTCTCATTCAGCTCCAAAAATTGTGTTTTAGCTCCTAGCTACTTTTTTAGCTTCTTATTTTTCGAATTTAGTTATTTTTAGCTACTACTTTTTTTTTGGTTAAAAAATGCAATATTTTCGTAATTTTGTGACATCTCTACCTTATACATACGATAAAATCCAATGGAAAAAACTTCACACTTATCCATGCACTAAAGTATCGTCTTCTATTGATTTTTGGATAGAAGTAAGAGAACGGAAGGGTGCTTTAATCGAAAACCCTTTCTCTGATCTTACTAAAGTCGTTTTTTTTTTTTTACTTTTACCGTTAAGCAACGCTGAAAAAGAGAACGTTTTCAATAATGAGTCTTATAAGAACAAAATAAAGAAATTTAATTAAATTGTTAATGTCAAATTCCACAGTATGTTAAGCCCATCATTTGTATCACGAAACAAGGCATGAACGACAAAAAAGAAAAAATCAGCACTACTTTCTTCTATATATAAACCTACATATTGCTTATCGTGTTTTGCTTATCGTTGGTAAGCCTATTTCGTGATACAGAATGAAGGTGTAAGATATATCTTAAAAAATAAACAAATGCTGCCACGATTACATTATAAATGACGATCTCGTAAAATTTATGAAACGGGAAGATATTTACAAAGATGAAGATTCTGATAGTTCAGATAATAATAGTAATGATAGTATGGAATTTGAGATCTGAACTGATGGTACACACCTGGTATATGGTATCGTATACACCTACAAAACTGTGCTTGCATATAAATATTAATACATACATATATGTATTTATTTAAAACTAGACTTTTTGGCCTTTTTCTTGTAATTCATTTTTGTTTTAATTAACACATAACCGTTTTAAAAAAATATTAGTACATTGAAAGTGTATTTTACTGATCAAAATGTACCTTAGCATATGATATATATTCCTTTTGTTGTTTAATTTAGGTACACAAAATTTAAAAAAAAAAAAATTTTAAGTGAATGAATAAAATATAGTAACCGAGTTGTTTTTAAAAACTAGCTTCTTTTTTTTGCTACAAAAAAAATTGTTTAGCTCTTTTTAGCTACTTTTTGTAGCATTTTTAGCTACACCCTCAAAAATTTTCTGGCAACACAGTTGTTTAGCATATGCACTCCAAGTAACCAAGTAAATGTCTGAGTGACTCTCTGAATGTAATGCACTCGAATTATAAACAACTGTGCAGTAAACTTCCCAACTTTGACGTCTTCACACACCTATCCGACGATCTAGCTAGAGTAGAGTCCACGAGCAAAGCAAATAACTCTGACATCTCAACTATTTCTAAGAACCTCAGAGCATTAACTGAAATAGTAAGAGATAGTGAGAAAGCTTTGCATTGTGATAAGGCGATCAATGAGCTAAAAAAATAAGTCAAAAATAGCTTTGAAATCCTTAAAAATGATGAATCTACCAAAAACATAATGAGTAATCTTACTTCCTTGCGGTATGATATGGATATTGCACTTCAAGCTACATCAAGTAAAGCGAAATTAACACCTCTGCAGCCTGATCCCATGTTTGAAATACTATTTCAAAAAATGAATGACATAAGCGATGATCTAGATGTGTTTCGAGTGACGCTCGCAGATATAGCGGATGAAGTAAGATTAGCGCCCAATAGAGTTGAATCCCCACCACCACAGATGCTTCAACATAACTCCTCCTCTATTTTCGAAGAAATCACGATAGCGTCCGCCATCAGTTGCCTCTTTACCTACTACTCAACATAATATAACTCTTGACTCTTCCATTGCCTCAGACACCCCCTTGTTAACAACACCAATCGCTGCTCCTCGAAGAGTTATCGAACGTTTTGGAACTTCGTGGACAATACCAGAATGGGAAAGCCGTCTGCAAAAGCTAAAGTCGATCAACCAAAGTGAGGCTATCACATTATTTATTAGAGGTTTCCCAGCCAATGCAAGTATATCCTGGGTGCGTAAATACTTTTTTAAAAAGTTCCGCTTTACCATATCCGAATGCCAAAAAAAATCTCCAATTCGTGCCTAGCTAAGCAGTTTTAAATTTAACTTACCTTCTAAATACGCTTGGATGGTCCTGAGTCCTACCGGTGGTATGCAAAAACACGGAACTGTACTAATATCTAAGTGGATGGACAAACCTTGCAGAACCTGGAAACCGAGAAATATATCTAAGTCAAACGTATATCCAATTAGTAATACAACTAAGTCTAATCTTAATATAAGTTCTAATTCTAGCAAAAACACTAATTCTAACCCTAGAATAAGCAATAGTTATAAGCCCAAAAAAACATCTTATGGTATTCCAAACTCCAACTTAAATTCTAATCCTAATTATTGCACTACGAAACCTACACATATCAGAGAACACAATACATATCTTCATCCTTCCACTAGGACTAACGTATCAGTGGAGAAAATGTTACATAAGCCCCATCACAGCCCTGCCCCCAACTGGGAACTAAAAACCAATATTTTTTCAACCTTCTCTTCACAAATCAGTCATAAGCCCACATCGGTTAACTATGATAATAATTCCGTTTCAAAAAAAATTCATCATCAAAACAACAAACCTCAAACTACTCGTCGCAATCGCGTTTCTTTCAATCTGAACCCAATCGCTGACCCACCTTCTAATAAAAATAATCCGCAAATTCTCAACACACTTTATCCTAACTTTGTTCATTCGCATACTTTAACCCCTCCATTGTCTGCTCCTATCACAAGTGCACCCTCAAACCAAGTTTGTAGCCCTAAGTCCTTCTTAGACCCTCTCTTACCTCCAAGGGTTAAACTGACTGAGAACTCCTGTGCAGATACCGAGAGCAGATATGCCCTTTCTCGCCTTAGAGAGAATAGTGTTTACAACAACGTTCGTGTATTTCTCGCATACATACATAAAGCCCCTGACTCAACATGTATAGAAGGCAAGACCAAGACTAATCTCAAAGTCTTGATACAGCAAGAAGGTCTGCCAACTGAGGTAAATGACTTGCGTCACTTATTCAATTGCTTTCATGAGCAACTTGGCCTGACAAATCACCAAGTAAAGGAGGATCTTGATACCTATGGTGCTCACGTCCGATCGAAACACGTCTCATATCTTCAAAAGTCACGTAAAGAATAGCAACAATACTATTCCTAACCAACCTACTGATCGCAGCCCAATATTTGTGTCTCTCTATTACCAAAATGTGAGAGGACTGCGCACAAAAACTTCCTCAGTATTCCTGAACTCTCTGAAACTTCCCTATGATATATTTGCTCTCACCGAAACTAATCTCTGCCAAAATTTCAAGGATCAAGAAGTTTTTGCGTCCGATTTTGTAGTGTTCAGAGACGATGGACTAGACAAAGACGATCATTCCTCTGGCCGCGGTGTCCTTTTGGCAATTAATAATCGTTATGATTCAACGTTAGTTCAGAATTCACATACTGCAAACTTTGAATTTATTTGTGCCAAAATCAGTATCGCTAAGCGTAATTTATACGTTATATGCTGTTATATTCGCCCGTCTCAACCAACCACTGGCTATCAGTTGGCAGTAGATGCTATAGATTCTATTTTAGATCTCATGGATCCACTTGATACCGTAATATTTTTGGGTGACTTTAACCTCCCTAATCTTCAGTGGGTTTTATCAGATGATGAATGTCACTTCTTCCCCTCAAATCTAATATCCGAAAAAGAAATTCTCTTTACTAGTTGCCTCTCCGACTCCGGACTCTTCCTGTTAAGTGGAGTAACTAACTATATGGGTAGACAACTAGACCTTGTTTTTTTCATCAGAAGTTGAAAACTGTACAGTTTCTGCAAGCAACCACCTACTTTCTACACTGGATCAGTACCATCCACCTCTTTCAATTACCTTTTCCTACAATAATACTAACATAAACACACACTCCGAGCACTTGTACAGTTTTAACTTTCGGACAACGGATTTTGAAAAACTAGAATCACTTCTCGGTGGCATTGATTTCCCTTACCTTCTTGAAAATGCTAATGAAGATATCGACAATGCTGTCGGCTTTTTCTATGGCATAATGTTTAACTGCTTCACACAATCTGTTCCCTTTACAAGGCAGAAGAGCTTTTCGTCTTCGCCTCCCTGGTATAATAAAGAGCTACGTTCACTTCGGAATAAAAGAAACAAACTTTGGCGTACATATTTAATATCTAGATCTTCTGCTGACTTCACGAGATACCTTAACGTTTACAACCATTTTTCTTATCTTTGTGATCTTCTTTACGAATCCTATCTAAACCATATCCAAACCAAACTTATCACTGATCCAAAAAAGTTCTACCAGTTCATTAATATCAAGAGAAAATCAGATAATTACCCGTCCACCCTTAAATTTTCAGACAAATTTTCGGACGACTCTGAAATAATTGCAAATCTTTTTGCAAGTTTTTTCAGTCAGTCATTTACCAATCATAATGATGTACTGGACTCTAAATACTTCTCTTCTTTAAAAAATTGTGCCCAAACGTCTTTAGTTTCGGTTAATATTACACTAGCTAATGTGATCGAAAAATTACGAAATTAAAAGGACGATTACTCTCCTGGACCCGATGGCTTGCCTGCTATTGTTTTAAAAAAACTTTCAAACACTTTAGCTTATCCCCTTTTAGTTCTTTTCCAGCTCTCTATCTCTCAATCAATTTTTCCTAAGTTTTGGAAGAATTCGTACATTATACCTCTGCACAAAAAAGGGCCTAAAAATGATATCACAAACTATAGACCCATTGCAAAAATATCATGCACACCCAAAATATTTGAAAGTATACTCTACGACATTATGTTTTTTCACTGTAAGTCTATCTTCTACCCTAACCAACATGGCTTTCTGAAGGGAAGATCCACTACTACCAACCTCACAGAATTCGTCTCGAATACCCTATGTTCTTTGGAAAGTGGTTATGAAGTTGACGTTGTCTCAACTGACTTTAGCAAAGCATTCGATAAAATCTCGCACACAGTCATCCTTCGTAAGCTAAAAACTTTCGGCTTTCAACCCCCGTTTATTGCTTGGATTAAATCTTACCTTGAGTAACGTCGATATAATGTCATCTTTAGGTTTTCAAAATCAGAGTTTTTTACAGCAACTTCTGGCGTCCCTCAAGGCAGCCACCTTGGTCCTTTGTTATTCGTCTTAACAATAACCGATGTCGATGAGGTCATCAAATACTCAAATCTTTCTGTTTATGCTGATGACATGAAAATCTATCAACGCATACATACTAATGCTGACTCAACCCGCCTTCAAGATGATCTAATCAGTTTTTCTACTTGGTGCCAAAAAAACTTCCTGAAACTCAACACCAACAAATGCCAAGCTATGACATACTCGCGTAAGAGACCCCAATCTCCATCGCGAACTTATTACATATTTGGCGAGCCGATTCCCTTAGTCAGTTCTTTGCGAGACTTGGGTATAATTTGCGATAAAGAACTTAATTTTCGATCCCATATCGATAATATCATTAGTAGAGCCAACTCTACTCTTGGTTTTGTAAAACATTGGTCCAGGGAATTCTCTAACCCATATGTTACAAAATCTCTCTACCTAACCTTTGTGAGGCCGATACTCGAATATGCTAGCCAAGTTTGGTCACCGCTCTATGTTTCTCAATCGTTGCATATTGAAGCTGTACAGCGTAGATTCCTTCGATTTGCGTTACGCGGCCTCCCTGGTTCCGACAGTTTCAATCTACCTCCTTATGCTGATCGTTTGATGTTGATTAACATGCAATCTCTTGAAAAACGCAGAGTGGTTGCCGATGTCCTCTTCATCCATCAACTACTAGACGGCACCATTAACTGCCCTACACTGCTCCAATTGATAACCCTTAATACCAACCCACGCTATCTAAGGTCTGTACCTCTCTTCCACCTCAACTTTCATCGCACCGTCGCATGGATGTGGCGAACCTATAACTAGGATGCTTCGTCTGACCAACAATTTGATCAATGAATTCGACTTCCATCTCAGCAGATCCGAACTCCGAAATATCCTTCTTAACTCAAACCCCCTTCCTCCCTCTTAAATAAATTGTGATATCTTTTTCTCATACGTCTTGTGGGCAGACTATAGCCCACGTAAATGTAAATTCCCTACCTTACAAATAAAAAAAAAAAAAAAAAAAAAACCCTAGGATTAAGAAATTAATGTTAAGTATCTGCTTGTATTAAGCTCATAATAAATAAATAAATAAATAAATAACGATTCTATGCAACTCTATTGAGGTCTCCTGACTGCTTAAATATTTTGTCTATTTTTGTCATGAGCATGGTAGAATTATAAGGTAGGGCCGACTCGGAGAGGAATGAAGTAGAAAGCAGAGAAAAGCGAGCTAGTTGTCAAAATCAGCTGTTTATCTCGAGTTTATGTTCATGTTTCGCAGTTAATTTTAGATGAAACTTGTTACAGGCTTTTTTGCAAATTGAACACTTCCACGACATTTTATAGTTTTATTTACACTGTTTTTATAATATTTTAACTCAAATTACTACAAACTTAACACATCCCTGCAAGAAATGGGTCACCGAAACTCCAACACAATCATATAAATTTGTCTGTTTACAACCACATTCTCATACTCGTTTCAGTGCCAAAACTTGTGAAACAAGGAAGAAAATATGAACATTTTAGCCAATGCATATAGAGAAAGGAAAAAGGTATCATCATTGAAAAGCATGTCAAATTTTTGCCTGTCTGCCATTGTATTGTATCATTATTTTTAATTCAACAACTGAATAGTTTCAGAATTTCAAAAACGAATTGATAAGTTAAAAATTAATTTGCTTCCCAGCAAACATTATGACTCTCAAAAGAGTCTTTTAAGACTCATATAAATGAGCGTTTATCGTCATAATGAGTACATTTTCGTAGGTTGTGGGCCTCAAAATATGATTCATAATAATGACTGTTTTATGACTCATTTAATACTCAAAATTAAGACGCTTTTAAGACTCATATATAATGCTCTTTTAAGACTCATTTTAAATACTCTTTTAAGACTCATAACAATGACTCTTTTAGAACTCATATAAATTAGTCTTTTTGGACTCAAAATTAAGACTCCTTTAAGACTCATTTTAAATACTCTTTTAAG
The DNA here is from genome assembly GCA_943735915.1 of Pherbina coryleti. Classification (NCBI taxonomy): domain Eukaryota; kingdom Metazoa; phylum Arthropoda; class Insecta; order Diptera; family Sciomyzidae; genus Pherbina; species Pherbina coryleti. Next base: position 57,346,870 of record OX030952.1, on the reverse strand, counting down.
ACTCATAATAAGGACTCTTTAAAGACTCATAATAAAGACTCTTTTATAACTCATATAAATGAGTCTTTTTGGACTCAAAATTAAGACTATTTTAAGACTCATTTTAAATACTTTTTTAAGATTCATAATAGAGACTTTAAATAAATACTTTTTTAGAACTCATATATGTAAATGTCTTTTGGACTCAAAATCAAGACACTTTTGATAGTCATATTTAAGAATCATGGAATGGAATTTTAAAGACTCATACTGAGGATTCTTTCAGAACTCATAGACGTAATTATGATCCATTTAGACTGAAATATATTTTTAGATTCAAATTTATTTAAAATATTTGATAGTTGAAAAATAAAAAAAAAATTACAACAATATCTTTTTTCAAATATTTCAAATAAAAAGTAATGGTAGAAAAATTTTTAGTAATTTTACAATCATATAAGACTTCTGTATGAGTCTTTTTATTGCGTACTCATAAAACACGCATAAAAAATACTATTTTTTTAGTCTTATTTTTGAGCAATCATTTTAGAATCATATCAAGGACTACTTTATGAGTCTTTTTATTGCGTACTCATAACACACGCATAAGAAATACTCTATTTAGAGTCTTATTTCTGAGCAATCATTTTACAATCATATAAAAGACTTCTGTATGAGTCTTTTTATTGCGTACTCACAAAACACGCATAAAAAATACTATTTTTTTAGTCTTATTTTTGAGCAATCATTTTAGAATCATATCAAAGACTCCTTTATGAGTCTTTTTATTGCGTACTCATAACACACGCATAAGAAATACTCTATTTAGAGTCTTATTTCTGAGCAATCATTTTACAATCATATAAAAGACTTCTGTATGAGTCTTTTTATTGCGTACTCATAAAACACGCATAAAAAATATTATTTTTTGGGTCTTATTTTTGAGCAATCATTTTAGAATCATATCAAAGACTCCTTTATGAGTCTTTTTTTTGCGTACTCATAAAACACGCATAAGAAATACTCTTTTTAGAGTAATTTTTTTGAGGTACTCAGAAAATGTTTGCAGGGTTGTTATAACTTTTTGACTAAAACGCTTGTTAGTTTGTGCGTGATCAGCGGTGGCAAACAAGGCGGCTCAATTTCAAAAATAAACGCAAGAAACTGACGAAATCTATTTTCGCTGTGCAGTGGTAAGTTGTAATCTTCTTTGCCTTTTTAATTGTTTTCGAAGTTTTCTACAGTTTTTCATTACCACAGTACCCGCTTCGATTTGCTACCCTTTTTCACAAGCTTTGATGCATGTAACTGAAGGCTCACAAAGGTGAAATGCAAGCAAAAGTACCCGAGGACGATCTGACCCAGTTAGTGGTGGCAAACAATGCTGCAATTAACGAATATAAAAACAATAAAACAATAAAAACAACAATATAAAAACAAATGAAATATGAAACTTAAGTTTATGGGAAAAAAAATTATATAATAAATATAAAACATATGTTTTAAGACAACAACGAATTACATACATTGTTATTTTTAAAGAAGAACGTTAGATAAAACTGATATATACGTTATATCAAATGGTTTCATATAACTGAGTTTTCGGTTAGATCTATCTGGTGAGATTTGGTTACCAATAACCTGTGTTCATATTAACAGTAACGAGAGAGAGCGAGAAGGCTATATTTCGATGGTATTATAAATTTAAACAAAAACCAACCTGTGAGAAAGGGATGCCACATCACACGTAGATATACATGTGTTTCAGTTACTTTCTTCCCGAGGCTCTTCCTAGCATAACCGAAACTTTGCATGAAGAGGTAACCGAATTTTCAGTTAAGAAAAACCGTCTTTTTTTAGTTAAATAACCGATAGTCTTCTTGTAGGGATGTGTCTGCACTGTTTAGAACTTGAAAACATCATCCTTTTTGTTTCATTTGACATTTCTACTTCATCATTTTGACAACTAGTCAACTTTTTCATTTTCCACTCTTCGTTGACGCGTGAGGGCACTAAGCGAGTCGGCCCTACCATGGTATAATAATTACAAGGTAGCATTGACAGTTGCTTGAGAAGCCATCTCCTGTCAAAAAAAAAAAAAAAACTCAAAAAGAGAGCGCTCATAATTCGCCATTGAAAACACAGACAATGTTGAAATCGTTCAAGTGAAAAAAAAAACCTACAGATGCATTTATTGAAGAAGAGAAAATAAGCAGTTGTCAATGCTACCATGGTAGAATTATAAGGTAGGGCTGACTCGGAGACGAATGGAGTAGAAAGCAGAAAAAAGCGGGCTAGTTGTCAAAATCAGCTGTTAGCTTCGAGTTTCTTTATGTTCATGTTTCGCAGTTGATTTTAGGTTACATTTTTTACAAGCTTTTTTTCAAATTTAACACTTACGCGGCATTTTATAGATTTATTTACAATGTTTTTACAATATTTCCATTCAAATTAACACAAACTAAACAACTTAACACGCATTATTTACAACTTGAAAACATAATATTTTTATTTCATTTGAGGTTTCTACGAACTTGGCCATTTTGACAACTCGCCAACCTTTTTATTATCCACTCTTCGTTGACGCGTGAGGGCACTGAGCCACTCGGCCCTACCCAGAGACTATATATTCATTATCATTCTCACAATTTGAATTGCGAGAATGAAACTTATGGGTCAGGAACTTCATTGACAATATTCTTGCTGAGAGGTATTGTACTTCTCTCACGGATGGATCGGTGTTGTTGCCTAGCTGTGATCTAAGCACAGCAAAGAAATTTTCCACGCTATCCTGATTCAATCTTCCAAGCATCACAAATTTAACATTGTGATCTTGGAAGAGATCATCTACCAAGTAAAGCATTGATCGCAATGTAAAAATTAAGCCAGAAATACATTTGTTTCTGTTCTGGCTTTTGCTTGGTAGTTGTAGCGTTTCCAAAAAACAAATGAATTGCTTAATTTTTTTTACTTTGTCACAGTCTCTTGTGACCGGACGCCTATTAACGTTTTTATTGCGAAAATTTTTGCTATCACAATAGTCAAATGCATCATTGCAGTTCAGAACAAAATGCAAAGTTGCTTCAGCATTCTTCTTATGTGCTTCTTTGGTAAAAAGATTTCGATACAAAATGCCATCAATCCGGCTTGAAGAAGCATATTGTAAAGTCCTGCATTGCACACTCAAATCGTTCAACTCCAGGGTGGTTCGACGAAAATGGTAGTTGTTTTGAGCACAGGCAAACCATTCTAGATTTTCTGATCTGTTTTGAACTGTTTTGATTCGAAAGAACTCAAAATGGTTAAAAGAAAAACTAGAGTCCGAACAAAAGAACAGCAAAAGAATCCGATCCAACGAACGGCAAGCTCAAAGCAACGCAAAGATGCAAAGGCTTGTCAATCGTTAAAAAGTCCGTTTGTCCGTCTGAAAGTCTGTCTGTCAAATCGTCGTTCAGATTTTTTAAAAGAATCCGTCTGTCACTTCGTCTGTTTGTCCTTTTCTCTTTTTATCTGTCAGTCTGTCAGTCTGTTAGTCTGTCCAAATGTTTATTCGAGTTAATTTGCTGTCGGACGTGCAATAATTAAAAAGCTTTTTAATCTTAAAAAGTCTTTTGTAAAAAAATTTTTAAAACATATGCAAAACATGCTTAAACATGTTGTAACTGCTTTTAGGTCCAAAATGAACATTTAATTTCATTAGTTTTTTAAAACTGTTGCATGCACTGCACAATTTGTAATTTTATTATATTTTTGTAAATATTTACAAATGTCTTGAAAAATTTTATTGTATTTATTTCCTTTTTTTGAAAATGTTTTTATATACCTACATATTTTGAATAAAACATTTATACAAATATTTTTGTAGTATTTAAAAAACTTTAAAAATACTTTCTATTCCATTTTTTTGGCATGATTTGATAAGTGTTGTTTTATGTAAAAACACTTTAATGCATGCATTCAACAAAATTTTGTCTGTATTTGTAACTGAAAACAAAATATTTATTTATTTAATATGGAAATGTTTGCTTAACCCTTCGTTACATGATTTTTTCTCCCTGTGTATAAAAATGTTTTATGTCTTTATTTGTGATTGGAGAGGTTTAGAGAATGTATAAACGAAATTGGGATGCTCTGCAATGAATAGGAGCGAAGTTACGCAACATTGCATATGTGCAATTTCATGCAGGGAAGCAATAAAAATTAGAATATGATTGTTTAAATATTAATTTTTATTTATTTGTATTATACATTTTTGAAATTGAATTTTTTGCTTTTAATAACTTAAACTAAGATATAATTCCCAGTTTTTTATATAGTCAATTTAAATTGACAACTTTAAACAAAGGAAAATATACAAACAATGATTTGCAAGGACTCAAGGATTTTTTTTCTTAATTTGAAGCTCATTGTATAAGAACTCATTAAATAAGTACATAAAACATTATTCATTACGAAATTGTTAAAAACAATTTCTATTTTGATTCTATTTTGACATATTATTAAAACATACTCTTGTATAAACTATTAAGCAGCTGACATGAGTGTATCCATTGCACCCTGGTAATTTACAAACGCTTGTTGTCCCATTGTGGCCAGAGATCAAAATGGCCTAACCGAATTCTGTTTGAGATAGTGGAAAACTTCTCGAATGTTTCGTTATTTTTTGCAAGGTTTTTTGATAATTCGGAAGGTCTTCCACTTTTTGTGGATAGTTTTCCTACTTTGTGAAGACTTTCTACCACTTACAAACGAAAATTGGCAAATATTATGTTTTCATGAATACCGCTTTATTGTTACGCACGCTTATACAATAACAATGCATTTATTAATATTATCGTAAAGCGTATTTTTATCTTGTATCTTCCATTAAATGAGTGGAACAAATTGACTTCCCCCATAAATGTATTGTATTGTGAAACAATATTCGGACACTCAATGTATATTTTTTTACACAACTTCTTATCAATCGTTCAGCTATGGTCTCAGGACTTTTACCAGAATGGTTTGACATCAAATTAACAACTTTATTATCTCTCCATGAAATCAAATGTACGTTAACATCATCATGGTAAGCTACATATTCCACAGACTCTCCTCGATATATTTTCATTAATATGGGAACACTCGGTAGTTTTGAGTTCAGAATTCTGTTCCGACGGATTGTACCCAATAAATACCTCTTTTGGCTAGTTCAATCATTATTGGTAGTGTTCATATAATGATTATCATAAAAAAAATTTGTAATTCATATGAGAAGTACTTCCCGTAAAACTCTTTTGTAACAATATTTACACAAGCCCAAGATCATTTTGTTCGTGATGACGAAGACAGGGTCTGTTTTCGTAGCCCAAGTAATTTATTTTTAAAATTAATTTATTTTTAATTTTAGCTTTAAATATAGTTTAGTGCATGGAATTGCACATCTGCAATATAACCTCATATCTGCAATGTAACTTCAAAATGTCTCAAATGCATGATATTGCATATTTGCAATTAAGCCATTTATTTTATGAAATTAACGTTATAATGCACAAAAAAAATTAGTTAGCTTAAAGAAAATTAACTTATTTTCTGGAACATTACTTACATTTGAACGTTTTTTTGATTTTCTCGTATAATTATTAAAAATATTTACCTATTTTTTCTACGTATGAGACAGACCTTGTTCGAATTAATATTTTGGACAAATTAAATCTCCAATTTGACAAAAGAAGACAGCAACTAATAAAAAAATGTCTAAATTTATTTTAAATAAAATTCCGTTAGGTACATTCACAGGGTGTGTATGCTATATCTCTTAGAAGTCAACATTGCATATGTGCAATCCCATGCAACGAAGGGTTAATGTTTGTTTTCTGTTAACACTGTAAAATATGCATTAAACAAAAATATGTTTTTATTTTTTATTGCAAATTAAATATTTATTTATTTAAATTGAAAAATGAAATATTTTTATTGAATATTTCGGTGGAAACAAAATTAAGTATAGCAACAGTTGGTCTAGCTGGCCATTGTTCTGCGTGGCAACTAGACCAATATGAATAATTTTTGTAATTAGGTAGCTAACGGGTGGATATAAATATATAGGTAGATAGATACAATACAATAAAAATAATTGAAATATTGAAATAAAAATAGTTAATTTAGTAAAAAAATAATTTTAGATGCCTTGGGTAGTAACTAAATTAGAATTAAAAAAGTTACAGCGTTTTTTCTTTAGCTTCATAATTTGAGATATAAGTACAAAATCGAGTAAGTATAACTTTTCTGACGCTCAATAAATAGTAAAAAAATAATTTTTTGATGTCATTTTATAGGTGATGAAATAATCTATAATTTTGTCCTTGGCTGCATTACAATCCAAGCACTATTAAAAAAGTTACAGCGATTTTTCCATAGCTTTTTCATTTCAGATAATGAAATGCATCCAAAGCAGCTAAGAAAATTCTGCACAACTGAAAAACCATTCAAAAAAAGTTTTTTTAAAAAACATGAATAAATATAGTTAGAAAATAATTTTTGATGCCGTTTTAAAGGTAATAAAATTATCTTCAGTTTTGTGCTTGGATGCATTTCAATCCAATCAGAATTTAAAAAGTTACGGAATTACGATTTTCTATAGCTCCATTGAGACAGACAAAATCGCAAAAATATAATTTTCTGGCGGTCAATGAAATGCAGGCAAAACAGTAAATAAAATCCTGCAATACTAAAAAAGTTGAGCAAGAACAAAACCATGAAAAAATTTTTAGTAAAAAACATGAATAAATATAGTTAGAAAATAATTTTTCATGCCGTTTTAAAGGTAATAAAATTATCTACAGTTTTGTCTTTGGGTGCATTTCAATCCAATCAGTATTGAAAAAGTTACAAAATTACGATTTTTCTATAGCTCCATTGAAATAGACAAAATTGCAAAAATATTACTTTTCTGGCGATCAATGAATGAATGAAATGCAGCCAAAGCAGTAAAGAAAATCCTGCAAATGTGAGACAGTTGAACAACAACAAAAAGCATGCAAAAAAAATGTAAGCAAACAAGCGTAGTATTTCAATGAAAAAAATAAAATAAACATGGCTTCTCGACAAGATTTTGTAGTTCTAGAGTCTATCAACAAATCCTAGCAACATAACTTTATCGACGCCATGCGCCTTAGTTCGCCTGGCCACCGTTTTTTGCCGTGCCCATCTTGACATCCGAATCTCTGAGTGGAATTGCTCGAGTGGTTCTGATGCAAAGTCTATAGAATATATAGTCTCTGACAGCTGCACAAATAATGCATGGAACACATTGGCTACATTCAGCGTACTCAACAATTGCCAACTGAAGGAAAAAAATCGCTAAAAATCTTTTATATTCATAAAGTTATTAATATTTTTATAATAAAACAAAGTAGAAAAAATTAAAATAAAAAGATGTCGACTTAGTAAGATTAGCACCGACTTTAGGGCTTTTATGTTCATAAAGCAATAAACATATTGATGATAATAAAACAAAAAAGAAAAAAATGAAAATGATAAGATTTCCAATAGTATAATACATATAAATAACTTTTAAAATTTGACCAAGAAATTAATGGGAAGTTATTTAAAATGATTTTTTACTTTGTAGTAATTTTGAAGTCGGTTTTTTTTTTTTTGTTAAAAAGTTTTTTTGATTTTGTGTTGCTGTAGACGTTTTTTAATGTGTTGTAAGATTTAGGAGCAAGTTGGTAAAGTTTTTTGTTTTATATGTTTTTTCTTTTTAGGTTTTCAGTAAAGCTTTCTACATATGTGACTCCTTTGTATCTTTTCGGTTCTTTATTCTGGTTTTGTTGATTAACTACTTCTTTGAGTAACCTGTGAATTGTTTGTTATTGGAAAGTCGTTTTTGATTAATATGTTTATAATTTTGTGTTTATTGTTTTTGTGGTAAATTTCGTCACTGATGTCTAATACCCTGTCGATAACATTTTTTTTGTGTTAATAGTGAAAATTTATAAGACGTCCTGATGCTGTGTGCTTCTGATGCCAATCTGTTTTCATTATATTGTCGTTTCTTGTTATTTTGGCGTCTAGATACGATAATTGTCCCTCATTTTCTTCTTCTTTTGTGAATTTAATGTGTCTGTGTATGATGTTTAAGTATTTTAATGTTACTACTGCATCCGTTTTTAGTATACAAAAAATATCGTCCACATATTTTGTCAATAATCTTGGTTTTTGTTCATTTTTGTCCAAAATTTCCTCCATCACAATATCTGCAATTATAGGTAATATTGGGGATCCCATGGGCATTCCTTTCAACTGCGTATACATTTTGTTGTCGTACTTAAAATAATTATTTTCTTTAAGACAGAATCTTAATATGTCCATAAATAATTGTTTTGGTATTTTTGTATCTTTGGCTACTGTGCCCCATTTATTGTCAATCGTTTTGATGGCAAAAGATTATTTTGTTCTTGAACTCTTTCGCGTCTTTGATGTTATAAAGGGTGATTTTTTTGAGGTTATGATTTTCATGCATTAGTATTTGACAGATCACGTGGGATTTCAGACATGGTGTCAAAGAGAAAGATGCTCAGTATGCTTCAAAGATAACAAGATGGGAAACTTAAAAAACATAACCTCAAAAAAAGTTTGCATGTATTAGTGCGACGAAAAATCAACCCTGAATTTTACTCTTGTTCTTCATCGGCCGCAAACTCTCGAAGGAGGCACTTTGCAACCCCTGAAAATAATGCATATTATCTATTTATTATGATATAAATATTTAAGTTTAGTTGCAATAAACTGTTTGCAACCAAAACTGATTACTAAGTCCCTTTATTTTAGTTCATACATGCGTTTAAAGTTTGCCAATTTCTTCAGTTGTTGTATTTGTCAACATTTTTGAAAAATTTTAATTTTACACAAGCCCCCGCTATTCTACACAAACCCCCGCTATTCGAGGTGAAATTTAAAAAAGGAACGCTCTTGTTCTTCTTCTGCATTTTTCTGCTGAAACTTCGTTTACAAACAAGAAAAATAATGTATGGATTGAGTGTTTGAATATTTAAATCTTTAAGTTATGTTACAGGAATCTGTTTAACACTCAAATAATTACATGCATTTTCTTATTTTAATCTTAATCGCCTAACAAAGTTTGCAAATTTTGCCACTTGTTGTATTTGTAAATAGCTTTTTATTTTCACCACGACCGTTTTGTTAAAGTTCTGTTATTTTTTATCCCATCAGATTTGTCAACTATCATTGTTTTCTTTGAAAATTTGCTTGGTTGGAATAAATATTGCTTTGGTACGAACTAGCATTTGTTTTATCTATAAAATTTGTAAAACTGCTTTGATTATGTATTTGCGTAATATATTAAGTTTAAAGTCATTTCACATATTATTCCATTATTTGCCATAAATATTATTTTTCCATTTATATTCCTACGGCTCAGTCCTCAAACTAATAACTCCAATTTATATCATTACTTATCCTTTCTGAATTTTAAGGGAATATCTGTTACATTTATGGAAATATACCGGACACTTAATTTTGACTCATATAATAATAAGAAATTATGAGCAATAATAAATGTATCTTTGGGCAAATAATAAGAAAATATTTAATTACACATGCTTTTATTCTTTCAACCATGTTATTTCTTAAAATTCAGACTATGAATCAATTCAGTTTACCAGCTTATATATTTTGACTTCCGTAGACCCAATTAATTTCCTATGATCATCATTGCAGATTTATAAGAGAAATTTAGGCGAAGCTATCCTAAAAACGAAATAAAAATTAAAAACCTAATAAAAGGAAAAATTAAAAGCTATCCTAAAGAAGAAAAATTGGCAACACTACTTTTAACAGTTGAATGGAAAAAAACATTTCATTCATAAATTCACCCAGCTGATATTATTAACCTTTACGTTACATGCACAAATTTTTTGCTTTTCTTAAGGAAATAATGTGGGTTTTTATGTATAAAATCTTATTGAACTTGAAGCTAAAGCACAAAAATAAATATTTTGAGCATATATAAGAATATTTAAAGAACTTTAGATATTTTTGTTTTCGTTATAAAGCCAATCAATAACAAACGTGTTGGAAGGGTTAAGGAACATAACCCGAAACTGACATATTCACCTCACTATTTGTGGTGAAATGGTTTCTCTCGTATGTGTGTTTACTTTTTGCAATTTTTAGATTCCCCACAGAAGTTTCCCATCTTGTTATCTTTGGTATGCTTTGACATTTCATCATGAATAGACTTACTAACGAGCAACGCTTGCAAATCATTGAATTTTATTACCAAAATCAGTGTTCGGTTCGAAATGTGTTTCGCGCTTTACGTCCGATTTATGGTCTACATAATCGACCAAGTGAGCAAACAATTAATGCGATTGTGACCAAGTTTCGCACTCAGTTTACTTTATTGGACATTAAACCAACCACACGAATGCGTACAGTGCGTACAGAAGAGAATATTGCGTCTGTTTCTGAGAGTGTTGCTGAAGACCGTGAAATGTCGATTCGTCGCCGTTACGATGAATGGTGATCGCTATCCATCGATGCTAACAAACTTTTTGTTGCCAAAAATGGAAGAACTGAACTTGGTTGACATGTGGTTTCAACAAGATGGCGCTACATGCCACACATCTCGCGATTCTATGGCCATTTTGAGGGAAAACTTCGGAGAACAATTAATCTCAAGAAATGGACCGGTAAGTTGGCCACCAAGATCATGCGATTTGACGCCTTTAGACTATTTTTTGTGGGGCTACGTCAAGTCTAAAGTCTACAGAAATAAGCCAGCAACTATTCCAGCTTTGGAAGACAACATTTCCGAAGAAATTCGGGCTATTCCGGCCGAAATGCTCGAAAAAGTTGCCCAAAATTGGACTTTCCGAATGGACCACCTAAGACGCAGCCGCGGTCAACATTTAAATGAAATTATCTTCAAAAAGTAAATGTCATGGACCAATCTAACGTTTCAAATAAAGAACCGATGAGATTTTGCAAATTTTATGCGTTTTTTTTAAAAAAAAAGTTATCAGGCACTTAAAAAATCACTCTTTATTTAGCGTAAGCGATATGAAGGTGAATTAATCGAAGAGCAGATTGGCCTTAGGGGCATATTTTCTTTGTGAATCTTTGGGAGACCGTTTAGAGAAATATTTATTGGAGCGAGCGACCCAATTTAATTGCTTCAACATACCAGTTTATGTAGCCAGCTAGCAAGCGCTTAAGTATTTGCTAAGCGACTGCTACGACGTAATTTTATTATTTTTTTGTGAAATATTAATTTATTAAATTAAATTTTATTAGTTGACCTTTTTACTATTTTGTTTTTGTATAAATGTTTAATTTGGCTCTAGATGTTCCTTTTAAGGTAGAATATACGTGTAAAAACAAAAAACAGGAGCTGTTTTAAAAAAATTTTTTAGATATAAGAAATTATTATTTTTTTTAAATTTATACAGGTTATTGTACATAAAAAATACTTTCTAAAAATATTTTTTTTTTTTAAATACAGTTCTGGCTTTTATATAGAGGACGCTGAAAATTACATTGAAAAAAAGACATCCAAAACGGTTCGATGGATAGCCTTTCCCATGTATAGGAAACGAAAAAGTCAAATGACATTTTAAACCATAGACCATATATTAAACATCCCCCCTACGCAAGACCACCGGGGTTTTTTTTTAATTATGGCGGAAGTTGAAGTAAAAAGTTCAAAAAATAGATGCATTTTCGCGCGCTTTTTTGTTTATAAAAAAAAATAGATACTTGAATTTACGCGGGATGCTTAAAGGACAAAATAACAAACAAAATGCAAAAAAAAAAATCAGATTTCGAGTTATCAATTGAACCGTTTTTAAAAAAACTAGTTTCGAGGAAATCGCGTTTAAAGTTATTTATTTCAAAATTTTCCATATATTTTAAAATTATCGGTTGATAGCACTAACTATTATTTAATCTGCAATACCAGGCAGGGGCGGTTCCAGGAATATATTTCGGGGGGGTTTTAAAAATATTTATGTACGTCATATATATAAAGGGTAGTTAAATTTTAAAGGCCGATGTTGATTTTGAATAAATCACAAATTATTAAGGAAATTATTGTCATTTCTTTTTATTATATTATTGGTATGGTTCAATTATGCATGGAACAAAATATCGGATAAATGGCCGCCGCGACCTCGGCGGCACACCTCTATCCGATGGTCCAAATTTTCGATGACGCCGAGGCATAAGTGAGGTTCTATGCCGTTGATGTGCCGATTTATCTCATCCTTTAGCTTTTGAATTGTTGCTGGCTTATCGACGTACACCTTTTCTTTCAAATAATCTCAAAGAAAGAAGTCCAACGGTGTCAAATCACATGATTGGCGGCCAATTGACATCGCCACCACGTGAGATAAGACGGCCATTGAATTTGTCGCGCAAAAGAGCCATTGTTTCGTTAGCTGTGTGGCAAGTGGCACCGTCCTGTTGAAACCACATATCGTCCACATCCATATCTTCCGATTCGGGCCATAAAAAGTTCGTTATAATCTCACGATAGCGAACACCATTCACAGTTACTGTCTGACCGGCCTCATTTTGGAAAAAATACGGCCCAATGATGCCGCCAGCCCATAAACCGCACCAAACAGTCACTCTTTGTGGGTGCATTGGTTTTTCGACAATGACTCTTGGATTATCATGCAATTCTGCTTATTGACGAATCCACTGAGGTGAAAATGTGCCTCATCACTGAAGATGATTTTCTTCGAAAATTTATCATCCACTGCTGCCATTCCTTGCCACCATTCTGACCGTGTAAATGCAAGTCTTTATGCATAATGTTCATCAACGACGAGCGTGAGAGGTGCAATTGTTGGGCACGACGACGAGTTGAGGTGGACGGCTCTTCAGCCACACTATCGCGAACAGCAGCAATATTTTCTGCAGTACGAGCAAGGAACTAAGATATAAGGCCTATAAGGCCTATATCACCCATAAAAAGAAAAATCACTAGTAAATATATAAAAAAAATATTTTCAAATAACATGGAAATAAGTTTATATATTTATTACTCTACATGGGTACAACCCAAAAATAATAGAAATCAGATTACGCCATCAGAGGCAGAAAAAGTTGCACCGTTCTTCGCAAGACGTTAGGTCTTTCGTGACGTAGATAGGAAAAAACACTTTCTCTGTTCTTCTCACTGATTTTCTGTTCGTGCAAGAAAAGACGAAATATAGTGCGAAATAGTTCTCTGCGTTTTATTTTTCAGCTACAGTTCTGTTTGTTTATGTTTTGCTCAGTGAAAAACAGCTGATTTTGACAATGTGTCGATGATGACGTAGGTAGACATGCTCATGGCATAATCTTGTATTTATTATTTTTGGGTACAACCTGTCGTAGGATGGGCTTTTATACTGATATTCATATAAAACGCATGAAAAAATAAATGAAAAATTTTGTTTTTACACATTTCGAATTGTATAGTTTTATACAATTTTTGACGAATAGTCAGTTTAAGGTCTCGAATATGCGGAAATCTGAAAAGAAATGAACAAAATGTATTACATCTGATTAACTATGCTGAATACAGAAGCGCCCCAAAAATGTATTCAGCTGTGAAAAACGAATGCGCCCCTGAAGCATTTTGACAGAAGTGGGTGCACCATTGTGAGTGCAAATTGGTGCGAAATCAACTGGCTCTAATTTGCATTTTTAGCAAATTCTAACCACACAACGCATGTTATAATTATTTATGGTCATATTTTTCTTTAAAATTACATAGCTTTCAGCGAAAAACGCTTTTAATTTAATTATTTCACTGCACAAACTTTCAATTATATTTAAGTGATCTCAGAAATGTCAAAAACACTCTCTATCTCGCTCGCTCAATTTAGAAAGCATACCACAGTTCACGTACACTGTGTGTGTGGCCAACACCATTTCCTTATATTTTATTTCTTTGAGTACGAGCTGTACGAGCATGCACTGGTGTTTTCACATCTCCTACAGACCTGGTTTGTTCAAATTTTTGCACGATTTTTTCGATTGTACGCACATTTTGACGATTAAATTGACCGAAAAAATTACGAAGTGCTCGATATGCGTTTTGATTTGAAAGCCCATTTACATAATAAGCCTGAATAACTTTAACGGTTCAAATTGAGTTAGTCTGAAATTGAGAAATGTCAAATGAAATGCAGAAAAAAAATTGGCATTTAGGTGTGGTTTATATTCAACATCGGCCCTTAAAATTTAACCACCCTTTATATACACTCTAAACTATTTGTTGAATTTGTACTGCCAAAATGACCGTAAATTTTTGTTGATTTTTCTGTTTTTGCCTAAAATTATTATCTTTTGGTGTCATTTAATGAAAATAACCAGCAAATTTATTTGCAAAATTTAAATTTACACAAAAAAGGTTTAAATTACTTCACAAAAAATTGTAATGTTAAACTCAAAATGTGTAAAAATTTAAAATATGACAAAAAATGTGCAAAATTACACGCAAATGTGTAATGGTGAACATGAAATGTGTAATTTCATTCACGGAAGAAGATTTGGTATCATTGAACTAAATCAACGTGATTTAAAATAACAAGTTCGAGGCAAAAAAAAAAAAAAACATCAATAGTATAAAAAAAATCAATACAATTATTAGTAAGCGGGACAATTTTATTTAAAAGATTTCTATATTTATTTTATTATTTTTTTATTTTCTTAAAATAATTAATTTTTTTATAAATTAATTATAAAATTAATTATCATTTTCTTAAATGAATTAAAGCTTAAAGTGATAATAAGCTACCTGAGTTAACATAACTTCACATAACTTCATTTCACATAACTTCAATTTGAATTTAATACTACTAAATACAAAAATATATTATAAAACAAAAAAACATTCTATATCTTACTTATTACTTACTTTTATTTACGAAAGAGTAAAGAAATAGAGCAATGGTACCAAGGGGCATATTTTTACACATCTTTGTTGAAAAATAAACACGAAGAGTTTCAACTTTTACACACAAGTTGCGTAAATCGTTAAACATTTTCTGTGAAATATCCAACAAAAAATGTTTAAATATGTGCATGTGTAAATTTAGACACTATTAGTCAGAAAAGCGTTGCCGACGATTATCGTCGTAAAATTCAATAGAAATCGTTTAGAGTGTACATTAGAGCGGGTTATTTTTTTTTTTTTTTCAAAAAATCGTAGGCGTGGATAATATTCTACGGAGCAAATTCAACTTCTTCAAGAAACCGATAGTCTAAAATCTATTTCGAGCCTCTGGTTCTTCAAAAGAAGGTTATAATTTGTGTTTTGCTACAATATGTGAAAAAATTATTCCACTTATTGGAAAAAACTTTGCTACGAAAAAAATAGCCATCCACATTTCACTCCATATGATTGTGTGGTGCTCAGCACAAGCTGACGCGGGGGTGAAGATAATTATAATAATAAAAGTTATTTCTCCGTTTATTTGACCCGAATACAAATCTAAAAGGCCAGCATAAAACCAAGATCAAAATAAATAAAAACTAAAAAAACCGGAAGTTTTCTCCATAACTGTATAAAAAGGAATTTTACGTCTACACTTCCGATACTATCGAAACTGTGAGTTTTTTAATTAAAACTGTGCGGTGTTTGGGTACATTTTATCCAAAAAATGCGGTGTTTTTGTGATTTCAGGTTAAGATTGTATGTGTGACTGTTTACAGCTACAGGCGCTATATCGCAAAAACAAACAAAAACTGGAACAGAATTCAGTATTTTAGCAATACATGTAGAAACAGCTACAAACGTTTACAGCATAGGGGTGTGAATATTTAAAGTAAATTAAAAAAAACTAATGTTTTTCTTTTTGGTACTCTTAGCCCACATAATAAGCATCAGTACATCACATTTAAATACAGGTTCTTTTAGAATTTCGGGGATCCGCGCCTGATACCAGGTCCATACAGCAATCCAAAAGCAGTCTCTAAATGTTGTTCCTCGAGTTCGCTTCGCTTTTTTTTCTTCATACGGTCTGCTTTAGTTGCATTAGAATGTTGAATTTCTGAATATTATAACAAATTTACGTTGTATGGAGTTTAGACAAAGGTTAACGAAAACCGTTATAACTTGTTTTTTTTTTAAATATCGATTTAAAAATGTGTGTTTGTGTATTCTTAAAACTATAAACACATTAAAAAAAAAAATTTTTTTTCGAAAAAATTTTTTCGAAGTACCATAAATAAAAAATTTAAAACACGTTTGTTTTTAATTATTGTGTTTGATTTTTTTCTTTTCTTGATATTTTAAACAGCATCGCTGTTCATTTTAGGAGAATTTTTTGTTGCACCACCAAAGCGTTTTCTTATGTTGTCCCTTCGTTATCTTTTTAACTACTTTAAGTAGTAGGTTAAGACCTAGAGCCAAACAATTATTTTTTTTTTATTGAGTGAAAACTTCTTATATCTTTGTTTTAACCCGCGATCAAATTGCAAAAGTATGTGTTATCACTTGTATCTAGCGTCCAATGGCTGTAATTTTTTTCCAAATAAGACTTTTTAATATATATTTATATTTATTTATTTATAAATTTGTTACTTTAACAATTAACATATAATTTTAGAGAAACAAGAATTTTGAAAAATTCGTTTAAGATTTTAATGCAATACTTCTATAAATAAAATAAACTAAATCACTTTAAATAAAGCTATCGCATGACAGCACAAAACAATTATTTTAAATTCAATACACCAGAAATATTAATTTGGAAAATAACAGTTTTCTTAAAAATGCATCACTTATAAGTTAGGTGTTCTTTGTTTTCTTATTTCATTTTGGATCATCACATTTATTATTACATATTTAATAAAATGAATGTCGTTTTCATTAAGTTCTATTTGCTTTTTTAACAATATTTCGACTTACAAAAATTATGACATTGGAAAAATGTTGCAAATTTAAAGATTTTTTTTATTTTTTTAAACAACCGAATGGAGCCGCCGCATCAGCTCAAATTTAACTTTAATTTGATATTTCTTAGAAGAGGTTTGGAATTGCCATCTTTTACATTAACTTAAATCGATACTTTCATCCAAAGAATTAAACGGAATTCTTACATACCAATTCTTTTATACTAAAAAATATTAAAAAAATAAAAGGCAAAGAAATAAATTCTATTATGTAGGGACGATTTAAAGCTGAATTTCGCTGTTGTTTCTATGAGCGATGGTTGTTGCAGTGAAGATGTGTGACATCACGCTAGTTGGATTGTATTGTTCGTCGGGTGGCGAGCTATTTGAATGATTTGTATATTTGCCAAGCACAAAATGCTGCTGAAAGCAGTGTGACACTGCGGTGCATATACTTTGACTTATTATTTGAAGTGTAGCCTAATATTACCGGTGATGAAACATCTGCTAACGGAAGCTTTGCCATAACGGTTTCATCACTTTCAACCTAAAAATTATAAAAATTAATTAATTGTCGTGTCTGTAGAGATGAATATAATATTTTAAATAGTACAATTCAAACAATTATCATCAACGTGGTAAGTCCAATTTTAAAATTCAAAACAGTTTTTACAAAAAAAAAAAAATATTAATTTTTCGATATTACTCTTATAGTGCATTTACACCGAACCTTCAAAACGTGTTTTATGCATTTATCGCGTTTAAGAGCCAAAACACGAGTTATATTGAGTGTTTTACCATACAAAATGCAAAACATCTCATAGCACGTTTTATAATAAAACACGATTAAAACAGTTATAGGTCGCAACATATCATGGTAAAAATGAAAGGTGGCAACACCCCCAGTTGTCAAAGCATGTTTTTTTCGCGAAAATAAGCAAAACAAAAGAAAAATGGAACAGTAAGTTCAAAGAAATTAAAACATAAACGTCAAAATAAAACGTGAAAAGGTGGTGTAAACAGCCGTATTTTTAAATAAAACAAAATAACGATAAAACGTGTTTTAGTTTCGGTGTAAATATACTATTACATCAAATAAAAGCTATCACAAAATAAGAAAAACTTGTAAGTGTGGATGAAAAAAATGAGACTTATAAAATTTCATTTAAGAGCCATTGTACTTCAGTTTTGTTAGCGAAATAACAAGAAACTTCGTCGCAAGTTTGTTTATCCCAAATGTGCTTTTGGCATAATTAAATATGTAGTCAAACGTATTTTTACATCGAATACAATATGAAAGGGTTAAAGTTACAGTGGTGTAAGTCAATTTTTCAGCCGAATTGACTTAGGCACGAGAACTTGATCTAGAGACTCCAATCCATTAATAGAAAAAGTGAAGTGAGTCAGAGCTTGAAGAATCCTCTGATGACCCATTAGATGATATTGAATCGAGTGATGAATGGGAGCATCGAAAAGGCGAAAACACATTAGATACAGAAGGTTTGCTTCTTTTTTTTAATAAAACCTCGTTAAAAACTGGGGTGCGTTACTATTTACCTACAAAGCTATATTTTTTGTTACAGAGTATTTAACAGGAAATAGATGTACCAGAAATCGCCGTATGCATACCAACTTATTCCCTGTTGCGGGTCCTTCAAACGATAACCAAGAAATAGAACGTCCTCAGAGAACAAGAAAACGCCAGAAGTACGTAAGTAAAACTGAGCAGAGGAAAAAAAGCAAGAAACTCAGTTTTGCCGTATGTCTCCTCACGAGGGAAATAAGTTTGTGGAAAGTACCTTCCCCATTTTGATTGTAAATGTAAGAAAAAGTGTACCACTAAAATCCTTCAACCGGCCAGGAAGGAACTTTTTGATACATTCTGGAAGTTGAGTACCTACTCCGAACAGAATGTGTTCTTGTGTGGTTTAATCGTCCAAAACACCCCTGCTGGTAGACGTCCTAGAAATGAAACCAAACAACAAAAGTTGATTACAAACGTGTACAGATTTCAAGTAAGAGGTGAAAGTATCACTGTTTGCAAAACCTTTTTCCTAAAAACCTTACAAGTGTCAGATGGGCGCGTCTCATCTCAAGGACACTAAAGAAGGTAAGGGAGAATCTTCAGCCAGGATACGATGGTCGAGGATGTCATGTTCCAAAACATGAAACATCTGAGTCAGACATGAATGAACTGCGTGTCCACATTTGTTACTTTCCTTTGTATCAGTCACATTATAATAGAGCTGAGAATCCCAACAGAAGATTCCTACCTGCTGACATGAATGTTCGTGCTATGTACGAGTTATACAAAAAAAGGTGCGTAGAGAAAAATCTCCTTCCTATGTCTGAAGCAATCTATCGCCGAACTTTCAACAATGAATTTAACTTGCACATTCATAAACCATTGAAAGACACCTGCAGCAGATGTGACACGTAATCATAATGTTTTTTTATTATTCATTTAATCTTTTGTGATATTTTGTATGAACAAGTACAATTTTTTCGAATGTTCAAGTCAACTTAAGACAATTTTATTGAAAATCACACTGGTGCAAGTCCTTGATTTTTCCATTCGGAGAGTTGTAAGTCAATGGTTCTTAAATGCCTTTTGCGAAGGGTCCATTTGTGTAAAACGATGTCAATGTGATTTACACCACTGTTATTTTAATATATGTTTTAACATGTTACAATACATGTTCCTTACGAAACTCGTTTGATTTTTTGATTTAACCCTAATCAGTTCCCTGTGTAAAATTTACACACTTTCTTCTTTCGACATTTCTTTAATACAAATTTTTTCAGTGTATTTCTATGGACATCAATAGTTTTTTATTTTATTTTATTAAGATGAATGTTAAAATATATAGTAACAATTTTCCATCAAAAATCCGCCATGATTTTATTTATTGACAAAAATATACGGGGAGCAGGTCGAAATTCCCCTTTCCAAAATTCCCTTTTCCAAAATGTACCCTTTTCAAAATTCTCATTTTTTAAAATTCTCCTTTACAACATTCTACGCTCTCAGAACAAAACCTTGAAAAAATAAAACCTTCAACAACCAGAATTTTTGTTTATTAATCACTTTCAATACAATTTAAAAAAAGAACAATAGCTGATCTTTAATAGAAATCAATCAATAAAAACATGCCTTATGACGATAGATTTCAATTTTTAGCGATCCTTTTTAAAAATTAAATATTGATCATCAGATCTTCCCTCTTTCGGATGATTCTTTTTATCTACTTTTTTGGCTTTATTATGTTCTTCTTTTTCTTTACGCGCTATTCCAACTTTGACAACAATACTCTCTTTGTGAAGATCACCTATTCACTTATACAAACCTACGTGGCTTCTACCACCGACGACTTTCAACCGGTGCCAACGACTTCCAGCCGATTCGAAGCCTCCACACTATTTTGAGTTCTGAAATATTCTTCGGTTGGTGCTTTCATACAATAGTGTACGGAACTTGGAGAACATCGATAGGGTGCATTTAATGTATCGAAGGGATGGGGTTAAAGTTTTCCTATAAAAATTCTTTTTACAGAATTCAACTGTTCAAAATTCCCCTTATTTAAAATTGTCCTTTACAAATTCCCTCTTCACAAAATCCTCTTTGACATAATTCCCCTTTATAAAATTCCCTCCCTCAGCTCACGCTTATTCTTTTTTTAGTTTATATTTAAATACTAGCCTTATTTCCGGCGCGCGTTGCTGCACCCTGCAACTATATGGGAACATAATAGGTGTATTCAAAACTTTTCTTAGACTCATATTTTGACACCACTGTCATTTCCACTGCCCGTTACAGTTTCCCAGTAGCAGGAGATCACCAAATAGTAACTCCATTTTGAGTTTGTATGTAAGTACTGCTACTTTTACTTTCAAAGCTATTCGATAATACAATTTGTTTGGGCGGAGCCACACCCCTTTATATAATGCCCATCCCAGTTTTCTAGTAGATGGACATTACCCAGTTTTAGTACAGTTTCCGACAGTGAGCATACAAACTAAATTACCAATATGTAGCCAAATCGACGAAAACCGTAGGAAATATAGCATTTTTAATTGATTTCTGGGCGGTAAAAGGGGGTGTGACAGAAATGAAAACCATATTGTGCTTGAAAAAAATGTACTGCCAAAATTTCAGCTCTATCGACTCAGCAATTTTCAAGTTTCCAGCCAACACACAGACATCATTTTGCTTTTTGTATATTTATTTTGAATAAAGATTATTGGCTATAACTTTTGATTGGTAAGAGATACTAAGATAATTTTTTTTAATAAATTATTATTTTAGCTTATCAATTTATTCAAAAATATGAAACCACAATATTGGAAAAAAAATTTCTTCAAAAAAATTCTTCAAAAAAATCATTGAATCACAAAAATGGTTTTTAATTTTTGCGTAAAATTGAAATAACTTTTGCTTATAAATGTTATAATTTTTATAAATGTTAAATAATAGAGTTGAAAATTTACGAATTTGAATTTAAATTATTTTTACAACAAAAACAAATTTTGAGCCTTTTTTTGAGGAAAACTCCAAAATTTCAGACCTTTTTTGAAAAAAATATATAAAATTTATATACTCAACTAACGGTATTTTTGCAATAAGGTTTTCATAGTACTTTGATGAAGCTTTAAGACAAAAAAAAAACGAGATATTTGAATCGAACGTCACAAAATTAAATTTCTGATTGTTTTTTTCTCATTTTTGAGCAACGATGTTGCATTAAATATATCGTTGTAGTAAAATTTCTCATAGTTTTCAAGATATGTTCATGTTTTTGATGTCAAAATAACGGAAATTTTTTTAATTTTACTAAATTTAAGAAATATTTTATATTTTGTAAATATTTGCATATGTAACCTAAGAAAACAACTAAAAATATGCGATTTTGTAAAAAATTTGTACTACAGCACCATCTGGTGTCCAAGGTGGTTCAAAGAAGATACTGTCAAAAAACTCATTATACCTAAAAACTACTATATACCAATTTTCATTCTAATCCCATGAGCGGTTTGGGAGTTTTAGGTGGTTTTGCGAAAAATTTGTACTACAGCGCCCTCTGGTGTTCAAGATAGGTCAAAAACGATAGCAACAGAACACTCAACGTACATGAAACTCACTGTATACCACTTTTCATTCTAATCGCATAAGCAGTTTGTGAGTTTTAGGCAGTTTTTTAAAAAATTTGTACTACAGCGCCCTCTGGTGTTCAAGGTGGATCCAAATTGATAGCCCACAAACACGCACCGTACCAAAAAACTTCTATACACAAATTTTCATGCTAATTGGATGAGTAGTTTAGGAGTCTATTGCGGCCTTACAAACATAAGCTCCTTTTTTATATATATAGATATTTCAATATATCCTTTTTTAGTTTATTTTGTATTAGAATATTGTCATGTAGAAAGTTGCTATGTTTGCACTTTCTACATTTAAGTTTGAAAATTTTTATGTCGGTACACTTAATCGATATTCGATATCGATATACACTCGGTGTACACGTAATCGATATTCTCCAAGGTTCTTCTCCAAACACTATTGTACGAAAGTCCCAATGGAAGATATACCAGAACTAAAAATAGTGTTCTTGCGAGGGAGGCTTGCGGATTTTTGTGTGGAAATTTATAACAGAAAATCATCATAACAAAATACCAGATCTAGCTGAGAAGGCCCAATTATGTATATGTACAATATAATGCTGATTACTTTTATAACTAACTAGCTTTTCCCGGCGCGCGTTGCTGCACCCTGCAACTATATGGGAACATAATAGGTGTATTCAAAACTTTTCTTAGACTCATAGTTTGACACCACTGTTATTTTCCACTGCCTGTTACAGTTTCCCAGTAGCAGGAGATCACCAAATAGTAACTCCATTTTGTGTTTGTATGTAAGTATTGCTACTTTTACTTTCAAAGCTATTCGATAATACAAATTTTAACTATATGGGCGGAGCCACACCCTCTTATATAATGCTCATCCCAGTTTTCTAGTAGATGGACATTACCCAGTTTTAGTACAGTTGCCGACAGTGAGCATACAAACTAAATTACAAAAATTTAGCCAAATCGACGGAAACCATAGGAAAAATAGCATTTTTATTACTTTTTTGTTTAAATTTGGGCTGTTTTGGTCGTGATATTTTTTTAAATGCAAATAAATAATCTCTATTTCATTTTTTTTCCTCCGACGTTTCGCTGGGTATTTTTATTGATTTGTGGGCGGTAAAAGGGGGTGTGACAGAAATTTAAGCCATCTTGTACTTGAAAAAAATGTGCTGCCAAAATTTCAGCTCATCGGCTCAGTAATTGTGAAGTTTCCAGCCATCACACAGACAGCGTTTTGTTTTTTGTATATATATTTTGGATAAAGATTATTGGTTATAACTTTTGATTGGTAAGAGATACTAAGATAATTTTTTCTAATAAATTAATTTCTTTGCTTTTATATTTTTACAAAAATATAAAAACACAATATTGGAAAAAAAATTTTCTTCGAAAAAATCAAGGGATAGGCCTTGCTTTTTGAATCACAAAAATGGTTTTTAGTTTTTGCGTAAAATTGAAATAACTTTTGTTTACAAATGTTGTAGCTTTTAAATAGAGTTGACAATTTGCGAATTTGAGTTTAAATTAGTTTTGCAATAAAAACAAATTTTGAGATTTTTTTTGAGGAAAAATCCAAAATTTGAGACCTTTTTTGAAAAAAAAAAATTTAATATACATATTTGGTGTACACCCGATTTTGGGTGTACAACCAAAAAATAATTAATTTTTATTTTATTTGAATTTTTATTTTTACAACTTATTTGAATAAATTTATTTTCACAACTGAAACATGGTTGAATAAATAAGGTTGTCGCATGGGTGAGAGCGAGTTCCCATAAATGTCAAATCGAAGATGACATCTCATACAAAATCTGAAACGAAAATTAATAACATGAAAAGCCGTTGAAGTTGTTGTTGTTGCTTTTCATTGGTTTTGACAATTATGGGTACTGAAAAGAGAGTACGATCAGCCACGAGACAACCTTATTTATTCAACTATGAACTGAAATACATTTTTATAAATTTTGATTACTTAAAACTAAGGAGCTTAAATTTGAATATTAATTTTAAAGTAAAGTATTTTTGTGTAAAGTGTTTGTTGTATGTAGTGTTTAATATATGTTCTATGTGTAACTCTGTGGGCACCACATTATTCCCCCTCCTCAAAAAAAATTGTATCGTGTTTCGGTGTAAATTAAAGCGTACTTTTTGTGTAGGTCTTGAAGTTAGTGGTTCTGTTTGTTGATTGGTGTAAAAAAAACTGCGCTGATAGCGTTAGATGCATCCACAGCGACAGAAAGTTTTGCTTTGCTATTAAACCTATTAAGTAGCATTTTCGTAGTAAAACTTTCTATTAACGTTGTGGATGTTTCTGTAGTGTTTTCTGCTATGCATTCACAACGATAGAAAATTTTACTTTGCTATTAAACCTATTAAGTAGCATTTTCGTAGTAAAACATCCTATTAACGTTGTGAATGGTTGTGTAGTGTTCGTGTATGGATCTTTGACAACAGACGGTAGGTATCTAATTCGAATTGGTATCTGATAGGTGATCTGACTCTGACCAAATTAAGATTTGAGTAAATGTTTGAGTTGTGTTGTGTAGTGTAGTGTGAGTGCCTCGTGAAAACCTAAAATAAAAAGAACCAGTCAAAAAAACTTTTTATTAACTGTCAAACAAATAAAAAAAAATACAAAATTTAACATTTTTTTTTTTTTTTAAATCAAAAAAATTAATATTCAGATATCAGGAGAATGTTGTTGTTGTTACTGCTGCTGCTTCTTGTTGTTGTTTTTGTTGTTGTTGTTGTTGTTAATGCTGATGTTATTATTGTTGTTGTGGTTGCTGTTGCTTTTGGTGTTACGGTTGTTCTGATTGCGAGCTTGTTGCTGTTGTTGCTGTTTATGTTACTGCCAATGTGAGTGTTGTTTGCTGCTGTTGCTGATGTTGATGCTATTACCGTTGTTGTTTTAATTGTTGTTGATGATTCTGCTGTTGTTGTCGTTGTTAATGTTGCTGCTGTTATTACTTTTCTGTTGTTGTTGTTGCTAATGTTGCTGTTGCCTGTGTCACCTTACCGGCAGGTGTAGGGTTTTGCAACAACTGTTGTTGGTCGATGGTGTTGTTGTTGCTACTGTGGTGGCAGCGGTATATGTAGCAGCGTTTGTGGTTTTGCTTTTGGTCTAATGTTGTTGGTAATGATGATGCTGCAGCTGCTCGCGTTGGTAGTGCCGCTGGTGTGTAGTTATTGTTGCTTGGTTTTGGTGGTAACTGTGGCAGCGGTGCCTTTCGCACTGGGTTTGTTGGTTTTATGCGACTTGCACTGAATACACCACCCTAGACCAGGACCAGCTGATGTATCGATGGTGAAACTCTTTTGACTATTGCTGCCAGCGTTACTAGACGAAGGCGAGACAAGACAATCGCGCGTGTATGGCGGCTCCGGTTGTACGTTGCTAACTTATCGGTGTCGTATTGGCGACTTTAGCTGATGGAGCTTGTAGAAGGTTTAGATTTAAGTAGTTGGGCGCGCACGTTGAGGTGGTTGTTGTTGTTCCCGTTCGTCGATTAGGCAGGATCGCCAGTTTTTGGTGTACACCCGATTTTGGGTGTACAACCAAAAAATAATTAATTTTTATTTTATTTGAATTTTTATTTTTACAACTTATTTGAATAAATTTATTTTCACAACTGAAATACATTTTTATAAATTTTGATTACTTAAAACTAAGGAGCTTAAATTTGAATATTAATTTTAAAGTAAAGTATTTTTGTGTAAAGTGTTTGTTGTATGTAGTGTTTAATATATGTTCTATGTGTAACTCTGTGGGCACCACACATATATATACTCAACTAACGGTATTTTTGCAATAAGGTTTTTATAGTACTTTGATGACGTTTTAAGACAAAAAAAAATTTAACAAAGTGTATAAAAAAGCAGCGGAGATATTTGAATTGAAATTCACAAAATAAAATTTCTGATTGTGTTTTTTTCATTTTTGAGCACGATGTTGCATTAAATTTATCGTTGTAGTAAAATTTTTCAAGATATGTTCATGTTTTTGATGTCAAAATAACGGAAATTTTTTAATTTTTCTAAATTTAAGAAATATTTTATATTTTGTAAATATTTGCAAATGTAACAACAAAAAATATGCAATTTTGTAAAAAATTTGTACTACAGCACCATCTGGTGGTTCAAAGAAGATACTGTCAAAAAACTCATCGTACCTGAGAACTACTATATACCAATTTTTAATCTAATCGCATGAGCGGTTTGGGAGTTTTAGGTGGTTTTGCAAAAAATTTGTACTACAGCGCCCTCTGGTGTTCAAGATAGGTCAAAAAAGATTGCAGAAAAACACTCAAACTACATGAAACCACTGTATACCACTTTTCATTCTAATCGCATAAGCGGTTTGTGAGTTTTAGGCAGTTTTGTAAAAAATTTGTAGTACAGCACCCTCTGTTGTTCAAGGTGGATAAAAATTGATAGCCCACAAACACGCACCGTACCAAAAAACTTCTATACACAAATTTTCATGCTAATCGGATGAGTAGTTTAGAAGTCTATTGTATAGTTACACACGACATTTAATTCCAAAGCAATTCGATATCATAAATTTGGCCTGTGTGGCCAAATTCCCCTTTGTCTAATGTTCGCTCAAATATATAGTAACTACCTCTTGGGCCCATAACGTCTACATATCAAGTTCCAGTATCAAAACATGTACAACTCAGGAATAATAATGATTTCTAAAAAGTGGGCGTATATGGTTAGACCACGCTCAGTTTTAGTATAGTTGCCGACAGTAACCATACGAACTTACTTACCAAATTTTAGTCTAATACGACCAAAAAAGTCTTAAGGGGGTATGGAAAAAAAGGGGTATGGAAAATTTTTACTATGCCTATATTTTTCGCGCAAATGCGAACTAAAGTGAGACTTGTCAAATTATTCGAATATTCCATTTATTTCCAATTACCCTTGCAAATATTTCCCCATATACACTACATGTGCGCACCTGAATTTGTTCACACCTGTATTGTTGATAAGTTCACTAAAATGCCTATAATTTATGAACCAATACACATACAAGGATCATTTATACAAAAAAACCTTCGTATTGACGTCACCTTTCATGGAAAATTTCCAGAAACAAAATCAGTTCACGCATTACCGAGAACATCAATTTCATACACAATGAAACTTATTTTTATAAATATAGATAATACTTTTTTTTTTTGGGATATAACGTTTTTTAAAAAATTGGTTACATTTCAAATTCGTCAGTCCAGCTGTTGGAACTTTTCAGATTTTTGGCTCGATGTACAAAGGTTAAGGAAATAAATATAATTTAAACTATTAAACTCGGCTGATCTATTTCGGCGTGTATTTTGTAATGCATTTAGTTGTGAAAGCTGCTCTACACTTTGAGTTCTTCTAAAATTGCGAATATTCGTAGAATTTCGCGTTTGACGACCCAAATTCGAACGTCTTTTTGTTGGCATTTTGTTCTAAATGAACTGAAATCCAAATCAAATAGATCTTAATTAAGGATAATTTCACACAATATTAGGCTATGAAGATTATTTTTGGTTCTATTTTTGCCAAGTACGAATTATTTTAAATTAAAAAAATTCGGACTGTGGCTGGCAGGATTTGAACCTGTGATATAAAAAAATGATCTTCATAGCCTAATATTGTGTGAAATTTCGTTATCCATGTTTTCCATATTTAAAAACCACTGTTTCTCTCTCACAACACTCTTGGACAACAGCAGTACTCACAACAATAACAACAAATAGAAATGGAAAAAAAAATTAAATCAATATTTTCCATTGCACATTGCTGTTTTGAATCGTATGACGAAAACAACAACAACAACAAACACGTGTTTTTTTACTTACAATGAATTTGATGAATACACGATAAACGCACAACACAATGCACTCGTCAAAATGATTTGAAATTCTATAGAATTGAAAATAAATCAAAACACTTTTTTTAATGTGCACACTTTAAAATCAATTTAAAAACAAAAATATCACTTTTTTAATTGGTAAATACTAACCAATAAGTAATAAAATTATCCAAAAGAATTTGCTTCGGCAAAATTTATGTCTGTTTACGGCGGAATCCAAATGAAAAAGAAAGCACACTGGGTACATTGGGTGGTGTGAATAAAAAATAAGCAAGTGTCTTCTGATATGTGACATCTTTAAAACTTCAAAAGTGTCAAGTGTGAAAATTAAATTTAATATCGATAATGGATAATATTGATATTATCGATATTGTAGACAATTTTTCTTTATATAAAAAACTTTTGTAGACTATTACAAACATTTAAAAAAAAAATCAGCGCAGGCGTTCTGCGATTTTAGATATATATATCAAAACAGTGGGCGCAAAAGTGGGCGTGGTCAATTTTTCTTTCAGTAAACACTTAACTTGGATTACTACGAACATTTGAAAAAAAAATTATCCAAATCGGTCCAGCCGTTTTCCGATTTTAGATAAATCAAAAAAAGTGGGCGCAAAAGCGGGCGTGGTCAATTTTTCTTTCCTTAAAAACCTAACTTGGACTAAAACGAACATTTAAAAAAAAAGCTCAAGCCTGTGTTAGATAACACGGGCGCATAGGTCAGACGTAGAATACGTTAGTCATTAACAGCCTTATTCAATAGATTTCCTTAAACAGCCTTTAAACGCTTGTTTAGTTACGCACTGTTTAAGGCTTTACGCAGCTTCTATGCAACCTTGCTAACATTGTTATTCATAAACATTTTTTCATTTTCTGCTTATGACAAAAACATAAAAAGAGAAGACCTCCAAAATGTTATTATAACAGAATTTCGTGAGCGAACCTGACGGGCCATCGAGAAGTGAAACATGTTGTGTTTTTGATAAAATCGTGAAACATGTTGCGCTACTCAGAAAAACAGGTTTTCTTCTTGTTGCGAAGATCACAAATCATTTAAATTTTGTGATTGTGTTTGTAATTGCCATTTCTATCAACAAAAATAGCGAAAATTTGCAACAATGCAACTTTTCGCAATTTTGTTTAATTTCTATGAAGCTGGCATTTTTTCGCAAAATTCAATTTCATTGGATATGATTGCGGAGGCGTGGGTTCAATTCCGGTGGCTCGCATGATTTTTTTTTTCAATTTCGCATTATGTATTATTTTTTTTAAACAATTTTTTAATAAATAATTCTATAAATAAAATTTTGAGCAAATAATTTACTTCTTTGCAATCATTTTATTTTGTTTTATTATTTAAGCTTAGGTGGTTAATATATATGTGCATATGCTTAGAGTAAATTTTATTTTTAATTTTTATGATGATTTCGCATGGATGTTTAATTGAATTATAATTTTTTTTCCTCAAATGGTTGCATTATTTAAAAAAAAAAATTATTTCATTTAAAAGTAAAAGTGACAAAATGTATAAAATTAATTAAATTATTTGCAAGAAATGGTAAAAAATTAAAATAAAATGTACTCTTAACATATGCACAGGCAATACATATTAACTTCCTAAGCTTAAATAATAAAACAAAATAAAATGACTGCAAAGAAGTAAATTTTTTGCTCAAAATATTATTTATAGAATTATTTATTAAAAAATTGTTTAAAAAAAATAATAAATAATGCGAAATTGAAAAAAAAAATCATGCCAGCCGCCGGAATTGAACCCGCGCCTTCGCGATATTACCTAAGCTTACCTCAGAAAAACAGGTTTTCTTCTTGTTGCGAAGATCACAAATCATTTAAATTTTGTGATTGTGTTTGTAATTGCCATTTCTATCAACAAAAATAGCGAAAATTTGCAACAATGCACTTTTTCGCAATTTTGTTTAATTTCTATGAAGCTGGCATTTTTTCGCAAAATTCAATTTCATTGGATATGATTGCGGAGGCGTGGGTTCAATTCCGGCGGCTGGCATGATTTTTTTTTTCTTAAAATATACATTTTTTTATTATTTTTTTTAATCAATTTTTAGTAAATAATTTGTAATTTTTATAAATTTCAAGCGAAGAACTTATTTGTTTTCAGTCATTTTGTTTTTGTTTTTTTTATTATTTAAGCTTAGGTAATATCGCAAAGGCGCGGGTTCAATTCCGGTGGCTGGCATGATTTTTTTTTTTAATTTCGCATTATTTATTATTTTTTTTAAACAATTTTTTAATAAATAATTCTATAAATAAAATTTTGAGCAAATAATTTACTTCTTTGCAATAATTTTATTTTGTTTTATTATTTAAGCTTATTGCTTAATTTAATAATTAATTTAATAATTTAATAATAATAATAAGCATAAAAATATTTAATAATTACTTACTAAAAATTGATTAAAAAAAAATAAAAAATGTAAATTTTAAGAAAAACAAAAAAAAAAAAAAGAAATGTATATTTTAAGAAAAAACAAAGAAAAAACAAAAAAAAAAAAGCAAACTTATAAGGCAAAATATGCAGGCGAATGACAATCGGTACGACATTTTGGTGGGAAAATGTCGAGTTGTCACTCTAACCCACAAAATTGCATTATTTGAGGAGGTTAATACGTACGGCCATGGTGTAATTAACAAGGTGATCGTGACGTTTACTAATTTCCCTACGGTTGTCAAAAAATGTTGAGAAAGTAAGAAAAAAAGAGACAAGCTGCGGAACAGTGTCAAATTTGCTTGCACTCAATAAAAAATTGTAATAGATTGTTTGCAACTTTTGCTTGGAATTTACGAACAGCTGTTTTTGACAAGAGAGGGTAAAATTTTTTTGAGATAAGCTAAAAATTCACGATCACCTTGTTAATTACACCATGCGTACGGCCAAATATCCCTCTTATACAACTCTTGCAACAAAAACGAAATGAGAATTATAAGAACTAAGGTTGCAACTGCAAGAGAACAAAGTGCGATGCTGTTGCTGCTTGTCGGAATATGTGTGTACGTGTGCGATGCTGTTGCTGCTTGCTTGTATGGAATATGTGTGTACGTTTCTCACACTGGTTCTGTGATGAACACACAGATAATCGTACTGCTCTTACACATGATGTTATAATACATAAAATACAAAGCATATGAAAATTAATACAAAATTTGAAGGAGTTAAATTTTGATTTACTTATAGAATCAAAAAAATTATATGTAGCAATATGATTATTTAAATACAAATCAAAAGAAGAAATATTAAATATGTTACGAGCATACTTGAATTTTCATCAATGCATGCATAAAGTATTAAAAACTTATAATGAAAGTGACAAACATTTTCTCAAAATTTTGTGCTCCAGATTAACACTCCCGTATAACGTATTCTACGTTAAAAATTATCCAAATCGGTCCAGCCGTTCTGAAGTGATGCGATTTCAACCAAACGTACACTTCTTTTTATATATATAGATCTGTATATTATATATTTATTTATTTAGCCGAATAAGGCAATTTCACTTATGCTAACAGGTTTATTTAATTTTATATATTATTATTTTTTTTCTCCTCCTTTCCTTGTTTTTGGGTGTTTGAAGTACTATTATTCATAGTGGGCGTGATCCGCCCACACCACTGACATTTTTCTCAAAACATGTAAAAAAGACGAGAAAAGGAAAGGAGAAAAAGGGTTTTATAATTATACTTATAAACATGGATGTGGGAGTGGACATGAGAGTGGGAGTAAGTTTGAACATGAATGGTAAGTATTCATGTTCAAACTGCACGTACACGAATAAGAACGGGTTCGTGCTGAGATTCATTCAAAAATCTTGTGTGCCTAGTTCTCCTTATTGGTTCATTAAGTACAATTCTGCTGCAGATATATTCGCTAGCGATTGTAACATGACATCGAATGTAAAGCATGAACAAAGTTATATTCTTCTTGATGAAATCGGCATTATATTAAGAACTTACAGTCTATATTCATACAAAGGTAAGTTTCTACGGGATTATGGATCATAACAATCTCTTCGGGCAAAAAGCAAAAATTGTTTTTTAACAGATTCAAGTCTTTCTTTGTGCACGTCAAATGCTGTATTCCAAACTATGCAATAATATTCAAGAATTAGACGCACTAACGTACAGTATAATGTTTTTGTTATCCATATATTTTTGAATTCTTTTGCACGTCTTTTTATGAATCCAAGCAGTTTATTTGCCCTGAATATAATATGATCCAAGTGAAGGTTGAAGCGCAGCCTGTTATCTAGGATAACCCCAAGATCTGCAATTATATTAATGCTTATATATATTAATATAAGTGGCTTATTAGACCAAGTTTGTCTATGTGACTGCGTTCGTTACCTTTGTCTTAGCTTGCTAGGAAATTGGTGTGATAAATAGAAGATGAATCAAGACTTTATCGGCTTAGATTCACAGAATGAATAATAGTTGCGCCCAGCAACTATTTCGGAACATAATAATTATATTCAAAACTTTTCCTAAGCCCATAGTTTGACACCACTGTCATTTTCACTGCTACATCACAAAATAGCAACAAACTGGGATGGGTATAGAATAAAGGGATATGGCTCCGCCCATACAATAAAAATTTTGAATATCGATTAGCTTTGGAAGTAAAAGTAACATTACTTACATACAAACTCAAAATGGAGTTACTATTTGGTGATGTCCTGCTACTGGGAAACTGTAACGGGCAGTGGAAAATGACAGTGGTGTTAAACTATGGGTCGAAGAAAAGTTTTGAATATAATTATTAGGTCTGTTTCCGAAAGCACACTGTGTAACTTGTGGGACACTATTTTCTGTTTCCGTACTTTCTGTGCTTAAAATGGGAAAAGAAGAACAAGCATAAAATCGCTCTCTCGAGCACACAAAGTGCACAGAGAGTGCTAGAACACGAGACTTCGAGTAAGGTAAGAACAAGCATCAAGAAGAATAAGCATTAGGGCGGGTCGATTTAAAAATCGCTCAATGCTCTGTGAAAATCGTATTCTAGGGATCAAAATAAGAAACTTCGCCGAAGGAACCATACCTCTAAAACGAATTCTGATGTTCCCCAATTTGGGTCGAACTTTTGGGTAGGGGCAAATTTTGAAAAATCCCACTTTGACCCATTTAGAGTGCTCCAATCGAGTCCAAATGTATGACCGACCCCCACTAACTTTGGAGGCCCGACCCACCCATGCCAGTGGCACACCCCCTGGAACCCCCTTTGGGGTTCCTCATACAAACATTTCAAAAAAATCACCATTTTTGGCCTTTACATGAAAAAATCAGCGAAATGGCTATGTTTTTTCTTTATTTTTATTTATTTATTTATAATAATATTTATTATTTATTTATAATAATATCTATTTTTTCTCTTTTGAAATTTATTTTGTCAGAACATATGTAAATGAAAAAATTAATTTAAGTTAGTTATAGAAAAGAAACTAAAAAAATTATTGTTTGAAGTCGTTTTTACTTTCAAGTCTGGGCAATTTCGCACGGGTCTCTAATGTCGTCGCCATAATAGCCTTTACATTTTCCGGTATAACCCGTTTGGAAACGATAGCTAGCAATTGAACATGTCGTTACCTTCCTTGTATGTGTGATGGAATTTTTGGATCATTAAACGGTGGATCATCTTGATTTAAATATTCTTTCAATGTATCGTACGGAATGCTTCGCGTGAATGGTGGTTCAAATACGTTATTTATGTCATTCATATTGATCATTTCCGTGTAACTTGTGCAATTAAACTTTATATCTGGTTTTTTATAAGCTCTTAGTTGCGTTGGGTCGTCAACATCTGTTCGATAGCGTAGAATTATGTTGATAGCACAGTCGCGCTTTTCTTTGCTATCATCAAACAACATTGATAACAAGATATTTTCCGAATGCGCATAATATGAATTATCTGTAATTACTTGATTGACAATTTTGCGTAAACGAGGTTCTAGAAATCGTGACCAACTAATGAAGTTGAAAAATAATGCACTGCCTTACACGACAGAGCTGTAATACTTGATATTGAAGTTCATTGGCATATAACATTTAATTATAAATTCAACCAGAATTCTTAAATTTGCATCTGGATTTTCCGTTGTCACATATAATCGTAATAATCTAGCGGCCTTGGTGAGCCACCGAGAATGAACAATTTTCCCTGGTTTGATGTTAGCCAGATCCACCGAAACCACGCCGCTAGAAATTGCATGGGCCATGTCGTATAAGTACTTCGAATCGGTGGAAAATTCAATTTTTTTCTGGAGCGGGGGCATATTTTGCAACTCAATTTTCTGGAAGCCGTCCACCACCTGAAAATATATAATAATAAAATAATTAAAAATGGTTGACAATTATAATAAATGAGTGATAGCAATAACTTACCGGAAGAGTTTCACAAGTTTCGATTTGACGGCTCAGTTTTCCGGTTGCCGATCTTGGTCCAGTGCTGGTTGATTTATCCAAAGCTTCAAACAAATGCCGAAACGGAAGTTCGTTGAAGTGTAGAAGGCAAACGAACCAATGCAATGGTCTTTTTAACAGCAATTCGAATCGTCGTATAATTCCACCGTGTGGGCCAGTGTTTGTTGGCTCACCGTCAGTGCATATTCCAATTAATGCATCCAGTGATATATTCTTATCGTTGAAAAAATCATTTAATTTAGTTGTTTTGTATTCAGCGGTTTCATGTTCCAGTCTTACGTAACCAATCAATTCAGAATTGGGTTCTCTCAAAATAACAAGATGAGGTTCTTTTACCATCCTAGTATGATACTTCTCATCAACTTTAGCTGTCGTTAAAGTATCATCCTTTCTGCCATCGAATGAAAACGCTAACAAATTGGTATGATCTAACCGTTTGCGAACCACTTCTTGTCTGCATTTCTCTTTTTCTCTGCGAACTTTCGATTTATCCAGGATGAGAGGTTTGCCATGCTTATCTTTCATTATAAAATCTTGGAAAAGAGCGGTTCCCAATGCCGATGCTACTCTATCAGGCACACCAAATCTGTCACATACCAAGGCAAAGTTAAAACAATCGTATCTCTCTGCGTATTGTGAACTTGTGCTTCTATCCATATCTTCTTGAACCGGTGGCGGTGCGTATGTTGAATCATCGGGATCTTGGTATGTTGGCATTGATGACATAGACGTTGCTCCTTGCTCTTCAGTTTCCATCACAACTGCATCCATTGTTAGTCTTCTCTGATTATGTGGATCGTGCATGAACTCTTTGAGGCGTTCGGGAACCCAGCCGCATGCACATGGAGCTGCCTTCAAATCGCATTTACATGTTCCAATGTAAAAAATTGTTTCCAGAGATTTTACATACTCTGTAAATTGTTGGGTTTTGTTTCTTCTCTTGATTTGCTCTAAATACTTGTCAAGCAATTTATTCAATTTATTAAATACATTTTTTTCAGCATTATTTCCATACCAAGTTTTTCCCAAATTCCATTCAACTTATCTTGTACTTGAATAGTGAATGATTTATGGGAAAACTTTTTTTGTTCTGTTTAAGCACGTTCGCTTACGTAAAAATAATATCTCAAGATATCCAGATGGGTTGGTAAATTAAGATCAGTCAAATCAGTAGACACACCAAAAACAGTAACATCGTGCTTGGGTATTTGGGTTTTCGATAGTTGTTGATGTTGTTGTTGCTTCATCTTGCGGTGTAGAGGATGGTGGATTCATTGTAAACTTTTTGATTTGGAATGGTCAACTTCACTTATTATTATTTTTTTAAATATTTTTTTATCTGAAATTAGCACTTCACACTTTGAGTTCTTCACAACGACTTAATGCATTCACAAAAACTGTTGCGTTATATATGGTCTACGAGACGAGGTAATAAGAATGAAATGGTAATTTCAATTCTACCTGCTGTGTCTTGTGGTGGCTTAAAAACGCACACAAGCAATTTTAGGATCTGCAATTGTGTCACAGTGATACCTTAATTTTTTAAAAGGGTTGCGGTGCATTCCAGTGATACCTTAATTGTTAAAATGGTTGCACAATACGCGCATTTCTTAAGAAGGTGCCATAAAATACCCACAAAAAGGGTTGTAAAAACAACCTTCATTTCTTAAGTAGTTGCTATAGAAAAACTACACAAGTAAGTTTACGACATGCAGCTGTGTCTTGTGGTGCCTTAAAAAACACACAAAAAGCAATTTTCCGATTTGCAATTGTGTCACAGTGATACCTTCATTTTTTAAAAGGGTTGAATAAATTTCTAAAGAGAAAAAAACTCCAAACAGAAAAAAACATAGGCATTTCGCTGATTTTTTCATGTAAAGTGACAAAACTGGCGATTTTTTGAAATGTTTGTATGGGGAACCCCGCAGGGGGGTTCCAGGGGGTGTGCCACTGGCATGGGTGGGTCGGGCCTCCAAAGTTAGTGGGGGTCGGTCATACATTTGGACTCGATTGGAGCACTCTAAATGGGTCAAAGTGGGATTTTTCAAAATTTGCCCCTACCCAAAAGTTCGACCCAAATTGGGGGACATCAGAATTAGTTTTAGAGGTATGGTTCCTTCGGCAAAGTTTCTTATTTTGATCCCTAGAATACGATTTTCACAGAGCAATGGGCGATTTTTTTGCTTCCCCACAAATCGACCCGGCCTAATAAGCATCAATAACAAGAAGCAAATGTCAAATTACATTTCATAATTGTTTATGTGTAAGCCGTTGACTCATATTTTCAATATGTCACTCCGTGAAGGAAAATTTTTAGATGTCTGGAAGATATCGGCAATTACTCCAATCTTTAAATCCGGATCAAGGCAAGATATTGCAAATTATCGACCGATAGCTAAACTACCACTTATTCCAAAAATTTTTGAATCGCTGGTAAAAAACAAAATTTATAACTCCATTAAAAACAGATTGTCTGAGAAGCAGCACGGATTTGTGTCTGGTAAATCTACCTCTACTAATCTTACCCTTTTTACACACTTTCTGTCCAATAATATGGAAAAAGGTCATCAAATAGATGTTATATTCACGGATTTCGCGAAGGCTTTCGATAGAGTTCAACACTCTGTTTTGATTAATAAACTAAGTAACCTCGGATTTCATTCCTCGTTACTACTGTGGTTAGAGAGCTACCTTGTTGGTCGTCAGCAGTATGTTCAGATTGGTAAAAATGCGTCTAAATACATTGAAAATTATTCAGGGGTACCCCAAGGTAGCCACCTAGGTCCCCTGTTGTTTGTTCTGTTCATCAACGATCTTCCGAATTATTTTAGCTTTTCTGAGTGTCTGATGTATGCTGATGATGTTAAGATCTTTAGATGTGTGGACTCTCACGAAGACTTTCTATTGCTTCAACGTGACATGGATAGTCTCCAATTTTGGTGCAAGACCAATAAATTGCTTCTAAATGTGTCTAAATGTAATGTTATGTCTTTTTCTATGAAGAATCAACTTTTCGAAGGGTCATATGCTATTAATTCGGTATTACTCGAGAGAGTCGAATTGAAGAAAGATTTGGGGGTTTTATTTGAGCGTAAGTTAAGCTTTGCCAAACATGTTGATGCTATTATATCTAAAGCGAATGCGATGACGGGATTTCTATTGCGCAATACTAGGGAGTTCTCTGATCCTTATACCGTGAGGACCATTTTCTTTTCAATTGTCAGATCGGTTTTAGAATACAACTGTGTTGTCTGGGACCCTCAATATTCTATAAATATTAAAAGAATTGAAAATATTCAAAGGCGATTCACTAGGTTAGCAATTCGCAAGCTCCACTGGGATTTTATGCCTTCCTATGAAGCGCGATGTGCTCTTCTTGGACTTAAATCTTTGGAGTTCCGGCGAAAGTACTTTCTCGCCTTATTTGCCCGGGATGTAGTGATGAATCACATTGATTGTGCTCCACTTCTAGCTCTTTTCAAATTGTATGCACCTGAAAGAAATTTTAGGCAAAGGCAATTGTTCTATATACCATACAAAAGGACAAATTATGGCAGATGCGACCCAGTTTACAATGTGACTAAGACGTTCAACACTATCTGCAACTCGATTGAGATCACCCAAAATAGGGTAGCATTTAAGAACGAAGTCATGTTGAATTAATTTTATGTACTTACGTTTAATTTATGTACTTATTGTAACTGTATAACAAAATTGTTAATAGTTGATTAAATAAATAAATAAATAAATAAATAAATGTTTTGCGATAAATAAATTCACAAATTGTGTGCCTAAAAAGAAATTTACGTACAATAAATAAATAATCTATATATATAAAAATGAAACGGTCCATCTGTGTAATGGCATCACGTCAGAACGGCTGGAGCGATTTGGATGATTTTTTTTTTATTCGATTCTAAATTTTCACGAGATGGTTTATATAGAAAAAAAAAATTAATTGGACAAAGGGGCGTGGTACCTCCCATACAAATCGCAGGTTAAAAATAATATTTTTATTTCCGATATTTCTGCTCCTATTACAGGTATTTGAACAAAATTTGGTACATCCGTTTAATGTATGCGTTCCAAGCTTTACTCCAAATATGGGCGGGATTGGACAAAGGGGCGTGGTACCTCCCATACAAATTACAAATTCAAAATCCACTATTTCTCCTACTGTTGTTGGTATCGGAATACAATTTAATATGAACGGTTTAGTGTATAGTTTCTAAGTTCAACTACAAATATGGACGCAATTGGACAAATGGACGTGGTACCTCCCATACAAATTACGAATTTAAATTCCATTATTTCTGCTCCTCTTATACGTATTTGAACAAAATTTGGTACATCCGTTTAATGTATGCGTTCCAAGCTTTACTCCAAATATGGGCGGGATTGGACAATGGGGCCTGGTACCTCCCATACAAATTACAAATTTACAAATTAATTATTTATTAACCTGTTAACGACATTTTAACAATTTGGTGTGCCCGTTTGGTGTAAATATTCTAAGCTATACTTCAAATATTGGCGGGATTAGACAAAGCCAAGAAATAACATTAATTTAGCCACAGCTACAAAAGTAGCATACACAACAACCTGCAGTCATGTCGCCTTGCCATCGTTAAAATATTCACAAGTAGCATAGACAACAACCTGCAGTCATGTGGCCATGCCGTCGTTAAAATATTCACTTCCATATAAACACCTGATTACTATTTTTGACAGGTTGTGGCATGCTTAAATTTGTCAACCACGTTGCCTTTTTTACTTCTCAATTTTTTTTCATAGCCTAACCTAAAACTTTAGGATGTTCCTAATTAGTGGTATATGTGTTTACTGCAAAAAGTGAAAATATTAAAATACAATCTATATATATAAAAGAAAGTGTCCGAATGCGATGTAATCCCATAACTCGAGATCGGCCGAACCGATTTTGATGATTTATACTTTGTTGGAAAGGTATTTTTTCAGTTCGGGTTTAAAAAAAAAAAAAGAAAAAAAAAATCGAAAAAAGTGTAAAAAAATCAAAATTTCAAAATGTTTTATTTTTATCAAGGGCCTTCTATGCGATTCTCATACTCGCAAGGCACCTGCCATTGTTTGGAATTTACAAAGGACAGCAAAGGGCCCGTTGAGTGTTCTGCTGCTATCGTTTTTGACCTATCTTGAACACCAGAGGGCGCTATAGTACAAATTTTTTACAAAACCACCTAAAACTCCCAAACCGCTCATGCGATGAGAATAAAAATTGGTATATAGTAGTTTTCAGGTACGATGAGTTTTTTAGCACTATCTTCTTTGACCCACCTTGGACACCAGATGGTGCTGTAGTACAAATTTTTTACAAAATCGCATAGTTTTAGTTGTTTTCTTAGGTTACATGTGCAAATATTTACAAAATATAAAATATTTCTTAAATTTAGTAAAATTAAAAAAATTTCCGTTATTTTGATATCAAAAACATGAACATATCTTGAAAACTATGAAAAATTTTACTACAACGATATATTTAATGCAACATCGTTAAACAAAATTACGAAAAAAACAATCAGAAATTTAATTTT
Source organism: Pherbina coryleti (assembly GCA_943735915.1). Taxonomy (NCBI): domain Eukaryota; kingdom Metazoa; phylum Arthropoda; class Insecta; order Diptera; family Sciomyzidae; genus Pherbina; species Pherbina coryleti. Next base: position 57,306,985 of record OX030952.1, on the reverse strand, counting down.
GCGACTTTCGAGTCAAATATCTCAGCTGCTTTTGTCTACATTTTGTTAAATTTTTTTTTGTCTTAAAGCTTCATCAAAGTACTATGAAAACCTTATTGCAAAAATACCGTTAGTTAAGTATATATATTTTAAATATTTTTTTTAAAAAAGGTCTGAAATTTTGGAGTTTTCCTCACAAAAAGGCTCAAAGTTTGGTTTTGTTGTAAAAATAATTTAAATTCAAATTCGAAAATTTTTAACTCTATTTAAAAGTTATAACATTTATAAGCAAAAGTTATGTAAATTTTACGCAAAAATTAAAAACCATTTTTGTGATTCAAAAAGCAAGGGTACCCCTAGAATTTTTCGAACAAAATTTTTTGTTTCCAATATTATGTTTTTATAATTTTGAAAAAATATACAAGCTAAAAACTTAATTTAATAGAAAAATGTATCTAAGTATCTCTTGCCAATCAAAAGTTATAGCCAATAACGTTTATCCAAAATATATATACAAAAAGCAAAACGCTGTCTGTGTGATGGCTGGAAACTTCTAAATTACTTAGCCGATAGAGCTGAAATTTTGGCAGTACATTTTTTTCAAGTACGAGATGGTTTAAATTTCTGTCACACCCCCTTTTACCGCCCACAAATCAATAAAAATGCTATAATTTCTACGGTTTTCGTCGATTGGGCTACATTTTGGTAATTTAGTCTGTATGCTTACTGTCGGCAACTGTACTAAAACAGGGTAATGTCCATCTACTAGAAAACTGGGATGAGCATTATATAAGAGGGTGTGGCTCCGCCCATACAGTTAAAATTTGTATTATCGAATAGCTTTGAAAGTAAAAGTAGCAATACTTACTTACAAACTCAAAATGGAGTTACTATTTGGTGATCTCCTGCTACTGGGAAACTGTAACGGGCAGTGGAAAATAACAGTGGTGTTAAACTATGAATCTAAGAAAAGTTTTGAATACACCTATTATGTTCCCATATAGTTGCAGGGTGCAGCAACGCGCGCCGGGAAAAGCTAGTAATAAATAAAAATGAAGTAATTGTTCAGTTTTGCATTAAAAATGGCTTTTAATACTTTGAGTGAACGTTTTTTAAATTTTGTGCTGCCGTCTGCAGTCAAAATCAGCTGTTTTGATCTTGAAACTTACTAAAAGCTGTTTCCGTACTTTTGCAACTATTCTCACATTTCGTTTTTACTCTCTTGCACACATCTTACACAAATCTTACACAGTGTAGAGTACGGAAACAGACCTATTATGTTCCGATATAGTTGCTGGGTGCAGCAACACGCGCCGGGAAAAAACTAGTTTCTCAATAAAATCAGATTTTTTTATCATATTTTACAAGGGCGAAAGCCGGAGTTTTATTTAAATTAATCTCAAACAGTGCGACAATTTTGCCAGCAACCACTTTGACACGGTGTGCCCTAATACACCAAAGTAACTTCGATGCATACATCAAAGGAACTAATAAAATAAAAACAACTTTATTATAAACGTATCAGAAATATACTACACTGTATACGAGGCCTTTCATGAAACCAGCTCTACCGGAGAGATATATCTGAATACCATCAGCATAAAGCATGCCCCACTGTTTAAACAAAAATATTTACCCACCTTAACGTTCTGTACTCTACAGGAAAGAGTTGTTCAGAAGGGACACAGCGCTGTCATAGAAGCCATACACATATTTAAGGTTGTAACATAGTAAAGGGTGATTAACTGAATCAAACGCTTTTGAAAAATGGAGTAAACATAGCAGAGTTAATGATCCATTATCATACGAATGTCTAATAGCGTCCAAAACCTTAAGCATAGCAGTTGAACAACTATGACCAGCGCGGAAGTCTGCCTGGTGTGGAGAGAAGAGTTTATTTTGCGATATTTAGTTTGATATTTAATAAGCCATTAGATTCACAAATATTAAATAACGACGATGAAATACTAATTGGCTTGAAATCATTAGGCTCATTTGCCGTTGTTTTCTTGGGAAGAACAATTGCAGTTTTCCAAGAGTTTGCAAAGCAGGATATTGTAAAACAGAAGTTAGTAATAACATTTGTGTAAGTGGACTGATAATAAATGGTAAAATTTCTTTAAAAAATTTAATATGAATTCCATCTGCGCCGACTGCATTTGTTTTGATTTCTTGCGAGCCCAGAAAACACAAGCAAACAAAGGTTTGAGATTTCTTTTTCAAATTTGATTTCAAATGTGATTCTCAAATCATTTTCAAATCAAGAATTAATATTTGATATTTACACTTAAGTTCGATTTAAGGATGAGTTGAGAATAAATGTTTTTCTCAACAGTTTAAAAATCACATTTGAAACAGGATTGAGATCAACGTTTGATATTAATATGAGAATAAACCAATTTCTCAATTTGAGAATAAAGTTCTCTTTTTGTTGAGAATGATATCATTTTCAAATGAATCTCAAATTGATAGCAAACGTTTGACATTTGAGAAATACATTTGATATCAAATCATTCTCAAGCCTCAATGTTTGCTGGGAAGGTTGTTAATAGCTCACTTTTTGAGCTCGCTCAATTTTTTCAAAAAAGTGAGCGAAATTATAGCCTTGATATTTAGTTTTATTTGGTTTAGAATAAATTTCATTAAAAGTGAACGCATTTGTCTACATCGCTTTCATTTACTACAGAAAACTCAAACGTTTGTTCGACATATTGTTTTGGAGTTGCAAAATTTATATTAACAGAGTTCTGCGAGCTAGACAGAAAAAAAAAATTAATAAGCAGATTAGGGTCAAAAGAACGTTCAGATTTTGTATTGCTACACATACCAACATTTTTGACATTGTTCCACAAAACTTTTGAAGGAAAATTGCCTTAGGTTTGAAGAATATCTCGGAATCCTCCACCAAACACAACATTTTTTCAATTTAAATTAATTTTTCTGATCGGTCGTCAACTCTCTGCAGACAATGGCAAGTCTCAGAGAGTAAATAATGCCATGTAAAGCTTCTTTAGAACATGCACAATAGCCGTTCGGAGCCGGCATAAAACTAGTAGGCCCAGTTCTCGATCAATTATGAACAAACATTTAATAACACAACACAATTTGATCATAAGAAGCTCGGTCAAAGTCCTATCAAAGGCTGAAATGTCCAGTTTATTATTATTATTATTTATAAAATTGTTACTTTAACTATGAACATATAATTGAGGAATTTTAAAAATTTATTTAATACTAGCGACACCCAGCGCGCGCTGCTGTACCCAGCCAATATATGGGAAAATAATAAGTAAATTTAAAACTTTTCTTAGACCCATAATTTGATACCACTGTCATCCCCACTGCCCTTTTCAGTTTTCCAGTAGCAGGGCATCACCAAATAGTAACTTCATTCCGAGTTTCAATGTTAGTAATGTAACTTTTAGTTCCATAGCTATTCGATATCAAAAATATGAGCGGAGCCACTCCCCCTTAACCAATGCTAGTCCGTTTTCTAGTAGAAAGACTTTACTAAGTGGTAACTCTACTCTTAGTTTTATTTTTAAGCGACATTTAGATCCAAAGCTATTCGATATCAAAAATTTGGCTTTTATAGGCGGAGCCACATATCCTTCTTCAGTGCCCGTCCCAGTTTTCTGGTAGATGGACATCACCAAATAGTAACTCCATTCTCAGTTTAAACGTTATGTGACGTTTACTTCCAAAGCTATGCGATATCAAAAATTTTAATTGTATGGGCGGAGCCACATCCCCTTATACAATGCCAATGCCAGTTTTTCATAGATGGACATTACCAAGTGGTAACTCCATACTAAGGTTCTTTGTTATACGGCATTAAGTTCCAAAGCTATTCGATACCATAAATTTGAAATGTATGGGTGGTACCACGCCCCCCGAAGGTAGGAAGATGAAATATACTTTACAACCTACTCTCATACCTACCAAATATAAAACAAAAAAATTTCATTAAAATTGGTCGAGCTGTTTTGGAGGAGTTTGAACACAAACATCGTGATACGAGCTTTTTATATACTAGGGTCACCTGTGGTCGAAATTCGACCGACCATACCAATATAGATTTTTCTTTTGCTTTTTTTTATTTTTATTGAAAAACGCTTGGCAAAGTTAAAAAGAAGTTGGTTGTATCATCACACTACCGATCCTTTCATTCGTTCCCAAACTTGTCTTCATTCATATTCTTATACTAATATTTGTTCTAATAATTGACCTACTACCAGTCCAAACTCTTGTTTTAATCCATGTCCAAAATCCTAACCTTATGCTTGTTCAAAGCCTTTCCTAATCCTTGTCACACTTCCTTTCAAAATCTTTATTCTTATTGCGTTCAAGTTTTTGTCAATTTTTCTTTTACATTTTTTTGTATAAAACAATAAAATTACTTTGGTGAATAAGGATAAGTTTTTAATTTCCATACAAATTCTTTTCACCCGAGCCCGACTTAAGTGATTTTACTATTGTTTTTTTTCGGTGTAGTTACTTTAAGGGGTTCCCTGAGAGGCAATATGTTAAATTAAATTAAAAAATTTTTTTTCGTAATAAGGTCATAGAACCAGTTTTTATTGTTTAAAAATTAAATTTTTCGTAGCTATAATTTTTGTTTTATCACATTTATCGTGCCTCATACACACTGCAAGTTATAATTCTATGCAACGCCGTTGAATGATCCGAAAAGAGGAAAGAAAAAGCAACAATACCCTCACAACTGCATTGAAGCTTTTTCTTTCCCATTCGCCTTCTGCTCAATCACAGCAACGTTGTGCAGCAACCGCAAAATTGTGTGGCGTTGTTTGTTGTTGTTTTTTATTATAATTGGGAAAAGTGTTCTTAGTTTCTAATTTTTACCTATCTTAATGACAAAACATTTAAATAAAAAAAAATATTCTTCAGTTGGTATAAATCAGACCTTACAAATAATATAAGTTTAATTCAAATGTGTTGTTTATAAATTGAGAAAAATGAGGTAAAAGTTCGCTTCCGCTCTCACATGAGCGTAGAGAATTCATAACACAGTGTAAAAAAATAATAACAACGAAAACGAAAAAATGGAAAATCTTTTTTGTGCGGAGATATTCTTCGTGTTTATGAATGAACAATGAACAATGCGTGAAGAACATCCTAAATAGTTTTACCTGTTGAAACAGGTGAATTTCTTTAAAAAATATTCGATGCACTCCTTCTCCTTACTCTGATTAATTTAAAAAAAAAAAAAATATATAAAAATCGGTTGAGTAACACGTGAGGAAATGGTTCTTAACTGTTTTACCTACGCCTATTAATATATAGATTAGCATTTTGATTTAATGCTTCTACAAATAAAATAAACTAACACCCCTATTATAGATTTTCATACGATACACGATATATGTACATTTGCAAGCGTATCGTAAAAATCAAGTTTTCGTATAATCGTTTTCATACGACCGATAGATAGACTATTGTGAATAACAGTGATTTTTGTTTACATTTTAGTGTTATTTTTGTTTACATTTTACTGTGATTTAAGGAAAAACAGCTGGAATTCTTAAACTAAATAAAATATATAAACATGTTTCCGATTACATCCCTTGCGATCTATACTAGTGGACAAAGCTATGAGATAGGCTGTGGAAAGAAGAGAGTTAAGGGATGCTTTCAATCCTCTATAAATGAACTCAACAATGATAGTAGCTCAAATAGTTTTTCATAATTATTTAATAGAGTATTTTTGAAGGTTTCAGACTAATTTTCGAAAAAAAATTATATTTAATTTCAACTATCGGCTGAGAAAAGTGAGCCGCTTGCAAACGTATGAAATTGAACAGCTGACCCGATAAGTATCGTTTCGTAATAACATATTTTTATGATAAACGATAAACACTAACTATCGAATTTAATACGATAAACGTAGTTTCGCAATACCGTACAACAGAATGCAAGCGTTTATCTTGAATCGTATGAATTCATAATAGGGGTGTAAACCACTTTAAATAAAGCTATCGCATGACAGCCACAAAACAATTATTGAAATTTCAATACAATAGAAATTAATTACGGTAAAACTGTTACTTTTAAATAAAAACAAAATTAAAAACTTGGAGCAAACAAAAACAAAATTTTCAGGGCGTGGAGGGAGCTATTTAAGCAACGCAACTTGAAATTTGTAACATGGAATTAGAACACGTTACATTAGGGTGATTAAAAAAAAAATATTTTTCGAAAATGAACCGAGCTCGTTCAAAAATGGGATAGTGATATCAAAATATGAAAACCAAAATTTTAAAAAAAATTTTTAATTTTTAGATAGTGCTACCAGCGGTTTTCTGTTTTAGTTGAAGGAAATCGTGGAAAAAGCCTTAAATTTGAAACATTCATATCTCTCTCATTTTTAAACATATAATTATGAAACTTTCATGGCATACGTACAATAGACCATCATTAATAAAAACATGTTCAAATTTTTTATTCTAGATCAAGGATTAGCTCCTTGGGGGTTAAAAAAAAAAATCGCTTGTAACTATGTTTCGCATGGGAAAATAATATTTTTGAAGTGAAACTTCTTAGGCGGCGCTTTGAAATTTGAACGAGAATATTGAGGAGTGAAATTTCAAGGTCAATTTACTTCATTTCGTTACACGATAGAGAAGAAAGATATGTTTTACAGTAGAGAGAATGAGATGGATATACATTGTATAAAAGACTTAAAAAGTTTGCTTGTCACCGCTGAGGATCGAACCTGCGAACTAAAGACTACAAAGGCGGCGCTCCATCTAATGAGCTAAACTCTTCATACAAAAATTTGCTCTATATACCAATTAATCAAACTACTTTTGCTGTAGATGCCCAGCGGCAAAATAAAAAGCGTTCCTAGAAATAGCGCTTTTTATGTGTAGTTTTGATATGCTTTGAGGATGTGCTTTTCAGATTTTTATACACATTTTGTTCGTATCGAAAACAGCGTGGTAATAGTAGAGCGGTAAGACATTTGATAGTAATGCCAGTGGTCAGAGTTCAATCCCCGCATCTTTTAAAATTTTCTATCTTTTTTTTGTTTTTTTAAAGAGCTTTTTAACTATTTATTTTTAAAGAGCTTTTTAACTATTTATTTTTAAAGAGCTTTTTAACTATTTATTTGTAAAGAAGCGCTTTCATCCTAGGATATCCAATATCTATTCTATATTATTATTACGCAAGCGCTTTTTTTGTGATGACCATCAAATCCTAACCGTAAATGCGATTTTTATAAAGAGGGTATCAATAGAAAGGTCTTGTTCTGTAGATGTGCAATAAGGTCTTACTTTTTTTTAAAAATTTTGTATTTAAATAAAAAAACCAAAACAATCTTCTACGAAGAAAGCCAGCTTTCTATTTAATGCCTAAAACTATGTGATCAATTTTTTCTCAAATTTTCAATTTCATACTATTGTATTATTAAAGCAGTTGAGCGAAGCGAAAAACGTACAAATATATTTTATATTGATACACTAGCCACAAAATAGCAAGTTCATGCAAAATCGCTATTCCAGGAGCCTTTACTGGCATCGCCGCCAGCTCATTTGAAGGAGAGCATACTTTGCACAGCTAATTCAAACATCCTATACCTCTTCTTAAGACATCTGTATTGGGTGATAAGCCCAATTCTACGCACGGAAGGTCAGGTCGTGAAGATAGCAGCTTATCCAACAGAGGAGCTGTTGTATCCAACGCTCAGGAGACGTGCTACGGTAAATTTTAGTGAACGACAGAATAGATGCGCTATTAAGCCTCACAACGAAGATATCGCGAGCGCATTTTGGCGTTTTAACGTCATACGGGTTTACTAGTAAATTTTAATATGAATTTGGTTTACTTAAAAACCGCTTCAGATGTGTGAAGCGCTATGGCAGAAGCGCTTGTTTAGTGCTTTTGAAGCGCTTCGATTACTGTTGGGTGGCAAAAGCAGCAGATTGTGTGCTGATTGCGTTCTATGTGTGGTAGACCGGGGGGTTGCCATGACTCGAGTAGAAGAGAGAAAGATTCAGCGAAGCAGAAGTGAACAAGAGAGTTGCCCTGAGCGCATTATGATTTTCACAAAGTAGACTCTCATACTAGGGCTGCCATGCCAATATTTTTTTAGAATACCAACGTTGGTATATCTCTAATTCAATATATTAATATAACCTCTATGAATTTTGCTCATATTACACATATTATATTTTTATTCATAATATTGCGATATAAAATTATATAAAAACCCATATTCATGAAGCATATGCTGTCGCCCATGATACTAACTTGACACTGTGCGCAAGAAAAGTTGGAATAAGTTCTTTTAATAGATAACTATTTTATACATATTGTAGTTATATAATTTTATATCGAAATATTATTAATAATAGAAAGTATAATTTGATATGAGTAATATTAATACGTACATGTGTTGAATTAAAAATATATCAAGTTGTATTCTGTATTCACATCTATATGTAAATACGACGCAAATTGGTTATCAAATTAATTGCTTTTCGGCCATAGGTCCATACCAATGAATATTAAATAAACAGAATATTGTTTTTTATAAAAACTTTTTATTGTATTTCTTTTTCTTAAAAAAGTTCTCTCTTTGCCTTTAAGGTTCGATTATGCAATCGTAAAGCAACACAACGTAACGTGATGTAGAGTTCTATCTTATGAAAAATAAGTGTAAGTGGTTAGTGAAATCTTAACGTAACCTAGCGCAGCGATGGGTTCTATTCCAAATAGAAATCTACGCCACGTTACGTTGCGTAGCTTTACGATTGCATAATCGAGCCTTTACACTAAAATGGTTCTTATTCTAGAAGAGAAAGAGTGTATACAAAGAAGAAGTTTCACTTCTTTACTGTATACACGGTATACTGTATCTTTTTTTTTTTAAGAGCTTTTTAACTATTTGTTTGTAAAGAAGCGCTTTCATCCTCGGATATCCAATATCCATTCTATATTATTATTACGCAAGCGCTTTTTGAAGTGAAACTTCTTAGGCGGCGCTTCGAAATTTGAACGAGAATATTGAGGAGTGAAATTTCAAGGTCAATTTACTTCATTTCGTTACACGATAGAGAAGAAAGATATGTTTTACAGTAGAGAGAATGAGATGGATATACATTGTATAAAAGACTTAAAAAATATGCTTGTTACCGCTGAGGATCGAACCTGCGAACTCAAGATTACAAAGGCGGCGCTCTATCTAATGAGCTAAACTCTTCATACAAAAAATTTGCTCTATATACCAATTAATCAAACTACTTTTGCTGTAGATGCCCAGCGGCAAAATAAAAAGCGTTCCTAGAAATAGCGCTTTTTATGTGTAGTTTTGATATGCTTTGAGGATGTGCTTTTCAGATTTTTATACACAATTTGTTCGTATCTTAAACAGCGTGGTAATAGCAGAGCGGTAAGACATTTGATAGTAATGCTAGTGTTCCGAGTTCAATCCCCGCATCTTTTAAAATTTTCTAGCTTTTTTTTTGTTTTTTTTAAAGAGCTTTTTAACTATTTATTTGTAAAGAAGCGCTTTCATCCTAGGATATCCAATATCTATTCTATATTATTATTACGCAAGCGCTTTTTTTGTGATGACCATCAAATCCTAACCGTAAATGCGATTTTTATAAAGAGGGCATCAATAGAAAGGTCTTGCTCTGTAGATGTGCAATAAGGTCTTACTTTTTCTTAAAAATTTTGTATTTAAATAAAAAAACCAAAACAATCTTCTACGAAGAAAGCCAGCTTTCTATTTAATGCCTAAAACTATGTGATAAATTTTTTCTCAAATTTTCAATTTCATACTATTGTATTATTAAAGCAGTTGAGCGAAGCGAAAAACGTACAAATATATTTTATATTGATACACTAGCCACAAAATAGCAAGTTCATGCAAAATCGCTATTCCAGGAGCCTTTACTGGCATCGCCGCCAGCTCATTTGAAGGAGAGCATACTTTGCACAGCTAATTCAAACATCCTATACCTCTTCTTAAGACATCTGTATTGGGTGATAAGCCCAATTCTACGCACGGAAGGTCAGGTCGTGAAGATAGCAGCTTATCCAACAGAGGAGCTGTTGTATCCAACGCTCAGGAGACGTGCTACGGTAAATTTTAGTTAACGACAGAATAGATGCGCTATTAAGCCTCACAACGAAGATATCGCGAGCGCATTTTGGCGTTTTAACGTCATACGGGTTTACTAGTAAATTTTAATATGAATTTGGTTTACTTAAAAACCGCTTCAGATGTGTGAAGCGCTATGGCAGAAGAGCTTGTTTAGTGCTTTTGAAGCGCTTCGATTACTGCTGGGTGGCAAAAGCCGCAGATTGTGTGCTGATTGCGTTCTATGTGTGGTAGACAGGGGGGTTGCCATGACTCGAGTAGAAGAGAGAAAGATTCAGCGAAGCAGAAGTGAATAAGAGAGTTGCCCTGAGCGCATTATGATTTTCGCAAAGTAGACTCTCATACTAGGGCTGCCATGCCAATATTTTTTTAGAATACCAACGTTGGTATATCTCTAATTCAATATATTAATATAACCTCTATGAATTTTGCTCATATTACACATATTATATTTTTATTCATAATATTGCGATATAAAATTATATAAAAACCCAAATTCATGAAGCATATGCTGTCGCCCATGATACTAACTTGACACTGTGCGCAAGAAAAGTTGGAATAAGTTCTTTTAATAGATAACTATTTTATACATATTGTAGTTATATAATTTTATATCGAAATATTATTAATAATAGAAAGTATAATTTGATATGAGTAATATTAATACGTACATATGTTGTATTAAAAATATATCAAGTTGTATTCTGTATTCACATCTATATGTAAATACGACGCAAATTGGTTATCAAATTAATTGCTTTTCGGCCATAGGTCCATACCAATGAATATTAAATAAACAGAATATTTTTTTTATAAAAACTTTTTATTGTATTTATTTTTCTTAAAAAAGTTCTCTCTTTGCCTTTAAGGTTCGATTATGCAATCGTAAAGCAACACAACGTAACGTGACGTAGAGTTCTATCTTATGAAAAATAAGTGTAAGTGGTTAGTGAAATCGTAACGTAACCTAGCGCAGCGATGGGTTCTATTCCAAATAGAAATCTACGCCACGTTACGTTGCGTAGCTTTACGATTGCATAATCGAGCCTTTACACTAAAATGGTTCTTATTCTAGAAGAGAAAGAGTGTATACAAAGAAGAAGTTTCACTTCTTTACTGTATACACGGTATACTGTATCTTTTTTTTTTTAATGAAAACCTATTGCTCGACAACCATTCATTCCATTCTTCAACATTATTTTGTAGACGTTGAATTAACTTGGATAGTATAGCTATGGGGAACTAATGCTGTGGGGAACTTTTAACAAAAAACACGTTAAAACAACTAAAATAAATTTTATTCTGCATTTTTTGTCAAAATTACTAGTGATAACCAGTGGCGGATCTACATACGAAGTGAAAGGGCTATATCCATCTCCCCCCTTGTAGAATTTTTTGTATGAGGAAAAAACGTCCTAAAAGCCTTTTCAGCTCCCCCTCGGGCTACAAAACTGTAGTTTCAGACCTCCCCCTCGGGCGAATCCTAGATCCACCACTGGCCCACCACCATCCACCATAAGCCCCCGAAAATTGGGTACAGGTTGCTACAATTCGCATTAGAGTGAGTTTGTGTCTCAAGTCTTTTGCCTGTTTTCAACTTTAAACGTTCATACCCATATGCTTGGGTGTGCATTAGGATGTCCCAAAAAAATAAATTTTTTTAACGCATACCCTCTTAATTTATTTGTTTGTAGTCAAAAAAATTGTAAATAAATTTGGTGTACGTAGGACCGCGGGAACACGTGCCGACTTGCATCGAAACATGACAGTACTTGCTGACTTAGACCCATATTACACGATGTCTGTTTATACGAATAACACCTGCGACACATTGGTCCATTTAAACTCGTTTAAGTGTTTTTTCTCGTTTAAATATCTGCTAAGCTATGTTTAAAATTCGTTTAGTCAAAACTAGTTTCCGAAACTCGTTTATCGCAGTTAAACGAGTTATAGTAGCTGATTTTGACATTCCTCTTTCTACACTTTCGTTGAGAACTATAGCGTTCTCACTCGAGCAAACGCTCTGAATTTACGATTATAGTGTTGTTCGCTTATCCATATTTCTCGTTATTTTTATAAACTAGTAAACAAAAATATTGAGTGTGTCATCCCGAATGGTCATATTTTAAACTACAAAAGATAATCAAGGTTTTCTATGCCAATGTGTCGCAGGTATAACGACGAGCGCGAACTAACGAGTCGATGTGATAGTAATTTTTTTTTTTATATATTTTGGAAGTTAACGCGTTGTTTTCAATCAGTCAACATGTCAGTGGAGTAACGCAGCTCTAAAAAGTGTATATTTCTAATTGGGGACGTAAAACATCAAATTACCGGTTTAAAACTTCCTTCTAATGGACAAGTACTCGCAGTTGTGTTCTATAATATTCGTGAAGTGAATTTAAGTGTCAATGAAAGTGCAAATCTTACTATGCGTGAGTGCATTATTAATTGGGAAAAGGCATGTATACCGACTAAATCTTTTCCTAACTGTGTTAAGAAACTAGTTAGCTTATACCAAACTTAGAGATTTTAAAAAAAAACACAAGACGCGTATGAGCAGTGTCGAAAAGAGTTTGTTACAAACTTAAACAATTTGTTTGATATTGCACATGTCGATGCGCTTCAATTAATAAAGAAACATGAAGATATGATTTTTTTGCAGCGCCAGAGTGAGCCAGGACGACCTGGTCATTTAGCTGGAGTGGACAAAAAACTGACCGAAATAGAGGAAAATACGCGCCTTAGAAACATTAAGGAAGAAAACCGGCGTGCTAAATAGAGTAACTTCGGGTAATGTGATATAGGCATTTTTATATTTATAATTACTCGTAATAACATTAGCTTAGCTTAGACTGCTTTACATAGGATAGTTTATTGATTCATTGTGCTGTGTATAACGACTTCGGAGCTCTATACCGTTACCCAATTTTGAGATTTTACAACACAATGAAAAAAAGCCATGTAACTCCCCTTAATGAAATTGACGGGTAAAGTGATATACCACGTTCGGATAATGTGATATAGCTTATCACGTTACTCGAATAGAGTTCAACACCGTTATATAACTCTTCCAACCGAAATTAAAAACACTAGAAGATATCTTTATATATTAATTAATTTATTTTTCAAGAAAAGTATAACGCGATAGCAAGTACAGCGCGAGAAAAAATAAAATTTTTTATTATATCAGTGTAATTTACATAAAAGAAAAAAAAAACACAATCAACTGAATATAAATACGTAAGTAAAAACTTAACAAAATAGTAATGTAAACTATGTAATGAAATGGAAAAGTACATAAGAAAAATGAGTTTTTATAAAGAGTAACTCTCATAAATAATTTGCTTGGCATATATGGCATGTTTCATACACAACGAAAAATGCTTTTTTCTGGAAAACTAAGTGTGGTGCTACAAAAGTACCGCCTACACTCATGCAGCTAACATCCGTTATAATAGATCCTCTCTCTGCCGATGTCATGAAACTTATTTTCCTTTTGCTGTCAATATTTTCTTACTTTGCACGATAGACACTCCTGTCTCATCGACATTCCAAAAACAAGTTGGGGAAAAATTATATTTTTCGTGATCCCTATCGAAATATTTGCTAATTGCGATTATGCTGATAAACGCAAACTGAATGTAATTTACAACAATATTGCAAGATATATATTTTGTTTGAAAAAATACGACCATATATCACATCACGCGAAAAAAATATGTTCAATAACCTTAGATAAACTTCTAGATTTCCGTATTCTTATTGTCTTACATAAAATAATTAATACCAAAGAGCCTTCGTATCCCTTTGGAAAAATTAGATTTGCACAATCTCAGCGTTTAAACCTTATACATACGCGACATAATACTTTAATATCAGAGCGACAATTTTTCATTCACGGTATTCGTCTCTGGAATTCTCTTCCACATCAACTCCAAAATATCGGCAACGCCGCGCGATTTAAGAAAGAAATTTTTGAAATTTTATATAATTCTTAACCAGTATCATTTCTGTCAATCTTGTATTATCTGCCGAGATATATATGTGTTGCAAACTTCAGTAGGAGTTTTATATCAAAATACTTGCTCGTATCCGTTAAGTTTTTAATTTTTATTTAATCTAGTTTTAATTAATATAATCTTAATTTTTTATTTCAATTGTTTTTTTCTTAACTTCTTAGTATGCTTTATCTTATATATAAAAATGAAATACGTGTGCGTTAGTCTTGCTAAGGCTCAGAAACGGTTTGGCCGATTTTAATAATTCGTTTTTTGTATTGTTTGCCTTAATACAGATGTGGTTTAGAAAAAAAGAAAATTACAAAAAACTCGAAGGAACAGCGGAAAAATCGAAAAAATCGAAATTGATAATTTTGTATGGGAATTGCCACAACAGACTACTTTAAATAGCCAACAAATCTGAACGGCTGAACGGATTTAACTCAAATTTTGCACACACATTACTTGAATCCTAGATAAGGTTACAGCATACTTAGTTTTAACCACGCCCCTTCTTCCGCCCCTTTACAAGAATCGCAAATTATCCTTCTAGCGTACTTTTATTAGCGAAACTGTTCGTCTAAATAATCAAAAGAAAATTCTCTTATTGTAACACCAAAAGCATTCACATATCTTCAAAATTGCACAATATTTTAGTACAACGTATTTTTCTAATAACATCGTTTCCTTAGAATAACAAAAAACTATCAGATATTCGTATTTCTTACTTTCGATGAAAATAACTCCGTTGTTTTTGAATATATTTCATTCAATTTCTTTTCGTTGATAAATTTAATTTAAGCACTTAATAAACCCCTATTTGAAGAAAGCTCCAACATATTCACTTTTTACTCCAAAAAGAACACAAAAGCTGTCATTTCAATAAATAAAAAAAATTGAATGAATTTTATATATTATTTGTTTGCCCATTGTGAGGATCGAGCCTTAGACTACCTCATGGCTTCAAAACTGACGGTTGAGCTGACTTTTTTTATTCAAATTGAAATGTACTACAAAAATTTCCTAATAGAATTTGCAATAAAATGATATGACAGCACAATCTTCTGAAATCGAATTATAGCAGCCTATTATATTTTCTTTAGACAAAAACCAATCGTGTCTTTATCTTCTATTTTCTGAATATTTAATTATCAATTGCCGTGCGTTGGTCTTGCTAAAACTCGGAAATGGCTCGGCCGATTTTAATAATTTTTTTTTTGTTCGCCACAATACTGATGTGGTGTAGGAAAAAAGAAAATAAGGAAGGAAAAGAATCGAAAGAATTGAAATTGGTAATTTTTCGTGTCGTACAGTGTTCATTACAACTCCAAGGAGGGGACGAGCCTGAAATAGGTCTACGAAATCAGTGAAATGCTCGGCGAGCTAATACACGTGTAAGCCACACAGCAGCGAGTGACGGATAATGAAAACAATTAGATTGTCATGTCCGAATAAGTGTCATATATAAACAAAACAGAGTGGCATACATAAGAATCCTTCTTTTTTGTTTTGACGTAGAATACGTCGTTCTCGGAGGTAAGTAGGGTGGTTGATAGTGATCAGGTGTCGGTATTTACATTACTTTTTGAGCCTTTGGTGGGCCTAAAGTACTAATCGTACAATGTTGATCTTAGCACTTGTTGGTCTGCTTGATCCTCAATGCGACAAAAATTCATGTTAGAACTGTCTAACTTATATCAATTTTACACAATTACATGAAATATAAAGCCTACATTTGATGTTTTTGTTTGCTTAAACTTGCTACCTATTTATCGACGGCTTCCGGTTTTTTTCGACGGCGAAGACAGCGGAGGACGATCCTCACAAGGCAACGCGTGAGGGTCAAGGGGGCGATCTTCACATGGCAACGTGTCTGACTGCCTCAACCTGGTGAGGCCAGCATTATCCATGTCGAACTCGTCTCAAGTCGACTCAAACCTATGCGTGGTGTCCTCTAGAAACGGCAAACTGGCAACCGTTAGTTTGACGGCTAATCTGAGCGGCGGGCTCCCCCTGCCTTTAAAGGGTTGTGCGTTGGGTTTGATGCCCACCACGTTAAAACAAATTTCAATGAAACGACAAAGAAATAAGATAAAAATGATCCCCAAATCTGATGACGACTACCGCAAACGAAAAACTGACAATGATTTACGGATATGCACCTGGAACGTCCGAACCCTTAATTGGGATGGTGCCTCTATCCAACTGATAGATATCTTAGAAAGATACAAGGCTGATATCACTGCAATCCAAGAAATGCGATGGAAGGGACAGGGTTGCTCACGGCAAGCATCCTGTGATAACTACTACAGCGGCCATGCGGAGAAGCACGAATTTGGATGCGGATTCGTGGTTGGCAAGAGACTACGACATCATGTTCTGCGATTCACACCTGTGAACGAACGACTTGCCATAATCCGTGTCAAGGCAAGATTTTTCAACATAAGCCTGATTTGTGCGCACGCTCCGACAGAAGACAAAGACGATGAGACAAAAGACAGCTTCTACGAGCGCCTTGAAGATGCCTATGAGCGCAGCCCCCGCCACGACATAAAAATCGTACTTGGTGACTTCAACGCCAAGGTGGGAAAAGAAAATATATTTGGTCCAACAGTCGGAAAGTTCAGCCTCCACGACAATACCTCCGATAACGGAATGAGGCTGATTGACTTTGCCGCAGCGCGAAACATGGTCGTTAGTAGCACTAGATTCAAGCATCTCAATATTCATAAAGCAACTTGGCTGTCTCCTGATCAAAAGACGCGAAACCAAATTGATCATGTTTTGATTGACGGAAGGCACTCTTCCAGTGTTTTAGATGTACGCACGATTCGTGGTGCCAATATAGACTCGGATCATTATCTTGTCGCAGCCAAGATCCGTACACGCCTGTGCGCAACCAAGAACGCGCGCAATCCAGCACAGAGAAAGCTAGACGTCGAAAAGCTGCAATCAAAGCAAACAGCCGAAGACTTCGCTACTCGACTCTCACTCCTGCTTCAAGAAAGCACTCCTCCGATCGACGATATATGCGCGCAGTGGAATCATATTTCCCACTCTATGCGTACGGCTGCCGAAGAGGTGATTGGCTATCACCGCCCTCGCCGAAACCAGTGGCACGACCAAGAGTGTCGCGACGCCACTGCAGAAAAAGATTCCGCCTACAAAGCCACCCTGCAGTCGGTTGTAACGCGTGCTGCTAAGGAGCGATACAAAGAGAAGAGGAGGGAAGAGAGACGCATTTTCAGGCGAAAGAAAAGGGAAGCGGAAATGCGTGAGTGCGAGAAAATTGAGATGCATGGTGACAGGAATGAGGTCCGAACATTTTTCGAAAAAATAAGACGCCTGGCCGATGGTTTCAAGACCGGGGCCTCTTCCTGCAAGGATGAAAATGGGAATCTAGTGACAGATATCCAGAGTACACTGATGATGTGGAGGGAACACTTCTCTAGGCTTCTGAATGGCGACGACGACAACAATCCCGCCAATAGAGATGATACTCCGGAATCCCCAATTTTGGACGACAGCGTTGAAGTTCCGCTGCCCGACCATAGTGAAGTCTTGAAAGCTATAGCTCGGCTTAAAAACAACAAAGCCGCAGGAGCCGATGGCTTACCTGCTGAGCTCTTCAAGAATGGAGGCGAAGCTCTATTTAAATGCATTCATGAGCTTCTATGCAGAATATGGTCGGAAGAATGCATTCCAAACGATTGGAACCTCAGTGTGCTCTGCCCAATCCACAAGAAAGGCGATCCCACAATTTGCGCCAACTACCGTGGGATAAGCCTTCTGAATATCGCATATAAGGTTCTGTCGAGCGTACTATGTGAAAGACTGAAGCCCATCGTAAACCAGCTGATTGGACCTTATCAGTGTGGCTTCAGACCTGGCAAATCCACCATAGACCAGATATTTACGCTACGACAAATCTTGGAGAAGACCCTAGAAAAACAAATCGACACACACCATCTTTTTGTCGATTACAAAGCCGCCTTCGACAGTCCAATAAGGAATCATCTATATTCCACCATGTCTGAATTTGGTATTCCTGCAAAGCTCATCCGCCTTTGCAGAATGACACTGAGCAACACCAGCAGCACAGTTAAAATCGGGAAGGACCTCACTCCTCCATTCGATACCAAACGAGGTTTCAGACAAGATGATTCCTTATCGTGCGACTTTTTCAACCTAATGATGGAGAAAATCATCCGAGCTGCTGATTTGAGACGCAGTGGCACGATATTCTACAAAAGTATTATGCTGCTGGCGTATGCTGATGATATCGATATCATTGGCCATAATACGCGCGAAGTCAGTGCAGCATTCTCCAGGTTAGCGAAAGAGTCGAGTCGAATGGGTCTTGTAGTGAACGCAGATAAGACGAAATACCTAGTGTCAACAAATAAACAGTCCCAGCGTCTTGGAAACCACGTCACTGTTGACAACATCTCCTTCGAGGTTGTTAAGGACTTCGTCTACCTGGGATCCAGCGTAAACTCTTTCAACGATGTCAGTATTGAGATAAAGCGAAGGATAACTCTTGCCAACAGGTGTTACTTTGGGCTGAGTAGGCAATTGAGAAGCAGAGCCCTCTCTCGACGAACAAAACTCACGCTCTATAAGTCACTAATCATGCCCGTCCTATTATATGCAGCACAAACTTGGACGTTGAGCAGTTCTGATGAAAAGACTTTGGGAGCCTTCGAGAGAAAGATCCTTCGTAAGATCTTCGGTCCAATCTGCGTCAATGGCGAGTACCGAATTCGATGGAACCACGAGCTGTATGAGCTGTACGCTGACATAGACATAGTTAAGCGCATTAAAATCGAGCGGCTCCGCTGGCTAGGTCATGTTGAGCGAATGAAAAACGACGCTCCAGCGAAAAAAATATTCGATTCGGTGCCCGGTGGTGGTCAACGCAGAAGAGGACGCCCACATCTTCGTTGGAAGGATCAGGTGTTGGATAACCTGACTACACTTGGTGTTTCCAACTGGCGCCAGCAAGCGCAAAATAGAAATGGCTGGCGCAATTTCTTATACGAGGCCAAAACCGACCTTCGGTTGTAAGCGCCAGATAAGTAAGTAAGTAAGTAAGAAGACAGCGCCATCTAGCGTGAAGACATAAATCTTATAATTAAAAAAAAGCATACTTTTGGCGGCATGTTGTTTTTAACAGACTCGCGTAGCCCAGTAATACTGAGTAATTTTGAGGGGCATGCTTTTTTAACAGAATCTGTTATTGAAATGTCAAACGCAGCCAATTAAATATCCGGGCATATTATCGACAGTGAAATTTTGACACATGGGTTGTTGAACTTGATAGCATTGAACAAATTTTGTTTGCTTGTTTAAGTTTTCTACCTATTTATGGACAGTTTCCGGTTTTATTGACAAAAGCATAAAATTTGTATGGGAGCGCCCCTAAGGAGTGGGCGGAGGGAATAGGTGTCAAAGGCAAAAATGTTCCTTTTGCAAAAGTAATGGGGGTTGGTGATACATATTAACCCTCTCCGGCACTCTCTTAAAGGTCATATCCTCAGGTGTATGGAATAAATATTTTTAAAAAAGATGTCATCAAAAGCGAATTGAATAATTCTACGTCTTGTGTTACGACATAGTCGAAACTACTGTATCTTTTTTTATTTGTGTTCGTTTCTGCACAAGGTAGCTTTTAACAGCAAAAAAATTTGAATTTTCTCGGAAAAATCGATGTTCCATACATTTTGTATGGAAAAATTAAAAAACAAAAAAATTTCGATTTTAATTTCATAATTCGAAATGCAATTTCTGCACAATTACATTCGTTCAAATCAGTTGGTTGTGTCCAGACGAAGCAACCAATTATCGAATAGTGTTTCTGAATTCATTGGTTTGCAAGGATTACCACCATATAATGCACCACTGAAGGTTGGATCTGTTATTATCATGCTTCGGAGCCTCAATCAATCCAAATTTGTAAGGGAACAAAATTGGTCGTGAAGCAACTCAAGAATAATGTATTTCAAGCAAAGATGAACGCATTTGAGTAGGCCAATTCAAAGGTGAGGAAGTGCACATTCCAAGAATTCAATCAATTAATCACAAGGCCAATCTTTGGAATTAATTATGGCACTGTGTGCTGGATTAAATCAAATCTAAACTAATTTTATACCTTAAGAATAAAAAGAACATACGAGTAATAACATAATATATAATGTATATCAAGATAATGGAGCGCAAAGCAGTATGATCATATAAAGAGAGAGAGCAAGTAGACTATGCAAATGCAGCTTATTTTACACCTGTAGCATGGAAGTGCATTCAGTTTTTTAGATATAAATAAGCGGACGGAAGTTCCGCTCACAAAATTATATGGAAACAATATAAATGTTGCGCAAATAAATGTTAGTGCAAAACAATGTATGTCTAAAATTATTTGTAAAAAATGTATGTATAGCTATATGTCTATAACTATTAACCTTGAATTCCCAAGCTTCTTGCATGGCTTACAATATATGACATGTTCGCATGTTGAAAAGCCTCCATCTTTGTTTACTTTTGCTAATGTTGTCTATCAAAAAGCATTGAATTGATCTGACATGTGATTCCCTCAACCTCCTTACATTCCGTGTAAATAAGGGATATTAGAGTGATTCATTCAATTAATAATTGAAATACGATTGGCACCATTTGTTATCGATCGTGAATGTTCGATACAAAATTAATTTCGGGTGAGATCGTGATTGCTAGGAATTATTTCAATAAAAAAATTAATTTAGGGCGGGACGAAGTTTGCCGGGTCCTCTAGTTATATATAAAAATGTGCCTTTATTGACTTATGTTGTATTTATAAGATTCTTGTAATCTTTTACATAAGGATTTATTACTATAAATGTTAACTGTTAAATAAATAAAACAAGCTATAAAATTTACCCACATTTTCATCATTAAAGCCTTTGACTCTATTCATTGAGCTTTCAGTTAGACTCCTTATGCTAATGTCTGATTTGTGCCATTTTAAAAATGCGTACAACTAGTCTTTTCAAGAGCATTCCGAAAATGGGTGGGCAATTTTGTTTATTTTTGCCACTTGAAATGCAAGTGAGCGAATATCACTTCGAGTTAGTCCCCAAAAACGTTATTCCATTTCCTTAATAAACCCTACCAGCCCAAATTCCATTTCCCGATTGAAAACCGATTTACGTCCCAGAGGCGTGGCTAAAATTTCGCTAATAGGTTTATCACTGCGAGCTGCTCTACACAGCGGTGCAAATGGAACTCCAAATGTCTTAGCCTCCAACAGTATGCCCATTGCTCCTTCTCTAACTGCCAAAATAGACTTACTCATTCTTTCTGGATCCTACTTACACATCTGTCTTTTGTTTGGCATTATCTACAATTTATTATAATAATAATTTATAATTGATAATTTGGCGGGGAATGTGATATGGTATATCACATTACCCAACTTTGACTATATCACATTAGTCGATTTCGGTTTTCGAAACAACCAGGTATTTTTATAAAAATACACGTCAGAAAATAAAGAATTGACCTCATTTATGATTAACAGCATTCAAACACTTAAAAATTTATGTATTTTAACTTTCAATTCCGCTTCGGTTTTCTCGTACTTCACTCACGAAGCTCACGCAAAAAAATATAGAATGCACAGATGAAACAATTTCACAACAATGAGGGCAAACCCAGTGAATGAAAATGTGCATAAGACTGCACCACGTGTGTTTCTGTTGCCTTATGTTCACATGTATATTCATGTCGAAAATTGTGTTATGCAGGTATATCACATTACCCGACCATATCACAATACCCGAAGTTACTCTATTTATCATCTTTAACTACTTCGACCTCACTTTTTGAACCACTACAAGAAAATTCGTCTTCTGATTCGGAAATAATGGATTTACAAGAAAATGTTCCCTTCCAAACTGAGAGCACACAGTCCGATACTAACAGAAGAAAAATTTTCGTCACCCCAAAATTAGTGGCAGCATTAGATAGGTGTGACTAAGTATAAGAAATTCTGTGTTTATTATTGAAGCAACTATTGAGGCACTTGGACATACCACGGACGAATTTCCCATTAGCAAGTCATCCATTCAAAGAATTCGTACGGAAAAGCGAAAAGAACGCGCAGAAGCTATAAAAGTCGATTTCCAAAACGAGGTACCGGATACTGTAACTGTCTATTGGGATGGCAAACTGTTGCCGGCTTTAGATGCACGCAAATCCAAAGAAGAACGCCTACCAATAGTTATTTCATATTCTTGGAAGAGATAAACAGCAGAAATTTAAGATTCTGTCCCCAGGTGCCATGCACCAGGCTCGATGGATGGCAAGATCAATTTATTCTTTAAAAATATCATTACTTAGCCCTCAGTTCAGTATTTCAAAAGAGGACAAGGTAGCTCTCTTAGACGTTTGCGTGTTCATCGTGACATCTTACGTGAAACCTTGGCAGCAATGCACTTTAGCGGTAAAAGCACCTTACCAGGATTTGTGCTTTTTGAAGGCTATGAAGGCTTTTGAAGCAATCGACAAAACCATTTCGAAAGCAGCTTTGCAGAAGTTCAGCATGCATTTATGGTATTTGATAGATGAAGTGTCTGTCTTGTCTCTATTTGACGACGATGTAGACCAAGACACAAAAGTAAAAATGGTTACTAACTTAGCCAAAGAAAACCCACCAGACCACAGTAAACGCTACATTCCACCAAAAGAAGAACTTTGTGGCTCACTTCACGGTTAGTCTCTCACTTGCCTTACAGTTTCTCATTAAGTTCTTTAATATATCATAACTATTCTCTTCTTTAATTTCAAAGAAAAGCATCGATGACTTTGTTTCAGTCAAAAGAAAGAATTCTTGTTTAATCGACTCAAAATTTATGACAGTCTTCTCAAAGAGTGTCCTTCTTCATGGTCAAGTAATGCTTCATTTCAACACGCTAAAACAACGGTTTTGTCACTAAGAGTTGTTAACGATACAGCTGAAAGAGCTGTTAAGCTAATGCAAGACTTTCATGGCTTAATCACTGCTGAAGAGGAAAAATAACAATTTTTATTACGTTGCGTGCAAGAACACAGACAAGTATATTCTGACTGTAACAAGCAAATTTTGAAAAAAAAAATTAAGAAATAATGTCCCTTTTAATGATAAATACTTAATATATATAATATACAAGTAAAACAAAGTTTTATTTACTGAATAAACATTAAGTTTTAATATCCCTGGACTAAACATTAGTATGGAAAATACAAACGTTTATGTTAAACGTTTAACATCAAGTCGGCACGGGCTATCATTATCCGATAGTAATAATATTTGATATTTCAGTTATAAGGGTCAAATGGAATAAAAATAGAGGGTATGCTTATCTCAATTCGAAAAAAACACATTTCCCCTTTATAGCCTGGGACACTCTAGTGTGCATATTAGATAGGAGTAATTTTTAACATGCTAGTTATATCCAGTTTCGAATTCTACATGAAATTCTGAGTAAAAAACTCCTTATGACTATATATTTCTGAAGAAATTTAACCATCGAAAAATCGTTTAAAGATTCGTATTTTATAATTCCATAGAGCGTTTGCTTCTTACTGTCTGACTCGTTCACTGATCGACCTACAGCTTAAACTACTCGAAAACCCGGAGCCTAAAATTACGAAAAAAATGAAATTTAACAAATATATTACTTTGATTATGTACATTAGACCGTACCTCAAAAAAAGTTCGCCGTATACCAGCGAATATGACGCATTTTTGCAAGACAATTACGGAAAAAAATTTTTTTACCGAACGTAGGAGTCGCGCATTGACATATTTCTTCATATCTCTGGTGTTTACAGTCGGATTTTAAAGTTTGGTATATCAATGTTTTTGTCTCAATGAGGCCAGTATGACATCTATAGAGGTCATTGGCCTCAGGTGTACCATTCTAGTACTTACCCTCCAGATCTCAGTTCCTACCATCCTAATGTGCCACCCTAATATCAAAAATATATAAAGCATTTAAGATATCATTAATCTTTTGCTCAGGAAGTATATCGATATTTCCAGCAGAACTATTTTTAAAAAATTTTTGAAAATTATTTGCCGAACGTAGGGCTCTCTTTTTTCATTTTCATACGTTCTTATATGATATACGTTCTTATATGATAATACGTTCTTATATGATATTATCTAAACGAAAATATTCAAATTTTATTAATTTAAAAGAATTAATATCTTTCCTCAGTTGCCGTTATAAGAAAACTGACTGCAAATTTGAATTTATGTATTTTTCGTTCTTGGTAACTTTTAATACATTTTTGACGTAGAATACGTCATTCTCGGAGGTAAGTAGGGTGGTTGATAGTGATCAGGTGTCGGTATTTATATAACTTTTTGAGCCTTTGGTGGGCCTAAAGTACTGATCGTACAATGTTGATGTTAGCACTTGTTGGTCTGCTTGATCCTCAATGCGACAAAAATTCATGTTAGAACTCTCTAACTTATATAAATTTTACACAATTGCATGAAATATAAAGCCAACATTTGATGTTTTTGTTTGCTTAAACTTGCTACCTATTTATCGACAGTTTCCGGTTTTCTCGATAAAACCATAAAATTTGTATTGGAGCCCCCCTAAGGAGTGGTCGAAGGGAATAGGTGTCAAAGGCAAAAATGTTCCTTTTGCAAAAGTAATGGGATCGGTCATACATATTAACCCTCTCCGGCACTCTCTTAAAGGTCATATGCTCAGGTGTATGGAATAAATAAACAAAACCATAAAATTTGTATGGGAACCCCCTAAAGAGTGGTCGGAGAGAATAGGTGTCAAAGGCAAAAATGTTCCTTTTGCAAAAGTAATGGGGGTCGGTCATACATATTAACCCTCTCCGGCACTCTTTTAAAGATCATATGCTCAGGTGTATTGAATAAATATTTTGCTAAATATTTTTTAAAAAAGATGTCATCATCGATGATGTTATTCATCGAATTGAATAATTCTACGTCTTGTGTTACGACATAGTCGAAACTACTGCATCTATTTTTCTTTAATATTTACTTCTATAAGGTATAATATACGTGAAACAACCAAAAACAGGAGCTGTTTTCAAAAAAATTGTTTAGATATAAGAAGTTATTATCTTTTTTTAAATTTATACAGGTTATTGTACATAAAAAATACTTTATAAAAATATTTTGTTTTTTAAATACCGTTCTGGCTTTTATATAGAGGGCGTTGAAAATTACATTGAAAAAAGACATCGAAAATGGTTCGATGGAGATGGCCTTTCCCATGTATCGGAAACAAAAAAATCAAATGACATTTTAAAGCATAGACCATTTATTAAGCACCCCCCCTACGCAAGATCCCGGAATTTTTTTTTTAATTATGGCGGAAGTTGAAGTAAAAAGTTCAAAAAATAAATACATTTTCTTGCGCTTTTTTGTTTATAAAACAAAAACAAAAAAAAAGAGATGCTTGAATTTAGGGGGGATGCTTAAAGAACAAAATAACGAACAAAATGCAAAAAAAAATCATTGAAATTGAACCAATAGATTTCGAGTAATCTATCGAACCGTTTTAAAAAACTAATTTCGAGGCAATCGCGTTTAAAGTTTTTTATTAACGTTGTATGGAGCTTGGACATAGGTTAACGAAAACCGTTATAACTTCTGTTTTTTTTTAAATATCGAAAAAAAATGTGTGTGTATATTCTTAAAACTATAAAGAACACATTAAACAAAAAAAATTGACACCTTAATTTACCTTAACCCATTAAGTCCGGGAAGAGCACAATTTTAATATGATGTTTGAGACTTATTTTCTGCTATTAAAAATTGGAATAAAAAATTCCAAACATACCTATTCTTTAATTTTTGGGGTCGCTCTTTCGATTGGTGCAGTTGGATTTGCAGAATAATGACTTTTGGAACCAATATGGCGCATTTTATTTAAAAAAATAACGAAATTTTTTGCGTTTTTCTTTTTTGTGATTCTTTTTCGCATAAATAAAGTTACTGAATCGGTGCCAAACTAAAACCAAAAGTGCACAAAATATCTAAAGTATAACTATGAATATTTTTTTTTTTGGTTTGAATCGACCTAACCTCTTCAATATATCAATACGTAAAAAATTATCGTTATTTGGTAAATTATGAGTATTATTAATAAAATTTACATCTCTAATAATATAATTGTCCCAAAAATATATAAAGAAGGGGTTTTTGAGATCGCTGATCACGAATTTGAGGTAAGATTTTCAAAATTTAAGATGGCGGATTCAATATGGCCGACCGAATTTCATAAAATCTTCAAAATTACAAGAAAATGTGTATAAGGGAGTTTTTGAGGCCGTTGATCACGAATTCGAAGTTAGATTTTCAAAATTTAAGATCGTGGATCTGTAGCTGATTAAATTTCATGAAATGTCTGAAACCAATGCGATAATGTTTATTATACGGGGTGTTTACGATAAAAAATTGGTTGTTTCCGTCCGTTAGCCGTTTTATAAACGCTTCCTAACTGGAACCTTGTAAAACCTTTATATTTTTATAATTCAAACGAACTTATCTAGCATTTGTAAATTAAGTCTAATATTTTTTATTGAAATATTCGTAATTTTAGATACTTAAAAAATCCGAAATCCTAAGGAAAAATATATAAAAAAAAAAAAAAAAAAAAATTAAAAAATAACAAATAAAAAATAAATAAAAAAACAAAATAAAATAAAATAATAAAAACAAATTAAATTAAAAAAAAAAAATACTCTTGGCGTCCACCTCCACCTGGTTTGAGTTGGGAAACATTTATACAACGACTAACGGACGGAAACAATCAAACATCGTAAACACCCCGTATAATAAACATTTTTTTTTTTTTTTTTTTTTTTGGATTCGCCCGGAGGTAAGAAATCTTCATAGATACGTATGACCCGCGCCATACGCATGCACGATTTACATTCTAAGAAGTTCCCGGATCAGCCGGACTGATAGAATGCACCTACGTGCTAAAACTTACCACCTGTTGGCAAATAATAGCCTCCACTAAGCACAATTGCTTGGCCTTTCAGCGGAAATTAAAATTAAATAAAATTTGAGAATTTTTTGTGCTTATGTAAACTTCATAAACATCATCGAATAAAAGCACATTCTTCATAATACGAAGCAATACAAGACAACATCCAAAGTTATTTATTAGACCATATATAACCGCATTTATAATTGTTGTCGTTCGGCTTGGGGCCACTGTCCAACCCAAGATCCTACGTGGAAAAGAGATGCAACTCTCAAACACCAAACCAATACCAAACATAGCACAGATATACAAGTATATATTGTGCAGGCACAATATATTTATATATTCGGGTCACTAAAATAAGGGAACACCGAGCTAAAGTTATTATTTGGATATGCATTTGGGCCAACGCAGGTAAAAACTTGTATGGAAAAGAGATAAACTCTGACACACCAAGCCAAGAGACACGGTATACATGGTCAAATAAGGAAGAACTAAAGATCTAAAATAATTTCATGAAAAAATAAAGCAACGAAACTGAATAAAACGAAAACTTAAAGTATCTATCATATTCGATGATGCTTATTTGTTAAATCGTAAAATCTACACAATTATCGCGAGTTATATTTGTTATCACAAGGAATGCGTTAAGTATTCAAATGTAATATAATTTTGCGTTTTAAGACATCCACCGAGTCAGAAAAATTTATCAAGTTCAAGTTGCCATTAAAATCACTACACATACATCGCAAAGGGTCGTGAAGGGCATAATTAGAAGTGCAGTGACTCAACTTAAAAAGCTGGAAATGTCTGGCTCCGCTCCTGGGGATGTTGAAGTTTAATGAAGAAAGGAGGTATTGTGAGTCTATATCACCACTGAGTAATTTGTATAAAAAAGAGACATTAAGCATAATTCTTCTGCTTCTTAAGGAAGGCAGGGAAATAATTTTGAGGCGTGTTTCATAAGGGGGAAGAATAATATTGGGGTTCCAACGATAATGTAAAGCAAAAAGTAAGAATTGTTTTTGAACCGATTCTAATGCATCGATGTGGACATTGTATTGAGGGTTCCATATTACGGATGCATATTCAAGAATTGGTCTAACAAGAGAGGTATAAAGTATTTTAGTAGTGAAAGGATCGTTGAATTCTTTAGCCCATCTTTTAATGAAACCAAGGACACCTCTAGCCTTATTTACCACCAAATTAACTTGAAGATTGAAACGAAGTTTAGGATCCATAATTACACCTAAATCAAGAAAACTGTGTACAATTTCTAAATTAGTATTATTTATAGTGTAATTTATACTATTAGCAATTCGACGTGAGAATGTCATTTGCTTACATTTTTTTAAGTTTAATTTTAAAAGGTTAAAATTACACCACTCAACTAGACTGTTTAAATCCGATTGTAAGAGTTGTTGATCTTCAGGCGATTTGTAAGTTAGGAAAAGTTTCACGTCATCGGCGTACATTAAGACGTAAGAGTGTTTTATTACAGAAGGAAGGTCATTTATAAACAGTAAAAATAAAACCGGACCAAGATGACTTCCCTGCGGAACACCAGATGTGACCAAAATATTTTTTGACATAGAATTCTTATATAAAACTTTTTGAGAACGATTCGACAAGTACGAGTTAATCCAGTGTAATAGTTTGACGGGAAACCCAATTAGATGAAGCTTTTTCAGAAGAAGATAATGATTAACACAATCGAAAGCTTTGCTAAAGTCTGTATAAATAACGTCAGTCTGTCGTCCTAAAGTAAAACCTTTGATGACACGTGAAGTAAACTCCAAGAGGTTAGTTGACGTAGATTTTCCCTTTAAGAAACCATGTTGAGAGGTGGAAATGGAGGAAGATACAACGTGGGTTATTTGATCAGTTATAATTTTCTCAAATAACTTAGGGATTGCGCTTAGTTTTGCGATACCTCGGTAATTGGAAACATCAATTTTTGAGCCGGATTTATGAAGAGGTATTATATAAGATTTTCTCCATATATAGGGAAAATGACCACTGTGCAAGGATATGTTAAAAATTTTTGATAGGGGAGAACACAAACTAATAGAACAATGTTTTAAAATGCAGCTCGGGATTTCGTCAGGACCAGTCGTAAAAGAAGATTTAACTTGTCGAAGGTAATGCATAACTATATTAGAATCTATTACGGGGGTTTCAAAAGAGTTAACTGGTGGTAGGTAAGGATATTCAAGACTCATGCTCAATGGTATATCGGAGTAGGTTGTTTTAAAGAAGTTTGCAAACATGTTGGAAACTTCGATGTCGCAAGATGCTTCTTCATGATTGAATTTCATAAGAGGTGGGAAGCTAGAGGTTTTTCGTTTTGAGTTGACAAAAGTGTAGAAAAGTTTCGGATTATCTTTGAATTGAATTTTTATTTTGGTTATATAGGCAGAGTAGCACTGTTTATTTAATAGTTGATATCTGTAACGACAAGAGGAATAGCAAGCGAAGTCTAAATTAGAGCCTGACTTTTTATATTTTTTAAATAAGCGATTTTTGGAGTTTTTTAAAGACTTAAGTTCATTAGTTAACCAAGGGGGGCTTAAAGATTTGAAATTACTATTTTTTTTTGGCACAGATAATGAGAAACATTTTTGCAATGTATCATTAAGAAACTGTACTGAAGATTCGACATCATAAAAAGAGTACGAAGACCTATTATTTAAAATTGGGGACCAGTCAATCCGCGCGAGAAGAGCATTAAGTTTAACATAGTCTGTTTTTTTAAAGTTAAAAATTTTATTATTTCGCGTATCTGGAGCTAATTTATTTTCATTTATGTTGGCAAGTAATATTGTTATTTCAAGAGTTGGATGATAATCGTCTTCAGGTAAGGAAACTGGGTTCGAACGACGGAGATTTACGGAAGTGCATCTATCTACAAATACAAGGTCAAGAGATCTATAATTTTTATTAAGAATATTATTAACCTGCTGAAGACACAGATCGGACAACTTATCTAAGAAATCATTTATCCAATCAGAGGCAGAAATAGGAGTAAGAAATGCGGAATCATCGGAAATACTCCAGGATACAGAAGGTAAGTTGAAATCACCTAATGCAATGATAGTATCCATATTTTTAAGCATATTATGGACTGTTTCGATGGCACTAATATGGTTTAAGTAAATTGTTAAATCACTTTTAGGTGGAATGTAAGAGCAAGTAAGAAAAATCGTATTATTATTTACTTTAACTGTAACACAAATAAACTCCAGGTCGTTGGAACCAGGAATTGTTAATTCCTCCGAAGCAAGCGAGTTATGGACAGCTATCAGAACGCCACCACCGATCTTATCATAGCGATCTTTACGAAAAATTTGGTACTTATTACACATTATTTCAGAGTTTAAAACGTTAGAGCGAAGCCAAGTTTCAGTAAAAACTATAAAGTTATATTCAAAATCAAAACTGTTCATGAAAATATCGGAAAGTTTAGAATTGAGACCTCTAACGTTTTGATACACAAGCTCTAATTTAGACTTGTGATTTTTTAATCGTTTTTTGTATGGTACTGAGGACTATTAGAAGGACGAGGCAAGTGTACAACATTTGCAATACGCGGTTTGTTTTTGAATTCAAATTCATGAACAATTGTATTACGGGGCCAAAAGTTTACATCCACAAGAGTATTAAATAAATTTTCCGGAACAGTCAATCTAAAAGACGTAGTCAGTCTCGCATTTAAATATTTGAATTTTTGGATCGAAAGAGGCATACCACTATTTAACTTTGAATTAATAAAAAATTTTATGTCATCTTCAGTTGTATCAGCAGCTAAGCGCGAGACAAAGATTGCTTTAGTTGGTGGAATTGCAATTAATGGCTTAGGAGAAATAGTAGCAGTAGTAATAGGAATCCGTTGAGCGTTAACAACTGAAGTTGCAAAAATAGGAGTTTGAACAGTAGGCGGAGCAACTGAAACAGCTTGAGCATAAGTAAGAACAGGCTGGTTAACAGGTATGGATGGTGCTAACATTGGCAAGGAAACGGTCTCTGGTACATTTGGAGCAGATATAGAGGCAATCGTATCAGTACAAATGTCCATATCGTCTGCAATGTCACGTTCAACAGGTGGTGGTATTGGTGGTGTCGAGTTAGTTTTCTTATCGCATTAGTTTCAGTCATTTCATGAAATTTAATCGGCTACAGATCGACCATCTTGAATTTTGAAAATCTAACTTCGAATTCGTGATCAACGGCCTCAAAAACTCCCTTATACACATTTTCTTGTAATTTTGAAGATTTTATGAAATTCGGTCGGCCATATTGAATCCGCCATCTTAAATTTTGAAAATCTTACCTCAAATTCGTGATCAGCGATCTCAAAAACCCCTTCTTTATATATTTTTGGGACAATTATATTATTAGAGATGTAAATTTTATTAATAATACTCATAATTTACCAAATAACGTTAATTTTTTACGTATTGATATATTGAAGAGGTTAGGTCGATTCAAACCAAAAAAAAAATATTCGCAGTTATACTTTAGATATTTTGTGCACTTTTGGTTTTAGTTTGGCACCGATTCAGTAACTTTATTTATGCGAAAAAGATTCACAAAAAAGAAAAACGCAAAAAATTTCGTTATTTTTTTAATTAAAATGCGCCATATTGGTTCCAAAAGTCATTATTCTGCAAATCTGACTGCACCAATCGAAAGAGCGACCCCAAAAATAGTAGAATAGGTACGTTTGGAATTTTTTATTCCAATTTTTAATAGCAGAAAATAAGTCTCAAACATCATATTAAAATTGTGCTCTTCCCGGACTTAATGGGTTAAGAGAGATGTTCCGATTACACTCCTACCGCAAAATGTGTCATGACAATAACAATTAACTAAAAAGAATGCAATAAGAGCAAACAAAGATCAGTTAACGGTAATTTTGTAATTTGCTTTCATTGATATGCGAATGTCACGTGCGTAGTTCAAAAACATCATTTGTTGTCATTACTTCTGAGTTGAAAGATGTAAGTGATTAAAAAGTAGAATTTAAAGCAAGTTTAATGCATAGATTTAAAAAAAAAATTAAACTGGGGCAAAATTACCAGACAAATTATTATTTTTAGTTTCAAAGTATGTCACGTAACGTCGTTGCAAAGTAAAATATTGGTATTTCAACCGAAAGGTCCACCGTGTCCGAAAATAAAATGTTAACAAAAATTACTATTATTTCTGGTA
Source organism: Pherbina coryleti (assembly GCA_943735915.1). Lineage (NCBI taxonomy): Eukaryota > Metazoa > Arthropoda > Insecta > Diptera > Sciomyzidae > Pherbina > Pherbina coryleti. The sequence continues at coordinate 57,274,661 of OX030952.1, read as the reverse complement.
TAATCTTAAGAAATAAGCAAATTTTTAGATTTTTCGTCATTTTCAGCTGAATCCAGTTACCATGAGAGGATAAGTAAGATTAAAATTAAACTGTTGTCTTTCTCGCTAGTAATGTGTTAGAATTGCAGTTTCTCTTTATTATTTGCTGCTTTAAGAGATATGTTTAGATTGCTCTCGCGGCTAGAAACCTAGAAAAATGCAGCGGGGGCCCATTTAACGGAATTTTTTAAATTAGCTTTAATTGATATTCTGTTGTTGCAAAAATGGGAGGAGGTTTCGAATATCCTGCAATAAAAAAATTACATTTTTTCAGGCGAAAAAACATACAAATAAAAGTAGCTCGAACTGCCTGTTCCTTGAAGACTAATATTTTAGAATTTATGTTTATCTCTTTTCCTTATTTTCTTACTTAATCTACATTCAATGTCATGAATTAAAGCTTTTTTATTTTTCCTTATTTTCTTACTTAATCTATATTCAATGTCATGAATTAAAGTTTTTTTTGTTCTTTATATACATTAATAAAAAAAAAAACAAATATATCAACAATTTCTCATGACTATTATTAGGGAAGAATATGTCACATAACGCATGTCACGTAACGTATCATATTATGACTTATATATCAAAAAATAATGAAGATCTTTTCACGATATAGTTATGCGTGTAAGTATTATTTTTACATACTAAATTAAAAAGGCTTTCATCAAAGTATTCGGTCATAATTCACAGATTTTTGTATTTTTATAGATGTAGTTGAAAACTACTTCTATATTTTGTCTCGTAACGTATTAGTTTTGGTGGCTTCTATCTTAGAGCCGAACTTTTAATAACTCTTAGTTTTTACAGCTTGTAAAGTGCCGCTCGGTAAGCTATTGAAAAATCAAAATAAGAAATTTTTAAGTTGAAGTTTTCCTTGTTTTTCCAGTCATTAAAGTCGTACGATCGTCACGTGCGTAGCCATGGAAATGCCAATATTACACAAGAAAAGTGATATACAGCAACAGAATAGCTTTTTCAAGAAAGCATCTGATACGAAAAAATTGGAAAAACGTGTTGTGACCAGACAAAATAGTCTATGTAAATATATTAAATAGCATAATGCTGCCATGTTCCGATGGAGAAATACAGTTAAAATGTGAATTTATGTAAGGTAACGATCCCAAACGCTACTCGCAATTGGCAAAAATCGCGGTCATCAATCCTTAATCCAATTAAACACCTTTGGGGAATATTAAAGACCAAAATAAATGGCTATAAATCCAAAAACAAAGAATTGTGGAAAAAAATATGCAGGATGAGTGGTATGCTATTGATCTCTCAATTTGTGATAAAATGGTGGATTCCATGGCCAGTCGGTGCATCGAAGTTCTAAAAAGTCGTGGTGCCACAACAAAATATTAAAGTTAAACTAGTTTTCAGTACAATATTGGTAGATTTTAAGAAAAAAATATTAGTATGTTAGTTATGTCTTTTGTTTCTATTTTTTTCCATCACTGTATGTACTTACCACAACTTGATACTGACAACATGGATCATAGTTCCATGAAACTGTGTACAATCCCGTGCAGAAGAGGGACACGGCACACATTGGTGCGCTAAACATTGGCCGTTCCTGCCAAATAAGGCTGGATATAATTGACGCCAAGCCAGAAACAACCGCCGTCTTGTGCAGACAGTTTCCTACGGTAATCCAACGACCTGTCTCATCACCTAATCGCGACGGCTCGATTATGATGTAATCCACCTTGGCTTCCAAAGCCTTATCTAGCTCAGCTTCGAAGCGTTCGTGAGCATTGGAGCTGTCGTAGACCTCGCGGATGACATGATATGTGGGTGGCTTGGAGGAACTATGTAAAAACAGAAAAACAACAATAAATATCCCGTAAAGGTATAAGAGCATTAATTGACAAATATAACCATATTCGTCCTTGTAAGACTGATCATCTGCTTAATACTACCGCTAATACAATCTTTTTGCAAAGTTAATTGTTGCAGTCCCACATGCTACTTTATAGCGTCCATCACACATCACTTCGCAAATTTCATATCAGCAGCAACCTCCATTATATTGACAGCTCGTTGGTAAGTTTACTGATCTTTGCAAGGAACTCAAGCGGCGCCAATACCTCTAATTTAGTTCTTTCTACGTGCGCTTTCTTAATACAATTTCATTGCATAACAGAAATTGATTTCACTCAAGTCAGTTGTTTTACACTTGTCGCATTTATTAATCATAAAGTCTATAAATAAATTATTCAAGTATTGTGAGTTTTACCTGTCATCGGGATTGTTAAACATTTTAATGGCTAAAACATTTGTTTTCCACTTTAAGCTGTTGGATTTATACCTCTTCAGCTTTGCTCAACACAACGACTCGTGAATTCACCGCGATACAAGCAAAGTTCATGAAAACAGACTCATCTTAATTGTTGCCAACAGCAACTTACCGCTAATTTATAGGCTGTCTACACTTACAATATTTGATCTCATGAAATATTTCTTGACATCAATGTCACATATGTAAACATTTCCATTCATGGAATTTGCTCATATCATGGTATAATAATTACAAGGTAGCATTGACAGTTGCTTGGAAAACCAACATCTGTCAAAAATTATGTCAAGAAAGAGAGCGTTCAATTATTCCTTATGTTTTCGCCATTGTTTATGTTTTAGATCTTGCAAATAACCAAACATTTGCTTACCAATTGCTTACAATTGCATATATTATTTAATCAATAGTACGAAAATTCACGATCTTATTGCATCGTTGCAAATGCAAAATTAGTTGCTTTTACAAAAGCAAAAAGCATTGATATGCATTTGCAATATATTTGCATTTGCAATAAGAGCCTGTTGCGTGTGCAAATCCAATAAGATTGCAAGACTCTATTGTAAATGAATTTCATAATATTGCATTGAATACAACCACTTTTTTGTTTTGACAACCACTGATTGAGCAGCTGTTTCCTTCATCTAAATATGACTATGGCGACTTGCAGTTCAATAGGAATTTGATTTGATGAATAAACCTTGTTGAACTCTTGATATATGTTGTTATCCCAATTGTTATTATTATTAATTATCCAAATTGTTGCATTTAAAAGATTAAATCTTGTATGCTAATAATTACTACAAATAAATTAAATTAAATTAAACTCTTCATCACTGGATACCAGGCTTAAAACCCATTAAATCTTCAACAGCATTAATAAGCTCTACGTCCATGGTATAATAATACATGGTAGCATTGACAACTGCTTATTTTCTCTTCAACAGGAAAACATAAACTGTCAAAAACAGCTTTTTGTGGAAATACATCAGCAGCTGCTGTGGTTGTTGTTTTTTTCACTTCAACGTTTTCAACATTGCTTGTGTTTTCAATGGCGGATTGTGAGCGCTCTCTTTTTGAGTATATTTTTTGACAGTATATGATTTCCCAAGCAACTGTCAATGCTACCTTGTATTATTATACCATGCTCTACGTCTATAATCCTTTGTTTTTGCGATTTTTTCGGCATTTCATTAAAACTCAACTTTCACAAACGAATGATGAAAAAATGTAAAACAAAAAACATCTGTTGTAAGGCATTTGCAACATTATAATATTAAAGGTGTGTTCACAAAAACCTTCTATTGCAAAAACGCATTTGCAACGATGCAACAAGATCGTGAATTATCCTAATGAGTAATTATTACTGGAACGAAGACAATTTGAAAACTTAGGGCCGTTTTCTCAATGTCCGGTTAAGCACTTACCAGAACTTTAACCAGTGGTTAACAAAAAATCGTTTTCTCAATGTTCGGTTAATTCTTATCTGTCGGTTAAGTGCTGATTAATTTAACGGCAAGTTGTGGTTCCGGTTAGCTGCTAATCAAAAGAACAACTGAGTAGAGTAAACAATTTTATATTTATTTTACACACCAATTCAAAAACAAAAAGTGTTTCTTCATATGGAGTAACATTTGGCAGTCCGTTGTTTTTATCCACTTTTATTTCATTTCGCGGCACAAAATCACAAAAAAAAAACGTAAACACAAGACAGATGACATGAAGTTTTCGCGTATTCACAATTGAAAAATTCACAATTAATGATTTAACCGGAGGTTGCTAAATCAGCACTTGGTGAAACCGAAATTTTTTTTTTGTAGCTATCGTATGGTTAGTTATCTCCTGGTTAAGAGCTAGACTAACCGGACATTGAGAAAACGGCCCTTAATGTTATTAAGTGCAAAAATAAAAAAAAAAGATACAGTAGTTTCGACTATGTCGTAACACAAGACGTAGAATTATTCAATTCGCTTTTGATGACATCTTTTTTAAAAATATTTATTCCATACACCTGAGGATATGACCCTTTAAGAGAGTGCCGGAGAGGGTTAATATGTATCACCAACCCCCATTACTTTTGCAAAAGGAACATTTTTGCCTTTGACACCTATTCCCTCCGACCACTCCTTAGGGGCGCTCCCATACAAATTTTATGCTTTTGTCGATAAAACCGGAAACTGTCCATAAATAGGTAGAAAACTTAAACAAGCAAACAAAATTTGTTCAATGCTACCAAGTTCAACAACCCATGTGTCAAAATTTCACTGTCGATAATATGCTCGGATATTTAATTGGCTGCGGAATTTTGACATTTCAATAACAGATTCTGTTAAAAAAGCATGCCCCTCAAAATTACTCAGTATTACTGGGCTACGCGAGTCTGTTAAAAACAACATGCCCCCAAAAGTATGCTTTTTTTTAATTATAAGATTTATGTCTTCACGCTAGATGAAAAAACCGGAAGCCGTCGATAAATAGGTAGCAAGTTTAAGCAAACAAAAACATCAAATGTTGGCTTTATATTTCATGTAATTGTGTAAAATTGATATAAGTTAGACAGTTCTAACATGAATTTTTGTCGCATTGAGGATCAAGCAGACCAACAAGTGCTAAGATCAACATTGTACGATTAGTACTTTAGGCCCACCAAAGGCTCAAAAAGTAATGTAAATACCGACACCTGATCACTATCAACCACCCTACTTACCTCCGAGAATGACGTATTCTACGTCAAAAAAATTGAAAACGTTTACCTGCAACAACCTCAGCTGCTGCAGATGCATATGGGCGGAATGAAACAAGTTTTCAATTAAAATTAAAACACTACCGGCTGGAAAACGTTAAACACGTATCAAACATGATTTTTTTCACAACTTTCATTTAGGGTATTCACAAGGTCTCATAAAGTCAAATGTCTTAAATTGAAAACATTAAAATTTACAACAAGTGTGAACAACCTCCCATAACTTATTGTGCTATTTCAACTCTCAATCAGCTGATGCAAAACAAATTTAAATAAATATTTGTTATCACAATGCCAAAAGAAAGCGAAAAAGACAAATTTCGGTTTGTGCAAAAAGCATATTTTGCACGTTATTGAATACGATACTCAATAAACATAGCTTTTAGAGTTGTAATATTTTAGTACTTTTTTATATGGAAGGCAACAACCATATTTTTAAACTAGTGTAAAATTGTATTACATTAGCCCCATTCTTTTGCTACCGACTTACAAAAGAACACTAGGTAGGATAACTAAATACATGCAAAACAACAACACAAACTCGGCTATTTATACGAGTTCGTTCCAACTCGGTAAGCTAATATCCGACTTGATATGCAGTGTTGAAAAGTAAGAAAACTGCTCTATTGTGAATGAGCTCTGAAAAAATCCTTAGGAAATTTCATGAAAAAATAAACATTTTTTCATTCCTTGCTCATGTTTGTAAGGTTTGTGTCTGAACTATAGAAAATCTCTAGAAAAATTAAGAATTCCTATGGATTTGCAATGGCCGCCACATAAAAAAATGCTGCAGAGGGCGCATATGGAGCATGTCTTTGATATTAAACGAAAAGATAAAGATCATGGTTGTATTTACGCAGCCTTTAAACCCCAATTTCGGCGTTTAAGTTACGCAGCTCTTAAACAATTGCGAAAAATGTTTATGAATAACGCTTTCTTGTTTAAAGCCCGTTTAAAGTTACGCTTCCTCTAAAATGTGTTTATGAATAAGGCTGTTTATGCTCATTTTCGCATGTTTATTTCGCATGTATTGTTGCCAGTGTTGTTAAGCAACTAAAAGCAAATTTTAACCGAGTTACAGCGTTCTTTTGTCACTCGCTTACAAAAGAACGCGGCTATTATGATAATATGACATGATAGCACACCTTGTGAATACCCTAATTGTTATAGATATTTAAAACACATATTTAGGCCGTGTGCTATTCGGAAGCTTTTCACTCGTGGAAGGAAAGAATTTACTGAGTTGAATATATTTTCTGTCTGTTGAAATAAAATTGTGATTTTTGCTGTGCCAAAAGGACGATGAAATATTGACAACTAGAAATTTTGAAGTTTTAGTTTTCGGTAGTGTATTAGTGCAAGAATTTTATTTAATATGCAAAATTTCTAATAATACTGAAAATTAACAGAATTTCACGCAAATATTTTCCACTTCTGCTTGCTATGTTGTCGGAAGCACAAAATTTTGAACTTCTTTACGAACTCACAAGTGTTTTTTTTTTATTTTTGCTTGTGTCAAAAATTCTCTTGCCGATTGTCAAAATTTATACTAGCCCCTGGGGCTACATGCATTTTTGACAATCATATTCACCTCACAAGTGCCAAATATTCTCTTTCAGACTGTCAAAATTTCATCATCTGAGTGAAAAGTTTCCGAATAGCACCCGGCCCTAGTAGAATTTTTTATTTTCATATTCATTTCAATTTCGTTGCACGAACTACTGTTTTTGACAGATAATGGTTTCCTTGTTGCTAACAAAATCAATACTTATCAATGCTACCTGTCATGATACAATTATACAGGTAGCATTGACAAGTATAGATTTTCTCAGCAACAAGGCAACGACCATCTGTCAAAAACAGTTGTTCGTGCAACAAGAATTAAACGAATGTAAAAATAAATAAATTCCGCAAAATATGTGCGTTAAATACACAATTATAATAATGAAAGTTGTGAAAAAATTATGTGTGATATGTGTTTAACGTTTTCCAGCCGTGGTGTTTTAATAATAATTGGAAACTTCTTTAATTTCGTCCATATGCATCTGCAGCTGCTGAGGTTGCTACATTTGAACGTTTTCAACATTTTTTCTTATGTTTGCACTTAATAACACAAAGTTCACAAGTTATCTTCGTTGTAGTAATAATAATTCACTATTGATTAAATAAAATAAGCAATATTTTGTAAGAAAATGTTTGGTTATTTGCAAGCGCTGAAACATAAACAATGGCGAAAACATAAGAAATAATTGAACGCTCTCTTTCTAGACATTTTTTTTGACAAATGGTCGTTGCCCAAGCAACTGTCAATACTACCTTATATTATTATACCATGAGGTTAAACGAAAAATTATTTCAATTTTACAATTTTCATATAAATATTTCACATTATTTTTACTTTTTATATTTTTACTTTGCTGAGCCATTGATTTTTATTGCAAAATATTAACAAGTTTTGATTTCAAACACGTGCGACGGTTAGTAACAATTCTGCCACATTTGCTAAAAATGCGTTCTGTTGAATAAAACGGCTAAAACAATAACAAATTGCACAGCAATAAATCTTGAAAAATTAAAAAAAAAATGAGCTTGAGCGAAACGAACCATCTTTTTACCGTCATTTTCGAAATTAAATTTCACGAACCACCTTAAACACATACCAGCACATACCAGCGACTTTATGCTGATTTGATAGTAGAGATATTCATTATCCTAAACTCTTGGTTGTGCTCTTGTGCAAAAGAGTAAAAGTATAACAAAAAAGAGCTCTCCGATAACAAAACACGACTGCTGTCAAAATTATATTCCTTTGCACAAGCGCACTGACTATACCCTGTAGTTATATTGCTGTACGCTTAAGATCTTGAGTACATTTCGTGAATTTTTGCGCAATAGCTCTTTTGCGCAACAGCAAAACAAAGAGCTCCGAATCGTGAATATCCCAATTGATGATCAAATCAAACATTTTATGCAGTTATTTTCATAAGTTAAACTTATTTTTTTTTCTTGCTATGAACATCATCAATTTTTAAAAGCTAATGATAAAAAAACTGAAATATAAATCTCCTTGTCAATATCGCTATTCGTAAATGCTAAAGACTGTGGACGAAGGTATTAAGTAAGGTTTTAGGCAAAAAAAAAAAAAATTAAAATGGATTTTTTTGTTGAATATGTACAATTCCAGCATATGTATCATAAAAAAATTGTAATCAATCCCGCTAATTATAAAAATTCTACAGCGCTTAAACCCTGGCGTGCCAGAGTACTTGTTAAGAGTAAATTTTACTTATAACGCGTTTTTCTCGAAACATACTGTTTCAATTTCAATTTTAATAATCTAATTTTAAATCTACACATTTTTTAACTAAATGAGCGACTTTGGATACTTTTTCAAGTTTTTATAGATAACTTTAGGGTAAAAAATAACGATATCCACCGAGACAAGACTATAACTGCAATTTTTATTTGTCCATGGTCACTTTTATTTTTCCTGAACGCCATCGGAGTAAGTTGTGGTCACAATCCTCACACATGTGTGGAAAAAGTACGGATTGCAGTGGCAGAGAGGCGCGGAACCGAGTGCACTTATGATTCATGAGCAGGTATGGGCAGAGAGCGCTCTGGGAGCGCTGAGAATAAGAATTGAGAGCAAAGGCTTATGAAGCAACACAAAACGCAACAACAAATCAAAGACAAAAGACAAACACAGAAACAACACAGAAGCTTTAAATGTAGTGGTGCCCATACCCGTTCATGAGCGAGGCCACAGCTGGCCACAGCTGTTTATAAGAGAAGAATGATGAGAAGCAACAGCAAATTGGATTTTTATAAGTAGCATCGTCGGTGGAAAAGCCGGTGGAAATATGGGTCTGGAATAGATGACTCTATGTGAGTTTAAAAATTTGTTTTCACGAAGCTGAAGTTGGAACTAACTCGCGTTTTTCCGAAATGCCATTTTTGAAATCGGTGATAAAAATTGCCCGATAATTCTAAACCGATCTTTTTGAAATTTTGCAGACTTTTTCAATACATAGAACTGCAGTGTTTAATCGTTTGATGTTTTTTTCGATAAAAATGTGCTAAACGGATAACCAAAAATCGACAGTTTTTTATTGAAAATCGAATTTTGTCAAAAATGTATATTTTGTTAAATGCATCGATCAAACACTAATTTACATTGTTATTTAAATAAATCTATTGACATTTCTTCTTCCGAATGATCCATTTCGGCACAATGTTTGTCACCGCAAAACGTAAAAATAAAAAAATTGTTTCACAGCCATTTGTTACAAAACTATACAATACTTGTACAATAACTGTACAACAACAACAACATAGGCAAAACAAATTGCAGCTACAGCACAGGGCAACGTACGCTTGTTGAGATACTTTTATTTATTATTAAGTTTGTTGTTTTCATTTTATATATTGTGAATTTTGCATGTTTTTTAATTGTTTACATTATTAATTCCAAATAAGCAGTATTTATCATGAATTTAGGTTTTGTCGTTTATTGAAGCTAATGTTAAGTAATCAATATTTAATTTGTTTAACTAAGCAATATGTTTTATATTTAAGCAGGTACAAGGAAATAATAAAGTTAGTTATTTATTTTACACTAATCATCAAGTGTCTTTTTTTTAACTCTCTACATAAACAATCCAGGTTCAAGTGCCTGTGTTTGTCAAGTGTTCAATCCAGAGCAATCCAAGTTCAAGTGCTTGTGTTTGCGCCACTGGAACGAAAAACTTTGGTGACCCCGACGTCTACACAACGCACGGAGGAATCATTTTGGTGACCCCGAATATTAAGGATACGTTATCCTTCGACACCTTCAACAAGAAGGACACTCCACATCGATCAACACCTTCAAGGGTGCCACAAGGACACGCCACAGCGACCACCGCATTCAAGGGTGCCACAAGGACACGCCACAGCGACCGCCGCATTCAAGGGTGCCACAAGGACACGCCACACTGTGGGATTTTGGCTGCAAAAACCCCCTTTTTTGAGTGTAAAATATCAAAAATGTAATGATGCAGTTTTGTAGAGAATTGTTTAATTAAGATAAATTCATCATACAATTTTTTCTACAATTTTTTTTTTTTACAAAATAACGCGGTAAAGTCACCTAAACGAAATTCTGCAGTAACTGCCTTAGATTTTCATCCCATTTCAATGGGCTGGAAACATAATTTCTTTTTCTCGTATCTATATGATGTAAGTATATTTGAAAAATATAGTATTTCAGCATTAATTTAGAAGTAAAGGAATTGCATTACCGTAATATTTTAATATATATTTAGGTTCTTTTTTGAAGGCACTCAAAAAGTCAGTGTTTTTAGTTTTTCTTGGACAAAAAAAAGGTGAGCGTTATCGATCGTTGTGTTCTGGTTGCAAAAAAATGAAAGGTGGGACTGTCTTCTTTAAATTTACTCAAAAAAATCCACCAACTTTTCTCAATATTTTACAAACGCATAAATTTTATAAAAAAAGTCAATAGTATTACAACGAAATTTTGCAATTAAATGTAATAAAAAAAGTGTGCCTACTTTTAGGCAAATTTGCATTTTTTTTGCAAATGTTCAGCTAACATATTAGTCTTTAGTTATTTATATAGATGTAAGTGCTGCTTGGCATCGATCACAAACTACAAAGGCTTAAATCTGTTTTTTTGAAAATCGTGAAAAATTAAATTTATCATATGGGCGTTGGGCGTGGCACTTAAAATTTTAATATAATTGAGGACTCAAATGCAACCACTGGTAGTAATTTTTATTAATATACATATGAAAATAAGGAAAATACAACGTCTTTTAGTTTTACGTCATATGGGAGGTAGGCGTGGTTGTGGGCGGATTTTAACAAAAATTTATTTTTCATCTTATTTGGCAATATGAGAGATGTGTGCCAAATTTCAAAGCCCTACCTCGATTCCTTCGATTTTTTGCAGCAGCTTGTATGAAGAAATCCCACTGTGCGCCATAGCGACCGCCGCAATCAAAGGTGCCACAAGAACACGCCACATCGATCGCCGCAATCAAGGGTGCCACAAGGACACGTCACATCGATCGCCGCATTCAAGAGTGCCACAAGGACACGCCACAGCGATCGCCGCAATCAAAAGTGCCACAAGGACACGCCACAGCGATCGTCTCAATCAAAAGTACGACTAAAGTGCCACAAGAGGCACACTACAGCAAAAAATGTCAACATTCAACGCGTTATTGGAATTACAAATCAAGACTGGCGAGGAAATACAGCGGATGGTAACAAATTTCAAAAAGGATTCGGTTGGAAGAAAGTCGAACGCCGCATATTACAAAGAGCGGTTGCGTCAGCGAAACCAACGGAATGAGGCTGATTGACTTTGCCGCAGCGCGAAACATGGTCGTTAGTAGCACTAGATTCAAGCATCTCAATATTCATAAAGCAACTTGGCTGTCTCCTGATCAAAAGACGCGCAACCAAATTGATCACGTTTTGATTGACGGAAGGCACTCTTCCAGTGTTTTAGATGTACGCACGATCCGTGGTGCCAATATAGACTCGGATCATTATCTTATCGCAGCCAAGATCCGTACACGCCTGTGTGCAACCAAGAATGCGCGCAATCCAGCACAGAGAAAGCTAGACGTCGAAAAGATGCAATCAAAGCAAACAGCCGAAGACTTCGCTACTTGACTCTCACTCCTGCTTCAAGAAAGCACTCCTCCGATCGACGATATATGCGCGCAGTGGAATCATATTTCCTACTCTATGCGTACGGCTGCCGAAGAGGTGATTGTCTATTATCGCCCTCGCCGAAACCAGTGGCACGACCAAGAGTGTCGCGACGCCACTGCAGAAAAAGACGCCGCCTACAAAGCCACCTTGCAGTCGGTTGTAACGCGTGCTGCTAAGGAGCGATACATAGAGAAGAGGAGGGAAGAGAGACGCATTTTCAGGCGAAAGAAAAGGGAAACGGAAATGCGTGAGTGCGAGAAAATTGAGATGCATGGTGACAGGTATGAAGTCCGAATATTTTTCGAAAAAATAAGACGCCTGGCCGATGGTTTCAAGACCGGGGCCTCTTCCTGCAAGGATGAAAATGGGAAATTAGTGACAGATATCCAGAGTACACTGATGATGTGGAGGGAACTCTTCTCTAGGCTTCTAAATGGCGACGACGACAACAATCCCGCCAATAGAGATGATATCCCGGAATCCCCAATTTTGGACGACAGCGTTGCAGTTCCGCTGCCCGACCATAGTGAAGTCTTGAAAGCTATAGCTCGGCTTAAAAACAACAAAGCCGCAGGAGCCGATCTTCTATGCAGAATATGGTCAGAAGAATTCATTCCAAATGATTGGAACCTCAGTGTGCTCTGCCCAATCCACAAGAAAGGTGATCCCACAAGCCTTCTTAATATCGCATATAAGGTCCTGTCGACCGTATTATGTGAAAGACTGAAGCCCATCGTAAACCAACTGATTGGACCTTATCAGTGTTGCTTCATACCTGGTAAATCCACCATAGACCAGATATTTACGCTACGACAAATCTTGGAAAAGACCCTAGAAAAACAAATCGACACACACCATCTTTTTGTCGATTATAAAGCCGCCTTCGACAATCCAATAAGGAATCATCTATATTCCACCATGTCTGAATTTGGTATTCCTGCAAAGCTCATCCGTCTTTGCATAATGACACTGAGCAACACCAGCAGCACAGTTAAGATCGGGAAGGATCTCACTCCTCCATTCGATACCAAACGAGGTTTCAGACAAGATGATTCCTTATAGTGCGACTTTTTCAACCTAATGATGGAGAAGATCATCCGAGCTGCTGATTTGAGACGCAGTGGCACGATATTCTACAAAAGTATTATGCTGCAGGCGTATGCTGATGATATCGATATCATTGGCCATAATACGCGCGAAGTCAGCGCAGCATTCTCCAGGTTAGCGAAAGAGTCGAGTCGAATGGGTCTTGTAGTGAACGCAGATAAGACGAAATACCTAGTGTCAACAAATAAACAGTCCCAGCGTCTTGGAAACCACGTCACTGTTGACAACATCTCCTTCGAGGTTGTTAAAGACTTCGTCTACCTGGGATCCAACATTAACTCTTTCAACGATGTCAGTATTGAGATAAAGCGAAGGATAACTCTTGCCAACAGGTGTTACTTTGGGCTGAGTAGGCAATTGAGAAGCAGAGCCTTCTCTCGATGAACAAAACTCACGCTCTATAAGTCACTAATCATGCCCGTCCTATTATATGCAGCACAAACCTGGATGTTGAGCAGTTCTGATGAAAAGACTTTGGGAGCCTTCGAGAGAAAGATCCTTCGTAAGATCTTCGGTCTAATCTGCGTCAATGGCGAGTACCGAATTCGATGGAACCACGAGCTGTATGAGCTGTACGCTGACATCGACATAGTTAAGCGTATTAAAATCGAGCGGCTCCGCTGGCTAGGTCATGTTGAGCGAATGAAAAACGACGCTCCAGCGAAAAAAATATTCGATTCGGTGCCCGGTGGTGGTCAACGCAGAAGAGGACGCCCACATCTTCGTTGGAAGGATCAGGTGTTGGATAAACTGACCACGCTTGGTGTTTCCAACGGGCGCCAGCAAGCGCAGAACAGAAATGGCTGGCGCAATTTCTTATACGAGGCCAAAACCGGCTTACGGTTGTAAGCGCCAGATAAGTAAGTAAGTAAGGTTGCGTCAGCTCAACTTGTTTTGGGATGAATATGAAAAACGAGACAGCGAGTTGAGATGCAAGATCGACCAGCCAATGAATCACGAGTATTTCACAGATCACTATGATAAAATACATAAAATAGCTGAATACCACATCGAGCTATTCAACACGGAAATCATACGATTTGAATCACAAGAGGCATCAGGACTAAATACTGGTGCTAACAAATCTGGAGCCAACCATGGGGCTAGTACAAAATCAAAGCAACAACAATATGATACGACAACTACTCAACATCAACGATTAATTCGAAAGATTGCAGCACGCATGACAGCTTCACGGCGATTGCTCAATTCACTAGCAGCTGCACAAGAAGAGGAGACATCTCAATTCTACAAGGTCAATATCAGCACCATAAATAAATTATGGAATCAACTTGAAGGCCTTCAGGATGAAGCATTGGAAAAACTGGAGGACCAAGCACCATTAGGTTTCGATCAAACTGAATTTAACGAATTATGAGATATGGTGAGGCAACAACTGGTCAAACTCTCCATTAAGGAAGATCAGCTTCAATCAAGAAACTCACCATTATCAACTTCAGGAAGATATCATCCTGCACAGACTACACTACCATTGCCAAAGGTGACAATTCCGAATTTCAACGGCGATTACCTAAAATGGCAAGAGTTCAACAATATATTTAATCAAATTATAGACAAAGAACCATTACCTTAGTCCAAAAAATGTATCTAAAATCAAATGTTTCGGGAGAAGCCGCAAAGCTCATCAGTTATTTGTCACTGACTGAAGAAAACTACAATGCAGCTTGGACGCTGTTGCAAGATCGATATAACAACAAACGAATCCAGGTTGGAGCCTTGGTCCAAAAATTACTAGAGCAACCTCTCGGTACATCAACAGCTGGTTCGGTAAAAAATCTACATGACACAACAAGAGAATGTTTGTTAGCTTTAAACAATCTCGGAGTGGAAACAACTTCCTGGGACCCACTCCTGTTTCACATACTGATTAAAAAATTAGATAGAGCAATGCACATTAGATTCGAGCAATCATTAGCAAGACCAAAGGAGCTATTGAAAATCAATGAATTTTTGTCATTTTTGGAACTACAATTCCAATCAATGGAGTCAATCGGTTCCAAAGATAAATCGTCATGTACACAGGCAACGACTAGATCATTCACCACAGTTGCGACCACACAAAGGAATATAAATACTTGCAGATTATGCAACATCAGCTATCATCCATTGTATTTCTGCAAAAAATTTCTGCAATTATCTACACCAGAGAGACTGAATTGGGTGCAAAAAAATAAACTTTGTGTCAACTGTTTCAAGCTAGATCATACAGCAAAGAACTGCCCATCACGAACCTGCACTAAGTGTGACAAGAAACACAATTCACTGGTGCATCTAGAAGGAAGAAGCGATGTCTCAAATGCAACAAAGGCAACTGATTCAAAAATAGCAGCCACATCAGCTGCAGCCAACACGATGCCAGCACGTAAAGGTTATGTCTTACTAGCAACAGCGAAAATAAAAATAACTGCGGCTAATGGAAGATCAGGTGAATTTAGAGCAATTTTAGACTCTGGTTCACAAATAAACATTGTCCCTGAGCGTCTCATCAGAAGGTTGTCCATCATTCCAAACGACGCATCACTCTGCATTGAGGGCATCGGTAAAGCAAAAAGCAGAGCCACACAACGGGTCAATGTCATGCTGCAATCTTTGGACAACAATTTTTCAACTCATTTGGAGGCATTCGTACTTCCAAACATCATTCCTTGTCAACCAAACAATAATCTTGATATTTCTAAATGGCCAATTCCTACCAACATTCAACTAGCATATCCAGAATTTCATCAACCAGGAAAAATTGATATTCTGCTTGGTGCCGAGTTCTATTTCAAGCTAATATCCTCAGGACAAATCACGCTGTCACCTGACCTCCCAGTCCTACAAAATACAGTTCTTGGTTGGATCGTTAGTGGAAAGATTGGTAACAACTCTGAAGCATCGGACACATTGACTTGTGCTGTTGGTGGTCAAGATGCCAGTGATATAAATTTCTCATTGGAGGAAATGGTGGAGCAGCTGTGGAAAATGGATGAAGTAGAATCAAATGAAAAGGGCTTATCCCCGGCGGAGCAGCGATGCGAGGCACACTTTACTCAAAATGTTCGCATCAATGAAGAAAATCGTTTTGTCGTTGGACTACCGTTTCTTCAAACTACATCAGCCTTGGGAGAATCGAAAGAAATGGCTTACAACAGATTCTTAAGCCTAGAACGTCGACTTCTCAAAAATGATATGGTTCGAAAACAGTATGTCCAATTCATGGAAGAGTACAAGCGATTGGGGCATATGAAGGAAGTTAATCTTGATTCTGTACTGACGCCTAATTATTTCATCCCTCATCATTGTGTACTTAAGCCAGACAGCACAACAACCAAACTACGAGTGGTATTTGATGCATCAGCCAAAACTTCGTCTGGCTACTCCTTAAATGATTTAATGTTCACAGGTCCAACAGTCCAAAGTGAATTATTCCCCATACTTCTTCGCTTTCGTTGGTCACGCTTTGTTTTTACTACGGACATTGAAAAAATGTATAGACAAATTTTAATACATCCAGAAGATCAGCAATACCAAATAATTATGTGGAGAGCTCATCCAACGACACCTGTAAGCTACTACCAACTCAACACGGTTACCTATGGGACTCGAGCAGCACCATATCTTACCACAAAATGCTTGTAACGCATCGTAAACGAAAATATTAATAGTTTTCCACTAGGATCTCAGATTTTGCAAAACAATTTCTACGTTGATGATGGGCTTGGTGGATCAGACAGTTTGATAACAGCTATCGAAGCTTAACAGCAGCTCATACACATCTTGAAAAAGCATGGTTTCAATTTGCGCAAATGGTGTGCAAATCATCCAGCGCTCCTTCAGAACATTCCTCAAGATGACCAGGAAGTAAAATTAGATTTCAACAATACTAACAACGATTCAATTAAGACACTTGGATTATTATGGCTACCAAAAACTGACCGATTTTGTTTTAAATTAAGACTGGATCCAGTAAAGGTTGTCACAAAACGAGCGATCACATCTGATTTAGCTAGGCTGTTTGATCCATTAGGAATCGTTGCTCCAGTGATAGTAACTGCGAAGATGTTTGTTCAGGAACTGTGGCAATTAAAAATTAATTGGGATGATGCCTTACCAGCTGAATTACATACAAAATGGATAAAGTTCTGCAGTTCCGCAGTAAACTACTACCAATGATACTAGCAAATCCTGTTTACATTAAAAAATTTGAAAATAGTCCTGGAATCTATTTTGAAGATGTTGGTACAACACATTTGGCGACTGCCGAATGGAAAATTGTTGCATACTATGACCTTACTCCGTTCTGGGTTGAACTCGAAGCTTTCACTAATGGAACATTAGCCTATCAACAGCTATGCAACCAATCACGCCAAGGTTCAGGCTGCACTGCACTTGCCAAACATTTCCTGGACACAAGAAAGGAATTACAATTGGACAGCGAATTGTTAATAAGGCGACGCAAGACTAGAGCTGCTTTAGACATTGTCGGAAACATAGCCAATACACTGTTTGGTGTTCTTGATTCTGATTATGCCAAGGAAATGTCAAAAACAATTAGCCAACTACAGAATAACGAAGAGCAAAAAGTCAACATTCTTAAGAAGTACACCTCCATTATTAATTCGACAATTAATATAATAAAGCAAAACGAAGTCAGCACAAACACAAGAGTAAATATGATACAGGAGGAACTAGCTACACTTGAAAATTCAATCAACAAGTCATTAGGACTACAGTTGTCTCTCATAGCTACAAACTTAAAACAGATCCAAACTGCCATTTTAAATGTCCTCACCGCTATCCATCACGGCAAAATAAGCCCATTGCTATTATCTCCTCAACAGCTAAGCGATGAGATAATCAACATAAAAAAAAACTTGCCACCATCAAAATAGTTGCCAATCGGAAAAGATGACCTGTTGCATTTTTACAAATTAATGACATCAGAAGGAGGAATAGCAAATAATCATGTTATATTTGTGATAAAATCCCCAATTATGGATCAGGAACGTTTCAACATTTTTCGAGTTATACCAATTCCTACCACAATCAACAATACTTTGATAGCAATTAAGGCAGATACCGAACTTATGGCCATAAACCTTGACAGGGACCATTACTTCCCGATGAGTTTCACTGAAATCGAAGCATGCCTTGTAATTACTGCATCAACTTATCTTTGTTCAAATAAACAATCCATGTTTAACAAGGGATCAAATGCCTTCTCCTGCGAATTCAATTTGTTAAACAATAGAACATCGGCAGATTGTAAACTCACCAATTTACATGATGATTTCGTATGGACTCAACTGAACCACAAAAATCAATGGATCTACGGGACTAAGGAAACTAATCAAATGAGCGCTCTATGCGGAACCAATGCTTTTCAAATAAAAATAGAGGGATCTGGACTACTATCACTAGATCCAGAGTGCATAATAAAACATAACGTCATAACCGTTCAAGGACATTTTGTCATCAAAAGCACCATTCATTCATCTTACGCAAAACATGGCAATCTAACAGCAGTCGCGTTTCCCAGCGAAATAAGGAAGATCTTCAACTCTTCTTCCGATTCTACAACAAAAACCCTGGAACAACTTACAGCTCTACAAAATGTCTTGAAGTCAGGAAAGAGTTCAGAGCTTCCAGAACTGTCGCTGTCTACCAACATTCATCATTACGCAATCAGCTATACAGCCCTTATTATATCAATTATAATAGCAAGCTGTATTATCTGGCAAATAAAAACTGGTGCGTTTAAAAAGGAACAACCCATCACCATAAAGCCAATACCAAGGCCAAGACGACACCTGTCCGAATCTGCATAGTTGAATGCAAGCATTCAGGAGCGCGGGAGAATGTAAAATAACTGTACAAGAACAACAACATAGGCAAAACAAATTGCAGCTACAGCACAGGGCAACGCACGCTTGTTCATTAGTGTCCCTTATTTTGCGATTTTTGGAAATGTCAAGGGGCTGAAAGGTTTTTTATGCGTTTTTATATTCTAAGAACGAAACTAAAAAAAAATTTTTTTTACGACAACGTTAACCCGTGCCAATCGGGCCCGAAAGTTTCGAAAAAATGCCCATATTAGACCATATTTGCACAAATTAAAAAAAAATCTTTTCTCTGCTTTTTATAAATGTTTTACATTTTTTGGAACACATACATAAGAAATATGATATCTACAAAGATTTTTATGGTGGGCGTGGTTACCACCCCTGCTGCGTCGAAATTTTTCCCGCAGCCTTTTCCCACTTTTTCATGAAATTAGTGCAATTTAGGTATAAATATCAACAATAAATAAATACATTTTTATTATGCTAAAAGTATGATTACATTTCATTAAATTCACATTATGTACTTACAAAAATTAACAATAAATTAAAAAACTAGTATTTTAACCTGCGGCGCGCGCGCAACAAGCTAATACCTACAAGCAGTATTATTGCGGCTTTTCAACCGAAAACATAGTCTTTTTTTTATAAATAAAAAATATCAAAAACCAAAAATTTATGCCCCCTGAAGGTTTAAATTTTAATAAGAAATACAAATTAATTATAAGTTTTTTAAGAGTATGTATTTTTTTTTTTTTTTTGACAGTTCGAGCATATTTTTCGAGTATTTTGGGCCACAAAAAGTAGATTTTGTAGCTGCGCTTCTGATTTTGTAAGCTCGAGAAATTCTTGAGCAAGTTGTACCCCACGCTCCGCAACATCATTTACAATACAAAGATCTTTAAAATAATTTTTTACTCTGGTATTCTTCATCTTTTTCCCATTCGTCAGGATCATATTTTAAAAAATTGCATGTCAAACTAAACCTACGAAATAGATTTGTTGTTCGACAAGATGCAAAACAATCTAAATCTTTTTTTGACCATTCATTTAAAGAATTTGCGTTTGCGATTGGATCATTACATGGAAACTTCTGACCTTGCAATGCTGTCACCATACTGCGTTTTGTCTCAATAGAAACTGCATCATCGAAAAAAGCGAGTGCTACAAGTTCTTCGCCAAGATATCAAAGATGCCTACCAAATTTTTGACTTGCAGCAATGGATATTTTTTGTTAATTGTCTTGTATGCGACCAAATCTTTTAAAAAAGACAGATCCTGATTTGAAGCTTTTATGCTATTAGTAGCTTCAAACCAGACTTTAATATATAGTAGAACTACAAAAATACAGACTTGACGGATTCCGATAATAATGAAAAGCATAAAAGCTCCAAATAAGGATCTGTCTTTTTTAATTAATTTGTATTTCTTATTATAATTTAACCCTCCAGGGGCATACATTTTTGATTTTTGATATTTTTTATTTATAAATAAAACTACGCCGGCGTCCGTGGCGTAGTTGGTTAAAGTGCGTGGCCGCTATGTCAACGAACTTTGGAGACCCAGGTTCGAACCCCAGCAGCGACAGAAAATTATTTGAAATAAAATAATTTTTCTGTACGGCCGCCACCTCTCTGCAGACAATGGCAAACCTCAGAGAGTAATCAAAATGCCATGTAAAGCTTCTTGAGAATAAGAACATTC
Organism: Pherbina coryleti; assembly: GCA_943735915.1. Taxonomy (NCBI): domain Eukaryota; kingdom Metazoa; phylum Arthropoda; class Insecta; order Diptera; family Sciomyzidae; genus Pherbina; species Pherbina coryleti. Next base: position 57,254,203 of record OX030952.1, on the reverse strand, counting down.
CGTTCATCGCCGTTCGGAGTCGGCGTTAAGCCTGTAGGTCCATTTCTCGGTCAATTGTGTACAAACTTAATAACACGCACAACACAATTGATCATAAGAAGCTAGGTCAAAGTCCTTTCAAGGGCTGAAATGGCCAGTTATTTATTTTATTTTTTAAAAAAAAAACTATGATTTCGGTTGAAAAGCCGCAATAAGACTGCTTGTAGGTATTAGCTTGTTGCGCGCCCGCCGCAGGTTAAAATACTAGTTTTTTAATTTATTGTTAATTTTTGTAAGTACATAATGTGAATTTAATGAAATGTAATCATACTTTTAGCATAATAAAAATGTATTTATTTATTGTTGATATTAATACCTAAATTGCACTATTGCACTAATTTCATGAAAAAGTGGGAAAAGGCTGCGGGAGAAATTTCGACGCAGCAGGGGCGGTAACCACGCCCACCATAAAAAAACTTTGTAGATATCATATTTCTTATGTACATATGTGTTCCAAAAAATGTAAAACATTTATAAAAAGCAGAGAAAAGATTTTTTTTTAATTTGTGCAAATATGGTCTAATATGGGCATTTTTTCGAAACTTTCGGGCCCGATTGGCACGGGTAAACGTTGTCGTAAAAAAAAATTTTTTTTAGTTTCGTTCTTTGAATATAAAAACGCATAAAAAAACCTTTCAGCCCCTTGACATTTCCAAAAATCGCAAAATAAGGGACACTCTATTGTTCATGATACAATTACAAGGTAGGCTCATATTGGAGAGCAGGGTGAGCTAGTTGTCAAAATCAGCTGATAGCTTTTAGTTTTTCTTTGTTGTTGTTGTTGCTTTTGTGGTTTCTACAGCTTTGTTGTTGCAAAATTTCACAACTGAGCAGCCATTTTAAAATGAGCCTACCCTGTAATTGTATCATGCGCTTGTTGACCTACTTTTATTTATTATTAAGTTTGTTGTTTTCATTTTATATATTGTGAATTTTGCATGTTTTTTAATTGTTTACGTTATTAATACCAAATAAGCAATATTTATCATGAATTTAGGTTATGTCATTTATTGAAGTTAATGTTAAGTAATCAATAAGGGTATTCACAATTGTGTGGTATCGTGATATTGTGGTTTTTATACCACAGCTGAAAACCACAATTATGAACACCCTTTAAAATAAAGTTTTAAAATAGTTGGCAACGCCACCTAAAATGTAAACAAACAGATGTTAAATTAACCAGCTGTTTTCACTTATTTTATTAATATATGGCTTAAAGAAGTTTAACTCAGAGATAATGAGATGGGAAACTTCGTTCCTATTGTGAATTCTGTTGATTTTGACAGATAAAAATGCTTGTTCTTCAGTTTTTTTTGCAATCACGCATTGTGTATGTGAGTTTACCTCATAGTTGTCAAAAATGGGTACTACACCCAAAAAAGTCTTGCATATTTAAAAGAAAATTGTTTTAAGCTGAGCAAGAATAGTGTTAATAAAAGTCGATAAAAAAATTTAGTCAATACAGAAATGTGAGTATTGTCAATCTAATTTATGGAGTTGCTTTTATAATAAAAAAAATTTTTTTGATGGAAAAAAATTGAATTTAAAATAACAAGTGTTTGTTCTATTGACAAGTGCTGTCGTTAACAGAAAAGTATAATTAATTTTCTTTCAAAACTACTCTATTTTTGTTTTAAAAACTCAGTTTTTATTTGTTTAAGCATGAAAATGTTTGAATAAAAATTGTAAGTTTGTTTTTCCCTATGTGTATGATGGTGGTTTCGCTGAAAAAATTGCATTTTCACCAGCGTCCAATTTCCCAGGAGAGGGGTGAGTTTGTCATGAAATTTTACTAACACATTTATAACATTTGCATTAGTATTGACTGCATTTTGGCATACGGCTATCTCTTTTTTGCCGAAGTTTCCAATCTCTTTATCTCTGGTTTAACTTACATTTTGAGCTTCTTCCATTTTTCCATTAGAAATAATAACTGGCAAACCGATCAGCTGTTTATGGAAATTGAAAAACCACGTTCGTTAAACATATCAAGGAGCTACTTAAAATTACCACACTTGTGGTATTTAGAGTTTTCATGTAAAGCAACAACAAATATAAAAACCGCTTGGTAAAGTGTGGTATTAATACCACGGAGTTTTTTAACCACACTGAAAACCACGCAATTGTGAATACCCTTAATATTTAATTTGTTTAACTAAGTAATATGGTTTATATTTAAGCAGGTACAAGAAAATAATAAAGTTAGTTATTTGTTTTACACTATTCATCAAGTGTTTTTTTATCTCTCTACATAAACAATCCAGGTTCAAGTGCCTGTGTTTGTTAAGTGTTCAATACAGAGCAATCCAAGTTCAAGTGCTTGTGTTTGCGCCACTGGAACGAAACACTACTTTTCAATAAAAAAAATCGCTGAAAGGTGTCAAATGTATGAACTTCAAGATGATATATTGATCGTTTAATCATTATCATGAAAATATAATATTTTTTGGAATGCAAGTGGGGGTAGCCCCTTAAGTAAACAAAGTCAGCTGATGGTTAAAATTTACTCCGGTTGTTGTATAAATTCGTCAAGAAATTCAACATGCATAGAAGGCTTGTGTACGGTATAAGGATTACTAATGTTTTAAAATTTCAAGGCATTTTCATTGAAAATATTAAGGTAATAAATAATCGGTTGAGATTTTACAAGCATAAATGAAGTTTGATAACCACCCACGTTTCTGCATCTTTTATATTAATTTTATGTCCATATCCAATGCCTGTTTATTATTTATTTATATAATATAGCAATACTAGTGACGCACAGTGATGCTATCCATACAAGTTAGACGGAAAAAAATCTTTTGTGGATTTTATTTTATAGTTTTCGAAAAGTAAAAAATAGTATTTCAGAAATTTCGAACAAGTGGGCGTGGCAGCTGGGATACAATTTAAATTTATTTCGCACTTTACCTAGAAATGAGATAAACTACGATAACAAAATCAAACGTAGACGTGTAGTATGATTTTCAAAATAGATAAAAAATTTCGGCGTGATTGGACAAGTGGGCGTGGTTGATGCTATACACCTTAAACACATTTTGCGCTGTAATTTTACGTATGTTTACATATAAATAATATGTGATCTTTAAAATTCTTGCAAAATTTCGGTGGGATTGGACAAGTAGGCGTGCACTTCCATATACTATATCGATGGCTTAATTCCAGAGTATGCTAAGTCTAGTAGTTTATTTGGAATTTCTCAAATTTTTCGGTGTTAAAATCATATTTATTGCAGAATTTTTTACTGTGATCGAATTTAAAAATTTTTTTTACATCAATCCGAATTAAAAAAACAATCTCCTTGAAAACATGCTAAGTTGACTTAGCATACTCTAGAATTAAGCCATCGATATGTGAAGTATATTTATGAGAGTCGATATGTGAAGTATATTTATATGAGAACAGCTGCGATAACGAAATTTCAAGTTAAATTTGTAACGCCCATAAGGAGGCGTTGTATGTATAGATAAGTATGTATTATTGATCAGCATAACCACTCGATTCGATTTAGCCGTGTCCGTCTGTGTGTCTGTGATCAAGATTAGTTTCACGAAATTCGATATTTAAGTTTGTATCTACAAAGGAAAAATCAAGTTAAAAACTAAGCCAAATCAGATGAAAACCACGCCTACCTCCCATACAAAGTGACTTTATCAAAAAGGTAAAATCTTTTAGAATTCCACAAATATATGGACTTAAAATTTTGTAAATAAACTTTAATATATATGTACTCTGAGTAACAAATTTAACCAAATTGGATGAAAACCACGCCTACCTCCCATACAAAGTGTCTTTTTGAAAACGGTATTAAACGGTATTGTATTAAATAACGGGCAAAATTAACACCCTTATTAGATCTCACAGACCTCAAATTATCTCAATGTCAATTTCTCAATATCACAAGTGTAAAAAACAGTTGAAACCTGGGTTTGAAATAAAAATAAATAGCATTTTTATGACCATCAAACAGGCTAAAAAACAAGGCAACCGGAAGTTTGCGCACCTTGGCACTCTTAGAGCTCAAAGTAGACATAATATAATAATGGTTAAATAAAAAAAAAATTTGCAAATATGAAGTGATCCTTTTCTTTATTTTACAAAACGCTTTGTCAAATTTTGCGTTTTTACAAAAAATACATTTCATACAAAACGGTCAGAGCCTGGCTTATTAGGCCTAGGAGATGTTTTCTTGTAGAAAAGAAAATAAGCAGTTGTCAATGCTACCTTGTATTATTATACCATGGAGTTCTAGCACTCTCTGTGCACTTTGTGTGCTCGAGAGAGCAATTTTATGCTTGTTCTTCTTCTCCCATTTTAAGCACAGAAAGTACGGAAACAGAAAATAGTGTCCCACAAGTTAGTGTGCGTACGATAAAACAGACCTATTGACTTTAATTTGGCATAAACCATGCATAGTGCTATCCCTATGACGTTTTGAAGATGACGTCAAACAACGTTTTGCTGCGCTCCGGCTCTAAATGTCAAATCGTTTGTAACTTGTTGTTGGAACTTTTGTAGTTTCATACAGGGTTGAATAAATAAGGTTGTCGCATGGGTGAGAGCGAGTTCCCATAAATGTCAAATCGAAGTTGACAGTTCATACAAAATCTGAAAGCGAAAATTGATAACATGTAAAGACGATGAAGTTGTTGTTGTTGTTTTTCATTGATTTCGACAATTGTGGCAACTAAGAAGAGAGTACGATCCGCCCCGAGACAACCTCATTTATTCAACCATGGTTTCATAAGTAATAGAATTGGTTATAAGTGCTTAACTTCATGATTTTATCCATACGTCACTCCGTTTTATACTTTTGCACTCAGTTTTTGCTATTTCCGTACTTGAACAATGCACACACATACATACTTTGCTGAAAAGTGTCAAAAAAATTGCAGCTCATTTCATGAAATGTATCTCAAGAAATATTTCAAGAGATAAATTTTATGAGATGAGCAATTTCATGAAATAAGCGGTCTACACTTGCGATATCGATGTCATGAAATATATCATGAGATCAAATGTTGCAAGTGTAGACCACCTGTTACTGAAAATTCACAGTTAGCTTCCTCGTAAACCCCAAAGGAAGCTTCACTGGAGACTCGGTTTACAACTGCATACAGGCTAAAAATTCTTGCCACTTCGGAAAGAGTGTACTTTCCAGTCGCTCTGGTTTCCTTTTTGTTGTGTGCCAGTTTTTTCGGCCCTCACTCTTACAAAACGCCCAAGGCTATCAAAAAATTTCAAGAATATTTGAGAAATTTTATTCCACTCAACCTCCTTTACATTCACCTCTTATCTTCTTCCACTCGTTAATATTTTCGTTGGTGGCCGATCTTTATTTATGGTATTTTCTTTCAACTTTTTATGCTTTCCTTAGTAAGCTTTGGTAAAAATCGAATTTAACAGATTTTTTAACATGCAAACGATTTGAGTACTTACATTTGTGCTTGTTTAAGAGTTTTGTGTAATTTGAATTACACGTGCACAAAACAATTCTGTTAACCCGGCGTTAGTGTCGTGGGGTATGACATACCCCAGAGACCTTATTTCCTTCAATATCTTCTTTGTAGTATTTGTAAGTTTCAATAAAACTATTTGTTATTTCAATTGTAACGCACTTAAAATATTATTTTTTTAACAGTAAATCAATCAAGAAATTAGAAGCTATTTGAATTTTTTTCGATAAAATTTTGTTTGTAGTATTTATACGACTTATACTTTTGGGGTATGTCATACCCCACCACACTAATGGCGTGACGTTTTTCCACCCCACCAACGCCGGGTTAATTTCTCTGTTAAACGGAATCAATCGGAATAAAATCCATTTCCAAACAGAATCAGATTCTGGAACAGGGCTGAATGAATGTAATCAATAGTATTGAAAAGCGTTTATTTATTGTTTGTTAGTTTTAAAATGTTGCGGTTATTAATCAATTGTTAAGCTTTTATTGCATCTAAGACAGCTTTTAACTGAAAAAATCTTTAGATGGTTAACGCAATTTTCTTAGGATGTTAAAAGTAATGTTTTTCGATTTTAAGTGTCACAGTTAATAAAAGTTTCTTTATTTTTTTTACAAAGCATTATTTGCAGCACTTTACCAATTAATTACTTATAAAGAACTAGCAAACAAAAATACTATCTAGGCGACACCTTTTTACAATTTCTTTTCTTCAAAATTGTGGACATCTAATCTTTAATAGTGCCACAAAAAGTGAAGGATTCTGATCTCCAAATAGAAGCTATAGCCCTTCAAATAAAAACCAATTTTTTAAATAATTGCACCAATTATTTAAAATAAAAAAGGTGCATTAAACTCAATTAGGATGTTTTGACCTGTGCTAGGATATGAGTTTCGGATACTTTTTATTCTTTAACATTTTTTTTTGTGCATTCCTCATTGGACGAAGATAATGAACTAAAGTCTCCTGTATTGCAAGATATTGTTGGAATTTCAAAATTAGAAAATCCACAGTATTCAGACACAATAGGTTTTAGAGGTGAAGGTAGTTGCACATTATTGGGTGGTGAATCAGATTCGAGTAGACTTCTTGTATTCAGCATCTCAGTAGTGGAAATCTCTGCAGAATTGGTATTGACTTCAATAATACTGTCGTTATTTAACTCCTTTAGCAGAGGATCAAACTCAGACAGATTAACTTTTGTGTTCTCTGTCATGCTATTGCCTACAGATTGGTCAGATAGATCAAAATCGTAGTTAATGTTAGTTAGGCCACCACTCAAATCAGTATTTATGGCGAATTCACCATCTGAAAATTCGTCTAGCAGAGAAACGGCATCGAATGGCGAATAATTAAATATTGGTGATGCAAACAGGTCAGAACAAGGCTGCAAAGCTGGCAAGGGAGATAATCTTCCAACTGTACTAGTTCTTGTACTGGTGTTTTTGAGTGACAGAGTATGACTAGGAATTGTTTCTGCCTTGCTATCAGCCTTCAATGGTTCCATAGGGTCAGGCAAAGAAAGTGGTGTGGTCGTTGAAGTTTTAAATGTTTTCAAATCCGAATCAATCGCCGTCATGAGGTTCGTTTGATAGTGCCCTGTAGAAATCGGGTTATTGATGTCTTTTGGATGTTCTACGTCTATCATTAGATGAGCTCTTGCTTGACTGATAAGAAAATTGGGCGTTTTAATAGATAATATTGTAAGTGGAGCACGGCTAAGCACTGCATTCACTTTATTAGTAATTCCAATCTAAATTTAAAAATTCTTTGTTTAATGAATACATTGAAAACAAATCTAAATCATTACCTGAAATTCCTTCAAATCCTGATAAAATTTATCTAATCCATTCGAAATGCTGTCATTTTTCTTTTTTAGGGATTCCATCCGTTTCATGTTTTCCGATATTAAATGCAAACTTTCACATGCAAGCAATGCACTTTCCCACGGAGTACTGTAATGCTTATCTCCGGACATAAGTTTGTTAAATTCTTCTGCTGATAGACCTAGACTTTCGCCGTTTAAGTTCTCAATAAATGATATTGCACAGCACTGAAAACAAGCTCCATTATACTTATTATTTTATAAGAAATAATACGTTAAATTACCAAATTCGTAAAGTAGTATCCCCCTTCGCCACTCATCAGTCGTGATGCATTTGTAAAGCGTGTAACAAAATTTATATTACTATGCAGCCGCACCGGATTCGCTTTCAAAACGACGAATATAAGCGCTGGTAGAAATTCGTCCGCGCTCGCAGGTCCTCCAAAAGAATGTTTCAGTAGTTCAAATATATGCCGACAACAACGAACTGTACATTCGAGTTTCTCTTGTGGCGAATAGTATGAATCAATGCCAACGAGTTCTTAAATAAATTCATTTAGTTGAAATGAAATTCTTAAAGAAAGGTTATAAAAACACACCTGTTATTGCATTATACACTAAATCGCGCGATTCAGCATTTACTTCATCAATGCTACAAGCCAAATGCTTCGCTGTTATCCAACTAAGCTGACGTATACGTTTCTGAATTTTGGCATCATTTTCCTCATCCAACGTGTAGTAAGGACTAAACAGAAACCTAAAGAACACAATAAATTACAATTTGAGGAGTCTGTCAAAAGTCTACTTAGTTTTTAGAACAAATATTTTATTTATTAAAGAAAAAAAGGAGATGAATGTATATCTATATAGCCTGGAGCCGTATAGTTTCGAATGTGTATAAGTTTCTGTTTAGAACTGAGCTATGGTATTAAACGTAGGAGATGGCTATTTGTGTCTCAATCGAGACCTTCTTGGCGAATGTTAGATGATTTTTGGTATCAAATCTGAAAATTATATATAAGCGAAATTGTAAATTGAAGCAAAACAGAAGATTTGCCTTTTTAAAAAAACACGATGAGACCGCTAAAAAGTTGCAGCCAAAATTCTTAAAAATTCCGAGAGAGGGACATCTTGTAAACTACATCTAAAAAACTACTAAAAACTACGAGTAAATATTGAAAATCAGTCGAATCTAATTGTAAAGACTTTATGAAATTTTTCATTACGCCAAGCTTGATGTGAAGTGGAGGCAGCAGGATTTTTTGACATGGAACGAGCGCATCACTTTTCTCATTAATAACCGGATGAGGCACTAGGTCTGTTTCCGTACTTTACACTGTGTAAGATTTGTGTAAAACGTGTGCTAGAGAGTAAAAACGAAATGTGAGAATAGTTGCAAAAGTACGGAAACAGCTTCTAGTAAGTTTCGAGCACAAAACAGCTGATTTTGACTGCAGACGGCAGCACAAAATTTAAAACACTTTCACTCAAATTATTAAAAGCAATTTTTAATGCAAAACTGAACAATTACTTAATTTTTATTTATTACTATTTATTTATTGTACGTAAATTTCTTTTTAGGCACACAATTTGTGAGTTTATTTATCGCAAAACATAAACAATTATGAAATGTAATTTGACATTTGCTTCTTCTTATTGATGCTTATTCTTCTTGATGCTTGTTCTTACTTTACTCGAAGTCTCGAGTTCTAGCACTCTCTGTGCACTTTGTGTGCTCGAGAGAGCGATTTTATGCTTGTTCTTCTTCTCCCATTTTAAGCACAGAAAGTACGGAAACAGAAAATAGCGTCCCACAAGTTACACAGTGTGCGTACGGAAACAGACCTACTGTGAAGAGCACCAACATAAACACAATTTACAACACACACACGAACATACATTCAAACAAAATTTGAACCTTTATCCTAAAAAATGAATCAAACTGAACTGTCAGTACGCACGACCATGGTGTAATAATAGGTCTGTTTCCGTACGTACACTGTGTAACTTGTGGGACACTATTTTCTGTTTCCGTACTTTCTGTGCTAAAAATGGGAGAAGAAGAACAAGCATAAAATCGCTCTCTCGAGCACACAAAGTGCACAGAGTGTGCTAGAACTCAAGACTTCGAGTAAAGTAAGAACAAGCAAATGTCAAATTACATTTCATAATTGTTTATGTTTTGCGATAAATAAACTCACAAATTGTGTGCCTAAAAAGAAATTTACGTACAATAAATAAATAGTAATAAATAAAAATTAAGTAATTGTTCAGTTTTGCATTAAAAATGGCTTTTAATAATTTGAGTGAAAGTGTTTTAAATTTTGTGCTGCCGTCTGCAGTCAAAATCAGCTGTTTTGTGCTCGAAACTTACTAGAAGCTGTTTCCGTACTTTTGCAACTATTCTCACATTTCGTTTTTACTCTCTAGCACACGTTTTACACAAATCTTACACAGTGTAAAGTACGGAAACAGACCTAATAGGTCTGTTTCCGTACTCGATTGTAGCATGGTATAATAATACATGGTAGCATTCGTTTAAGTTGAATTGACTTAAATTATCATATAATGTGTTTTTATTTTGCTTAAACCGAGTTTAAACGTCCAATTTTGGTGAGTTAACCTCGGTTTAATTTGACTAGAGTTTAAACCAGCACTGAAAAACTGGCCCTAAGTCACACCGTGACAGTTTACGTTATTCAGATAGCGTGACATGAATAGGGTTAATCTTATACATATGTTTTTATGAGTCCACTTAAATCAATGTTAATTTCTTAAAAGATAAGTTTCGACTACCAAATTCATTTGACTTCGATTCCACGAAGTTCATGCTTGATTTACGGAGATTTTTTAATTGAAGCAAGTTTGTTAAAAAAATGAAGACAAAAAGTTGTACCTATATTTTAATTTGTATTAAACAAATTATTAGGGGTAAATTATTAGTGGCGTCCGTGGTGTAGTTGGTTAAAGTGCGTGGCCGCTATGTCAAACAACTTTGGAAACCCAGGTTCGAACCCCAGCAGAAACAGAAAATTATTTGAATTAAAATAATTTTTCTGTACGGCCACCACCTCTCTGCAGACAATGGCAAACCTCAGAGAGTAATCAAAATGCCATGTAAAGCTTCTTGAGAACGAGAACATTCCGTTCATCGCCGTTCGGAGTCGGCGTTAAGCATGTATAGGTCCGGTTCTCCGGTTAATAACACGCACAACACAATTGATCATATGAAGCTAGGTCAAAGTCCTTTCAAGGGCTGAAATGGCCAGTTATTTATTTTTTTTTTATTTTTTATTAGGGGTATTCACGGGTTGATGCGAAACACAGTTGCGACGATGCGAAAATACAAGATTGCGAATTTTTGCTTCATTCCAACAACAAACACATTAGAAGCAATTTTGCAACTCTTCTTGAATTATGCACTGCTCAAACCTATTGCGAAAGCGCACAAACAGTGATGCGAAACAGCTGATTCATGTTATGGGTGTTTTCAAGCATAGTTGCCATCTGGGTAAAACTTTAAAAAGGCTAAGTTTGTACGTTGATTTAAATAAGTTTTTGTTATTTTGAAATAAGGTGGCAATATATTTCTTTCCGCTATCGTAAAGTTACAATATTGATGTTCACGCGTTAGTGAGAAAAATATGTTGCATTTTCGCATTCTTGCGACCCGTGAATACCCCTATTGTAGTATGCCACTGCATCAAGTGATAAAAAGGTTGTATAAACATTTCACATCATTTACTTTCACCGATGATATCTTCTTATCTATTGCTAATCCATTCTTATTCTTAGTATTAAGCTTTTTTCAAACGTTGTTGTAAAATATAACTTCTAACCTTATGTTATTTATGATGGTGATTTATTTTATTTTTTGTTTAATTTTATTTACCAACTGCAATCTAAAGCGGGATTTTTTCTTTTTTGTTTCATTTCATTTGCCAAGTGCAATGTGAAGCTAAAAAAAACCAAAAAAAAACAAAAAAAAAAAAAAAAGCAAAATACAAAGACCTCCAAATAATAACTTTAATAACTTTATTTAGACTTGCGTAGCTATAGAACAAAATAAAAAAATATTTTTTTACTTAGTATTTTTGCTTCGTTTTTGTTCTATATGCACGATTTTTTGCATATAGAACACACACGGTGGGCAGGAAGCGACGACAGGTATGAAAAAAATGTCGACAAAAACTGCAAAGACAGCTATATTCTTTGATGATTTTATGTGAAAACTCCGTTGGAATTGAAATACTAGCTGCTACTATGCAAAAGATATCGAGATTTTTCATATTTTTGATAAGAACAAGTTGGGATCAAAGTACGAGCAAAGTTTGAGGTCGAATTGCGAATTGCTGCATAAGAACACGTGAGTTTCTACTCTAGCTGTCAAAGGCCGACCGACCTAAGGGCGCGTTTATATAGCTGAATTACAATACTGCGTTAGGTCGGTCGGTTTTATTTGTGTTTTTCAAGTATTTATAATGGTAGCCGGCCGCTGCCACTCAAGTGACTTTGTAAGTTTTTAGATGCAGCGTGGTTTACCGTTAACCGCTGGTTGCTACGATATTTCGTTTATGTGCTATTTGTGTTTGAAAATTAGTGTCTCGTTTTTGCGGCTAAATTGCCGCGGCGCGCCTTCTCTTGTAACAAAAAAAAATCAAGTGTAGCTTGAAGACATTTTTTGTAGTTAATTGAAAAGAAGTGTTTTGATGAAGGTGAAAATTTCTATCATTGTTTTGTGTGAGTAAAAAGTGTGGGCACGTGCATAAAAACGTGTAATTTTTAATTGTGTTGGGTATAAATTTTGTTGCGTTATGATATGAATAAACCATAAGTACAAAAATTACCTAAGGATATATTGATGTTCTTAAGCCTACACCGAGGTGAACCAGCTGCGCAACAACAACCGAAATCAGGAGTTTGTTATAATTGTGGACCACATAAAAATAATAGAACAAAAATTTGTTGTAATAATTTTAATAAAAATGTCTGCAAAAAACATTGTAAACAAATTTCAGAATGTGTTGAATGTATTAACATTTGTTAACGATAATGAATAAGAATTAATAAAATAAATGCTTAAAAAAAAATTTCAAACCCAATAGAAAGTAATGGCTTGTTTTATTTAAATGGTTTTTTGCTATAAATAGGAAAAATTCCATTCGAAACTATTTAAATTACCTTGCGGCAAATTTGCCGCGGCGCGCCCTCTTGTGTTACTTTTCAGAGCGCGCCCTCCGAAGGGTTAAGTGTAATATTATCTGCGAAATAATGAAAAATGTCACAAATTAATGTGAAAATTCGGACTAGAAGCTTCAAAATAAATGAACGCTTTCCAATTTAATGATAAAATGTGAAATTAAATTAAAATTTAAAATGGAATTTCTGGAAACACATTTCAGTTTTTATGGCAAAAAATTTTTCTTTGATAAATCGATATTTTTTATATATATATCTGATGTCCCCTAAAACTAATTCTGATGTCCCCCAATTTGGGTCGAACTTTTGGGTAGGGGCAAATTTTGAAAAATCCCACTTTGACCCATTTAGAGTGCTCCAATCGAGTCCAAATGTATGACCGACCCCCACTAACTTTGGAGACCCGACCCACCCATGCTAGTGGCACACCCCCTGGAACCCCCCTGTGGGGTTCCCCATACAAACATTTCAAAAAATCGCCAGTTTTGGCACTTTACATGAAAAAATCAGCGAAATGCCTATGTTTTTTTTCTTTTTGGAGTTTTTTTCTCTTTAGAAATTTATTCAACCCTTTTAAAAAATGAAGGTATCACTGTGACACAATTGCAAATCGGAAAATTGCTTGTGTGCGCCACAAGACACAGCTGCATGTCGTAAACTTACTTGTGTAGTTTTTTTATAGCAACTACTTAAGAAATGAAGGTTGTTTTTACAACCCTTTTTGTGGGTATTTTATTGCACCTTCTTAAGAAATGCGCGTTTTATGCAACCATTTTAACAATTAAGGTATCACTGGAATGCACCGCAACCCTTTTAAAAAATTAAGGTATCACTGTGACACAATTGCAGATCCTAAAATTGCTTGTGTGCGTTTTTAAGCCACCACAAGACACAGCAGGTAGAATTGAAATTACCATTTCATTCTTATTACCTCGTCTCGTAGACCATATATAACGCAACAGTTTTTGTGAATGCATTAAGTCGTTGTGAAGAACTCAAAGTGTGAAGTGCTAATTTCAGATAAAAAAATATTTAAAAAAAAAATAATAAGTGAAGTTGACCATTCCAAATCAAAAAGTTTACAATGAATCCACCATCCTCTACACCGCAAGATGAAGCAACAACAACATCAACAACTATCGAAAACCCAAATATCCAAGCACGATGTTACTGTTTTTGGTGTGTCTACTGATTTGACTGATCTTAATTTACCAACCCATCTGGATATCTTGAGATATTATTTTTACGTAAGCGAACGTGCTTAAACAGAACAAAAAAAGTTTTCCCATAAATCATTCACTATTCAAGTACAAGATAAGTTGAATGGAATTTGGGAAAAACTTGGTATGGAAATAATGCTGAAAAAAATGTATTTAATAAATTGAATAAATTGCTTGACAAGTATTTAGAGCAAATCAAGAGAAGAAACAAAACCCAACAATTTACAGAGTATGTAAAATCTCTGGAAACAATTTTTTACATTGGAACATGTAAATGCGATTTGAAGGCAGCTCCATGTGCATGCGGCTGGGTTCCCGAACGCCTCAAAGAGTTCATGCACGATCCACATAATCAGAGAAGACTAACAATGGATGCAGTTGTGATGGAAACTGAAGAGCAAGGAGCAACGTCTATGTAATCAATGCCAACATACCAAGATCCCGATGATTCAACATACGCACCGCCACCGGTTCAAGAAGATATGGATAGAAGCACAAGTTCACAATACGCAGAGAGATACGATTGTTTTAACTTTGCCTTGGTATGTGACAGATTTGGTGTGCCTGATAGAGTAGCATCGGCATTGGGAACCGCTCTTTTCCAAGATTTTATAATGAAAGATAAGCATGGCAAACCTCTCATCCTGGATAAATCGAAAGTTCGCAGAGAAAAAGAGAAATGCAGACAAGAAGTGGTTCGCAAACGGTTAGATCATACCAATTTGTTAGCGTTTTCATTCGATGGCAGAAAGGATGATACTTTAACGACAGCTAAAGTTGATGAGAAGTATCATACTAGGATGGTAAAAGAACCTCATCTTGTTATTTTGAGAGAACCCAATTCTGAATTGATTGGTTACGTAAGACTGGAACATGAAACCGCTGAATACAAAACAACTAAATTAAATGATTTTTTCAACGATAAGAATATATCACTGGATGCATTAATTGGAATATGCACTGACGGTGAGCCAACAAACACTGGCCCACACGGTGGAATTATACGACGATTCGAATTGCTGTTAAAAAGACCATTGCATTGGTTCGTTTGCCTTCTACACTTCAACGAACTTCCGTTTCGGCATTTGTTTGAAGCTTTGGATAAATCAACCAGCACTGGACCAAGATCGGCAACCGGAAAACTGAGCCGTCAAATCGAAACTTGTGAAACTCTTCCGGTAAGTTATTGCTATCACTCATTTATTATAATTGTCAACCATTTTTAATTATTTTATTATTATATATTTTCAGGTGGTGGACGGCTTCCAGAAAATTGAGTTGCAAAATATGCCCCCGCTCCAGAAAAAAATTGAATTTTCCACCGATTCGAAGTACTTATACGATATGGCCCATGCAATTTCTAGCGGCGTGGTTTCGGTGGATCTGGCTAACATCAAACCAGGGAAAATTGTACATTCTCGGTGGCTCACCAAGGCCGCTAGATTATTACGATTATATGTGACAACGGAAAATCCAGATGCAAATTTAAGAATTCTGGTTGAATTTATAATTAAATGTTATGTGCCAATGAACTTCAATATAAAGTATTACAGCTCTGTCGTGTACGGCAGTGCATTATTTAATTTTTTCATTTACATATGTTCTGACAAAATACCTTTCAAAAGAGAAAAAATAGATATTATTATAAATAAATAATAAATATTATTATAAATAAATAATAAATATTATTATAAATAAATAATAAATATTATTATAAATAAATAAATAAAAATAAAGAAAAAACATAGCCATTTCGCTGATTTTTTCATGTAAAGGCTAAAAATGGTGATTTTTTTAAATGTTTGTATGGGGAACAGAGGGGTTCCAGGGGGTGTGCCACTGGCATGGGTGGGTCGGGCCTCCAAAGTTAGTGGGGGTCGGTCATACATTTGGACTCGATTGGAGCACTCTAAATGGGTCAACGTGGGATTTTTCAAAATTTGCCCCTACCCAAAAGTTCGACCCAAATTGGGGGACATCAGAATTCGTTTTAGAGGTATGGTTCCTTCGGCGAAGTTTCTTATTTTGATCCCTAGAATACGATTTTCACAGAGCATTGAGCGATTTTTAAATCGACCCGCCCTAATATATATGTATATTGTTTTTTTATAAAATGTGATTGCTTGATGTCATTATTTTTCTTGTTTTTGTCAAAATTACTGCTATTTATTATTATTATTACTGTTAATTTTTGCCGAGATTTTTGCATATTTTGAGAGCAAAATGTAGGGAATTTTGTCAACGAAAGCAAGTTGGAAATATGTATGGAAATATTCATGTAAATTTGTGTATAGAAGTTTTTTGGTACGGTGCGTGTTTTGGGGCAATTTCAATCAATTTTTATCCACCTTGAACACCAGAGGGCGCTTAGGTACAAATTTAAAGAAAATCGGTATATAGTGGTTTTCATGTACGCTGAGTGTTTAGCTGCTATCTTTTTTTAAACCATATTGAACACCAGAGGGCGCTGTAGTACAATTCTTTATGAGATTACAATGAAAATGGATATATTGTGGTTTTGAGGTACGGTGAGTATTTTGGCGCTATCTTCTTTGATCCAACTTGGACACCAGTTGGTGCTGTAGTACAAATTTTTTTACAAAATCGCCTAAAACTAAAATATGCCTACCATAGGCGTAGAAGGATATCACCAAGTGGAACTCCATTGTGAGTTTTAATGTTATGCGAATTTAATTTCCATAGCTATTCGTTATCAAAACTTTGGCATGTATGGGCGGAGCCACACCCACTTGACCAATGCCTGTGCAAATTTTTTAGTAGAAATGCATCACCAAATAGTAATTCTATTCTAAAATTGAACGTTTTGTGACTTACTTTCATAGGCTATTCG
Source organism: Pherbina coryleti (assembly GCA_943735915.1). Lineage (NCBI taxonomy): Eukaryota > Metazoa > Arthropoda > Insecta > Diptera > Sciomyzidae > Pherbina > Pherbina coryleti. Next base: position 57,237,606 of record OX030952.1, on the reverse strand, counting down.
ATATCAAAAATTGTAATTGTATGGGCGGAGCCACACCCTCTTGTACAATGCCCGTCTCGGTTTTCTAGTAGATGAACATCACCAAGTGGCAACTCCATACCGATTTTCATTATTATACGGCATTTAACTCCAAAGCTATTTGACACCATAAGTTTGACTTATATGGGCGGTGCCATGCCCTCTTGTCCAATGCTCACTCAATTTTTCCAGTCAAAGGACAACACCTAATTCCAATGTTGTGCGACCTATAACTCCAAAGTTATTCGATATTGCAGATTCGAGCTGCCACGCCCCCTTGTACAATGCTTGCTGAATCACTTGTACTTAGTGATTCAACTTTACAAAAAAATATTAATTAACTACTTAAGCAGCATGATAATTTAAAAAATTTTATCAATTTAAAAAAAAACGCATCAAAATATAAATTCCCACGATAATCCTATGAAAATCTTAGTTTTCCATCGGAATCCAAGAATACCCACATTTTAGCATTTCTCAACGAATATGCAACCCAGCGTTAATATGGAATGTCAAAAGCACGAGCTAGTAGAGCATGTCTCTTCTCATAGCATTGATCGTACGTCACCCCCTCAAATTCATTTTTACGGGATGAGGTCGACGCAATGCATGAAGTCATATTTTGTGTTGCTTCATAAGAACCCATTGTTTCTAGTCTAGCTGTCAAAGGCCGACCGACCTAACGTAGTATTGTAATTCAGCTAATACATGGTGTAATAATAATAAGGTGTTAGTGAATTTGACACTTCTCTCTCAAAATGATAAATTTTTTCGCCCCGCTCCTGTCAAAAACAGCTGATAGTGGATTGGAATGAAAATAAATCAGCTAACGTGCAGTCGGTCGAAGCTCAAAGCCATGTCCACTTCTTTTGATGGTTATTATCAGTTGAGGTGTTGAACATTCTTTCATGGCATTCAATAGTTTCTTGAAGCAGTCGATATGAATGGAAGACAATTTGCATGCTGGCCAAAGCTTCATGTCGGTGGCAGCTTCCAGCGCACGTTTTTGATAAAATGACAAAACCATTCAATGGCGAACTTGGCAAATGGTCGAAGACAACTGCAATAACTTTTTGTCAACACAACACGGCACAAATAATTGAATTTAATATTTATTTAAACTTTATTCGCACAAGAACCTTTAAAAACTATAACACATCATCATCTAGCAACTCGAACAAATAACACAATTTGGCAACTATCAACGGCTCCTCTCTTTCGCTCTTAATTTTTTGACAGAAAGATAGCTGTTCTTGGTGTTGTCAAAAATTCGCTATCACCTTATTATTATTACACCATGATCTCGTGATTCCGTATTGTTTTCGGATCATTTGGTGACCATCCTGGGCAAAATAAATTCCCTCGCTCACTCCCTCACATTTCCCTTTTACATTGGAACAACAACAATGCGTGACCGTGATGAGCCCGTGAGCGTGTGAATAACAACGGCCTTACGGATATAACAGAATAATTAAAAAAAAAATTGTATTTTCTTCATCTATATAAATAAAAATGTAAATGTATGTTTGTACAAAATCTCAAATCTCCGAAAATTCTTTATTGCCTATTGCCCTGAAATTTTGGCACAACAGCTCATTCGAATAGAGTGTGTTCTAATATAAAAAAAATTTTGCCACTCCTTCTTTTTCCGCCCAAAAATTAATAAAAATGCTATATTTCAAACGGTTTGGATCGCATTAGACTAAAATTTGGTATATTAGTTCGTATGATTAATGTCGGAAACTGTACTACAAAAAGGAGTGGTTGAACTATGTCTACGCTGACTTTTCAGAAATCATTATGATTCCTGAGTTTCATATTCATATTATTATGATTCCGCACAGTGCAATAATTACGGCCAAAACTAACTTGTATTTTTTTTTAATATTATGACTCATTATATATCAATCGACAGATAATTCTTCAACTAAGAGAATTCTGCAAACATTTTGTATACGTGAAGATTTGGACTCACAGCATGAGCTGAAAGATGATTATTTTTTCTGTGAATTTTCCAATTTTCGTCTTTGCATATACCTTCTTTTCGTCTTGTGGCGTCCGTGGCGTAGTTGGTTAAAGCGCGTGGCCGCTATGTCAACGAACTTTGGAAACCCAGTTTCGAACCCCAGCACCGACAGAAAATTATTTGAATTAAAATAATTTTTCTGTACGGCCGCCACCTCTCTGCAGACAATGGCAAACCTCAGAGAGTAATCAAAATGCTTCTTGAGAACGAGAACATTCCGTTCATCGCCGTTCGGAGTCGGCGTTAAGCATGTAGGTCCGGTTTCTCGGTCAATTGTGTACAAACTTAATATCACGCACAACACAATTGATCATAAGAAGCTAGGTCAAAGTTATTTCAAGGGCTAAAATGGCCAGTTATTTATATTTTATTTATTTATATACCTTCTACAGATAAAATATCATAACTCCCGAACTAGATGTTCAAAGTATATAAAATTGTATATTTTTGAAAATATAGAATCTAATGCTTTTGATGGTATTTCTTTTTAAAAGAATCCTTCAATTAGATCAGACATACAATTAGTTTGAAAAATATAATTTTTCTAAAAATTATAAAAAAATCTGAAAATTTCAGCAGTGAAGAGGAAAAAAACTATTTTTTGATTTTGCTTAAACTTTCAAAAAATGATCTTTTATTTATTAAAAACTGAAGAAAAAAGATAGAGGTGCGATTTTGCGTTTTTGTCTTTAATTCAATAATATGTGAGGGCAGTTTTTCGCCTAAAATTAAAATTTGTAAATTGAGTCATTTATTGGTACAAATGTTCATATGCACCCAAATTCCTGGGCAAATGATAATTTTTTTAAAACAGTTCACGAAGACGCCCACCTCCCATACAACCTACAACAGTGTAAATACTATAAAATGGCTTATAATTGAGGTACATATATAAGATTTGGTATGTGTGAAAGTAGCATCGAAACTGCGAAATATGCAAAATAGGCGTAGTCCGCCCACAAATACGACCACTTCCAATACAACCCTAAACGTTTAAAGCTATTAAAAGTGTTATATAGTATATGAGTTAGAGAGAGAACATTTTAAATGGCAGTATATATGATCGAATCAAGTTCCTCTACACCATCCTCTACACCACACACATTCCACCATCCTCTACACCGCAAGATGAAGCAACAACAACATCAACAACTATCGAAAACCCAAATACCCAAGCACGATGTTACTGTTTTTGGTGTGTCTACTGATTTGACTGATCTTAATTTACCAACCCATCTGGATATCTTGAGATATTATTTTTACGTAAGCGAACGTGCTTAAACAGAACAAAAAAAGTTTTCCCATAAATCATTCACTATTCAAGTACAAGATAAGTTGAATGGAATTTGGGAAAAACTTGGTATGGAAATAATGCTGAAAAAAATGTATTTAATAAATTGAATAAATTGCTTGACAAGTATTTAGAGCAAATCAAGAGAAGAAACAAAACCCAACAATTTACAGAGTATGTAAAATCTCTGGAAACAATTTTTTACATTGGAACATGTAAATGCGATTTGAAGGCAGCTCCATGTGCATGCGGCTGGGTTCCCGAACGCCTCAAAGAGTTCATGCACGATCCACATAATCAGAGAAGACTAACAATGGATGCAGTTGTGATGGAAACTGAAGAGCAAGGAGCAACGTCTATGTCATCAATGCCAACATACCAAGATCCCGATGATTCAACATACGCACCGCCACCGGTTCAAGAAGATATGGATAGAAGCACAAGTTCACAATACGCAGAGAGATACGATTGTTTTAACTTTGCCTTGGTATGTGACAGATTTGGTGTGCCTGATAGAGTAGCATCGGCATTGGGAACCGCTCTTTTCCAAGATTTTATAATGAAAGATAAGCATGGCAAACCTCTCATCCTGGATAAATCGAAAGTTCGCAGAGAAAAAGAGAAATGCAGACAAGAAGTGGTTCGCAAACGGTTAGATCATACCAATTTGTTAGCGTTTTCATTCGATGGCAGAAAGGATGATACTTTAACGACAGCTAAAGTTGATGAGAAGTATCATACTAGGATGGTAAAAGAACCTCATCTTGTTATTTTGAGAGAACCCAATTCTGAATTGATTGGTTACGTAAGACTGGAACATGAAACCGCTGAATACAAAACAACTAAATTAAATGATTTTTTCAACGATAAGAATATATCACTGGATGCATTAATTGGAATATGCACTGACGGTGAGCCAACAAACACTGGCCCACACGGTGGAATTATACGACGATTCGAATTGCTGTTAAAAAGACCATTGCATTGGTTCGTTTGCCTTCTACACTTCAACGAACTTCCGTTTCGGCATTTGTTTGAAGCTTTGGATAAATCAACCAGCACTGGACCAAGATCGGCAACCGGAAAACTGAGCCGTCAAATCGAAACTTGTGAAACTCTTCCGGTAAGTTATTGCTATCACTCATTTATTATAATTGTCAACCATTTTTAATTATTTTATTATTATATATTTTCAGGTGGTGGACGGCTTCCAGAAAATTGAGTTGCAAAATATGCCCCCGCTCCAGAAAAAAATTGAATTTTCCACCGATTCGAAGTACTTATACGATATGGCCCATGCAATTTCTAGCGGCGTGGTTTCGGTGGATCTGGCTAACATCAAACCAGGGAAAATTGTACATTCTCGGTGGCTCACCAAGGCCGCTAGATTATTACGATTATATGTGACAACGGAAAATCCAGATGCAAATTTAAGAATTCTGGTTGAATTTATAATTAAATGTTATGTGCCAATGAACTTCAATATAAAGTATTACAGCTCTGTCGTGTACGGCAGTGCATTATTTAATTTTTTCATTTACATATGTTCTGACAAAATACCTTTCAAAAGAGAAAAAATAGATATTATTATAAATAAATAATAAATATTATTATAAATAAATAATAAATATTATTATAAATAAATAAATAAAAATAAAGAAAAAACATAGCCATTTCGCTGATTTTTTCATGTAAAGGCTAAAAATGGTGATTTTTTTAAATGTTTGTATGGGGAACAGAGGGGTTCCAGGGGGTGTGCCACTGGCATGGGTGGGTCGGGCCTCCAAAGTTAGTGGGGGTCGGTCATACATTTGGACTCGATTGGAGCACTCTAAATGGGTCAACGTGGGATTTTTCAAAATTTGCCCCTACCCAAAAGTTCGACCCAAATTGGGGGACATCAGAATTCGTTTTAGAGGTATGGTTCCTTCGGCGAAGTTTCTTATTTTGATCCCTAGAATACGATTTTCACAGAGCATTGAGCGATTTTTAAATCGACCCGCCCTAATATATATGTATATTGTTTTTTTATAAAATGTGATTGCTTGATGTCATTATTTTTCTTGTTTTTGTCAAAATTACTGCTATTTATTATTATTATTACTGTTAATTTTTGCCGAGATTTTTGCATATTTTGAGAGCAAAATGTAGGGAATTTTGTCAACGAAAGCAAGTTGGAAATATGTATGGAAATATTCATGTAAATTTGTGTATAGAAGTTTTTTGGTACGGTGCGTGTTTTGGGGCAATTTCAATCAATTTTTATCCACCTTGAACACCAGAGGGCGCTTAGGTACAAATTTAAAGAAAATCGGTATATAGTGGTTTTCATGTACGCTGAGTGTTTAGCTGCTATCTTTTTTTAAACCATATTGAACACCAGAGGGCGCTGTAGTACAATTCTTTATGAGATTACAATGAAAATGGATATATTGTGGTTTTGAGGTACGGTGAGTATTTTGGCGCTATCTTCTTTGATCCAACTTGGACACCAGTTGGTGCTGTAGTACAAATTTTTTTACAAAATCGCCTAAAACTAAAATATGCCTACCATAGGCGTAGAAGGATATCACCAAGTGGAACTCCATTGTGAGTTTTAATGTTATGCGAATTTAATTTCCATAGCTATTCGTTATCAAAACTTTGGCATGTATGGGCGGAGCCACACCCACTTGACCAATGCCTGTGCAAATTTTTTAGTAGAAATGCATCACCAAATAGTAATTCTATTCTAAAATTGAACGTTTTGTGACTTACTTTCATAGGCTATTCGATATCAAAAATTGTAATTGTATGGGCGGAGCCACACCCTCTTGTACAATGCCCGTCTCGGTTTTCTAGTAGATGAACATCACCAAGTGGCAACTCCATACCGATTTTCATTATTATACGGCATTTAACTCCAAAGCTATTTGACACCATAAGTTTGACTTATATGGGCGGTGCCATGCCCTCTTGTCCAATGCTCACTCAATTTTTCCAGTCAAAGGACAACACCTAATTCCAATGTTGTGCGACCTATAACTCCAAAGTTATTCGATATTGCAGATTCGAGCTGCCACGCCCCCTTGTACAATGCTTGCTGAATCACTTGTACTTAGTGATTCAACTTTACAAAAAAATATTAATTAACTACTTAAGCAGCATGATAATTTAAAAAATTTTATCAATTTAAAAAAAAACGCATCAAAATATAAATTCCCACGATAATCCTATGAAAATCTTAGTTTTCCATCGGAATCCAAGAATACCCACATTTTAGCATTTCTCAACGAATATGCAACCCAGCGTTAATATGGAATGTCAAAAGCACGAGCTAGTAGAGCATGTCTCTTCTCATAGCATTGATCGTACGTCACCCCCTCAAATTCATTTTTACGGGATGAGGTCGACGCAATGCATGAAGTCATATTTTGTGTTGCTTCATAAGAACCCATTGTTTCTAGTCTAGCTGTCAAAGGCCGACCGACCTAACGTAGTATTGTAATTCAGCTAATACATGGTGTAATAATAATAAGGTGTTAGTGAATTTGACACTTCTCTCTCAAAATGATAAATTTTTTCGCCCCGCTCCTGTCAAAAACAGCTGATAGTGGATTGGAATGAAAATAAATCAGCTAACGTGCAGTCGGTCGAAGCTCAAAGCCATGTCCACTTCTTTTGATGGTTATTATCAGTTGAGGTGTTGAACATTCTTTCATGGCATTCAATAGTTTCTTGAAGCAGTCGATATGAATGGAAGACAATTTGCATGCTGGCCAAAGCTTCATGTCGGTGGCAGCTTCCAGCGCACGTTTTTGATAAAATGACAAAACCATTCAATGGCGAACTTGGCAAATGGTCGAAGACAACTGCAATAACTTTTTGTCAACACAACACGGCACAAATAATTGAATTTAATATTTATTTAAACTTTATTCGCACAAGAACCTTTAAAAACTATAACACATCATCATCTAGCAACTCGAACAAATAACACAATTTGGCAACTATCAACGGCTCCTCTCTTTCGCTCTTAATTTTTTGACAGAAAGATAGCTGTTCTTGGTGTTGTCAAAAATTCGCTATCACCTTATTATTATTACACCATGATCTCGTGATTCCGTATTGTTTTCGGATCATTTGGTGACCATCCTGGGCAAAATAAATTCCCTCGCTCACTCCCTCACATTTCCCTTTTACATTGGAACAACAACAATGCGTGACCGTGATGAGCCCGTGAGCGTGTGAATAACAACGGCCTTACGGATATAACAGAATAATTAAAAAAAAAATTGTATTTTCTTCATCTATATAAATAAAAATGTAAATGTATGTTTGTACAAAATCTCAAATCTCCGAAAATTCTTTATTGCCTATTGCCCTGAAATTTTGGCACAACAGCTCATTCGAATAGAGTGTGTTCTAATATAAAAAAAATTTTGCCACTCCTTCTTTTTCCGCCCAAAAATTAATAAAAATGCTATATTTCAAACGGTTTGGATCGCATTAGACTAAAATTTGGTATATTAGTTCGTATGATTAATGTCGGAAACTGTACTACAAAAAGGAGTGGTTGAACTATGTCTACGCTGACTTTTCAGAAATCATTATGATTCCTGAGTTTCATATTCATATTATTATGATTCCGCACAGTGCAATAATTACGGCCAAAACTAACTTGTATTTTTTTTTAATATTATGACTCATTATATATCAATCGACAGATAATTCTTCAACTAAGAGAATTCTGCAAACATTTTGTATACGTGAAGATTTGGACTCACAGCATGAGCTGAAAGATGATTATTTTTTCTGTGAATTTTCCAATTTTCGTCTTTGCATATACCTTCTTTTCGTCTTGTGGCGTCCGTGGCGTAGTTGGTTAAAGCGCGTGGCCGCTATGTCAACGAACTTTGGAAACCCAGTTTCGAACCCCAGCACCGACAGAAAATTATTTGAATTAAAATAATTTTTCTGTACGGCCGCCACCTCTCTGCAGACAATGGCAAACCTCAGAGAGTAATCAAAATGCTTCTTGAGAACGAGAACATTCCGTTCATCGCCGTTCGGAGTCGGCGTTAAGCATGTAGGTCCGGTTTCTCGGTCAATTGTGTACAAACTTAATATCACGCACAACACAATTGATCATAAGAAGCTAGGTCAAAGTTATTTCAAGGGCTAAAATGGCCAGTTATTTATATTTTATTTATTTATATACCTTCTACAGATAAAATATCATAACTCCCGAACTAGATGTTCAAAGTATATAAAATTGTATATTTTTGAAAATATAGAATCTAATGCTTTTGATGGTATTTCTTTTTAAAAGAATCCTTCAATTAGATCAGACATACAATTAGTTTGAAAAATATAATTTTTCTAAAAATTATAAAAAAATCTGAAAATTTCAGCAGTGAAGAGGAAAAAAACTATTTTTTGATTTTGCTTAAACTTTCAAAAAATGATCTTTTATTTATTAAAAACTGAAGAAAAAAGATAGAGGTGCGATTTTGCGTTTTTGTCTTTAATTCAATAATATGTGAGGGCAGTTTTTCGCCTAAAATTAAAATTTGTAAATTGAGTCATTTATTGGTACAAATGTTCATATGCACCCAAATTCCTGGGCAAATGATAATTTTTTTAAAACAGTTCACGAAGACGCCCACCTCCCATACAACCTACAACAGTGTAAATACTATAAAATGGCTTATAATTGAGGTACATATATAAGATTTGGTATGTGTGAAAGTAGCATCGAAACTGCGAAATATGCAAAATAGGCGTAGTCCGCCCACAAATACGACCACTTCCAATACAACCCTAAACGTTTAAAGCTATTAAAAGTGTTATATAGTATATGAGTTAGAGAGAGAACATTTTAAATGGCAGTATATATGATCGAATCAAGTTCCTCTACACCATCCTCTACACCACACACATTCCACCATCCTCTACACCGCAAGATGAAGCAACAACAACATCAACAACTATCGAAAACCCAAATACCCAAGCACGATGTTACTGTTTTTGGTGTGTCTACTGATTTGACTGATCTTAATTTACCAACCCATCTGGATATCTTGAGATATTATTTTTACGTAAGCGAACGTGCTTAAACAGAACAAAAAAAGTTTTCCCATAAATCATTCACTATTCAAGTACAAGATAAGTTGAATGGAATTTGGGAAAAACTTGGTATGGAAATAATGCTGAAAAAAATGTATTTAATAAATTGAATAAATTGCTTGACAAGTATTTAGAGCAAATCAAGAGAAGAAACAAAACCCAACAATTTACAGAGTATGTAAAATCTCTGGAAACAATTTTTTACATTGGAACATGTAAATGCGATTTGAAGGCAGCTCCATGTGCATGCGGCTGGGTTCCCGAACGCCTCAAAGAGTTCATGCACGATCCACATAATCAGAGAAGACTAACAATGGATGCAGTTGTGATGGAAACTGAAGAGCAAGGAGCAACGTCTATGTCATCAATGCCAACATACCAAGATCCCGATGATTCAACATACGCACCGCCACCGGTTCAAGAAGATATGGATAGAAGCACAAGTTCACAATACGCAGAGAGATACGATTGTTTTAACTTTGCCTTGGTATGTGACAGATTTGGTGTGCCTGATAGAGTAGCATCGGCATTGGGAACCGCTCTTTTCCAAGATTTTATAATGAAAGATAAGCATGGCAAACCTCTCATCCTGGATAAATCGAAAGTTCGCAGAGAAAAAGAGAAATGCAGACAAGAAGTGGTTCGCAAACGGTTAGATCATACCAATTTGTTAGCGTTTTCATTCGATGGCAGAAAGGATGATACTTTAACGACAGCTAAAGTTGATGAGAAGTATCATACTAGGATGGTAAAAGAACCTCATCTTGTTATTTTGAGAGAACCCAATTCTGAATTGATTGGTTACGTAAGACTGGAACATGAAACCGCTGAATACAAAACAACTAAATTAAATGATTTTTTTCAACGATAAGAATATATCACTGGATGCATTAATTGGAATATGCACTGACGGTGAGCCAACAAACACTGGCCCACACGGTGGAATTATACGACGATTCGAATTGCTGTTAAAAAGACCATTGCATTGGTTCGTTTGCCTTCTACACTTCAACGAACTTCCGTTTCGGCATTTGTTTGAAGCTTTGGATAATCAACCAGCACTGGACCAAGATCGGCAACCGGAAAACTGAGCCGTCAAATCGAAACTTGTGAAACTCTTCCGGTAAGTTATTGCTATCACTCATTTATTATAATTGTCAACCATTTTTAATTATTTTATTATTATATATTTTCAGGTGGTGGACGGCTTCCAGAAAATTGAGTTGCAAAATATGCCCCCGCTCCAGAAAAAAATTGAATTTTCCACCGATTCGAAGTACTTATACGATATGGCCCATGCAATTTCTAGCGGCGTGGTTTCGGTGGATCTGGCTAACATCAAACCAGGGAAAATTGTACATTCTCGGTGGCTCACCAAGGCCGCTAGATTATTACGATTATATGTGACAACGGAAAATCCAGATGCAAATTTAAGAATTCTGGTTGAATTTATAATTAAATGTTATGTGCCAATGAACTTCAATATAAAGTATTACAGCTCTGTCGTGTACGGCAGTGCATTATTTAATTTTTTCATTTACATATGTTCTGACAAAATACCTTTCAAAAGAGAAAAAATAGATATTATTATAAATAAATAATAAATATTATTATAAATAAATAATAAATATTATTATAAATAAATAAATAAAAATAAAGAAAAAACATAGCCATTTCGCTGATTTTTTCATGTAAAGGCTAAAAATGGTGATTTTTTTAAATGTTTGTATGGGGAACAGAGGGGTTCCAGGGGGTGTGCCACTGGCATGGGTGGGTCGGGCCTCCAAAGTTAGTGGGGGTCGGTCATACATTTGGACTCGATTGGAGCACTCTAAATGGGTCAACGTGGGATTTTTCAAAATTTGCCCCTACCCAAAAGTTCGACCCAAATTGGGGGACATCAGAATTCGTTTTAGAGGTATGGTTCCTTCGGCGAAGTTTCTTATTTTGATCCCTAGAATACGATTTTCACAGAGCATTGAGCGATTTTTAAATCGACCCGCCCTAATATATATGTATATTGTTTTTTTATAAAATGTGATTGCTTGATGTCATTATTTTTCTTGTTTTTGTCAAAATTACTGCTATTTATTATTATTATTACTGTTAATTTTTGCCGAGATTTTTGCATATTTTGAGAGCAAAATGTAGGGAATTTTGTCAACGAAAGCAAGTTGGAAATATGTATGGAAATATTCATGTAAATTTGTGTATAGAAGTTTTTTGGTACGGTGCGTGTTTTGGGGCAATTTCAATCAATTTTTATCCACCTTGAACACCAGAGGGCGCTTAGGTACAAATTTAAAGAAAATCGGTATATAGTGGTTTTCATGTACGCTGAGTGTTTAGCTGCTATCTTTTTTTAAACCATATTGAACACCAGAGGGCGCTGTAGTACAATTCTTTATGAGATTACAATGAAAATGGATATATTGTGGTTTTGAGGTACGGTGAGTATTTTGGCGCTATCTTCTTTGATCCAACTTGGACACCAGTTGGTGCTGTAGTACAAATTTTTTTACAAAATCGCCTAAAACTAAAATATGCCTACCATAGGCGTAGAAGGATATCACCAAGTGGAACTCCATTGTGAGTTTTAATGTTATGCGAATTTAATTTCCATAGCTATTCGTTATCAAAACTTTGGCATGTATGGGCGGAGCCACACCCACTTGACCAATGCCTGTGCAAATTTTTTAGTAGAAATGCATCACCAAATAGTAATTCTATTCTAAAATTGAACGTTTTGTGACTTACTTTCATAGGCTATTCGATATCAAAAATTGTAATTGTATGGGCGGAGCCACACCCTCTTGTACAATGCCCGTCTCGGTTTTCTAGTAGATGAACATCACCAAGTGGCAACTCCATACCGATTTTCATTATTATACGGCATTTAACTCCAAAGCTATTTGACACCATAAGTTTGACTTATATGGGCGGTGCCATGCCCTCTTGTCCAATGCTCACTCAATTTTTCCAGTCAAAGGACAACACCTAATTCCAATGTTGTGCGACCTATAACTCCAAAGTTATTCGATATTGCAGATTCGAGCTGCCACGCCCCCTTGTACAATGCTTGCTGAATCACTTGTACTTAGTGATTCAACTTTACAAAAAAATATTAATTAACTACTTAAGCAGCATGATAATTTAAAAAATTTTATCAATTTAAAAAAAAACGCATCAAAATATAAATTCCCACGATAATCCTATGAAAATCTTAGTTTTCCATCGGAATCCAAGAATACCCACATTTTAGCATTTCTCAACGAATATGCAACCCAGCGTTAATATGGAATGTCAAAAGCACGAGCTAGTAGAGCATGTCTCTTCTCATAGCATTGATCGTACGTCACCCCCTCAAATTCATTTTTACGGGATGAGGTCGACGCAATGCATGAAGTCATATTTTGTGTTGCTTCATAAGAACCCATTGTTTCTAGTCTAGCTGTCAAAGGCCGACCGACCTAACGTAGTATTGTAATTCAGCTAATACATGGTGTAATAATAATAAGGTGTTAGTGAATTTGACACTTCTCTCTCAAAATGATAAATTTTTTCGCCCCGCTCCTGTCAAAAACAGCTGATAGTGGATTGGAATGAAAATAAATCAGCTAACGTGCAGTCGGTCGAAGCTCAAAGCCATGTCCACTTCTTTTGATGGTTATTATCAGTTGAGGTGTTGAACATTCTTTCATGGCATTCAATAGTTTCTTGAAGCAGTCGATATGAATGGAAGACAATTTGCATGCTGGCCAAAGCTTCATGTCGGTGGCAGCTTCCAGCGCACGTTTTTGATAAAATGACAAAACCATTCAATGGCGAACTTGGCAAATGGTCGAAGACAACTGCAATAACTTTTTGTCAACACAACACGGCACAAATAATTGAATTTAATATTTATTTAAACTTTATTCGCACAAGAACCTTTAAAAACTATAACACATCATCATCTAGCAACTCGAACAAATAACACAATTTGGCAACTATCAACGGCTCCTCTCTTTCGCTCTTAATTTTTTGACAGAAAGATAGCTGTTCTTGGTGTTGTCAAAAATTCGCTATCACCTTATTATTATTACACCATGATCTCGTGATTCCGTATTGTTTTCGGATCATTTGGTGACCATCCTGGGCAAAATAAATTCCCTCGCTCACTCCCTCACATTTCCCTTTTACATTGGAACAACAACAATGCGTGACCGTGATGAGCCCGTGAGCGTGTGAATAACAACGGCCTTACGGATATAACAGAATAATTAAAAAAAAAATTGTATTTTCTTCATCTATATAAATAAAAATGTAAATGTATGTTTGTACAAAATCTCAAATCTCCGAAAATTCTTTATTGCCTATTGCCCTGAAATTTTGGCACAACAGCTCATTCGAATAGAGTGTGTTCTAATATAAAAAAAATTTTGCCACTCCTTCTTTTTCCGCCCAAAAATTAATAAAAATGCTATATTTCAAACGGTTTGGATCGCATTAGACTAAAATTTGGTATATTAGTTCGTATGATTAATGTCGGAAACTGTACTACAAAAAGGAGTGGTTGAACTATGTCTACGCTGACTTTTCAGAAATCATTATGATTCCTGAGTTTCATATTCATATTATTATGATTCCGCACAGTGCAATAATTACGGCCAAAACTAACTTGTATTTTTTTTTAATATTATGACTCATTATATATCAATCGACAGATAATTCTTCAACTAAGAGAATTCTGCAAACATTTTGTATACGTGAAGATTTGGACTCACAGCATGAGCTGAAAGATGATTATTTTTTCTGTGAATTTTCCAATTTTCGTCTTTGCATATACCTTCTTTTCGTCTTGTGGCGTCCGTGGCGTAGTTGGTAAAAGCGCGTGGCCGCTATGTCAACGAACTTTGGAAACCCAGTTTCGAACCCCAGCACCGACAGAAAATTATTTGAATTAAAATAATTTTTCTGTACGGCCGCCACCTCTCTGCAGACAATGGCAAACCTCAGAGAGTAATCAAAATGCTTCTTGAGAACGAGAACATTCCGTTCATCGCCGTTCGGAGTCGGCGTTAAGCATGTAGGTCCGGTTTCTCGGTCAATTGTGTACAAACTTAATATCACGCACAACACAATTGATCATAAGAAGCTAGGTCAAAGTTATTTCAAGGGCTAAAATGGCCAGTTATTTATATTTTATTTATTTATATACCTTCTACAGATAAAATATCATAACTCCCGAACTAGATGTTCAAAGTATATAAAATTGTATATTTTTGAAAATATAGAATCTAATGCTTTTGATGGTATTTCTTTTTAAAAGAATCCTTCAATTAGATCAGACATACAATTAGTTTGAAAAATATAATTTTTCTAAAAATTATAAAAAAATCGGAAAATTTCAGCAGTGAAGAGGAAAAACACTATTTTTTGATTTTGCTTAAACTTTCAAAAAATGATCTTTTATTTATTAAAAACTGAAGAAAAAAGATAGAGGTGCGATTTTGCGTTTTTGTCTTTAATTCAATAATATGTGAGGGCAGTTTTTCGCCTAAAATTAAAATTTGTAAATTGAGTCATTTATTGGTACAAATGTTCATATGCACCCAAATTCCTGGGCAAATGATAATTTTTTTAACCCATTACCGCCCTCTGTCCCCATATGAGGACACCCGTTTAAAGAGAGACAACTATAAGTAATACCGTTATGTTTCTCATTGTAAATACACATATGACTGCTGCAGGCTACGTGTGATTTATAAACAAAGACACGTGGTCCCAAGAGCAAAACAAGTGTTATTTTTAGTGTTTTGTAATATCGATATCGATTCGGTTGTGTTTGGTAAAAAAGTTTCACTGTTTTTAATTATACCAAGTGATTTAGAATTGGTAATTCTTGGTGTATAATATCTCGATTGCGTGTAGAGAAGCGTGTTATATTTGAAATAAACAAAAAGTGAAAAATTTGACTACAAGGTAAGTATTTATAGGACTGTCCCCAGTTGGGGACAATGGGCTGATCAGTAATACATTTTATTATTTACCATGTTCTTGAACGTCTACAGTATGATACATCAGAATATTTTTAAAAGCCGCAATGACTTTTTGCAACTTGAAGAGGCCGTGAATTACATAATGGAGAACGATGACGTTGATGCTAACTATGATATGTTAGTCGTGCCACCAAACCTTGCTGTTGTAAGTGACGAGGATGAAGGAAATGAAGATGATTTGATAGATGAAACTATGCCGAATGATGTGCCGGGAACTATTGAACTTGTTCCAATACCACAGGATGAGAGTAATTGCAACTCGGATTGGGATGATAGTGACGATGAGCCACTGTCTAGATATATAAAACACAAAAAAGTCGATCAACGTGATTTTGGAGTTCCTAAATGGAGATATATTTTTCCAACCTATAGCACAACTTATAATTGCAGTGGTGCAGTTAGGAGTAGAGTGGATGATTTTGGAAAAGTTATGAATCTGCATACACCTGTGGGCTTGTTTGAAAAAATTATTGATAACGATATTCTTGATTTGATAATCGAAAACAGTGTCTTATACGCCAATCAAAACAACAGACATAACTTCAATCTTGACCGGGAAGAGTTAAAGCGTTTTCTGGGAGTTTTATTGTTCAGTGGGTATAACCACCTACCTACAGAGCGAGCATATTGCAGTTTGGATGAAGACCTTGGGGTCTCTTTGGTCGCAAGTACAATGAGACGAAATAGATTTTTAGAAATAAAGAAAAACTTGCACTTCGCCGATAACAGCAAAATCATAAATTCGACTGATAAAATGTTCAAAATTAGACCTCTTTGCAATCTAATTGAAAGAAATTCATGTCAATGGGGTGTGCTCCACGAAAACTTGTCAGTAGACGAATCCATGATAAAATATTTTGGGCGCCATTCTGCGAAGCAGTTTATTATGGGAAAGCCAGTGCGGTTTGGTTATAAGAACTGGGCAGCAACAAGTTCAGATGGATACTGCTACACTTTTGATGTTTATTGTGGTAAAACTACAGAAGTAACCACTGACCCTTTAGGCGAAAGAGTTGTTAAATCTCTGCTTGCAAAAATGCCTATAGTTCCAAAGGAGCACATCGTATATTTCGACAACTTCTTTACAAACTACCATTTGTTGTGTGAATTGAAACGTTTGGGATATAGAGCCACTGGTACAATACGAGATAACAGAACAAAAAAATGTCCACTTATACCCGTCAAAGAAATGAAGAAAAAGAGTTTGAGAGCAGAATATGATTATCGATTTGACAAAAATAATGAAATCGCAATAGTACGTTGGAAAGACAACAGTGTTGTTACGATGGCAACAAATTTTGATCATATAAATCCACTAGGAAAAGTGAAACGATGGTGTAAGGATCGAAGGGAAAAGGTGGACTTCCAAATACCAAGACTCTTCGTCAATTACAACCAGGGTATGGGAGGTGTAGATCAAATGGATCAATCCATTAGCCTCTATAGAGTGTCCATAAGAGGAAAAAAGTGGTGGTGGCCTATATTTACGTATCTATTAGATTTGGCAGTTAGTAACGCGTGGCGGTTGCATGTTATAAGGTGTAAAGCTGAAAATAATCAACCGATGGACCAATTATCGTTCAGACGAAGAATTACTCGGGCGTATTTACAACCTACAACATCACGACATCGCAATTCCTCGTCCGTAGTAGTTAGTGACGATCGGAAAAACAACGGCCATAACCCGGAACGCATATCAAATCAATTACGATGTGTTGTTTGTCATGCAAAGTGTCGCTGGAGATGTGTATTATGCACAAAAACACTTTGTGTTGAACGAAGCTGCTTTGGGCAATTTCATAATTAATCTGCCCATTGTCCCCATGTAGGGACACCCCTTTTTCTCAAAAGTGAGCAATGAATTTTAAGTTTTTTTATGGAATCCCTTTTATTTAGTCGTTAATGAATTAATAAAAATCAATTAAAACAATTTTTGACCGACAGTTTTCTTTTGGGCGTTAATGGGTTAAAACAGTTCACGAAGACGCCCACCTCCCATACAACCTACAACAGTGTAAATACTATAAAATGGCTTATAATTGAGGTACATATATAAGATTTGGTATGTGTGAAAGTAGCATCGAAACTGCGAAATATGCAAAATAGGCGTAGTCCGCCCACAAATACGACCACTTCCAATACAACCCTAAACGTTTAAAGCTATTAAAAGTGTTATATAGTATATGAGTTAGAGAGAGAACATTTTAAATGGCAGTATATATGATCGAATCAAGTTTTGTACCAAAAATCCACTCACTTAAACGACATATTACCTAATGCCTGTATAAAGCCACTCTTTTCATCCGGTTGAATATCTTTCTATAATTTTTTCAGCTTCCTTAATTCTTATTGTTAAGCTCCCACTTAACAATGAGAAAAATCCTAATCCTCATTTTTTCCATTAACCCACCATTCTTTCTTTTCTTAGATGAGCTAGGTTTATATGTATTTATATTCATAAAAATTTTTTACTCAGATAGTAAATTATCTGTTGATTTTTTATTATTATTATTATTATTTATTACATCTTATGTTGATTTTTTTATTTATTATTATTATCTTTTATATCTTATATTGTATATTATTTGTTATTTATTACTTCTTCGATTTTTCTCTTTTTTTTTCTATTATTTTTTTATTTATTATATATTTATGGTTTTCCGCTATTTATTTTTAAGGTTTTATTATATATATATTTTTTTTTTTTTGCTTATATTTATGTTTATTTTTAGTAATTTTAATTTATTACTTTTTTATAAGATCAGATTCGATTTTGAATAGTAAAAAAGATGACACCTAGACTTAAGATGAGAATGTCTTTATTCTCATTTTAAGTTATTCTTATTCTCAGTGAGGATAAGTTATTTTTGTTCTCGCTTTGGGTATAGTTAGATAACAATGGACTCAGACAGGACTTAGTGGCTTTTTAAAAATAACCCGTCTCTAGCTCTCTTTGGCAAAGTGCGTTGACACTTTGTTGAAAGTTGTGTAACTTTGTTTTTAACGAAGGTTGCGGGGTACCTTGCGGCCTTTGGGAGGAAGAAAGTGTCGAAACACTTTGCCAAACACATCAAAGAACGTGATTAAAGTACTCGGGTTTTAAGAATTGAAGTTTTCTGAGGGATACCCCAAAAACTGTTCTGACCCAGCCCATTTTTAGTAAAGACCATTGCTATAATACTGAAAATATTTGCGTGTGATTATAATAAAATAAAGTTCTGATTTTTAAAGATACGAGATATTTAAAATTTGGGTTATATGGAGGGTACCCCAAATAATGGTCTGATTATAGCTATTTTAGGTACGATTTTTTTAAGTGATTTTAGACCAATTATGAAATTTTTTCAAAAATATTGAAGGAGTCCAAAGATACATCGATTTTTAACTTTGTCTTATATGGGAGGTAGGCGTGGTCATTCTCTGGTTTGGACAATATTTGGATAATTTCTTAATCTATATAAAAAAGTCGTCCACACCAAATTTCGTTGCTCTGCGGCAACTGCAAATAGTTTTAGCCACAGCTTATATGAAACGGTTACACTGTGGGGCGTATTGAAAAATTTAGATCGTATTCTAACAAAAAAAAAAAAAAAAATAACTGGCCATTTTAGCCCTTGAAAGGACTTTGACCTAGCTTCTTATGATCAATTGTGTTGTGCGTGTTATTAAGTTTGTACACAATTGACCGAGAACCGGACCTACACGCCTAACGCCGACCCCGAACGGCGATGAACGGAATGTTCTTGTTCTCAAGAAGCTTTACATGGCATTTTGATTAATCTCTGAGGTTTGCCATTGTCTGCAGAGAAGTGGCGGCCGTACAGAAAAATTATTTTAATTCAAATAATTTTCTGTCGCTGCTGAGGTTCGAACCTGGGTCTCCAGGTACTTTGACATAGCGGCCACGCACTTTAACCAACTACGCCACGGACGCCACAAGTAATCGTATTCTAAGAGGTCTAAAAAGTTGCATGGGGTTGTCAAGATTCACCCAAAACTAGTAAGAAATGATCTTCGACTGGGTCGAAGTTAAAATACCTCTACGGCCGAACCAAAGTATATTCAAAGTCTTAAGCAGTCAACTAAATGTTTATTTGTAAAAATATTTTCGTCATAGTTTTGACAGAAAATATTTGCTTTTGTTTTTTTATAAAGTCATTTGGTATGGAAGTTAGGCGTGGTTTTCACTCGATTTCGTTGAATTATATATTCAGAGTGCATATTATATATTAAAGTTTATTTCCAAAATTTTAAGTCCATATATTTGTGGAATTCTAAAAGATTTTACTTTTTTGATAAAGTCACTTTGCATGGGAGGTTGGCGTGGTTTTCATCCGATTTGGCTCATTTTGAACTTGACCTTTATTTTTCAGATAAAATAAAAAAAAAAAATTAATAAATAACTGGCCATTTCAGCCCTTAAAAGGACTTTGACCTAGCTTCTTATGATCAATTGTGGTGTTGTGTGTGTTATTAAGTTTGTACACAATTGACCGAGAACCGGACCTACAGGCTTAACGCCTACTCCGAACGGCGATGAACGGAATGTTCTCGTTCTCAAGAAGCATTTTGATTACTCTCTGAGGTTTGCCATTGTCTGCAGAGAGGTGGCGGCCGTACAGAAAAATTATTTTAATTCAAATAATTTTCTGTCGATGCTGGGGTTCGAACCTGGGTCTCCAAGGTTCTTTGACATAGCGGCCACGCACTTTAACCAACTACGCCACGGACGCCACTTATTTTTCAGATACAAGCTTAAAAATCGAAATTTCGTGATGATAGCTAAAAAATTATGGCTGTAATGGTGGTCACAGACAGACATGGCTAAATCGACTCGGGTGGTGATGCTGAAAAGCAGTAAAAAATAACGATCTCAAAATGCTTCGATTTTTGTTAAAAAAACGATGTATATTTTAAAGCAAAAGTAAGTATAGACTTAAACTAACAATATCTTGCCAAACATGATACCCTGTGTCCTGATGTCCTGCGTGAAGAATTTTCGAAGGTAAAGTTATAATCGAGAGAGCACAGAGCTTTTGATTGTTACTAAGGGAAATAACGCATATTAACATTATCCACGCCTCAGTATAAATTTTATTTAAATATTTATGTGGACAAATCAAATATTTTCCTTACAAGTCGTTTTTTCCCGTATTTAAATTTTATTTATACTATTTTATTTATACAATTTATACTATTTCTGACATTTGGTGCCATAATATTGCATCACTGTCAAAAATAGTATAAATTAGAGTACGAAAAAAGTAAAAAAGAAAATAAAATATGCTAGCACTTGGCATTTGATGGACGCAGCTTGTGACAAAATAGCCAGTTGGCAAGGCTATCTTGTATAATTACACCATGGGTGAGCGGAGGTCGGGTCCCCACAAAATCTCACCCACCGCACTCACGAAGCATCTTGGCTAAACATCCAGGCTATATAATCTTCATTACAAAAACCAAACCAGAACTATAAAACCATTCATAACATATTGAATTTAAATATATTAATTTTTAATTTCAATATTTTTATATAAATTTTCTTTAAATGTGAGTTTTATTGGAGGACGTTTTATGGGAGGACGATCCTCACAAGGCAACGCGTGAGGGTCAAGGGGGCGATCTTCACATGGCAACGTGTCTGACTGCCTCAACCTGGTGAGGCCAGCATTATCCATATCGAACTCGTCTCAAGTCGACTCAAACCTCTGCGTGGTGTCCTCTAGAAATGGCAAACTGGCAACCGTTAGTTTGACGGCTAATCTGAGCGGCGGGCTCCCTGCCTTTAAAGGGTTGTGCGTTGTGTTTGAAGCCCGCCACGTAAAAACACATTTCAATGAAACGCAAAAGAAAAATGATAAGAATAATCCCCAAATCTGATAACGACTATCGCAAACGAAAAACTGACAACGATTTACGGATATGCACTTGGAATGTTCGAACTCTTAATTGGGAAGATGCCTCAGTCCAGCTGATTGATATTACTGCAACAAAGCTGATATTACTCCAATCCAAGAAATGCGATAGAAGGGACAGTGCTCACGGCAAGCATTTTACGACGTATACTCTACGTCAAGGTGGGTAAAGAAAACATCTGTCTTCTAACAGGCAGAAAGTTCAATCTTCATTAAAACATCTGTGATAACAGAACCAGGCTGATGGACTTCGACGCAGCACTTAACTGTCTTTAGTAGCACTAGATTCTAGCATCTCAACATTAATAAGGCCACCGAAATAGGTTCAACAGTTTTTGTGTGATACATATGTATGTGTCAAAGTCCCTAGATCTTGTTGGTCTTGTTGCCCTATTAAATCAAATAAACTTTTCATGTCCAAAATATTTTTAAATATAGTATTTTATTGCAAAGCACAATCAAAGCTTTCCAAATGATTTGAACCAAAATTTTAGTTGACATCTTTCAATACTTACTTGTGGTTTTGGGTCATAATAACTTTTTCAAAAAAGTCAATTGTTGCTTCTCTGTCTTCATTGGTAGCTATTTTAAACCGATGATCACTGTTCACAACTTCAGTAATATGACTATAAGCATTTTGTACTATTTCTGATAGTTCTTCAACGTTTTTATTCGTGGAACTGCTGTTCAAATAAGCTCGTATAGCGTTGTCTAGACGCTGAATTTCACTTTTAAGCTTGCGTTTCCCATCGTCAGGAATTCGTAGTTGCCGTAATTGCTGAATAAATTGGCTTTCCGTTGCATCTAGCTCATACGCCTTAGTGTCCGTTGCTGTAAGTTCAAAATTAATTTTTATGAACAAAAAAGAACTTATATATATTTCATTATAAAAATAAAAAAAAAATAAATAACTGGCCATTTCAGCCCTTGAAAGGACTTTGACCTAGCTTCTTATGATCAATTGTGTTGTGCGTGTTATTAAGTTTGCACACAATTGACCGAGAACCGGACCTTCAGGCTTAACGCCGACTCCGAACGGCGATGAACGGGAATGTTCTTGTTCTCAAGAAGCTTTACATGGCATTTTGATTACTCTCTGAGGTTTGCCATTATCTGCAGAGAGGTGGCGGCCGTACGGAAAAATTATTTTAATTCAAATAAGTTTCTGTCGCTGCTGGGATTCGAACCCGGGTCTACAGGATCGTTGACATAGAGTCCACGCACTTTAACCAACTACGCCACGGACGCCACACCATATTTCATTATAGTTTGTATTTATAAAAGCTAGTATCGCCGAAATTCGGCGATCTGTATCTGTAAGGTAACGAAGCTCAAGTTGTTTTTCACATAATGAATTGTTATTAATTTGCATGGAAATTCTTAATGCTTACCTTGACGTTATGAGGAAAAAAGTGGTAAAGGACAAAAAAGGAAGCATATATGCGTCAATAACAAAAATTTATTCAAGCGTCATCTCGAAATAATCCACTGAGTATTGAACAAAAGAAACAATTGTCAATGGCTTGGCGTCAAGTGTTATATGAAGCAAGCAGCAGTTTAACTGTTATTTTTTAACGCTGAGAGAAATTAAGAGAAAGCAACAAGAGCCACAACAACAATAACAACAACAACAATAATGCTACTCAGCTGTTTTTAAGTATTTGTGTCACTCCTTCATTCTACTCTTGCTTTTGTAAGCTACAGCAGCGATGTTCAACAGAACTTTGTCGCTTTGTAGTTTCTCATTGTCCCATTGGTAAAAAAAGTATTTTACATTTGCTCAGTTTTACCTATCTTAATGACAACATATTCGAATAAAAACTATATTGTGCAAATCTACTCGAAAATACCTATCCATTGATATAAGTATCATGTGAATATGTTGAAGGTAACACAAAAAAAAGGGAACACAAACTTTTTTGTTTGCGTATTAATATATAGATTTATAAATCTCTAATGAAATCTTTATAAGTAGAATATGGGGCATTTCATGCGAAGCGAACAACGAAAAAAAAGTAAGGTTCTGAAATTCGTTCATATTGGGCATATATGTACTTCTAGGGGATATGAACGTTAGGGCGTATCGAAAAATTTAGATCGTGTTCTAAGAGGTCTCAAAAGTTGCAATGGGTTGTCAAGATCACCCAAAAAAACTTTTAGAAAAAAAAGGATGTCTTCCTGTCCCGCAAGGACAACGTTTTTTTTGAGGAAAACAGTAAAAAATAACGATCTTAAAATGCTTTGACTTTTATAAAAAAAAACCACGAATGTCTTAAAGCAAAAGTAAGTATAGACAGAGACTATATATTCTATAGACATTGCATGAGATTCGCTCCATGATATTGTGAATACCGAATGATGTAAACATTAGCCCGGCGAAAAACATTGGCACGGGCAGCGAAAAAGCAGCGCTGACGGCGTACCTATGTTGCTAGCATTTCTTGATAGACTCAAGAACTACAAAATCTTATCAACAAAGTTGTCGAGAAGCCATGTTTATTTTATTTTTTCCATTGGAATTCCATGCGGACGGACGGTTGGATTGTTTCATTTTTTTTTGCAGTTTTTGTTATTGCTCTTCTTTCTTTGTTTTTCTGCAGGTTTTTGTTTCGCTAGGATTTTTAGTTTAATATTTGGCGATCGTCAGAAAAGTTATATTTTTGCGATTTTGTCTATCTCGATGAAGCTATAGAAAAATTGCTGTAATTTTTTTAATTCAGTTTGGATTGAAATGCACCCAAGGAAAAAATTTTAGAAAATTTTATCACCTTTAAAATGACATCAAAAATTATTTTTTTACTAAATTTATTATTTTTTTTTTAACTTAACTTTATATTATATCTATCTATCTAAATCCACCAATTCTGAACATAGGTATATAATAAATATAATTTATATAATAACATAATAAATATATTGGTCTAGTTGCCACTCAGGACAATCGTAAGCTAGAATAACAAGTCTTGTTGCTGCTGTATTTGCCTTGTTGCCACTAAAATATGCAATAAAAATATTTAAATAAATTAAATATACCTTGTTTGTTATTGTTAATAAACTATAAATCAATTGCACTATAACGAACAAGAAAAAATGTTTTTAAATTATGGCCTTAAGATCCATTAAGTTTTATATAAATTTTCGGGCTTAATTTTATTAAAAATATTCTGTAATTAAATAAAAAACTTATTTTAAATATTTCAAATAAAAAATTAAAAAAAAAAAATAAATAACTGGCCATTTCAGCCCTTGAAAGGACTTTGACCTTTGAAATAAAAAATTACTTGTGAAAAAATTAAAGTTAAAGTTCGAAAAATTTAACAAAATAAAATAAAATTACAAAAATAAATAGAATTAAAAATAAGAGTGAAATTAAAAAACTAAAAGCAAATTTATAAAACAAACAACATTAAAAATAAGTTTTAAATAAAACACAATTACGAAAAATTTGTTCAAAAATGAAACAGTTCATATATAACACAAATAATAAATTAAAAAATATCATTTTGTAAAGATTAAAAGGAAATTAAATAAATATCGAAGTGTTGAAATAAAGCAAGAAAAATAAAATTTAAAAATTATAGAGTGCCAAAAGTCAAAATAAAAACTATAAATGATATAAAAGATAAATATTCATAAATAAATATAAATAAAAATTAAATATAAAACTGGAAATTAAAAAATGCATGTATTTTATTTTATTTGATTTGATTTATTGATTACTTGAACTATGATAAGATATGACTCGAACTACAAAATACACTAATTTATTATATTTATCGAATTTTATTGAAATGCTCGCAAATTTATTTTAAATTATAAATAATTGAATATTTTAATTATGTTGTTAAAGGCTTGGCTTGTGTTTAAAAAAGTAATTAATTTTATTAAAAGGTAATAAATTATCATAATATAAAAAAACTTAAAAAATATCTAATTTTTAATGCTTAAAAATATAAACACATAAATTTGTTTCGTTTATATTTGTTATTATTTTTAAGATATTTAAAGATATCGAATAAAATAATAATTTTTATTATATAAAAATGAAAACCAAAAAAACTAAAAAACGCTGAAAAGAATAAAAAAAAAATGTAATTACAAATTTCCAACTTCTTGTCCAATGTGTTTAATACACAAAAAAGTATAGCTTTAACAGCATATAAACGCATCAATAAAAAATAAGTAATCAATAAATCAAATGAAATAAAATAATATACATGCATTTTTTAATTTCCATTTTTATATTTAATTTATATTTATATTCATTTATGCATATTTATCTTATATATCACTTATATTTTTTATTTTGACTTTTGGCACTCTTTAATTTTTAAATTTTATTTTTCTTGCTTTCTTTTAACACTTCGATTTTTATTCAATTTTCTTTTAATCTTTACAAAATGATATTTTTTAATTTATTATTTGTGTTATATATGAACTGTTTCATTTTTGAACAAATTTTTCGTAATTGTGTTTTATTTAAAACTTATTTTTAATGTTGTTTGTTTTATAAACTAGCTTTTAGTTTATTTATAAAACAATAAGAAAAATACACTCTGTTTTTCAATTTTATATTTTTTTTATTTTATTTTATTTTGTTATTTTTTATTGTTTCCACACTTAAATTTTTTTTACAAGTAATTTTTTATTTGAAATACTTAAAATAAGATCCGTTTTGATTTTTTATTTTTTATTACAAAATATTTTATAGAAAATTCAGTCTTAAAATTTATATAAAACTTAATAGATCTTAAGGCTATAATTTAAAAATTTTTTTTCTTGTCCGTTATAGTGTAATTGATTTATAGTTTATTTACAATAACGAACAAGGTATATTTATTTATTTTATTTAATTATTTTTATTGCATATTTTAGTGGAAATTAGGCAAATACAGCAGCAACAATACAATGTAGTATCTAGCTGGCGATTGTCCTGCGTGGCAACAAGGCCAATATATTATGAAATAAATTATATTTATTATATTGGTTCAGATGGGGTGGATTAAGATAGATAGATTATCTTAATTTCAGATAAGTTAAGTTAAAAAAAAAATTAATAAATTAAAAATTAATTTAATTTTTGATATCATTTTAAAGGTGATAAAATTATCTACAATTTTATCCTTGAGTGCATTTCAATTTAAACTGAATTAAAAAAGTTACAGCGATTTTCCTATAGCTTAATCGAGATAGACAAAATCGCAAAAATATAACATTTCTGACGATCGCCAAATATTAAGCTAAAAATCCTAGCGAAACAAAAACCTTCCGGAGAAAGAAGAGCAATAACAAAAACTGTGCAAAAAAAATGTAAACAATCCAACCGTCCGTCCGTATAGTATTCCAATGGAAAAAATAAAATAAACATGGCTTCTCGACAACTTTGTTGATAAGATTTTGTAGTTCTTGAATCTATCAACAAATGCTACCTTGTATTATTATACCATGATAATAAGGTGTTAGTGAATTTTTGACAACACCAAGAATAGCTTTCTTTCTGTCAAAAAGTTGAGAGCGAAAGAGAGGAGCCGTTGATAGTTGTCAAATTGTGCTATTTGTTTGAGTTGCTAGATGATGATGTGTTATAGTTTTTATAGGTTATTGTTCGAATTAAGTTTTAATAAATATTTAATTCAATTAATTGTGCCGTGTTGTGTTGATAAAAAGTTATTGCAGTTGTCTTCGCCCATTTACCAATTTCGCCATTGAATGGTTTTGTCATTTTATCAAAAACGTGCGATGGAAGGTGCCACCGACATGAAGCTTTGGCCAGCATGCAAATTGTCTTGCATTCACATCGAGAAAATATCGAATGAAAGAATGTTCAATACATCAACTGATAATAGCCATGGTATAATAATACAAGGTAGCATTGACAGTTGCTTGGGAAATCATCTACTGTCAAAAAATATACTCAAAAAGAGAGCGCTCACAATCCGCAATTGAAAACACAAGCAATGTTGAAAACGTTGAAGTGAAAAAAAACAACAACCACAACAGCTGCTGATGTATTTCCACAAAAAGCTGTTTTTGACAGTTTATGTTTTCCTGTTGAAGAGAAAATAAGCAGTTGTCAATGCTACCATGTATTATTATACCATGGATAATAGCCATCAAAAGAAGTGGACATGGCATTGAGCTTCGACCGGCTGCACTTTAGCTGATTTGTTTTCATTTCAATTCACCATTAGCTGTTTTTGACAGGAGCGGGGCGAAAAATTTATCATTTTGAGAGAGAAGTTTTAAATTCACTAACACCTTATTTTTATTTCACCATGACCTCAGCAACTGCAGATGCATTCCACAAAGAGCTGTTTTTGACAGGAGATGTTTTCTTGTAGAAGAGAAAATAAGCAGTTGTCAATGTTACCTTGTATTATTATACCATACTTTTTCGATGCCCGTGCCAATGTTTTTCGCCGGGCTAATGTTTACATCATTCGGTATTCATAATATTGATGGAGCGAATCTCATGCAATGTCTATAGAATATATAGTCTCTGGCAAAACTTAAAAGGGAGAGATTGTAACTGAAGGCATGGGTACATTTATTTTTAAATGCAATAATCACACAATATATTTATTTTTCGGCACATCTGTGGCACAGTACATTTCGAGTGATATAAGTTTCATTTCCTT
The DNA here is from genome assembly GCA_943735915.1 of Pherbina coryleti. Classification (NCBI taxonomy): domain Eukaryota; kingdom Metazoa; phylum Arthropoda; class Insecta; order Diptera; family Sciomyzidae; genus Pherbina; species Pherbina coryleti. The sequence goes on along the minus strand of OX030952.1, from coordinate 57,209,569 downwards.
TTTTTTATTATAAATACCTATTAATAAAGTGTACGACACCATTCGATGTTTGCGTATTAATATTTATATAAGATCTCTGACGTGAAATTATTACAGATGATTTCTATAGTCAGTATGAATTGTACGTCAGTAAACATTGCTTATAAAGGGTTTTACATTAAGGACTTGACAATTTTTTTTTAAATAAAACGCAAACTATTTGAAAATTGCAAAAATTTTATTATGGGCTTGAAGTACAATCAAAACATTTATGAATCGAACTCGACTTCGTTCATATGGCCACAGCGGTCCTTTTAACTTTCATTTCAAAAACTTTATTATAGGCTTGAAGTACAATCAAAACATTTATGAATCGAACTCGACTTCGTTCATATCGCCACCGCGGGCACGTATGCAGCGGTCGATTCGTTGGACCCAATTTTTGATAACTCGGCTACACATTTCGGCCGAAACGGCCGCTATTTCGCGTTCAATGTTGGCTCTGAGCTCTTCCAACGTCGTCGGCTTGTTGGCATAGACCAATGACTTGACGTAGCCCCAAAGAAAATAGTCTAGAGGCGTTAAATCGCACGAATGAGGCGGCCAATCGACTGGTCCATTTCTTGAGATTACACGCTCATCCAACTTACTCTTCAATAAATCGATTGTAACGTGTGCTGTGTGGCTTGTGGCTTGTGGCTTGTGGCACTGTCCTGTTGGAACCACATGTCGTCCAAGTCCATGTCTTCCAATTCGTGCCAAAAATAATCGGTAATCATGGCGCGATAACGATGGCCATTCTTAACGTAACGTAACGTAATGGTCCAATGACGCCGCCGGCATGCAAACCGCTTTTTTTGTGGAGGAAGTGGTGATTCATGAAGCACATGTGGATTTTCACCAGACCAATAACGCATATTTTGCATATTGACGAACCCATTGAGCCAAAAATGAGCTTCGTCTTAAAGTTGCGATCACCGACTCCGAAATTCGTTAGTAAATTTTTATAATTTGCACACGTTGTTCGTTCGTGTACTTTACCATGACGAAAATGTTGAGTTTACTGAATAAATTGACAGTGACAGTTCGATGATTAGTGAAAAGGTGCGTTCAGAAATTTAATTCAAAGTTGCCAAGTCCCTATTGCAAAACCATGTAGAAATAAATTAACCTAACCCAACATTATAGTATGTTATAAACATTTGAACGTTAGATCCAAGCTTTACAAATAATCCCCAAAGATTTTTGGACAATTTTTTTTTGCTTTAACAAGTAAACCTGTACCACGTAAAAGCGCCGTAACAAATTAAGTCAATATTTGTGGTTTTATGTATTCTAGTTACTCTTTTGTCCATTATTCTATTTACTTAATAATTTATTAAATTTATTGAATAAGAAGGCACATTCCTTCTGTATTAAAATTATTGCGAGAATACATGCACCAATCGCTGCGGATACGACTACCATAGAGTACGAGCGGTCGCGATTACGGATGCCTACGACACACAGTGCGCTTTTTTCAATTTTAGGATGACATTTGCAATTATCTCAAAAACTATAAGTGCTAGAATCATGAAATTTTGTACCAATGCTTTCTATGCCAAAAAAAGTTTTGACCAAAAATTATAAGAATAGGTCAACTACAATGCCCTCTTCCCATACAAGGCCTTTTTGTATGGGAAGTATGCGTTCTTCCATGTATAGCGCAATTAAAAGACATCTCCTGTACAAACATATATATATATATATATTCTTGATCAACTTCACCTCATGTGTCGATTTAGCCGTGTCCGTCTGTCCGTTCGTCTGTCCATCTGTGCTAAAATTATGATTACGGACAAACAGAGAAATCTAAGCGAATGAAACTTCGTGTGTATCAGAGAACAGCTTGATTGCATTCAAATGGTGTTTCGAATGTATCCTCAATAACATATATGAGTATCGAATGTGATTTCTGAATTAAAATTAATGCGCGAATACATGCACCAATCGCTGTGGATACGAATACCATAGAGGACGAGCGGTCGTGATTACGAATGCCTACGACACAAGAATACCCAACGAAGCGAGACATGAGCAACATTCGCCAAAAGCAATGAATATCCATTCTTTTATATCCATTCGCACAAAGCAAAAAAATAGTAAATATTAAAGCAAAGGGAAACGAAAAACACAAAGCGCTGCTAGCGAACGGCAGAGAAGTATCAAAACAACAAAAATTCATGCAGCAGCAAACACTCGAGTGTTAAGCGAAGCATCCGAATGTCTGCATTGTCTGAATGCTGCCTTTGTATATATTCGCAATCGTTACAAACTGTGCTTAGTTGTTTACGTTGTTTACGAACGCAAGCGGTATAAAATAATAAAATAAATAACTGGCCATTTCAGCCCTTGAAAGGACTTTGACCTAGCTTCTTATGATCAATTGTGTTGTGCGTGTTATTAAGTTTGTACACAATTGACCGAGAACCGGACCTACATGCTTAACGCCGACTCCGAACGGCGATGAACGGAAAGTTCTCGTTCTCAAGAAGCTTTACATGGCATTTTGATTACTCTCTGAGGTTTGCCATTGTCTGCAGAGAGGTGGCGGCCGTACAGAAAAATTAGTTTAATTCAAATAATTTTCTGTCGCTGCTGGGGTTCGAACCTGGGTTTCCAAAGTTCTTTGACATAGCGGCCACGCACTTTAACCAACTACGCCACGGACGCCACGCAAGCGGTATGCGCGCATTAATTTTTGTGTGCGATTGTACTCATATATGTTAAATAATTAAATAAATTGTTATTCGAGTGGCAAAAAATTACGATTGGTCTTGTACAAATCTCTGGTGCGTATATTACTTTTGTCAATACATTGTTTAGTTTTGAAAATAAGCATGGTCGGTCAAAGACCACGCCTATTTCCCATATAACATTCATGTATATAATGGTTTAAAATTGCATAATTTTCGATTCGTACAGTGCATTTCATTGATATTTGGTAGGTAGCTTCATATCATCATTACAAATGACACTACCAAAACTGGGCGTGATCCGCCCACTTTTACATAAACCTCCCACAATGATTCTGTTTCTTTAAAATAAAATAAATTAAAAAATTTAATTTTAAAAATAAAACAATATATAACTAGTAAGAAATTATCTTCGACTGGGCCGAAGTTAAAATACCCTCACGGCCGAACCAAAGTATATTCAAAGTCTTAAGCAGACAATAAAATGTTTATCTGTAAAAACATTTTTGTCATAGTTTGAAAGGAAAATATTCGCTTTTGTTTTTTGACTAAGTTACTTTGTATGGTAGGTAGGCGTGGTTTCATACTCAGAGTGCAAGTTAAATATTAAATTTGCATAATTTCAAGTCCATATATTAATTTTTGTGGAATTCTTAAAGATTTTACGGTTTTTATAAAGTCACTTTGTATGGGAGGTAAGCGTGGTTTTCATCTGATTTGGCGCATTTTTTAACTTGATGTTTATTTTCTATATACAAGCTAAAATATCGAATTTTGTGATGATAGCTTGAAAATTATGGCTGTCATCGTGATAAGCGACAGACAGACAGACAGTCATGGCTAAATCGGGTGGTGATGCTGATCAAGAACATATATACTTTTCTATACCCTTATGGGCGTTACAAGCAGTATGGCAAAATTAATATAATAAAAATAGAATATGCTTGCAAAGCAATTGCAATTTGTTTAAGCAAAGCATTAAAAAAATTCTGCAATAATTACAACAATAATTCATTTGCAATCTCAATACTTAAATCGACTCTTGGGATCAATTAAATTATTAAGGCCGTGTGCTATTCGGAAACTTTTCACTAGGATGATGAAATTTTGACAGTCTGAAAGAGAATATTTGGCACTTGTGAGGTGAATATGAGTGTCAAAAATTCATGTACAGTGAGTCACAGTGAAAATCATAAACTTCAATATTTTTGTTATATTGGATATTGGACAAAATAAAAAAAACAGTTGAAGTTAAATTTTTTTTTTTTATTTTTTTATTAATCTATATAGTTAATAAACTTGTGGCGTCCGTGGCGTAGTTGGTTAAAGTGCGTGGCCGCTATGTCAAAGAACCTTGGAGACCCAGGTTCGAACCCCAGCCAGCGACAGAAAATTATTTGAATTAAAATAATTTTTCTGTACGGCCGCCACCTCTCTGCAGACAATGGCAAACCTCAGAGAGTAATAAAAATGCCATGTAAAGCTTCTTGAGAATAAGAACATTCCGTTCATCGCCCTTCGGAGTCGGCGTTAAGCCTGTAGGTCCATTTCTCGGTCAATTAATAAAATTAAATTAAATATTAAATTAAAATAATACAAACTTTATAACACGCACAACACAATTGATCATAAGAAGCTAGGTCAAAGTCCTTTCAAGGGCTGAAATGACCAGTTATTTATTTTTTTTTTTTATTAGTTAATAAACTTAAATGATATTAACAGAAAAAATATAACATTTCAATTACATTTAGAAAAATTAAAGAAACAGAAAGACTTCATATATAAGGCTCACGTGAAAATCATACATTAACATAAAGTTACTTAGAAATAAGTTAAATGTTTTAAGTTCTGCAAAATTAATACTTAGTTGATTGACCTTTATGTTTGATGACATACTTTAGACGGCTTGGCATCGATTGGACCAATTTTTTGGTATCATCAGGACTAATTTTTGTCCATTCCTGACGAAGAGCATTTTTCAAGGATTCTTTGTTAGTTATGGTATGTTTCCTGATGTTTATCTCTAAAATGTGCCACAAGTTCTCTATAACATTGAGGTCTGAGGATTGAGGTGGAGTTTTGATGACCTTTGGGCAGTTATACAGTAGCCACTCTCGCACAACATAGGCAGAATGTTTGGGATCATTGTCCTGGTAAAAGTGGAAACTGTCCCGGATTCCCAAATTAGCAACACTCTCATGTAGATTTTTATTAAGAATATCAAGGTACATCCATTTATTCATGTTTCCCTCGATGTAATGCAGATTTCCAACTCCTGACGCCGACATACATCCCCAAACCATCACGTGTCCGCCATCGTGCTTCACTGTTGGTCTCAAATTTTTCAAATTTAGCTCTTGGTTCGGTTTTCTCCACACATTAACACGCCCGTCGGATCCGAAAATGTTAAATTTGCTCTCGTCCGTAAAAAGCACGTTCTTTCAGAAGTCAAAATCTTTACATTCGAAGTCTTTGGCAAAATTTTTTCTTAGCAGGATATTTTTCTTTGATAGGTATGGTTTTTTATGAGCAATTCGTCCATTAAAACTATTTTTACGGAGAATACGGCGTATCGTTTCTGCATTACATTTCTTTCCTAAGTATGATTCCGCTTTAGACGCCAATTTTGGGGCACTCAATTTCGGGTCATCTCTTATTTGTCGTAGTATCCAGCGTTCATCGGCATCATTAACAATTTTTTATTACTCGCTTTTGTTTTATTTTTGACTCTTCCCTCATTTTTAAAGCGTTTTATAATACATTGAATAGTTGCGGAACTTCTATTCAAAACTTTAGCGATATGTCGGTAGCTTTTCCCGGATTCATGAAGAGAAATTACAATGATTCTTTCTTCTATAATAGTTTGTTTTTTCGAACTCATTTTGCAAACTTACTCCGTCATGAAACTGTCATAACTGAAAAATACTGCACGAAACTAACCTAACGAAATTCTATAAAATTAATAATAAATAATCCAATACAAAGAATTATTTAACGGCGCCTACTACGATTGAATTTTTCAAATTTGATCAAGGTGTATGATTTTCACTGTGAGCCTTATATATGAATTCTTTCTGTTTCTTTAATTTTTCTAACTGTAATTGAAATGTTATATTTTTTCTGTTAATATCATTTAAGTTTATTAACTATATAGATTAATAAAAAAATAAAAAATAAATTTAACTTCAACTGTTTTGTTTATTTTGTCCAACATAACAAAAATATTGAAGTGTTTGATTTTCACTGTGACTCACTGTAGCCCCATGGTGTAATAATAATAAGGTGTTAGTGAATTTTTGACAACACCAAGAATAGCTTTCTTTCTGTCAAAAAATTGAGAGCGAAAGAGAGGAGCCGTTGATAGTTGTCAAATTATGTTATTTGTTTGAGCTGCTAGATGATGATGCGTAATAGTTTTTATATGTTATTGTGCGACTAGAGTTTAAATAAATATTTAATTCAATTAATTGTGCCGTGTTGTGTTGACAAAAAGTTATTGCAGTTGTCTTCGCCCATTTGCCAAGTTCGCCATTGAATGGTTTTGTCATTTTATCAAAAACGTGCGCTGGAAGCTGCCACCGACATGAAGCTTTGGCCAGCATCCAAATTGTCTTGCATTCACGTCGACTGCTTCAATAAAATATCGAATGAAAGAATGTTCAATACATCAACTGATAATAGTCATCAAACGAAGTGTTCATGGCATTGAGCTTCGACCAACTGCACGTTAGCTGATTTATTTTCATTCCAATTCACCATCAGCTGTTTTTGACAGGAGCGGGGCGAAAAATTTATCATTTTGAGAGAGAAGTGTCAAATTAACTAACACCTAATTATTATTACACCATGTGTAGCCCCAGGGGCTAGTATAAATTTTGACAATCGGAAAGAGAATTTTTGACACAAGCAAAAATGAAAAAAAAAACACTTGCGAGTTTGTGAGTCGTAAAGAAGTTAAAAATGTTGTGTTTCCGACAGCATAGCAACCAGAATTGCTAATTTTAAATATATATAAACAATTTCGCAAATTAAATTAAATTCTTGTGATAATGCTCTACTAAAATCTAAAAAGTCAAAATTTCTAGTTGTCAAAATTTCATCGTTCTTTGGCACAGCAAAAATTACAATTTTATTTTAACAGACAGAAATTGTATTCAACTCAGTAAATTCTCTCCTACCACGAGTGAAAAGTTTCCGAATAGCACACGGCCTAAATTTACGAATAAATAAAAACAAATATACTTTTTCATACTTTTATAATCTTCTATTTACAATCCTTCGTAGCTTAGTTTCTTATTTTGATCAAAATCAAAAGAGAAAAAAAGAGTTAGGCCGTGTGATATTCGGAAACTTTTCACTCGGATGATGAAATTTTGACAGTTTGAGAATATATGCCACTTGTGAGGTGAATATGATTGTCAAAAATTCATGTAGCGCCAGGGGCCATGGTATAATCATGGTGTAATTAACAAGGTGATCGTGAATTTTTAGCTTATCTCAAAAAAAAATTTACCCACCGTTGTCAAAAACAGCTGTTGGTAAATTCCAAGCAAAAGTTGCAAAACAATCTATTACAATTTTTTATTGAGTGCAAGCGATTTGACACTTTTCCGCAGCTTATCTCTTTTTTTCTTACTTTCTCAACATTTTTTGACAACCGTAGGGAAATTAATAAACGTCACGATCACCTTGTTAATTACACCATGGGTATAATAATACAAGATCCTGTCAAAAAATATACTCAAAACGAGAGCGGTCACAATCGGCAATTGAAAACACGAACAATGTTGAAAACGTTGAAGTGAAAAAACAACAACTTCAGCAGCTGCAGATGCATTTTCTCAACCAGTTCATGGTATAATAATACAAGGTAGCAAGAATGATATATCAAGAATGATATATTACCAGATTGCGCATTGCGCATGTCGTCCATCTTTGTTATGAAGTTGGCTGCGAAAAATCGTGACGTAGCTCGGGTTTGTCAAAGTGGCTGAATGTAAACGTAGTCACAATTTATTTATAGGGGGTTATATATTTGTAAAGGTGAAAAAAGGTCGACATTTTCTTATTGAAACTTGGCGACTTGAAATGGAATTAATGTCATTATAAATATTTTTATAATTAAATTAAAGTATATATATTTTTCAGTACTATTTCTTATGGGAACTCGCTCTCACCCATACGAGAACCTTATTTATTCAACCATGTGGTGTCTTATGGAAGTGCGCACACCTTACGATCGAATCACACCCAGCTAAAAAATCAAATGGGAGGTCAGATTTCCACTTGATTTTAAAGTCTGGCAACTATCTGCAGACTGCCAAGTGGGTATGGCGTGCTATGGAAGTCCTCACACTAGCCGATCAAATAGTTTGCCAACTGGTGGGCATTTTGTTTGTTTTTGTTGTAATTTTATTTTTCATTGAAAAGTGCTGCATGCCATCTGTCAAAATCTATTGCAAGCAATGGAAATATTTCATGGATGGGTTTTTGATGTTATGCTATTCCATTTTTAAAATGGCGCCGAACAAATTAGTACGTTGCTCGCGCTCGCTTGATGCTTTAAATCAGTGGTGTGAGCTGGATTAAAAATTAAAAATTAAAAATTAAAAAAAAAAAATAGATCTTCGATGGCGATGAAAAAATGAAAAACAAAAACAATATGTGCTAATGTAGACCTTAAATAAAAAACAAGTAAAATTGAAAATGCCACAACAAAAAAAACTAGCCACCACTTGAGTGTGCGCTATTAGAAAATACCAACAAAATATACACAGCATCAATAACCGTAATATCTTTCGACGCGAGCAAACAACAACAATGCTATGCACACTTTTTTTCTTGCTGTCACAGCGCGATGCGCCGACAGTAATTTCTTCGAATTACAACAAACACTGAAATATTGAAGTTGTTGTAAGTGAGCTAACACGGCGTCCACACCTGCAAGTGCAAGTTCGAAAAACTCTATACATTCAAATATTTTTACTAACACACTCGCATTTTCGCACTTGCAGCGCTACTGTCGACGAATTTTCAGAGACAGTGAATTTTGACACTTGCAGCAAGTAAATGTCAAAAAAGGGGACAAGAGTGTTGTTTTTGCTATGCTTTTAGAGATTTAACCTAGATTTTTCACAATTTTATACAACAAGCACACTGGTAACTTGTTTCTGATTATTAAAAAAAAAATGGAAGTAAAACTAAATAATAAAACTAAATAATAGCGAGAACCTCTGCATTCGATGACATTTTGTAAATGAACTTGCACTTGCACATGTGGTCGCTGAAGCAACTTGCAAGTCTTTCGAACTTTTTTCGAAGACAATACATATTATCTACTTGCAAGTGGTTACTTGCACATGTGGACGCAGTGTAAAAGAGCTAATTGAGCTATGCGATTTACAACTCTGCTTTAAATCAGCCGGTATGAATTTATTATTTTATAAATTTCTTCTCCACGCCACTCTATTTTCAAGAATTCATTAAATTTTTTAAATTTCTAACAGTGCCTTTAATTTTCAGCACATATAAAAATGACTGCCAAACAAGAAAAATTACAGCTCATTGCCAAGTTCGTGTTGGCAATATATGTCTTGCAATATTGCAAGCCATGTATTGTCAACTTCGGCAATTGAGTGGTCTCCATTGGCAATATTTGATGTTTGACAGATGGTATGCAATGAATTATTGCAAGTCGAGACGCCCGGTTACATAATAATCTAATAAAAAATTGTTTAATATTCATACCAGCACCAAAATCAACAAAAAATATGTCAGTAACAAAAAATTTTATAAAACTCAAAACAGCCAAATAATTTTAAAACTCCCCATGAGAATGTTTCTCAAATGCAATTGGCGAACTGTCCGGGCACAGTGTGCGCACCTACAACCAACTTAATAGTTGGCTTGTCAGTTGCGGCCAATCAAGCATCAAACTATCGACCGACTAAAAGTCTAGTGTGCGGCGGATCTTAAATACTTGCGCTGCATGTGCTTGCTTTTTGCTTTTTGATATTTTCTTTTGTATGTATTCATAAAGTGTCACAGTTGAGAACCCGGATGACGTAGGCTGCGCAGTAAATTTTTTTCTCGACGCTTGGACTGCGCAATCCTTTTATCTATCATAGCTGAATTACAATACTGCGTTAGGTCGGTCGGCCTTTGACCGTACTTTGGTCTCCGTTGTAAAAACTTTACGATATAAGCTGTCAAAACGGACGACCTCAAACTTTGCAAAACTAAATGTTGCGTTGACAGATCGTGCGTCTGTCATTTTGGTGATGCCAATAAAAGCAGCTATACTAAAAATCCCACAAAACGTCCCTTTTTCCGAAATCATGCAATTATAATTGTAATCAATGAAAAATTGAAAGATAGTGTCATAATAGCGTTCAATAGCGTTAAAAATCTTTTTTAAATGCATTATAAATGATTTGGTAAGTTATCTTAAAATTCGTAACCTTATTTTCTTGCATAGACTCATGCATACTAAATGTCCGGAATATCTTTATGATAAACTTCAATTTTTTCAATCCATGCGATCTATGAACTTCATTGTTCCTAGGTATAACTACCTCAACAGTAGCAGGTACTTTTTTATTAGCACCATTGGAATTTGGAACTCCTTACCGATGAATATTAAGCAAATAACTTTAAGTAGCAGCTTTAAAAGAGAAATTTATAAATATTTCCAGCCATCTAACTAAATTTCTTAATCTCTTCTTATTTTTTCTTTCAGCTTATCATTTCCTTCTATCGTTGGTTTTTCTATTCTATTATTTGTATACCTTGCCTCTACTTTTCGTATGACAAATTATTTTACTTTATTCAGTTATGACCTACAGAATGTTGTTTTTTACTGATAATTTAATCCAGCTTTGATTTAATTTTATTTAATTTAATTTAATGTATTATTTAATTTAATTTTATTTCAATTTTTTATTACTATAATGTTTAATCTTAAGTTATCTTACATTGTTATTATATGTCCAATGATGTACTATAAAAGACCAAGTCTTATTGTACCAATTAAATCAAATAAATATTAAAATATTAAATAAAATAAATGAGATAATTTTAAAAATGGAGGAAACCTTCAATAAACCCTCGATAAAGCATTTTTAAATTTTATTTTGTTTTCATCTGAGCACAAATTATGTCAAAAATACATCAAATTGTTTCATAATATATAAAAAAAAAACAGAAAATGTAAAAAAAAAATTATTGAAAATGTTTGTTTACAAATGAGAGGATTTTTAAAAATGGCTGAACATCCAATAAATCCAATAAACCCCTCATAAAGCATTTTTAAAATTATTTGCTCTCATTTGAGGACAAATATTGTGAAAAATAATTAAAAATACTTCAAAAATTTGGATCATATGTCAAAAAAATTCAAAATTATAAAAAAATTCAAAAGAAAAACAAAATAAAAACAAGAAAATTGGTCAAAACATTTCAAAATATTTACAAAACAAGATAATAAAATGACGATGTTTTCAGTGCAGAGAGTAGCTTCGAAAAAACAACGATGTTTAAACATCAAAATTACTATGGATTAAAGACAATATATTATTAAAGCTTGGAAATTAATCTTTCATTTGGTGTATAAAATTTAAGATTTACTTGAACTTTTATCGTGTTTTTCTATGATATAATGATTGCCCTTGTACGAAATGCTCTAAAAAATAGGGTAGATAACGATTTCTGGAACGCCACGATTCGACAGTGCATTTCAGAAGTTCTCTTCATAAAAATAAGAATGGCTGAAGGTTTTCTAGTAGATGGACATTACCAAGTGGCAGCTCCATACCAAGTTTCATTATTATGTGGCATTTAACTCCAAAGCTATTTGATACCATAAGTTTGACTTATATGGGCGGTGCCATGCCCCCTTGTCCAATGCTCACTCAATTTTTCCAGTCAAAGGACAAGACTAAATAGTACATTCTTACCGAGTTTCATTGATGTGTGACTAATAGTTCGAAAGTTATACCCACAATTTGGGAAGCCGAAAAAGTGCCACACCCTTTTCCCAGCGCCCATAAAATTTTGACAGTGGAACGGCACATGTAAATCGAGGCCAAACACCTAATTCCAATGTTGTGCGACCTATAATTCCAAAGTTATTCAATATTGCAGATTCGAGCTGCCACGCCTCCTTGTACAATGCTCGCTGAATCACTTGTAATTAGTGAGTACTTGGGTACAACTTTACAAAAACAAAGTGAACGGCATTTGCCAATCTACCTTACCACAACATTGCTTTGTGTGTTATATTATTCAAACAATGATATTAAGGGTATTCGTCCTCAACCAACCTCATTAAAATATCTAATTGACCAATATATAAGTTTGCCATTTTGCATGAATACCCTTATAATATTATTTATAATATACTAAAAAATGCATAAATTTTAATATGAAATACAATTGAATAATATTAATATCATGCTAAATTCATCAAAATCATTTTTATACTACTTAAGCAGCATGTAAATTTAAAAAATTTGATCAATTAAAAAAAAACTCGCATCAAAATATAAATTCCCACGATAATCCTATGAAAATCTTAGTTTTCCATCGGAATCCAAGAATACCCACATTTTAGCATTGCTCAACGAAAATGCAACCCAGCGTTAATATGGAATGTCAAAAGCACGACCTAGCTTGAGCATGTCGCTACTCATAGCGTTGATCGTACGTCACCCCCTCAAATTCATATTTACGGGATGAGGTCGACGCAATGCATGAGGTCATATTTTGTGTTGCTTCATAAGAACCCATTGTTTCTAGTCGAGCTGTCAAAGGCCGACCGACCTAACGCAGTATTGTAATTCAGCCATCATTCTTGACAAGGTAGCATTCATGGTATAATAATACAAGGTAGCATTGACAGTTGCTTGGGAAAACATCTCCTGTCAAAAACTATACTCAAAAAGAGAGCGCTCACAATCCGCCATTGAAAACACAAGCAATGTTGAAAACGTTGAAGTGAAAAAAAAAACAACAACCACAGCAGCTGCAGATGTATTTTCACAGACAGCTGTTTTTGACAGGAGATGTTTTCTTGCAGACGAGAAAATAAGCAGTTTGATTTTTTAGCTGGGTGTGATTCGATCGTTAGGTGTGCGCACTTCCATAAGACACCACATGGTTGAATAAATAAGGTTCTCGTATGGGTGAGAGCGAGTTCCCATAAATGTCAAATCGAAGTTGACAGGTCATACAAAATCTGAAAGCGAAAATTGATAACATGTAAAGCCAATAAAGTTGTTGTTGTTGCTTTGCTTTTTTGCTTTTTTCAATCAGCCTGAGAAAACTTTATTTATTGAACCATGCACCATGCCCACATGAAAACAAATCAAACTATCGGCCGACTAAAAGTCTGTAGTGTGCGGAGGCTCTAAGTCTTTACGAAATAGCAAACAAGAAGAACATGAAAACAAAATGAAAACAAAGAAGCAATACAATTGCTGTCAAACACATCAAGCAACGTAGCTGCTTTTTGTGTGAAACGGTGCGAATGCGAGAACACACCCCTATTATACGTGCATTTTTTTTTAAGAAATAGTACTGAAAAATATGTATACTTTAATTTAATTATAAAAATATTTATAATGACATTAATTCCATTTCAAGTCGCCAAGTTTCAATAAGAAAATGTCGACCTTTTTTCACCTTTACAAATATATAACCCCCTATAAATAAATTGTGACTACGTTTACATTCAGCCACTTTGACAAACCCGAGCTACGTCACGATTTTTCGCAGCCAACTTCATAACAAAGATGGACGACATGCGCAATGCGCAATCTGGTAATATATCATTCTTGTTATTATACCATGCCCAGGGGCTAGTATAATTTTTAACAATCGGAAGGAGAATTTTTGACACAAGCGCAAATAGAAAAAAAAATATCACTTGTGAGCTCGTGAGTCGTAAGGAATTTTAAAATTTTGTGCTTCCGATAGCATAGCAACCAGAAGTGGAAAATATTTGCGTAAAATACTGTTAATTTTTAGTTAATATTAACAATTTTGCACATTAAATTAAATTCGTGCGCTAATACATTACCGAAATCTAAAACGTCAAAATTTCTAAAATAAAATAAAATAAACTGGCCATTTCAGCCCTTGAAACGACTTTGACCGAACTTCTTGTGATCAAATTGTGTTGTGTGTTATTTTAAATGTTTGTACACAATTGATCGAGAACTGGACGTACTATGTTTTATGTCGACTCCGAACGGCTAATGTGCATGTTCTCAAGAAGCTTTACATGGCATTATTTACTCTCCTAGGCTTGCCATTGTCTGCAGAGAGGTCATGACCGAACTGAAAAATTAATTCAATTGAAAAAACTTTCTGTCATGGCAATTGAACCAGGTTTCTCTGACGTATGGGTCACGCACTATACCCACTGCGCCACGGCCGCCAATTGGTCTTACGACAAAAAAAAACATTTGACATCGTCAGGTAGCGTAAAAATCTAATATTGTTGCATGAAGTTTTTACGCGATGAGTAGAAGTGCTACGAAGAATTTAATTTTGCAACAATAAAAAATGGTTCATTATGAAAAAAAAAATTTTTGGAGCCAAGACACCACGGTGGCAACCCTTATGTAGCAAAAATGCAACAACAATATAAATTGATGCATTATAACTCCATGACTATTGGTGCAATGTTAAATTTTATAGAACGACAGTAAGGCTGAGGTTTTCCGCCACATAATAAAAAAAAAACAAAGATAAAAAATAAGGCCTTTCAAGAAAACCCTTAAAGTAACCTGAATGCTACAAATGCAATAGCAAAAGCAAGAATAAAAAAAAAATTATTTTTATTATATTAAAGACAAGGGATGAGAGCAAGTATTTGGAAAAAGATTAGGACCAGAAATAAGATAAGGAGTAGTACAAAATTTGGACAAAGATTAGAGTGTGGAATTGGACAAGTATTCAGACAAGAATTGGAAAGTTGACTTTGCCAAGGACTGAGACAAGGGTAAGGACAAACACTGAGACATACCTAAAATAATATTTGGGGACAAAATTGAGAAAAGTTTAAGGACAAGAAATGGATCAAGGAATAGAACAAGGATTTAAACACACTAAAAACAAAATTTAGGACAGAGTTTGAGAGGAAGTGGGACAAGAATTAGGAAAGGATTTAAATAAAGATAAGGGTAGGATTTTGGACATGAACTCAAACAAGAGTTTGGAAAGAAAGTAGGACAATTATAAGAATAAGTTTAATGAGAATGAAAACAAGTTCGGTAAGGACAAGGATAAAGATACGCTGTCACGTATGTGTCAGATTTGTCAATTTTTCAATAAAAATAAAAAAAAAGAGAATGATTTCTTTTAATGTTTTAAAACTTCGACCACAGACAATACTAGTCTTATCAACTCTCTTAACCTTCATCGGTCCCTTATTTCGAGAAACGAATAAGTTCCTTGTGTAAATTTTACACACTTTTTCAAGAACCATATTTTCATCGATGAATGAAATTAATGCGATCTTGTCGTTAAAAAATATTTATTATTTATTTTATTTATTTTTGAAAAAAAAATTATTTTTAATATACCAACCAAAATCCTAGCTCGATTTGATGAACTTATATTAAAGAAATATCAACTTAAAGTTGAAAAGTGTATGTAAAATTTACACAAGGGACCGATTAAGGTTAACATGTATAACACCACAATCTTACGTTTTTGGGCATGAGCTAGCGTTCTCTGAAACACTGCAGGCACAAGAGATTTTTTCTTAGTAAGCGTTCCTTGCACAACAGTAGGTGAATCATGAGTGTTGATATTTTTTTTTGAGGGTGATCTTCCTAGTAGATTTTGTGGAGAAAGGTGACCTGTTACACTATGCGTAGAACTGCTAATAGACGTCGTTGGCAATGATGGATTTATTTTTGTTGCTGTAGCGAAGTTACGATTTTCTAATAAAACTGAATTGTTATAATTACGAATATTGCCAATATACTCAAAACTTACGCTTTTTCTTTTCATTACGCTCACGGAAGCATTTCGAGCAGAGTCCATCGAACTGTGCATTTCCGTAGTAACCACATCCTTGTCGGCATTTAAGATCTTGCTGTCCAATTCGTAACACAGGTGGCCGTACAGAAGACATAAGTATATTTTTCTATTAATATGCGACTTTGTTATTAAAGATTAGGTTTAGTTTTGTCGGAGTGAACTAATGAAAATTAAATAATTAGTTAATATGATTGAATATTCACGATGTAAGATTTTATTTTTGTTATGATAAACATTTTCATTAAGGGATGCAAGGTTGCACAAGTACGTACTTATGTACTATTTTAAATACATTTTTGTTTATGTAATACGTATTAAAATTTTCGCACTGTGCCCTATTTCAGCATGTTACAAATTTGTGAATTGTAAGAAATTTCTAACAAATTTGTAAAAAAATCTATTGTAGTGTGGCGGATCCGTCAGTGACACCATTCCCCGCTCTACAGCTCTTCAAGCTAACTAGCGTCACTCTGTCGCTATGTTATTCAATATTTATAACTCACACATGGTTACCCACACTTTGACTAGTTTGACTTGGCTTATCACACAAGTGGCTTATCACACATTTAAGTCTCCACTGAATTATATTTCAGCAGGCATTGGAGCCCTTACTTTGTAGCTCAAATGTACTGACGTTCTCGCTCTCTGACGCCTTGTCATAAACGACAAACCGTGAAGCATAGCGATCGCACTAGCGTCACTGAGTAGCGGACTCAGTAGACGATCATGTTGCTAGCTGCATCGTTGTTGTTGTTGTACAACAACAAAGCTTAGCTAGTGCATACTTAGCGCTCGCTGCCTGTGCGTTGGCTTAGCTACCCAACACCCAGGCAGTCGCGCTGCCAGTGAAGTTGGCTGGTTTATGCGACGTCAGCATATTTCTTATCGCACTGTCCGTCACATCATTAGCGCTGATGACGAGTCGGAAGCATATAAATACCAGTGCCGTTAGCCACTGGAAACTAATACATTGTTTACAGTTTATTTTAACAATGCCCAAGATAGTTTTTGTTGTGTTTTCCATGTGTGTGTTCGCAACGCTATACGTAGCGTTGAAATACATTTTCAATGTACTATGGTGGCATGGACTCTGGGCCATGCTACCCTAAAATATTAAATATAAAAAGTTAGTAGTTAATCGCACGCGAAAGAAATCTGCAGCATATCTGCTGCGTATAAAATAAGCATAATTAATCATTGTAAAAAAAAATATTTTTTTTAAACATAATTTGGTTAGGAATAACCTTTTAGTGTTTTTATTTTTGTGGACAAATCAAAATCCATAACTGGTGACCCCGACGTGATCTGAAAAGACACGTAATAAAACAATCTTTAAACGTTAAATTGATTATTAAAATGTCGGAATCAAAGAAGGATATTATTAATGTGGAGAACGCGTGTGAAATGGAGGAAAGCGCAGCAGGTGGTGCGGTCACCGCTCCGCTCCCAGCACCAGAGGTCAAGGAGACCTCGTCAATAGCTACTCACAGAGTAGCGGTGCAGACACCGAATTTTTGGCACGATTCGCCAGAACTTTGGTTCCTCCAGATTGAGGCGCAGTTCGCAAAACTGCGAATTAAAAGTGACAGCGAGCGGTTTTACACCGTTGTCGGCGCCCTAGAAAAAGACGTCCTGCGTCAAGTGAGTGATATTGTGCGCGATCCGCCAGCCTCCGAACGCTACGACCGCATAAAAGACAAGTTATTGCAAGTATTTAGCGCGAGTGAGCAGGAGAAGCTTTGCCAGCTTCTCTCGGAATGCGAATTGGGCGACCGCCACCCATCGCAACTGCTAACCGAGGTGCGTGACCTTGGCGGCAAGAATTTGAGTGAAAAAATGCTAGAGAATCTGTGGACCACGCGTTTACCTCCACAGGTTCAAGGGCTGCTTCAGACAGTGAACGTGGACTTGGCCCAACGCGCAGCACTAGCCGACAAGATAATGGAGACTGGTGCCTACCGACCAAGGCAGGTCGCGACGACCGCGGCAGCCATGGCCCAGCCACCAGCCGATAAGAATTTGCTCAAACGGCTGCATCGACTCGAAGATGCGTTATATGAGCGCGATAACCCGCGTCAACGCCCGTCGACTCAACAGACACGTCGCGAACAGCGTAAACGAGAGCAGAATATCCTGCCCGCGGAGCTCGTCCCTGATCACCCGCTACAGGCATTCTTCGAACGAGATTTCGATGACTTTTACATGCCTCCCGGCAGCGGCAGAGGTAAGCGCTACGCTCAGCTGGCAGAACCACCAAGAGCACGCCCATGCTCCACTTTTAATTTGCAATGCAGCCGCAGTTTGTGCGATACGGCCCAGCGGCACACGAAGTGCAACTAATGCGACCTGGCACAACGTCATTCACCGTTTAACCACGTCCGCCAACTCCTCCGACGCGAGCCAATCGCCATAGAGGCGGTAGAGGACAGCACCCGATGTGTTGGCATCACCGCAAATTCGGCGTAGACGCTTTTACTTGTCACCCGCCATGCTCCTTCAACCAAAAAAACTGAAGCGTAAGCCACCATTCCCAGACAACTCAGGTGGCGACATTAACATTAGTCGTCTGTACGTGACTGACGCTGCATCGAGCAGGCGGTTTCTCATCGATAGGGGAGCCGATGTGTCAGTCATTCCTCCGAGTGGGACCGAGCGCTACAACGCTCCCCACGAGTTTAAATTGTTTGCGGCCAATGGATCGCATATTCCAACTTACGGCACTAAGCGAATAGTCGCTGGACCTGGGCCTTCGTAAGAGTTTTACCTGGGACTTCATAATAGCGGATGTGAAATCCCCGCTTATCGGTGCCGATTTTTTGCAGAAATTTGGGCTGCTTGTCGACATGAAGAACAACTCTTTGGTCGATCGTGAAACCAAGCAGCATATATCTGGCGTGGTGGTAAAGAAGGGTAAGTGCACTGTTTTAACATTCGATATAAACGACCCTTTCGCCAAGATCCTTGCGCAATATAAAGATATTACTGTAATGCGACAGAATGATGCATCACATTGTGACCACCGGCCCCCCCTACGCACGCGCGTCCGCGTCGTTTGGCCCCTGAAAAGCTTGAGGCCGCAAAAGCAGAGTTCCAATTCCTTATAGAGAATGGTATCTGCGAACCTTCTGACAGCAACTGGGCCAGTCCACTTCACATGGTGAAGAAAAAAGATGGTTCTTGGCGTCCTTGCGGAGACTATCGGGTACTCAACGAGAGAACTCTGCCTGATTGCTATCCGATCCCCTATGTGCAAGATTTCACGCACATACTGCATGGAAAAAATATTTTTCCACGATTGATCTGCAACGAGCATACCATCAAATTCCTGTGGAACCGGCCGATGTACCGAAAACAGCAATCACAACACCTTTAGGTTTGTACCAATTTAAGTACATGACTTTCGGTTTGAGAAATGCTGCTCAAACTTTTCAGCGGCACATCAACCAAATTTTGGCAGCCGAATCACATTACGCATTCGTATACATTGACGATATCTGCGTAGCCTCTGAAAATCTCCAGCAGCATGAAACACATTTACGCCGCTAAATGCTCATTTGGTCAATCGGAAGTTAAGTTTCTGGGCCATAAGGTCAGAAGCGAAGGAATTAAACCGGCCGAAGAAAAAGTCCAGGCCATAAGAGAGTTCAGCAAACCGCAAACAGTCAAGGAGTTGAAAAGGTTTTTAGGTATGCTAAATTATTATCGACGTTTCATTCCGAACACGGCCGCCGCTCAGGCAATTTTGCAAGCGATGATAATTGGCAATAAAAAAATGACACAACGCCACTATTATGGTCTGCGTCGACAGACGGTGCATTTAATAAATGTAAAGAAGAGCTTGCTAATGCCATCTTACTTTTCCACCCGGCCCCTCTGGCCAGACTTTCACTAAGCGTTGACGCCTCAGATTTCGCAGTTGGAGCTGTGCTACATCAGCGGGTAGGAGATGAACTCCAGACGCTTGGTTTTTACTCAAAAAAACTTACCGACCCTCAGAAAAAGTACAGCACGTACGATAGAGAACTCCTCGCAATTTTCCAGGCGGTCAAACATTTTAAGTTCATGGTGGAAGGCCGAGAATTCGCTATCTACACCGACCATAAGCCGATAACGTTTGCTTTCAAACAGAACCTCAATAAAGCGTCACCTCGACAGGCGCGACGTCTAGACTACATAGGCCAGTTTACAACCGACATCCGGCACGTTCCAGGCAAAGATAACGACGTGGCCGACGCGCTGTCTCGCATACAACAAACCGCGGCAGAGACCTGCATTGATTTCGAAGAGCTGTCAAATGAACAAGCCCTCGACATCGAGATGCAAAATTTCATAAATACAAAGACACAAGCGAATTCTATGGTAATTGAGAAGCTAAAGGTACCTACCTCAGAATCTTTCGTTTTCTGCGATACGTCGCACGGTACGCCCTTTTGAGCCTTTAAGATTGCGCACAGACGCATGATGAAACTTCACGGCGCTGCTCACCCAGGTGCCAAATCTACAATTAAGCTAGTTAAAGAAAGATTTGTCTGGCCTAACATGAAGGCTGACATCAACGAGTTTGTGCGTTGCTGTATTCCTTGCCAGCGGAGCAAGGTAACTAAGCATAACAAATCGGAACTAGGCTTATACGTCAATCCGAGCGAACGTTTCGAGCATATTAACATCGACCTAGTCGGGCCGCTCACGATTTCACGAGAAAATCGTTACGGCCTGACCATAATTGACAGGTATTCGAGATGGCCAGAGGCAATTCCGATTCCGGATATGACAGCAGAGACTGTTGCCAGAAATTTGCTATCAGGTTGGATAGCTCGTTTCGGAGTTCCAATGCAGATAACAACTGATCTTGGAAGGCAATTCGAATCTGACCTATTTCGTCAGCTTAACTCTGTGCTCGGCATCAAGCACTACAAAACCACTCCGTATCACCCGCAAGCGAACGGAATGATAGAAAGGTGGCACCGCACCTTAAAGGCAGCCATTACGTGCCACGAAAACGATAATTGGTGCGACATTTTGCCACTGATACTACTGGGTTTACGCTCTGTCATCAAAGAAGACATTGAAGCAACGCCAGCAGAAATGGTTTACGGTGAAACTTTAAAAATTCCGGGCGAGTTCCTTACGCCTTCTACGAGAAAAATTGGCGAAGCAGAATTCATCATAGAGCTACGTGAGGCTGTGGTGGTTCACAAATTATTTTATATTTTTGTAACAATATATGTTTTTATTTTCTTTGAACAAAATTTTATATTTTTAAGACAACATTTTTTAAAATAACATTTGAATCGTATTTTTTTATAACTACTGAAAATATTTTTTTGATAGTTTTTTGATAACAATTTTTTGATAACTAATTTTTAATTAAATTTTAAAAACAAGTGTATAAAGTGTAAGTGTATTTTATATGTGTGTGATTGTGAGAGCACCACATTATTCCCCCCCATAGAATTTAATTGAGTTGGCCAAGAGATTAAAATGTACCTTTTTTTTTGTGGGTCTGTGTGAGGAGGATAGCTTCTCTGTAGTGTCTCTGTCCATGAATGTCGGTTTGACTCTGTCGATGTGAACTGTAACTGTGTTATTATTTTTAAGAATTGTAAAATTTTTGTGTGTTCTGTCGAGTACTTTGAACGGTCCTTCGTATGGATTCTGTAGTGGATGTCGTATTGTGTCATTTCGTACGAATACGTATTTACAACTCTTCAAGGCTTGTGGTAAGTATTGACCAGCATTTGTATTATGATGTGAAATGTTTGAATCGTTATTTTGAACGTTTTGTTTGAGTTTCGCTAATGTTTCTGATGCATTAAAAGATTGGTAATTCTGAACTACTAATTGTCTAGGTAGCTTTAAATTTTGACCGAAAACCATTTCAGCCGGGGACGCTTTGATGTCTTCTTTGACTGTGGATCTTATACCCAAAAGAATCTGAGGAATCTCTGTGTACCAATTAGTTTGGTTATTACTAGCCATTATTGACGCTTTTAACTGTCTGTGAAATCTTGATTGTGGATGGTACGATGAAGTAAAAATGTGGTGAGAACCGATGTCTTTAATAAATTGTTTAAATGTGTTAGACGTGAACTGTGGTCCTCGGTCAGAAATGATTTCAATTGGCACGCCAAATCGTGAAATGAATTCTCTATGGAATGTGTCGATTATTGTTGTGGTCTCTATGTTCTTGAGTGGGTAGGCTTCAGGCCAACGTGTATTTCGGTCAATCGCGGTTAGAAGATATTTATATCCGTTCGATATTGGTAAGGGACCAACAATGCCAATGTGGATGTGTTCGAAACGGCCGTGTGGAATGTGTATCTTGTGTGGTAATGTCTTTGTATGTCGGTGTACTTTAGCTTTCTGACAACTAATACATTCTTGAGTCCATTTATTAATTTGAAAATTCATGTTTGGCCAAAAATACCGTTCTGTTATAAGTCGTCGGGTACCTCTTGTCCCTGGATGTGAAATATTGTGTATTTGGTCAAAAATTGTCTTACGTAAAGATTGTGGAATATATGGGCGTGTGTTATCTGTGGAGTGCTCGCACCAAATTTCAATGTTCATGAATGGAATTTTGATTTGTTCAAATTTGTATAACGTTTGATCTAATATGTCTTTGAGTTCTGTATCTGTGTTTTGTTCCCAATGTAATAGTTTGAGATTAAGATCGGGTGTTTTGAGTTCTTCTACCTCGCATCTTGATAATGCATCTGCTACTGAATTATCTGTACCTTTGACGTGTAGTATCGTGCTAGTGAATTGTGCTATGTATTCTAGGTGTCGTGTTTGTCTTCGGCTTCTCTCTGTTTTAGAATTGAGTGCATTTGTTAGTGGTTTATGATCTGTGTATACTGTAAAAATATTACCTTCGAGGTAGTGTCTAAAATGTTTGATTGTTAAGAATATAGCTAAAAGTTCCCTATCGAATGTGCTGTATTTAGATTCTGTGGAAGTTAGTTTTTTGGAAAAGAATGCTAGTGGTTCTAATTTATTGTTGTATTTCTGTTGTAATACTCCACCTACTGCTGTATTTGATGCGTCTACAGCAATCGATAGTTCAGCTTTACTATTAACATAGTTAAGTAGTGTTTGCGTAGCAAAACTATCTTTAATTGCTTTGAATGCATCCGAGGTTGTGTTTGTCCATGTTAAAAGTTTGTGTTTTGTTTTTGAAGCTGTTGTGACCATTTCGTATATTGGGCCTAGCATGTGCGCTAATTTAGGAATGCACCTGTGATAATAGTTAGTCATGCCGATAAATTTTTGCATTTGTTTGACAGTATTTGGTTGTGGATAGTCTCTTATACATTGTATTCGTTCCTCCGATGGCCGTATGCCATGTCTTGAAATATTGTAGCTCAGAAAATTGATGTTTTCAACTCCGAAAACGCATTTGTTTGGTTTAATGTTCAAACCATATTTGTCGAGTCGTTCGAAAACTTGTGTCAAATGTTTCATGTGTTCTGTTTCTGTCTCGCTAGCTATCAAAATGTCATCTAAGTAGACGAAAATGAAATCTAGTCCGTAAAGGACTTCATGTATGAACCGTTGGAATGTTTGTGCTGAGTTTCTCAAACCGAAAGGCATTCGGAGAAATTCGAACATTCCAAATGGTGTCGTGATAGCTGTCTTGTGTACGTCTTCGGGAGCCATAGGTATTTGGTGATATGCTCTGACCAAGTCCAGTTTCGAATAAATGTTTGTGTTGTGTATATTATTTGAAAAATCGTGTATATGTGGTAATGGGTAGCGGTCAGGTACTGTAATTGCATTGATGCGTCTGTTGTCACCGCATGGTCTCCAGTCGTTTGGTTCGCGTTTCGGAACGAGGTGTAGCGGAGAAGATGTCATTGATTTCGACGGTCTACAAATGCCAGATTTAACTAAGAAATCGAATTCTTGTTTAGCTATTTTCGCTCTGGACAAGTCTAGACGTCGTGGCTTCGTGAATGGTAACTGTCCTTCTGTCACTATGTGATGAACTGTTTGATGTTTTACCGGTGTAGTATAGTCGGGTTCTGTTACTAGTGAAGGAAATTGTTTGAGTAATTGTGTATACTTGTTATCTAGTGAAAATAATTTTAGCAATGTTGTTTCAGTGTATGCCGTTATTGTGTTAACTGATAAATTCGTTAATGGGTCGATGAGACGTTTATATTTGAGATCAACAAGAAGTCCATATTTCGTTAAAAAATCTGCACCAATAATTGGTTTAGAAATGTCTGCTATAATAAATGTAAATGGTAATTCGCGTCGTAAATTTAAGTCTAAAGTTAATAATTTTTTTCCGAATGTAGATATTGCTGTGCCATTAGCAGCTTGAAGTGTCAAATCAGATTTCTGTCTATTAATTTTGAATTTTGATGCTGGAAGTACCGATACTTCCGCTCCGCTGTCAATAAGAAAATTTAATTTATTTGACGGATCAAATACGAAAAGACGACGTGTTAATGTGACGGGTCTATCATCAGTCGTCGCGATAATAGAGTCTTTTAGTTTGTTGTATTGTGTGACATAGTGTTGGGTTGTGTATGGTGGTTGTTTCGAACGAATGAACATGGTTGTTCACACTTTCGTGCTTGGCTACCGAATCTATAATGGTATTAACATACCCAAGAAGTATTGTTTTGATGCCTATGTCTTGAGTTTAACCTTCGTCTTATTCGTGAGTTCGAACGAAATCGGTTTTCTGACTTCAGCGTGTTCACTTCTAACGTCAATTTATTGAAAGATTCTAAAATTTTTGAAGTGGAAATTGTTAAAGCTTGAACCATTTTCGTAAGTTCAATCGCGTTGGAGGGTTTTCCGAAGGAACTGATTTCGTTTTCGGTCATAACTTCCCAGAGATTGTCGGCTAACGCTAGCAGTTCCTCGATCGTTTTGTGGCCTGACCCAGTCAATGCTATGTTTAGAGCCTTGGGTAGTTTCCTAAGCCATAACTTTATGAGAAAATCTGGTTCCACTGAAGAACCGGCTAGAAGTAGGAGCGATCTATAAAACTGGGATGGTTTTCGGTCTCCAATCTCGCAGTCAGAAAGAATTTTGTCAATTCTTTTGTTTTCACTAAGAGAATGACGTTCGATCAAAAGTTTTTTTAAATTTTCGTACAAATTGGTCTGTGAAGGCTTTTGTATGAAATCAAGGACTGTCATAATAACGTCCTGTGGAAGAGCTGTAACTAAGTATTCGTACTTAGTTTTGTCTGTCGTTATGGATTTTGTCTGAAATTGTATTTCGGCATGAACGAACCATGCTTCAGGACAAGTTGTCCAAAATTGTGGTAATTTGATAGATGTCGCGTGTATTTCCGTACTGTAAGGTATGTCGAAAGGGTTTGGGAGTGTGTCTGTGTCGAGAGATATTAGTGGATTATCTCCTTCTCCACGGTGAGAAGAGTGAGGGGGGGTATGTTGCAGGCTCATTGTGTGAATGTTTAAGTGTGTTCCTCAAATGTGTTACCCTAGTGCAGTGGAGTGCCTACGTATGTGAGAATCTAGGTTTCTTCCGACCCTATATTCTTACGTACGTTTCAGAAGCTACGTTGTGTGCCTCGTGATAATCTAAATTGAAAAGCAACCTGTGAAAAAAATTTTAATAAAATGTCAAATAGAAAAAAAAAGAAAATATGTATAAAATTTTATAAAATTTTGAATAAATGATTTCTGCTCTCGTAGTTGTTGTTGTTTTTGTTGTTGATTTTTGTTTGTTGTTCTTGCTGTTGATTTCTTTGTTGTTGTCATAAATACTGTTGTTGTTGTTATTGATTTCGTTGTTGTTGTTATAAATATTCTTGTTGTTGTTGTTGGTTTTGTTGTTGTTGTTATAAATATTCTTGTTGTTGCTGTTGATTTTGTTGTTGCTGTATCGTTACCTTACCGGCAGGTATAGGGTCTTGCTTGTTGTCGTTGTTATGACGTTGTTGTTGATGTTGTTGTTGTTTTCCGTTATCTTACCGGCAATATAGGGTTTTGCTTGTTGTTGGTCGATGATGTTGTTGATGTTGACGATGGTAGTGGTGAGCGTTTCAGCTGCTGCTGTTACTGTTGTGACGATTTATTTTGGGCTCTTTGGGTGATATTGTTTTTTTTTGAGCGTTTTCGCTGTGCTACGCAGGCAAAGATGCTGTTGAGTTCGCTATGATGGCAGCGGTAATTGTAGCAGCGTTTGTGGTTTTTTTTTTTTTTTGTCTTTGGTCAAATTCTGTTGCTATCGCCGTTATTGCTGCAATTAATGCTGTCGCTATTGTTACTGCAAGGTGGAGGTGGCTGTTGACTCGTTGTTTGTGTTCTTGTTCGGATTAGCAGGATCGCCAGTTGTGGTGGTTCACAAATTATTTTATATTTTTGTAACAATATATGTTTTTATTTTCTTTGAACAAAATTTTATATTTTTAAGACAACATTTTTTAAAATAACATTTGAATCGTATTTTTTTATAACTACTGAAAATATTTTTTTGATAGTTTTTTGATAACAATTTTTTGATAACTAATTTTTAATTAAATTTTAAAAACAAGTGTATAAAGTGTAAGTGTATTTTATATGTGTGTGGTTGTGAGAGCACCACAAGGCAATGCAAAAAATTGCCCCGGCATCGGTCAGACATCATGACAAGCCGAAGGTATTCCTGCAGAATGAATTGAAAAACTGCACTCATGTGTTTGTGAAAATCGACAAAGTCCAGCGCCCGCTCCTGTCACGATATGACGGTCCATATGAAGTCGTTGAGAGAAGGATAAATACTTTACCGTCAACGTCAAGGGCAAAACAGCGAAAATCTCGGTTGACAGATTAAAAGCAGCATTCATGCCTCGAATACTCGACGACCCTGAGCCAAGTCGGTTTCCGAATATTGCCAAGACTTTTTCTGGCACACCGTTGGACAACGAGCGACCAGCCGGTAATAAGCCGAGCTATCGTGACACGCTGCTGTCATTTCCCATTCCAGCTCCCACTTTAGAGCCAAACACTGTAAGAGCAGCCATCAAAAAACCCTCGTCCAATCGTCGACGTCAGGTCGTAACATTTTCCGACCCACCGTTGGACACCGCGGAACATTCGAAACCCTCGTCCAACCGTCGACGTCAGGTCGTGACATTTTCCGACCCACCGATGGACCTCGCGGGACCAATATTGAGAGCATCGCAAAATGCAAGCACTGCGCCGCCTTCTCATCACTCTCCTAATCATCCCCACTTTTCATCGCCGGTCCATACGGGAAGCGGCAGAAGAATTTACAGGCCACAGCGATTTACAGTATCGCGCCTAGGCATTGGAGCCGTTACTTTGTAGCTCAAATGTACTGACGTTCTCGCTCTCTGACGCCTTGTCATAAACGACAAACCGTCAAGCATAGCGATCGCACTAGTGTCACTGAGTAGCGGACTCAGTAGACGATCATGTTGCTAGCTGCATCGTTGTTGTTGTTGTACAACAACAAAGCTTAGCTAGTGCATACTTAGCGCTCGCTGCCTGTGCGTTGGCTTAGCTACCCAACACCCAGGCAGTCGCGCTGCCAGTGAAGTTGGCTGGTTTATGCGACGTCAGCATATTTCTTATCGCACTGTCCGTCGCGTCATTAGCGCTGATGACGAGTCGGAAGCATATAAATACCAGTGCCGTTAGCCACTGGAAACTAATACATTGTTTACAGTTTATTTTAACAATGCCCAAGATAGTTTTTGTTGTGTTTTCCATGTGTGTGTTCGCAACGCTATACGTAGCGTTGCAATACATTTTCAATGTACTATGGTGGCATGGACTCTGGGCCATGCTACCCTAAAATATTAAATATAAAAAGTTAGTAGTTAATCGCGCGCGAAAGAAATCTGCAGCATATCTGCTGCGTATAAAATAAGCATAATTAATCATTGTAAAAAAAAATTTTTTTTTTTTAAACATTATTTGGTTAGGAATAACCTTTTAGTGTTTTTATTTTTGTGGACAAATCAAACTCCATAGTAGAAATTGTGAATTAAAGTTGTAATATACAAATTTGTGTTTTGCAACAAATTTGTTGATATTTGTTTCACCAAATGCGACTTGAAGTTGTAGACTACAACTTACAAATATGTAAATTTTTTACATATTTTTAGTTTTTCGTTTAACCAAACTGTGATTTGATCACAAATTTATGCCATATGTATGAATTTTTTACAAGAAAAAAATCGTGTGTAAATTATTATCAAGTATGTTACAGCAGTTCGAATAGTTGCAGTGAAGAGGAGGTCCAAATATCCAATATATATTATAGACCGCGAATAATTTTCCAGTTTAATGAATAATTCCGTTTAATTGGTTTCAAAGTGGTTCAAGATTTTGTTTAAATTATTGGTTCATTTTTATTATATATCATGAAATAGAAAAAAAATCATCACTCTGCAATTCTAACTTCAAAAGTTATTTTCTCTGAAAATTTCCCAGAAAGTATTTCCATTTTATTTTAAATTTTAATTTAATTTTAATTTTAATTTAAATTTTTAATTTAAGACGCTGCACATACTTTATTTTTTCGCTCATTTTATCTCCCACTGACTTCCACAAATTTGTGAAAACTGCTTTTGTTTATAAGCTTCTCTTATGGCGTTTTCTTTTCCCAAAAAAATGCTGCATTTTTTCTGCCCACTTTCAGAATTCCCTTTTTGTGTTCTCTTCTCGAAAAAAATTCTGACCTGTAAATTAAATCGAAAATGCTGACCTCGAAAGCAGAAAAAATGAGGAATTTTTGCACTCTCGAGAACGACGGTTTTAAATTCTTCCCTCAAACGCTACCAACTGAATAATACAACTTCATTGATCAGTTCTTTTCTCGACAAAGAATAGGTCAACAAAATGTATAATATTCTGCAGTCTCAGACGGCAGAAGTTTTTGCCGAGAAAAGAAAACGCCATTAATTTTGGAGAAACGGTAAAAATTGTTGAATTGTACTTCGCAATTTTATTTTTACGATTTGTAATTTGTCAATTACAAATATATAAACTGCTTCTTATTTTGTGAAATTGTGGTTTGTGATTCGTGCAACGAATTTAATGCTTCACAAATTAGTTATTGTACTATCCTCACAAGGCAAAGCGTGAGGGTCAGGGGGCGATCGATGGCTTCATTCTAGAGTATGCGAAGTCTTTAAAGTGAATTTTGCAGGAGCCGCGTTAAAAGTTTATTTGGAATTTCTCAAAAGCCGTATAAGATAGAAACTAAATTTTTTTTGGGCTTAAAATCATATTTATTGCAAAATTTTTTTACTGTGTTCGACTTTAAAATTTTTTTTTATATCAATCCACATTAAAAAAAAAGAATCTCCTTGAAAACATGCTAAGTTGACTTAGCATACTCTGGAATAAAGCCATCGATATGAAACCTGTCTGACTGCTTCAACCTGGTAAGGCCAGTATTATCCATGTCGAAATCGTCTCAAGTCGACTCAAACCTCTCCGTGGTGTTCTCTAGAAACGGCAAACTGACAACCGTTAGTTTGACGGCTAATCTGAGCGGCGGGCTAACTGCCTTTAAAGGGTTCTGCGTCGGGTTTGAAGCCCATCACGTAAAAAACAATTTCAATGAAACGTAAAAGAATAAAAATAAAAATGATTCCCAAATCCGATTACGACTACCGCAAACAAAAAACTGACAATGATTTACGTATACGCACTTAGAACGTCCGAACCCTAAATTGGAATGGTGCCTCTATCCAACTGATAGATATCATAGAAAGATACAAGGGACAGGGTTGCTCGCGGCAAGCATCCTGTGATATTTACTACAGCGGACATGCGGACAAGTACGAGTTTGGATGCGGATTCGTGATTGACAAGAGACTACGGCATCATGTCTTGCAATTCACAGTCGTGATCGAGCGACTTGCCATAATCCGTCTCAAGGCAAAATTTTTCAAAATTAGCCTGATATGTGCGCACGCTCCGACAGAAGACAAAGACGATGAAACCAAAGACAGATTCTACGAGCGCCTTGAAGAGGCCTATGAGCGCAGCCCTCGCAACGACATAAAAATCGTGCTTGGTGACTTCAGCGCCAAGGTGGGAAAAGAAAATATCTTTGATCCGACAGTCGGAAAGTTCAGCCTCCATGACAATACCTTCGATAATGGAATGAGGCTGATTGACTTTGGCGCAGCGTGAAACGCGTCGTAAGAAGCACTAGATTCAAGCATCTTGATATTAATATTTATATATATATATTCATAAAGCCTATTCACTAGGCTGGCTCCAGATCAAAAGACACGCAACCAAAGTGATCATGTTTTGATTGATGGAAGGAACTCTTCCAGTGTTTTAGGTATACGCACGATCCGTGGTGCCAATATAGACTCGGATCATTATCTTGTCGAAACCAAGATCCGTACACGTCTGTGCGCAACCAAGAATCTAGCACAGAGAAAGCTAGACGTTGAAAAGCTGCAATAAAAACGAACAGCCGAAGACTTCGCTACTCGACTCTCACTCCTGCTTCAAGAAAGCACTTCTCCGATCGACGATATATGCACGCAGTGGAATCACATTTCCCACTCTATGCGTACGGCTGCCGAAGAGGTGATTGGCTATAACAGGGGTGTCACGACGCCACTACAGAGAAAGACGCCACCTACAAAGCCGTTGTAATGCGTGCTACTATGGAGCGATACAAATTAAATGCAGAATATGGTCGGAAGAATCCATTCCAAACTATTGGAACCTAAATACCAATCCACAATAAAGGCGATTCCACCATTTGCCCCAACTACCGTGGGATAAGCCTTATTAATATCGCATATAAGGTCCTATCTAGCGTATTATGTGAAAGACTATTGTAAACTAGCTGATTGGACCTTATCAGTGTGGCTTCAGACCTGGCAAATCCACCATATACTAGATATTTACGCTACGACAAATCTTGAAGAAGACCCAAAGAAACAAATCGACTCACACTATCTTTTTGTCGATTACAAAGCCACCTTCGACAGTCCAATAAGGAATCATCTATACTCCACCATGTCTGAATTTGGTATATCCGCAAAGCTCATCCGTCTCAGCACAGTTAAAATCGGGATAGATCCCACTCCTCCATTCGATACCAAACGAGGTTTCAGACAAGTTGATTTCTTAACGTCCGACTTTTTCAACCTAATGATTTTTTTCAACCTAATGATGCAGAAAATTATCCGAGCTGATGATTTTAGACGTAGTGGCACGATATTCTACAAAAGTATTATGCTGCTGGCGTATGCTGATGATATCGATATAATTGGCCATAATACGCACGAAGTCAGTGCAGCATTCTTCAGATTAACGAAAGAGTGAGAACGCAGATAAGACGAAATACCTAGTGTCAATAAATAAACATTTCCAGCGTCTTGGAAACCATGTCACTGTTGACAACATATACTTAGAGGTTGTTAAGACGAATTATAACTTTTGCTAACAGGTGTTACTTTGGGCTAAGTAGGCAATTGAGAAGCAGAGCCCTCTCTCGACGAACAAAACTTACGCTCTATAAGTCACTAATCATGCCCATCCTATTATATGCAGCACAAACCTGGACGTTGAGCAGTTCTGATGAAAAGGCTTTCAGAGCTTTCGAGAGAAAGATCCTTCGTAAGATCTTCGGTCCAATCTGCGTCAATGGCGAGTACCGAATTCAATGGAACCACGATCTGTATGCTGACATTGTTTAGCGCATTAAAATCGAGCGGCTTCGCTGGCTAGGTCGTGACACTCTAGCGAAATAAATATTTGATTCCGTGCCCGTTGGTGGTCAACGCAGAACTGCCGTGCAAACTAAAAAACTTCATTTATCTAGTTTGGAGATAATTACACATACAGACAACATACATACCAGTATCTCGTTTCTGTAACCAAATCGGTAAGTTACCGATTTATGTGACGTCACACCGACTCGATTGAAAGTTACCGATTTCGTGATAACTGCTGTTTATATACGTTGAGATCGGTAAAAATTCGGTCTGTGATAGAAAGAAACACAAATCGAGAAGAAACTTTGCGGTATGGATCAAATGACGAACAGCTGTTTATGTATTTGTATTCTTTTTATTATATGTGCGCTTATATATATATATATTAAGAACGCATCAAAGAGTGCCTGTTTGTTGTTTTAATAATAATAATAACTAGTATCGCCTGTGCCCGAAATTCGGCCATATGTTTCTATAAGGTAACGAAACTCAAGTTGTTTTTCACATAATGAATTGTTATTAATTTGCATGTAAATTCTTAATGCTTACCTTGACGCTATGAGGAAAATAGTGGTAAAAAGGAAGCATATGCGTCAATAACAAAAATTTATTCAACATATAATATTCATTTAAAGTAAATAAATAAATTAAAAGTAAAGTAAGTAAATAACCGGTAGAAAAGTATAACAAATAAATCAAGATAAATGATAATTCTCAAGATAATAGAAGCAAGCAGCAGTTTAACAGTTTTTTTAACGCTGAGAGAAATTAAGAGAAAGCAACAACCACAACAACAGCAATAACAATAATTCTACTCAGCTCTTTTTAAATGTTTGCGTCACTCCCGCATTCTACTCTTGCTTTTGTAAACTACAGCAGCGATGTTCAACAGAGCTTTGTCGCTTTGCAGTTTCTCATTGTCCCATTGGTAAAAAAAGCATTTTACATTTGCTCAGTTTTACCTATCTTAATGACAACATATTCGAATAAAAATTATATTGTGCAAATCTACTCGAAAATACCTATCCATCGATATAAGTATTATGTGAATATGTTGAAGGTAACACAGAAAAAAGGGAACACAAACTTTTTGTTTGCCTATTAATATATAGATAATAATAATTATAATAATAATAAGGAAATTAATTATTGTATTAATTAAAGATTTGAAAAAAATTAGTGAAATTTTACTTATAAGGCATAAGTTGTAAACCCCATTACCTTTAATATTAAAATGTTTTATAACAAACAAAAAGATTTTAATCAGTAAAAATTTAACTTTAGCGAACGTTTTCTATTAGAAAAGTACATTGTGAGTACTTGTTATTTTATATTTAAACAACATTACTAACATTTATACAAATCGGTGAAGTTATCATTTGCTTCAGTCAGTGAGAAAAGCATTAATTTTTATCGATTCACTTTTTTTACAGAAACACTTTTTTAAAAGGTTCTATTAAATTGAATTCGGAACATGTGACAGATTATTGATTTGAAACAAATGAATAGAACTGAAATCGATTCAGATTCTTACAGAAACAGTGTTGGTGAGAGTGACGTCAAATCGATAATATGAATCGGTAACTGTGATCGATACAAGTTACAGAAACGAGCTACAGAGATCTACAACAAGTCAATTGAAAATCAAATAACTTGAAAATAATCAAGTTTCGACTTGACTTGTAGAAACTTGATTTGTTTCTGCACTACAAGCCACGACTTGCTTCTGAAAAACAAATCATAAGTCAGACTTGATTCTATTTTGTTTCTACCCTACATTAATTGGTAGAAAAAACCAAGCTTTCTACTTTTCAAGTCTGTGCGACTGCGCTGCCACAGAAAGCACCTACTTATACTTTCTATACAAAGTGACAAAATAAAAAATAAACAACAACAACACCAACAACACCAACAACAACAACAGCAACTTATGCTTAATATTATTTGTAATTACATATCGATGATTTGTATAAAAATAAATTATTATAATTGAACTCATTTAAGAATGCAAAAAAAGAAACATTTATTATTCATTTCTGAACTCATTTATGAACAAAAATGGTTAATTTTCGAGGCATTTTACCTACTACATTTTACCTACTAAAATGATAAAAAAATAGACTTTTTCGACTCTAAATAAGTTTTTTATGAATTTCGAAGTAGAAGTTCAGTTTTATTTATGGGAAAAATGTTCACGAATTTAATCTTCTATAGCAAGTACTTTTAAGTAACAAAATAAAAAATCAAAAATTAAAAAAAAATTCTTCCCAAACAATTTCGCGAAACTCTCACCTCACGCAAAACCTTCGCTTATGGTTCAGTGGGTAGCACTGCATAAGTACCTTTCTTCACTTTATTAAAAATAGTTGCTATTTTTGTTAAATAAAAACTACATTTACAAATTAAAAAATATTTTTCATTTGAAAAAAACCGGTTTTCTCGTTTTTTTTTCTGGTTGAATAAATCGAAAACTGCTTTTGTAAAAATTGCGCTATTTGAAACCGGTTTTTTTAAAATGTCGAATAGTTGCATACCCTACTCAGAAAAGAATCTGCATAGTTACGAATTGGAAACTCTTGCAGTCATTTATGCTAGGGACGGGCATATCTGACGCACATTCTGCGGCAGTGGGCGCCAGTGTGCGCCAACTCGGCTGCTGGATGAATTCGGCTGTGAATCGGAAAGAGGAACGGAAAGCTGTGAGAGAACTAAGAGCTTAGTTTTATAGAAAGTGTGAGAGCTTCTTAAGAAAAGCAAGTGTTGAATATTGTACATATTAAGATGATGATTTCTTAAAAGTGATTATTTTTATTTGACGTACATAGCTACAAAAATCCATGTTATTTGTTTACCAGTCAGGTCATAGTCTTCAGGTGCATTTATTAAATTGTTTTCCAGAAGAATTTTCATTTTTATTTTTGCCTTAAAAAATAAAAGCCTACAAAATATTTTTTTGTTAAAAATTTTAAAAGTGAAAAGATAACTAAAAATTTCTGGCTTTAAGTAAAAAATGCACACTCAAAACCGGTCTCTGCATTATGTGCCGAATGTTAACTAGTAGTTATAAAATGCCCTTTATTTGAAATCACTGAGCAAGCAACATTGGTTTTGGTCGGTACTGAGAGCAATTAAGATTTTTGTTCAATTAACATTTTATTTTATCAAATTTTAACTGAAATTGTTACTGCCCCAAATTTGTTTGCAACCTATGTACCAATAAAGTTTACAAAAAAAAACAAAAACAATACATGCATTGTTATCTTCAGTTGTCACTTTATGAATTTCCAAAAAAAAAAAAAAAAAAAAATTATACAAGTTTGTTTACAAAATCCAACAATTTGTTTTTTAGGGTTGTTTTGAAGTGAATTAATTTTATGTCAGAGTTGCTAAAATTGTAGCAAGTGAGCAAATAATATGTTGCTTACAATAATTTTTGTTTGAGTTAATTCTTAATTGTTTGGATTTCTGAAATTTTTCAATCCTACCTTAACTAATTGAATTAAAAATATATCAAGTTTGTATTCCGAAAAAAATAGTGGCAAGGATTGTATGAGAGTCTGCTTTGCGAAAATCATAATGCGCTCAGTGGTACTCTCTTATTCGCTTCTTCTTCGCTCAATTTTTCTCTCTTTCACCCGAGTCATGGCAACCCCCCCATCTAGCACACTTAGCACGCAGTCAGCGCACGCATATTGTGCGCCTGTGCGTAATGTGCTCCATTTGCCCAACTCTAATTTATGCCTTACGCCGCTTCCATACTTACTTTGATCGTAGGCCTTTCAAAGAAGTAACAGACTGTGATGCCCTGACACAAACTTTAGCAAACGAAAATGGATCAGCAAAATAGCTCGTTGGGCCCTTTTACTATAACAGTACCATTATACAATTCAACATCGTCCTGTAGCGGCATTTCCAAAAAATTAACGCTAAAAAATCGCTATCGCATACTAACGACGATTGTGGCTTGATATAACGATTGTTGTATTCTCAAAATTGTACTTAGCGACAAAATTATTAAAAGTATAGTTAATAATATGTGGCGTCCGTGGCGTAGTTGGTTAAAGTGCGTGGCCGCTATGTCAACGAACCTGGAGACCCAGGTTCGAACCCCAACAGCAACAGAAAATTATTTGAATTAAAATAATTTTACTGTACGGCCGCCACCTCTCTGCAGACAATGGCAAACCTCAGAGAGTAATCAAAATGCCATGTAAAGCTTCTTAAGAATAAGAACATTTCGTTCATCGCCGTTCGGACTCGGCGTTAAGCCTGTAGGTCCAGTTCTCGGTCAATTGTGTACAAACTTAATAACACGCACAACACAATTGATCATAAGAAGCTAGGTCAAAGTCATTTCAAGGGCTGAAATGGCTAGTTATTTATTTATTTTTTTTTATAGTTAGTAATACAATCTATAAACGTCGTTAACACAAATTGAATATGTGGCAACACTTCATTTTTGACAAGTGAAAACCAAAAAAATTAATATTAGAAAAATGGAGCAAACAAAAAAAAGATCAAGCCGCACTACATTGGAGCAGCACAAAATCATGTTGGACTTTTTTTACTCTAACAAAGGATTGGCAGAAGGGAAGTTTGCTTCATAGCATGGCCGGCAAGAAGCTTGTAAAAAATGGGAAGAGTTAGATTCACTCCTAAACCAAGCAAGAGGAGCTGAAAAGTCGGCGTCGCAATGGCATGCGGTAAAGTAAACAATGGTAATATTTGAATTGTTATGCTTAAATTTACATTCCTTATTTTAGAGTTGGCGCGACCTAAAAAGCCGGATACTATAAATTCTATACTTAAACATACTATAAACACTTCCTGCGCTCACCGAACTTGATTTGCGCGTGCTAGGCATTCTAGGTCATAACTACTCTGAAGGTAGCAGCATTTGTCCGGAAAGCTTTCCAGAGGAAGAGGTAACTACATTGTTATAAAACATATATGTATATTTATTAATATTTTTTATTATAGCATTTGCAACTCCTCTTGGAAATTGGGAATACAGATGCTGTGTATGAGATCCCTACAGTGCCTAGCATAATTGGACTGGAGCTGCTGGCGAAATTCAAAACGAGGAAAATTGGCCTGTGGAAGAGCTCGACGTGACAGCAGATGAGCCACCACAACAAAAAAAAGCTAAAGCAAATTGCAAATCAAGAGTTCCAAAAAGGACACAGATGGATTCGGCACGGGAGCAGTTTGCTATAATAGCAAAAAAACAGGCAGACGCAATTATGGTAAGTACATTGTCATAAATCAAAGTA
The DNA here is from genome assembly GCA_943735915.1 of Pherbina coryleti. Lineage (NCBI taxonomy): Eukaryota > Metazoa > Arthropoda > Insecta > Diptera > Sciomyzidae > Pherbina > Pherbina coryleti. The sequence continues at coordinate 57,172,841 of OX030952.1, read as the reverse complement.
AGGTGTGTTTCTATATGTTTGGATCTCTTACAGATACAAGCTGAATCAATGCACCTGGCTGAAGCTGCGCTATTGCAAGCAAATGCTTGCAATAGAACTGCGTCTGCTTTGGAAAGATTGGCGAGCTCATTAGAGCGAAGAAATTAAACAAGAAAAACTTAAATGATTTAAAAATTATATAATATAAACAAAATAATAATATAATAATAATAACAAATAATAACAATAATAACATATAAAAACAAAAATTGATTGAAAATTGAAAAAAACAAAAATACGTAACTGTGAATGTGACTGAACTTACTACTTCCTACCTTTGTGATGAAATTTATGTTTTTTTTTTATTTATTTATAGTTATTTACAGCAAAGTTCCTTTTTTAGTATTGAATTATTTTAGTGTTAAGTGCATTTTTTAGTAATAAGTTTATGTTAAGTATTTGGTTTAAGTTATTTATTTCTTAATGAAAAAAAAAAATTAAATAAAATAAAAAATGAATGAAATTGATATAAATTTGTGTTTTGTTATAAAAATTTTTGCGCAATGAAGCGATCTTGTATGCGTTTTGCAACTGATGATCGAAACCCGATTTCGATTTCATCGATTGCTGCAGCTTCCGGTTCTACATTTGGTAACAAATCATCCGTCATTTCAGTCGTGCTAGAGGTATTAAGGCTCATGTTATGGAGAACCGCACATGCGTTAACAATTTTGCCTGCAAAGCCAGGTTTGTACATTAATACTCTCTGCTTTGAAAGACAGCGCCACCTACTCTTGAGTACACCGAAAAGCCGCTCGACACAATTTTGGGCTTTGCACAACGCCTCATTGTACCGAAACTTTGGAGTACCTTCAGGCTGATTCGTCAGGGGAGTTATTAGCCAAGGTTCTAATGGATAGCCAGAATCACCTGCAAATACAGAATTGATAATTAGTAAAATATGCTGAATGTACTTATTTTCTTGGAAGAGTACCAATTAAAAAAGTTTGTCGGTCACCACGTTCGAATGCTATTTGCATGACACTACGAACAGCACATGCACTCCATATAAAGGCATCATGGCGAGCCCCAGAATACCTTGCATTAACATGCGAAATCCGTAGATTGGGCCGCATATCTAAAATTATGTTAAAAAACTTTATGTACAAACACAAGCTTTAGGAATAAGTTTGAACTTACCATTTGAACGTTAATTGAATGATAACCATGATGGTTGGCATATGCCTCTTCGAGTTGTGGCGGTCCAACGACGGAGACGTGGAAACAATCAATTGCACCAATAGCACCCTCGAAAGGCTGACGCGATGTCCGAAACATGGTAAGCGCTGCTTGCCGCTCTATGTGCGTAACAGGATAACGCACGTTAGGACGAAAAATTCTGTTATTCATTGCATCCGTCACTCGATGGATGGAACGGCTCACAGATGACGGGCTCATTGTAATTTTTATTTCTGCTGGCCAACCGGGCGCTGGTAGCACCCAGTCGCATAGAATCTAAAAGCAGCCAGCACCTATTAATGTAGAGTAGATAAGTTAAGTAGATAGCTATTTATAATGAATTTATTCAAATACTCACTTGGCTTTCAGCGGATAAGGCTGTTATGGTTTGTTTTTCCAAATCGCTGCGAATTGACTCAATTACTCGACACACTGCTCCTGAAGCAACTTCAAGTTGACCTAAAATGGCAACGTAAACTTAATGTCTCCAAGTGTTTGTAATGCTTTTCTGATGAAATATCACTTTGAATTAAAATCCCAGCTGATTTCGTTTTAAAAATATCTCAATTTTTGCATTTTCACGTGATTGAACCACCTTGTACATTAGACAGCGCAATATATTCAAGTATAAAAGTGTTTATATATGTATGGATGTATGTATGTTTGTATACATTTATATATATATTATACCTACGTGTGTGTTTGTGTGTGTGTATGCGTGTAAAATATTGAGAATTGGGATATTGTTTCCACACCATCTACGGAGATAAATATCGCGGCGCGTTTTTTTTTTAAGTGGTATCCCTTGTAGACTTATTCCACTATCCCGTCCCGTCCATAAATTACGTAATCACTTTTATACTTAAATTGAGTCAAATTGGACAGCCTCTCAGAAATTCAGCCATAGTCAAAACTATTTACACATCGCTAATATTTTTAAATGTTTTTCTCTGGCGTCAGAAGTATTTACACAGCCTTTCTTGGAGTCAATAAACACAATTATTTACAAACATAAGTGCTGCACGACCGTACTTTTTAGGATTTAAGGAAGATACATGAATGTTTTTCCAAAAGACTCCTTGAATTTACAAGAAGACTCATCAGTCCACAAAACATTGTGCAAAAACTGTATAGGGCAGAGAATAGTTATATTTTGATAATTTTTTTTAATGATATTTTTCGTTAGGTGCTTTAAAACATGTTTTCTTTACTTTGCATACTACAAAGAATACAACAACCAAAAATTTCTTTGCGAATTATGCAAACAACAAAAAAGGCAAGCGTTTTCTTTAATCTATTTCTTCTGAAAGTGTAAATAAATTTGACTTGGGCTATATACATCTATCATTTATTACAAATGTTGCGAAGTAAGTGTCACTGCAGCATTTTTTAAGCGACTTGAGTGTGAAGAATCTTCGATAAGATTAATTTTAAATCGCTCCCAAAACTTGTTAAATTCCCTGTGAATCGACTCTCCAGCCTGCTCCGACCACAACTTCTCGAACTTCATCTTTTGCAGGGCTTTGTCAATCATTTGTTTTGGAGTGGTATCCTACCTCTTGTTGGGCGGGAAAAAACATTGATTTGGGCCACAAAGTTGAAATTAATGGCTAAAAATGATCAAGGAGAGATCTTTGAAGGCAATGCATGCAGACAACTTTTAAAGGAATCTGCAAAACTTAATGACCCCGATATTTATGAAACGGTTGGACCTTATGTCTTGAAGCCCTTTGAGTGTGCTTTTCGGACAATGAATAAAATTGTAGATTCTTGTTTTATAACCAAAAAAACCGATTTATCCGATTTAGATAAAAATTTGATAACTTTTCGCAAAGCCATTGAGAGAACTGGTGTCTCGCAGACGATAAAAATACATATTATATTAGATCATTTGAAGGATGCTATTATAAAACTAGACTGAGATGGTTTGGGATTGTAGTCGGAGCAGACTGGAGAGTCGATTCACAGGGAATTTAACAAGTTTTGGGAGAGATTGAAAATTAATCTTACTGAAGATTCATCATACTCAAGTCGCTTAAAAAATACTGCAGTGACATTTACTTCGCAACATTTGTAATAAATGATAGATGTATATTTCTTAGAGGCTGTCCAATTTGACCCAATTTAAGTATAAAAGTGATTACGTAATTTATGGACGGGACGGGATAGTGGAATAGGCCTACAGGGGATACCACTTTAAAAAAAAAACGCGCCGCGATATTTATCTCAGTAGATGGTGTGGAAACAATATCCCAATTCTCAATATTTTACACACACACACACACACACGTAGGTATATTATACGAGCCCAAACCACTATTAATTCGTACAGCAAGCACTTTTATGCCAATGTAACATGTAAGGGTACATATTTTATTAAATAATATTGACAACACTATTAAATTTATACTTGTCTGAAAGTTTGTTTTATTATCTTTAATTTCATAAACAAATTTGTGCACATATCATGATAAAAAGTTTTGAAAACAGAAATTAACGGAAAGTCCATTTATTTTGATAAAAAAAATTTGACCACTTTTAATTCGTACAGTGGAACATTTTCTAATTTAATACTGTGTAACGCCCCCTTTGCTTTTTAAAACAGCTTCTAATCGCTTTGGCATTGTATCTATAAATTTTTTACACTCTTCAGGGGTTATAGAGTCCCAACTTTCCTGAATGATGGCTTTTAATCCGCTAAGAGTGCGTTGTGGGTCATTTCATCACTTCCTTTTCATGAGTGCCCACACGTTTTCGATTGGGTTAAAGTCCGGGCTAGATGATGGCCAGTACAGAACACTAATACCATTTTCTTGTAGCCATTTTTTCGTTTTTTTGGCTGTATGGGATGATGCACCGTCTTGTTGAAATACATATTCGCCACAGTCAGCTAGCTTTGGTACTGACGGAATGAGATGTTCTTTCAATATATTAATATATTTTTCTGCATTTACTGTTCCCTTAATAAAGTGAAGCTGACCAACACCCTTTGAGGACATACATCCCCACACCATAATGCTAGCTGGAAACTTTACAGTACGCTTTAAGCAGTCTTTATGATATGCCTCTGTGCTTTCCCGAATCACCCTTTTTCTGGCATCACCGACGCATACGTCAAACTTCGATTCGTCGCTAAATATAATGGTGTCCCATTGCCTTTGTACCCAAGAACGTCTTTCTTTTGCCCATAATAAAAGTTTTTTCATTTGAAGTACAGTAAGTAAGGACTTTTCTTTGGCCTAAAAAATTCAAGTTTCAATAAATGTTTTTGGTATCACCAGTAGTAGAGTGTTAAACTTACTTTATAAACACCATAAGCTATATCTTTCATTTGCCGACGCGTCCATTCACGTTTAATGGTTTTTCCAATTCTTTCTGACCACTCTGAAGCTATGTATCTAATAGTGCCTCGACGATTTTTTTTAAGTATAACTTCTAAAGCTCTTTTGTCGCGAATCGTTATTTTGGAGACCCGGCCTCTGTTTGCAACATTATTGCTACAATTCTCATTTTTTTTTGTATTTTTGAACAATACTTGATACTGTTGATCTGGGAAGCTTTAATTCAACCGATATTTCACTATAGCTTTTTCCCGATTTGACTTTGTCAATAATTTATAATCGAATTTCTTCACAAACTGGCTTACCAAGTGCCATCGTTGAACAATTAATCAGAAATAAAAAGAAACAACACGAAAAAAATCGTGTTATTGTTCAATTGCATTTCTTTACTCTAATAAAACGGTAAATTTTCATTATTTGTTTACATTTTAATTTTCAGAGTTGTCTTTAGCTGAATTTATACACTGTACGAATTAATAGTGGTCAAATTTTTGTTATCAAAATAAATGGACTTTCCGTTAATTTCTGTTTTCAAAACTTTTTATCATGATATGTGCACATATTTGTTTATGAAATTAAAGACAATAAAACAAACTTTCAGAAAAGTATAAATTTAATAGTGTTATCAATATTATTTAATAAAATATGTACCCTTACATGTTACATTGGCATAAAAGTGCTTGCTGTACGAATTAATAGTGGTTAGGGCTCGTATATATATATATGTATATATATATATATATATATATATATATATATATATATATATATACATACATACATACATATATAAACACTTTTATACTTGAATATATTGCGCTGTCTAATGTACAAGGTGGTTCAATCACGTTAAAATGCAAAAATTGAGATATTTTCAAAACGAAATCAGCTGGGATTTTAATTCAAAGTGATATTTCATCAGAAAAGCATTACAAACACTTGGAGACATTCAGTTTACGTTGCCATTTTAGGTCAACTTGAAGTTGCTTCAGGAGCAGTGTGTCGACAAGCTACATCGGGTGTTAAGCGGTATAGGCTTATCAACCCTTCGCAGACGGGAAACCTCAGCCTTATTGTCGTTCTATAAAATTTAGCACCAATAGTCAGGGAGTTATAATTCCACGCATCAATTTATATTTTTGTTGCATTTTTGCTACATAAGGGTTGCCACCGTGGTGTCTTGGCTCCAAAAATTTTTTTTTGCCATAATGAACCATTTTTTCTTGTTGCAAAATTAAATTCTTCGTAGCACTTCTACTCATCGCGTAAAAACTTCATGCAACAATGTTAGATTTTTACGCTACCTGACGATGACAAATATGTTTTTTTTGTCGTAAGACCAATTGGCGGCCGTGGCGCAGTGGGTATAGTGCGTGACCCATACGTCAGAGAAACCTGGTTCAATTGCCATGACAGAAAGTTTTTTCAATTGAATTAATTTTTCAGTTCGGTCATGACCTCTCTGCAGACAATGGCAAGCCTAGGAGAGTAAATAATGCCATGTAAAGCTTCTTGAGAACATGCACATTATCCGTTCGGAGTCGATATAAATCTAGTACGTCCAGTTCTCGATCAATTGTGTAAAAATATTTAAAATAACACGCAAAACACAATTTGATCATAAGAAGTTCGGTCAAAGTCGTTTCAAGGGCTGAAATGGCCAGTTTATTTTATTTTATTTTAGAAATTTTGACGTTTTAGATTTCGGTAATGTATTAGCGCACGAATTTAATTTAATTTGCAAAATTGTTAATATTTACTAAAAATTAACAGTATTTTACGCAAATATTTTCCACTTTTGGTTGCTATGCTGTCGGAAGCATAAAATTTTGAAATTCTTTACGACTCACGAGCTCACAAGTGATATTTTTTTCTATTTGCGCTTGTGTCAAAAATTCTCTTTCTGATTGTCAAAAATTATACTAGCCCCTGGGCATGGTATAATAATACAAGGTAGATTGCAAGGTAACTGCTTATTTTCTCTTCTATAAAAAACATCTCCTGTCAAAAACAGCTGTTTGTGGAAATGCATCTGCAGTTGCTGAGGTTGTTATTTTTTTCACTTCAACGTTATCAACATTGTTCGTGTTTTCAATTGCCGATTGTGACCGCTCTCGTTTTGAGTATATTTTTTGACAGGATCTTGTATTATCATACCATGGCCCCTGGCGCTACATGAATTTTTGACAATCATATTCACCTCACAAGTGGCAAATATTCTCAAACTGTCAAAATTTCATCATCCGAGTGAAAAGTTTCCGAATATCACACGGCCTAACTCTTTTTCTCTTTTGATTTTGATCAAAATAAGAAACTAAAGCTACGAAGAAGGATTGTAAATAGAAGATTATAACAGTATGAAAAGTCATTATATTTGTTTTTATTTATTCGTAAATTTAATAATTAAATTGAACCCAAGAGTCGATTTAAGTATTGAGACTCCAAATGAATTATTGTTGTAATTATTGCAGAATTTTTTTAATGCTTTGCTGAAACAAATTGCAATTGCTTGTATTGCCATACTGCTTGTAACGCCCATAAGGATATAGAAAAGTATATATATTCTTGATTAGCATCACCACCCGAGGCGATTTAGCCATGACCGTCCGTCTGTCTGTCCGTCTGTCTGTCTGTCGCTTATCACGATGACAGCCATAATTTTCAAGCTATCATCACACAATTCGATATTTTAGCTTGTATATAGAAAATAAACTTCAAGTTAAAAAATGCGCCAAATCAGATGAAAACCACGCTTACCTCCCATACAAAGTGTCTTTATCAAAACGGTAAAATCTTTAAGAATTCCACAAAAATTAATATATGGACTTGAAATTATGCAAATTTAATATTTAATTTCTCTGAGTATGAACCTACTACCATACAAAGTAACTTAGTCAAAAACAAAAGCGAATATTTTCCTTTCAAACTATGACAAAAATGTTTTTACAGATAAACATTTTATTGTCTGCTTAAGACTTTGAACATACTTTGGTTCGGCCGTGAGGGTATTTTAACTTCGGCCCAGTCGAAGATAATTTCTTACTAGTTATATATTGTTTTATTTTTAAAATTAAATTTTTTAATTTATTTTATTTTAAAGAAACAGAATCATTGTGGGAGGTTTATGTAAAAGTGGGCGGATCACGCCCAGTTTCGGTAGTGTCATTTGTAATGATGATATGAAGCTACCTACCAAATATCAATGAAATGCACTGTACGAATCGAAAGTTATGCAATTTTAAACCATTATATACATGAATGTTATATGGGAAATAGGCGTGGTCTTTGACCGACCATGCTTATTTTCAAAACTAAACAATGTATTGACAAAAGTAATATACGCACCAGAGATTTGTACAAGACCAATCGTAATTTTTTGCCACTCGAATAACAATCGTTGGCAGCCATAATCGCACACAAAATTTAATGCGTCTCTCGAGTTCGTAAACAACGTAAACAACTAAGCACAGTTTGTAACGATTGCGAATATATACAAAGGCAGCATCCGAATATATACAAAGGCAGCATTCAGACAATGCAGACATTCGGATGCTTCGCTTAACACTCGAGTGTTTGCTGCTGCATGAATTTTTGTTGTTTTGATACTTCTCTGCCGTTCGCTAGCAGCGCTTTGTGTTGTTTGTTTCCCTTTGCTTTAATATTTACCATTTTTTTTTCTTTGTGCGAATGGATATAAAAGAATGGATATTCATTGCTTTTGGCGAATGTTGCTCATGTCTCGCTTCGTTGGGTATTCTTGTGTCGTAGGCATTCCTAATCACGACCGCTCGTCCTCTATGGTATTCGTATCCACAGCGATTGGTGCATGTATTCGCGCATTAATTTTAATGCAAAAATCACATTCGATAATCATATATGTTATTGAGGATACATTCGAAACACCATTTGAATGCAATCAAGCTGTTCTCTGATACACACGAAGTTTCATTCGCTTAGATTTCTCTGTTTGTCCGTAATCGTAATTTTAGCACAGATGGACAGACGAACGGATGGACGGACAGACGGACACGGCTAAATCGACACATGAGGTGAAGTTGATCAAGAATATATATATGTGGTGACTCAATACCACCACATATAAACACCGACACCACAACATACAAAACAACATACAAACTTTACAAATATTCACTTACACATTTATTTAAAAAATTATTATTTAAGATTTCAAAATTTTTATTTATCAAAAATGTTGTATATAATTTTAGTTATAAAATTGTATTCATTGAATGTGAACCAAAAAAATTAATTGTAAAAATAAAATTTAAATAAAAAAATAAAAAATATAATTTCATGTTGTTCACAAATCCACAAAGGGATCCACAACTGGCGATCCTACCATCACGAACTCAAATATAAGCTTAAATAAAAAAAAAAATTAATGAGATTGTGCAATTATGTAGCTGCCTTCACGCCAAAGGAGTTTCGAACAATATACATACATATAATACCTTATATGAATTTGAATCCAGCCGCAAAACAAACGCCCACGACGAAGACGACATAGTTGAGAATCCAAATAAAAATTCCGAACAACATCTTTATTGACTGCATAGCACAGCGAACACGCTAAAAAAAACCGTATCACCCAAAGAGCCCAACACAAATCGTCACAACAGCAACTGAAACGCTCGCCACTACCATCGTCAGCATCAACAACATCATCGACCAACAACAAACAAGACCCTATATCTGCCGGTAAGATAACGGAACAACAACAACATCAACAACAACGTCATAACAACAACAACATCAACAACAACGTCTTAAAAACGACAACAAGCAAGACCCTATACCTGCCGGTAAGGTAACGATACAGCAACAACAAAATCAACAGCAACAACAAGAATATTTATAACAACAACAACAAAATCAACAACAACAACAAGAATATTTATAACAACAACAACGAAATCAATAACAACAACAACAGTATTTATGACAACAACAAATAAATCAACAGCAAGAACAACAAACAAAAATCAACAACAACAACAACAACAACAACTACGAGAGCAGAAATCAAATTTTATAAAATTTTATACATTTTTTTTTTTTATTTGACATTTTATTAAAAATTTTTTACAGGCTGCCTTTTTAATTTAGATTCTCACGAGGCACACAACGTAGATTCTTTAACGTATTTAAGAATATAGGGTCGGAAGAAACCTATATTCTCACTTACGTAGGCACTCCACTGCACTAGGAAACACATTTTAGGAAACACATTTTAGGAAACACATTTTGAGGTACGCGATGAGTCTTTCACACACACCACCACCCCACCCCAGACAACCCCCCACTCCCTTACATACTTCTAACCATAGTTGAATAAATAAGGTTGTCTCGTGGCTGATCGTACTCTCTTTTCAGTACCCATAATTGTCAAAATTAATGAAAAGCAACAACAACAACTTCAACGGCTTTTCATGTTATTAATTTTTGTTTTCAGATTTTGTATCAGATGTCAACTTCGATTTGACATTTATGGGAACTCGCTCTCACCCATGCGACAACCTTATTTATTCAACCATGCTTCTAACCCTCTCTCACATCTCTCTCATTTCGGCGAAGGTGACCATCGCCCTCTCATACAATTCCAACCGAATCTAGCCAATCCATTTGATGCACCAATGCATCCAGAAGTACAAGCAACGTCAGTTAAATTGCCACAATTTTGGACCACTTGTCCCGACGCATGGTTCGCTCATGCAGAAATACAATTTCAGGCAAAAGGAATTACTACTGATAAGACAAAGTATGAGTACCTCGTAACAGCTCTACCTCAAAAGGTAATTATAACAGTGCTAGATTTCATACAGAAACCTCCTTCCTCAAATTTGTATGAAGGCTTAAAGAGAACTTTGATTGACCGACACTCTTTAAGTGAAGCCAAGAGGTTCGACAAAATTTTGTCTGGCACCGAGATGGGTGACCAAAAGCCATCTCAATTTTATAGGTCACTAATTATGTTAGCCGGTACTACAGTCGATAGCGACTTAGTTTATAAAATTTGGCTTCGCAAGCTCCCCAAAAGCCTTAATATTGCTTTGACCGGATCTGGTCATAGAGAGCTAGAGGAACTATTGAAACTAGCTGACAATTTGTGGGAAGTTATGTCAGAATCCGAAGTCGCTTCATTTGGCAATAATGCCCAGCGCATGACAAAAAACACCCAAAACTCCGAGCTTGCGATGATAACGCAATCGTTTGCTGAAACAACGTCAAAAATTCTAGAAAGTTTCAACAAACTAGCAATTGAGGTCCAAGAATTAAAAAACGAACGATACCGGAATAATTCACGTTCGAACTCGAGAGAAACTAATTTTCGAAGATTTTCAAGACGTAGATCCCCGTCAAGAAGTGTGTCACGACAACGACCTGCCAACTGGGTATGTAGATACCATTTTAGGTTCGGAAGGGCAGCTAGACAATGCGAACAACCATGCTCATTCGGTCAAAACGACACCCAACTCAACACAACACACATAACTCAACAAACTAAGTGACTCCATCATTGCGACGGCTAATGATGGAAGTCAAACAATACTCACACGCCGCCTTTTTATTTACGATAACGACAATCACATAAACTTTTTGATAGATAGTGGAGCAGAAGTTTCAGTACTTCCAGTAAATAAGTTCAAACACCACAAGAAAAATTCTGACTTAATTCTAACAGCAGCTAACGGTAGCACAATCTCAACTTTCGGCAAGAAATTACTTAACGTAAATTTAAAATACTAGCAGACATTACAAGACCCATTATAGGAGCAGATTTCCTTACGAAATATGGACTCTTGATAGACTTAAAACACAAGAAACTCATTGATCCACTTACACAACTATCAGTTAACGCAATCACAGCATTTACAGAAACATCACTACCCAAATTATTACACTAGACAACAAATATACAAATATACTAAAAGATTACCCATCACTAACAGCAGAACCCGACTACAACAAACCAGTTAAACACAAAACAGAACACCACATAACTACAGAAGGACAGTTACCTTTTTCTAGACCAAGACGCCTTGACTCCAACAAATACAAAATTGCCAAACAGGAATTTGATTTCTTAATCAAAGCAGGTATCTGCCGTCCTTCAGACTCCATGTCAGCTTCTCCACTACATCTAGTACCCAAAAAAGATGTGAACGACTGGAGACCCTGTGGTGACTATAGAAGACTAAACGCCATTACAGTTCCAGACCGCTACCCTCTACCACACATACACGACCAATCTATAGACTTACACAATAAACACATATTTTCAAAATTAGATCTAGTTAGAGCATACCACCAAATCCCCATGGCCACACAAGACATACATAAAACCGCGATTACAACACCGTTCGGAATGTTTGAGTTTCTGAGAATGCCATTCGGTTTAAGAAATGCAGCTCAAACATTCCAACGATTTATCAACGAAGTATTACGAGAACTAGACTTCGTATTTGTATACCTCGACGACATTCTTGTGGCCAGCGAGACAGAAGAAGAACACGTTAAACATCTAAATTTAGTTTTTGAACGACTAGACAATTACGGACTAAACATGTATTTTCGGCGTAGACAGAATAAATTTTTTAAGTTATGACATTTCAAACAAAGGCATACAACCATCTCCCGATAGAATTCAATGCATTGTTAACTATCCAAAACCAGAAACAGTTAAACAAATGCAGAAATTCATCGGGATGATTAATTACTACCACAGATGCATTCCAAAATTAGCACACACACTTACACAAATTTACGATATGATAACTTCAGCATCAAAAACAAAGGACAAACACTTAACATGGACAGAAAACACAACAGAAGCATTCGCAACGATAAAAGAAAGTTTTACTAAGGAAGTGCTACTTAATCATTTTAATAGCAAAGCAAAACTTTCTATCGCTGTGGATGCATCTAACACTGCTATCGGTGCAGTTTTGCAACAAGAACACAATCAAGAAACAGAACCACTAGCTTTCTTTTCAAAGAAATTATCTCCATCAGAGACAAAATACAGTACGTTCGATCGCGAACTTTTAGCAATTTACCTTACAATTAAACACTTTAGACACTATTTAGAGGGACGAACATTTACTATATACACAGATCACAAACCACTTACTTCAGCATTACATTCTAAAACAGAGAGAAGCCCAAGACAAACACGACACCTAGAATTCATTGCACAATTTTCCAACGACATCAGACACATTAAAGGTACCGATAACACCGTAGCGGACGCACTTTCAAGAGCTGAGATAGAGGCTTTCACAATCTCTGAGATTAACCTCAGAACTCTACACAAAGAACAGAATACAGATTCAGAACTACAAGAGATACTAAATAAACACACTTACAAATTCGAACAAATACACATTCCAATACTTAACATTAAAATTTGGTGCGAACAAACAAGTTCAGGAACACGTCCATACATTCCACAAACATTACGCAAACAAATTTTTGAACAATTACATAATATTTCACACCCAGGTACACGAGCTTCTCGACGACTCATAACACAAAGATATTTTTGGCCCAAAATGAACACACAAATCAACAAATGGTCACAAGAATGCGTTAGATGCCAACGAGCTAAAATACATCGACACACAAAGACAATCCCACACAAGATAGACATACCACCCGGTCGTTTTGAGCATGTTCACGTTGATTTAGTTGGCCCTTTACCAATATCTAAAGGTTATAGATATCTACTTACCTTAGTTGACAGAAACACACGTTGGCCCGAAGCGTATCCAATTAAAGATACCAACGCCAGTACTATCGTAGATACACTTCCAAAGGAATACATCTCACGTTTTGGAGTTCCTCTGGAAATTACTTCCGATCGAGGTCCTCAATTCACGTCCACAACATTTCGAAACTTCGTTAAGACACTAGGAAGCAAACACATTACCACTTCTGCTTATCATCCACAAGCTAACGGGATTGTAGAACGATTTCACCGCCAACTTAAGACTTCTCTAATAGCGAGTAACAACCACACAAATTGGTACACAGAGTTGCCACTAGTTCTTCTAGGACTTAGGTCCACGGTCAAAGAAGATATTAAGGCTTCACCAGCTGAAATGGTTTTTGGTCAAACACTCAGACTACCACAACAACTAGTAATCCACAGCAGTCAGAACTTTAATTCGTCGGACACCTTGTCCAAACTTAAAGAGGTCGTAGAAGATCAAAAGTCAAACATTGCGCATCACAGCACTAACTTCCAACAATATATACCTCGAGCCCTTAGTACTTGTAACTTTGTCTTCGTCCGCAATGACACAATTCGTAAAACACTACAAGAGCCGTACGATGGTTCCTTCGAAGTTATTGAGAGAACACCGAAATACTTCACAATTCGTAAAAATAACACTAACATAACAGTCAACATTGATAGGATTAAGCCCGCCACCTTAGACACCGAAACAGTACACACACATTCAACCAAACATAAAAATACTAAAAAAGTACACTTTAACCTATTAGCCAACACGACCAAAATTTTTCAGAAGGGAGGGGGAATAATGTGGTGACTCAATACCACCACATATAAACACCGACACCACAACATACAAACTTTACAAATATTCACTTACACATTTATTTAAAAAATTATTATTTAAGATTTCAAAATTGTCAATTTTTATTTATCAAAAATTTTGTATATCATTTTAGTTATAAAATTGTATTCATTGAATGTGAACCAAAAAAATAAATTGTAAAAATAAAATTTAAATAAAAAAATAAAAAATATAATTTTGTGAACATCCACAAAGGGATCCACATATATATATACAGTGTTGCGCAAAAGACTAGCAACATAATCAGTGCGCTGCTATAAAATCTTGTATCTTTTTTAATATTGGGGACACACAAAAATTTTTATAGGAACCAAAGCATAAATTCATACATCACATAAAAAACAAATAATTTTCAAATTTGGTTTTATTTTTTGTATTGAATATAAAACTAATGTGACTACATTCAATTTGTCTGAGAGCAAAACAAAAGTAACATAATTAATATTTGGTGTAAGACCCATTATTCTTGATTACCGCTGCACATCTGTGCGGCATCGACTCTATTAAATTGGATATAGTGGTATTAGGTATTTGTTCCAAATTAAGTTTCAAGCCTTCATAAAGTGCAGTCTTATTAGGAAACCTTTGACCAGAAACTTTTTTCTTCAAAATCCCAAAAAAATTTTCGATGGGATTCAAGTCTGGTGGTTGTGCAGGCCAATCAAGGACTTGAATTCCATTGTCTATAATGAAATCTTTGATGAGTTTTGATGTGTGCTTCGGGTCGTTGTCGTACTGAAACGTCCACTGAAGTGGCATGTTCCACTCTGCATGTGATAGCATCTTGCTTTCTAAAATGTCTTTATATACAAATCGATCCATAATACCATCGATTTTATGAAATGGTCCGACTCCATTATAGGAAAAACAAGTCCATACCATAATACCACCGCCTCCGTGCTTAAAATTTATTTTGCAGTTTCAGGCTTCAAGCCGTGTACCTGGGCGGTGCCGTACAGTTCACATCCCATCTGAATTAATCAAGTTGAATTTTGATTCATCGCTAAACCAAACGGTTTTCCATTTTAAAACGGTCCAATTTAGGTGGTCTTTTATAAAACTGAGTCTAAAATAAATCAATTGCAGCTCGTTGTCACAATTTCAGACAGAGTTGTTCAAATTATAACATCTCACCTTTTTTGTTTATATTTAGCTGTAAGCAAAGGTTTCTTTGCCTGTCTGTAACTCCTTAAATCGTTCTCAACGGCTCTTTTGCGAACACTGCTGTGATGGATATCTTAATCAAGTGTCCGAAAAACCTGTTTGGAGGTGGCAAATAGATTTCGCTTGAACATGCCACAAATGTTCCTGTCATCACGCAGCGATGTCTTTCGTGGCCGCCCTCCTGAATGTACCGTTGTTACGTCTTTTGTGATGCTATAATTTTTTATTATTCTACATACTACTGAACGATTAATATTAAACTGTTTCGCGATAGATATATGCGATTTTCCCTTTTTATATTCGGAAATAATTTGTAATTTTAGAGTTTCACAGTATTTATCACGTGCCATTATAAATGGAACAGTCAATGTCACAATTAGCGCAAAAACAAAACTAAACTTTAATGTTTATGACTCACAAACAACATGTGCTATACAATAAAATAACTTTTACCGTTATTTTTTGGAACTTCTGTTCTCTTTTAACATTTTTTCAATTTTGTTGCTTTTGTTTTGCACTCAAACAAATTGAATGCAGTCACATTAATTTTAAATTTAATGAAACCAAATTTGAATATGATTTGTTTTTTATATGATGTATGAATATGTGCTTTGGTTCCTATAATAATTTTTGTGTGTTCCCAATATTAAAAAAGATACACGATTTTGTAGCAGCGCACTGATTTTGTTGCTATTGTTTTGCGCAACACTGTATATGTTGTACAGGAGATGTCTATTAATTGCGTTATACATGGAAGAACGCATACTTCCCATACAAAACTTCCCATACAAAACGGCCTTGTATGGGAAGAGGGCATTGTAGTTGACCTATTATTATAATTTTTGGACAAATTACTTTCTTTGGCATAGAAAGCATTGGTACAAAAATCATGATTCAAATTCATGATTCTAGCCATGATCAGGGCCGTCTTTAACCTTTTAGAGGCCCTGGGCATATTAGTATAATGGGACCCCTATGACTTTGACAGAACACTATTTTGTTAGAATAAACAAAAAAGTAGATAAACAAGGTTTTTATTGATATTCACATTAAACGAATAGATAAATGTAATATTTTCCACAAAAGTAACTCCCTTAGCATTCACAGGTTAGTGATTAAAAACCTATGTATGAATTCAATTATATTAGAATTCAAGAAATTTCAGTTTATTAATTCTTTTGTAAAAAATACGAAAAATTAGGAGCAAATAATTTAGGTAGAATTTAAAATTTTAAAAAATAATCGATCGATGGTTGATGGTACTTTAAACCGGCAACTGTAACGATAAAACAAAATCGATTATAATACGCGACAGAGCAGAGCAACTATAAACGACTTACTTCTTTTATAACTTTTTACGACTCAATCATCTTTTCTCATGGACATCAGAGGTTGGCGTTAGAGAGATTGGCATCAGGGTTGAGTCCTAATTTATGTCGTTTGAAGAGGAACCCTTGTAGATTTGAGACAGGCAAAATCGTTAATCACTTCTTCAAATTCTATGCTTTTTAGCACATCACATTCTATGGACATCAGCGACAAACTGGTTGATCTCTCTTGAAGCATTGTACTTCCCAATTCATTTTTAATTCTTTTTAGTTTGAAGAAATAACGTTCCCCACTGCAGTTAGTAACCATCATGCTTAAAAAGATTCTCATTGCGATTTCTACATTTGGAAATGTGTCTTGAATGTTGTTTTCTTTCAAAAGTTGATATATTTTTAATATAGAATTAGTTCCCTCATTTTCACTGTCCACAATTTTCAAGTATTCTTTTTTTTTTTTTTTTTTTTAGACTAAACCAACGCTCAGGGGATGCCCCCTATAAATGCGAAAGCATTGTGTTGATTCGGAAGAAGGGTGATAGTTAGTTGGAGAGTGGAAAGATAGAGTAGTGTCGGTGAAGATTAGTTTTAAATTTACATAGCTCAAAACTGCCGGGGAATACGCTCACAGGGAGATTGTTCCACAATTTTACTGTACGACCGAAGAACGAATTATCTCGGTAATGCGAGGTTCTATTGTGCATCAACGCAATGGTACAGGGATGGGCTTGGTGAGCTGCCCGAGTGGACCTGGGAAACACACGAGCTGATGGCGTCAGGTTATGTATCTCCCTTGAACACTTCCCATGATAGTACCTGTATAAAAGGCTAAGGCAACCAACATTGCGTCGATGCCCAAGAGAGTTGAGAGAAGATAAAATGTTTTCATCTCCAATCAGATATATCGCACGTCGTTGAATTCGATCCAGAAGCTCCAAATAAGATCTTGAAGCTCCTGCCCAAATGTGCGAATTGTACTCCATTTTCGGCCTTATATATGAGGTATAGATCACGCGTAAATCAGTTGGAGTGAAGTATTTCTTACACCGTTTTAAAAAACCTAGGCACTTGGCCGCTTCTTTCGACACATCGAAAATGTGATCATTCCAACGAAGATCAGATTTGATCGAGATGTCAAGAGCATCTGACTCCGCTAGATGCACACCGTTAATATTGAGGGGAGCTAAGGGGCAATTCATTCGTTTGTGAGTTAACAGGCAACACTGAGTCTTGCTAGCATTAAACTCAACTCTATTAGCAAGTCCCCACCCGGAGATTTTTCCTAAGTCATTAAGCAGTGTGTCATTCATATGTTGCCTCTTTCTCTCAATCTCCAAAGAGTTCGGGCGTTTTTTGAAGGAATATGAATGACAAATGTTGCTGTCGTCAGTAAACGAATGGATTGGGTTGTAAGTCAACGACAGAAGGTCGTTGATAAAAACCAGAAATAAAGTTGGCGATAGGACTGAACCCTGAGGTACTCCAGCGCCGATGGCGTGTTCACTTGACGAAATGCCGTCAATCACGACACGAATCGACCTGTCCTTTAGAAAACACGTGATCCATCGAGCAAAGTTACAACCAACACCATATGCAATTAGTTTTGACACGAGAGCTTTATGCCACACTCGGTCAAACGCCTTTCACCGAAGAAGTGAGCACAATGGTTCCATTTCTCTGTAAGGAACGCCATCAGGTCGCCAGTAGAACGAGCCCTACGGAAGCCATATTGACGGTCACTAAGCAATTCGTCGCGCTCCAGATAATTCATTAGGTGGAAGTATATTACACTCTCCATGACTTTGGAGAGCGTAGAGCATATCGGAATGGGTCGGTAGTTCTCAGGGTTCGTGGCATCGCTCTTCTTAGGTACTGGCTGAACGTTCGCGACCTTCCAACAAGATGGAAATACTCCTGTCCTGTAGGAGATGTTGAAAAGGTTACGCAAAGATCGTGCCAGTGTAGAAGCACACATTTTTAGCACAATTGGTAGTATACCCTCCGGGCCAGAAGATTTGTTTATATTGAGGTTTGGAAGGACTCTTTTGACATCTCTCGTTCGCAAAAATATCTCCTGCATCGTAGAAGATTTTTCCTCTACAGAGGGCAGTGGCTGATTGCTAGCCGGGCTTGTAGAATTTTGTGCAAACAATCCAGCCAATAGATTCGCTTTATCAGTCGAGTCAGTGAAGACTTGGCCATCCTTTAAAAGAACTGGAATCGACGAAGATGTCTGATTTTTAACTCTTTTAACAAATGCCCAAAAGTTTTTGCTCCCTTTGGTGCAGAGAAGAACGTGTTCTCTAATACGAGTTTCGTGAAGAAACTTTTTTTGTTTTAAAACTGCATTACAGCGATTCCTAGCCTCAGTGCGAAGCCTTCTAGTATCAGCATTCTTGTTGGAACGCCAATTCTGAAAAGCTTCCTCTTTGGACCTGACTGCAAGTCACATTAAACCAGGAGTGGTCTTTTGGTTTAATACTTCTCATTTTATTGGGGATGAAAGACCGCATGCCCAACAAAATTATTTCTTGTACCATAAGAGCCGCGGCATTTTTATTTCTATCAGCGAAACTTAATTTCCAATTGAAATTGCTGTAAAAATTATTTAACGCAGTCCAATTTGCCTTTCCATAAAACCAAGCGATCCTCTTCTGGGCTTTAGGCGTAGAACTGCATAGGTTAGAATATGAAGAAGCAGCGGATATGGTGCAGTGGTCCGAATTACCAAGAGGTGCATGGACAGTCACGTCATATTTTTCATGATATGAAGTCAGGAAAAGATCTAGGACTTTATGGCTTTGCAGACCAACTCTAGGGATGAAAGTTGGTTCCTTCACTAGTTGAATCAGTTGGTTTGATTCGGCAAAGAGCTCAACATATTGACCCTGAGGTGTTGATTGGCCCGAGTGACATAGCCAAGCCGGGTTGTGGACATTGAAATCGCCGACAACAACGATCTCACTGTCAGGGAACAACCCCAAAATGTGCGTGATCGAATCCGAGAGAGAGTCCAATTTATTAAAAGTGGACTCCCTCCCTAAATTCGGACTTCTATAAACATAACAAAAGTGTATCAAGTGCGAACGAACCCTGAACTTCACCCACAAGGAGCAGAACTCTGGATCGGTAACGCTCAGACTCCGCTTGCACCGATATGCTACGTCCGTTCTAATAAAAAGAGCGATACCCCTATGCAGAGAAAACGATGGCAGTAAGTGATACCCAGGTATATAAAAATCCAGTGGATCTGCATCCTCGCTCACCTGGGTCTCACTCAGTGCCATTATTTGAGGCCTATTAAGAGTACAATATGCATAAACCGAGAAAAAATTCGTTCTCAGTCCACGCACATTGCAAAAATCTATACGAAAATTACCCGACATTTTCTCACAGTGTAATTTAAACTAAAAAAGGTATATGGGTAATTAGTTGCAACTGCAATGAGAGCAACACCGAGAGCAAACATGAAAAGCACAGAGGCAAGTGTTATGCCTTTACCTCAGTACAATTCTGCTCACAGTGCAACTTCACTCACAGTCACAACTAATCGGAGAGGATGGAGGAATTGACGGACACGAAAAAAACAACAATACTTACACAGCGAGGAGCATAGAAAAGCCCCTCGCGTGGATAGTCAAAAAAAGTAAGACTCCAGCGGTGTTGTTGTTGCTGTTGGCGGCTGTAGACGAAACAGGTTTCTTCTGCTCTTGTTGTTGTTGTTGTTATGCTGATGCTGTTGCTGCATATTTTCGTTTATTTTGTTTTGACACTTTGTTTGCTTATTATTTTTTTTTCACTTTTGTTAGCTTATTATTATTTTTATTTTTTTTTTTTTGTTTTTAAATAACTTTTGCTAATATGCAAATGTTTAAAACACCACACAGACACGTATACACAAATAGACCGACGGAACGATAGACAATTATATTTTTAATAAAACAATAAAAAAACAACACGGGGACGGACGACCGGCATGTCTGCCTCCTTTGAATGGACGATCACTACTCCTATAAACACACAATAAACATACATGCACATTCATGGTATAATAATACAAGGTAGTATTGACAGTTGCTTGGGAAACCAGCAATAATTCGTTCTAGTAATAATATGTGAGTTATTATTACTAGAACGAAGATAATTTGTAAACTTAATGTTATTGGCTGCATTCTGGCAGAAACAGCGCTCAGGTAGCGAAGTAGCATAAAGTGATACATTCTGCTGAATGGGTTTTTTTGAGAAACGTCAAACTGCAAACAGCTGTTCATGATTCGATTCAAAAAAATTAATTTAAAGCAATATAATAAAATTAAATTCGCAAGGAAATCATGGAAAAGATATTTAATTAAGTGTTTTTATATTAAAATACTAATCTTATAATTTAACAGCACAACTTCACAACAAAACACTTTTTTCATCTGTCAACATCAAGTGAGCGCAAACCGCTCAATCGAGGTAGCATAAAATATTTTCGCTACCTAAAATGGCGACCGCTCAGGCAACATGTTGTGTGAGCGCTTTATGCTACATACCATTCAGCCGGAAAGTTGACCAACAGTTGCGTAGAAAGTATCGGCCAGAATGCGACCATTAAGTGCAAACATAAAAAAAAATGTTGAAAACGTTGAAGTGCAGCAACCTCAGCAGCTGCAGATGCATGTGGACGAAATTGAAGAAGTTTTCAATTAAAATTAAAACACCACGGCTGGAAAACGTTACAACACATCGTCGTTCGCAAATTATTGTGTTCTATATGACAAAAATGTTTTTTTGGTAAATCAAGTTTAAAGTTTAGTAAAAAACTGAACCGAAAAATCTGCCGCGATTTTCTTACCAATTAAAGTTCAAGAGTTTGTGGTTTTTTCTGTCAAAAAAAATGTTCATCCTTGGAAGCGTTTTTTAGAGTAAGATGCGTTTAAAAAAAAATAATTTGTTCCATATGCACTTATTTACGAAACTATTCTTGTTTTATAGCATATAGAACAAAATATAATATGTATTGGAGAAATGAAAAGCAATGTGATTTCACTCAATAAAAACTTTATTTCATATATTATAATATTAACTTAATTTTAAACTTAATCTTATACATATGTTCTTATGAGTCCACTTAAATCAATACCTGTTAATTTCTTAAAAGGTAAGTTTCGACTACAAAATCAAGTAAAAAATTAACAAAATTTATTTGACTTCGATTCCACGAAGTTCATGCTTGATTTACGGAGATTTTTTAATTGAAGCAAGTTTGTTAAAAAAACGAAGACAAAAAGTTGTACCTATATTTTAAATTGTATTAAACAAATTATTATGGGTATTCACGGGTTGATGCGAAACACAGTTGCGACGATGCGAAAATGCAAGATTGCGAATTTTTGCCCTCATTCCAACTACAAACACATTAGAAGCAATTTTGGGACCCTTCTTCAATTACGCACTGCTCAAACCTATTGCGAAAGCGCACAAACAGTGATGCGAAATAGATGATTCATGTTATGGGTGTTTTCAAGCATAGTTGCCATCTGGGTAAAACTTAAAAAAAGGCTAAGTTTGTGATTTAAATAAGTTTTTGTTATTTTGAAATAAGGTGGCAATATATTTCTTTCCGCTATCGTAAAGTTACAATATTGATGCTCACGCGTTAGTGCGAAAAATATGTTGCATTTTCGCATTCTTGCAATTCGCATCAACCTGTGAATACCCCTATTGTAGTATGCCACTGCATCAAGTGATAAAAAGTTGTATAAACTTTTCACATCATTTACTTTCTCCAATGATATCTTCTTATCTATTGCTTATCCATTCTTATTCTTAGTATTAAGCTTTTTTAAACGTTGTTGTAAAATTTAACTTCTAACCTTATGTTATTTATGATGGGTATTTTCTTTTCTTTTTTGTTTCATTTTATTTACCAACTGCAATCTAAAGTGGAATTTTTGCTGTTTTGTTTCATTTCATTTGCCAAGTGCAATGTGAAGCTAAGAAAAAAACCAGAAAAAAACAAAAAAACAGCAAAATACAAAGACCTCCAAATAATAACTTTAATAACTTTATTTAGACTTGCATATAGAACAAAATAAAAAAATATTTTTTTTACTTAGTATTTTTGCTTCGTTTTTGTTCTATATGCACGATTTTTTGCATATAGAACACAATAGGTTACGAAGCTTGTCACAACAGTGTTGTATAGCACAAAGTCGATGTCTCATATTTCGAAAACTATAAAAGATAAAAACAAACTGATGACACAGATCGATAGATCTCGAAAAATTTGCCTATATACCAGTCTTATCTCAATTTTTTCAATTTTGTGATATAGAACACAATAATTTACGAACGACGACATATCACACATAATTTTTTTACAACTTTCATTATTATAATTGTTTATTTAACGCACATATTTTGCGGAATTTATTTATTTTTACATTCGTTTAATTTTTGTTGCACGAACAACTGTTTTTGACAGATGGTGGTTTCCTTGTTGCTGAGAAAATCTATACCTTGTAATTGTATCATGATTCTAGCACTTATAGTTTTTGAGATAATTGAAAATGTCATCCTAAAATTGAAAAAAGCGCACTGTGCGTTGTAGGCATCCGTAATCGCGACCGCTCATACTCTATGGCATTCGTATCTGCAGCGATTGGTGCATGTATTCGCGCATTAATTTTAATGCAGAAGGCACATTCGGTGCTCGTATATTGAGAATACATTCGAAATGCCATTTGAATGCAATCAAGCTGTTCTCTGCTATGGAGTGCCCTGCGCTGCCTTAAAGGCATGTTATAAGCTATCATTGTTTGAGTGAGAGCAGCAGATAATTATTAGAAAATGTTTGATTTCGATCAAGTCCAGTTGTCGTACTCAATAATATATCAAAAACCATAATTTCGCGCAGCCTGCACCGCTGAAATCATATAAAATTATCGAAAATGATGAAAGCGACCCATGTCTTGCCTCAGGACAAACACGCGTGTCTTCAATTTGCAGATCTGGCTATTGATCTGAAAAGTCATCTATCTGATTCTATTCGTTAAAAAGGTTAATTTCTCCGACGGGGAAATATGGAATCTTGATGGCCACGATGGTTTTGGATGAGTCCCTGTAATGGTGTGGGGGCTTTTACATCAATAGCCTTGCTTTAATTATAGTTCACATCGTCGCGAATGAAAAGCAGAGACTTCAGTCAGGTATTGAAAATTACAGCTTCCTTTCTTTTTTTGAGAAAAATAGATTTGATTTTGAAACACACCATGCAGACAATGAAAAAACTCTTCTCAAAAGTCCCAATAAAGTTGCTGCAAGTACCAAAAGTTTACTGCCACCCATGATACAATTACAAGATAAGCTCAAGGCTGCTCAATTGAGAAATTTTGCAACAACAAAGTTGTAAGAGCTACAAACGTCAAACGACAAAAGCAACAACAACAATTAGAAAAACTCAAAATTGCCAGCTGATTTTGACAACTAACTCACCTTGCTCGCCAATATGAATCTACCTTATAATTGTGGAAGTAGAAGGATTAAGAGTGTATGAGTTTCGGAGTTTAACTTCCACATTTGGCTATAAAACAATTATCGATTTTTTTAATTCATGAAATATGTATTCAAAACTAGTTTGAATGCTTAGTCAATTGTTCTCTAGAACTTTTTTTAAAGAAATTCGTTAGGAATTTTCAATATTTTATTGAAAACAAATTCAAACTGAATGCATTCTTTTAAAGTTCTGCATGATATAACTGTACACAGTTGTCATCCTTCGCTTTATAACTAATAAACGCAATTTCAATTTGAAGTTTGATAATTTTATGATAGAAACTTTTCCATATATCACTATGAAGCATTTTCGTTTATAAGAAATCGGCGTAAAAATGTGAAGTGCCTATGCTGTAGAGTAGGGACGGACACATTTTGGGCAAATTCTGCGGCAGTGGTCGCCATCGTGCGCCAAAGTGCACACACTCAGCCGCTGGATGAATTCGGGTGTGAATCAAGGTTGATAAATGAGTTTTTTAATTTTGTATAGAAATGCGGAGAGAATTGTACTAAATGAAAGAATATAGTATCGCCTAAATTTAAAAAAAAAAAACATATATTTAAATTCAATTGTGTGTTTTTTAACAAAAGGTTTTAATTTTTATAATAAATCACAAACATTTTTAATAAGATAGTCAACATAACTTATAAAATTCGTAAAATTGAAATTCATTGTTATGTTAATTTATTCAATAATATGTTTTTACACAATTGATCGAGAACGGGATCTACTAGTTTTATGCCTTGAGTTTATGAATTCTCAAGAAGCTTTAAATGGCATTATTTACTCCCTGAGGTTTATCATTGTCTGCAGAGAGGTGACGGTCGAACAGAAAAATGAATTCAATTAACAAACTTTCTGTGTCGGATGGAATTGAACCAGGGTTCTCTGGCGCGTGGGTCACGCAATTTACCCACTGCGCCACGGCCGCCACAATAAAAGCTTAGAAGTAAAAAATAAGAACTTAAACTAATAAACAACAAGTTAAGAGCTATTCTTATAGTTAAAAAACAAATAACGTATAAGTTTATGATAAAATCCTTAGTCAAGCAATTCTTAACTGTCAGTTAAATTTATTTTTACAGAACATTTTTCATTTGATATATAACTTCTGAAATCAATATTGTGGCATTGCTTTCCCCTAGATTTGAAAATTCTCTTTTGTTTTTATTAAAGATGAAATTGTTGCTATATTAAGTCTGTTTCATTGGATTTTATTAAATTTTGATTAGAAATAATCTTACAACGTTTGCTTAAGAATGACGTTCTATATGCGCAAGGCCACCAGCGTGCGCTTCTGACCTTATAACGAATTTTCTTTTCACTCCAATGAAACTGTGACCTCCATTCTTGAAGGAATACTAACTCATATTTTTATGCTTGGTATTTAAGTGATCATTAGAATTGAAAATAAATGATATCCTTATACCTACATTTATTACTTTTGCATTCATTTGAGACAAGTCCTCATTTTTCTCATTGTGCAAAAAAAAAAAAAAAAAAAAAAAATTATATTGCTATCAAAAGTTTTGTTCTTAAGTTTTAGTTACTTTTTTATAAATTTATTCCTTTTTCGTCCAGCGAGTTTCTTTAATGACCGCGTATAAAGAATTCAATTTGCATGCGCACCTAACTGATCACTTTTAAGGAAACTTTTAACACAAAAGAAACCTTTGCACTGAATGCTCGCCTGAATTCACAATAAAGCCATGAACAAATTTGGCGATATTCGTTAAAAAAAAAAACGCAGGAACAACAATAGATGTTAGAAAGTTATTTATATATGAATTTGATTGATTTCTAAGTTAATCATCAGGGCTACAAAAATATAAAAAAAATAAGATACTTTAATGGTGTTGCATTTTATAAAAATTTTGAAACTGGCAATGTGCCAATTTTTTTTTTTTTTTTTTTTATTATAAGTAAACAAGGTAAATAAATTACATTTCTACTACTTAAATCTAGCTATAGCGACTGAGGCCTTAAGCTTAAAGGATTTAATATTGCAATGAAGTAAAGATTGTGATTATGATTTTGGAAGCTATATATCAAAGTTCAGTTTTGAAATGAATTTAATGAATAGCTTAATGTTATCTATGTTAACGTTTTTAAGCAGGCCGTTGATGTCCGGATTTTCAAGTTCTTGCCGAATGTAGTCAATTGCTTGGCAATCTACAAAGATGTGTTGTAGGGTGAGATACTCCGTGTTGCAAAAATGGCAGGTGGGGAGGCTGTCTCGATTTAGTAGGTGTTGGTGCGTTATCCTTGTGTGGGCAAGTCTGCATCTGGTGTAGATGATAATTTGCCTTCTTGGGATTGCCAATGGGTATTTGGGGATGATAAGATTGGGGTTTATGTTTTTGTAGGGATGTGTGTATGTAGTCCACTTTTGTCTAGTGTTTTGAAGTATTTGATTGTCAACGTTTTTCTTTATGTCTTTTATATTGACAGAATTTATGAGTTTGACAGGAGATCTTGTTGCTTGTTTTGCTACCATGTCTGCAAAAGTGTTACCCTGTATTCCAACGTGGCTGGGTATCCATAAAATTTTTATTTTGCCTTCATTTGTTATGAGTAAGTCCCTTATTAGTGTAATTATGGGGTCGATGTTGTTGACGTTTTTTATTGCTAGTAGAGTTGAGAGTGAGTCCGTGCAGATTAGGTATTTTTTGTTTTTCTTTGATTTAGCAATAAGACTTGTTTGAAGTACTGCATTTGCTTCGGCTGCAAAAATTGATGAGTAAGCTGGGAGTAGAGCGACAGATATTACAGATTTTTCATCTACTACACTGAATCCTACTGCGTCTTTTGATTTGGAGCCGTCAGTAAAGAGTATATGCCAGTTTGAGTGCTTGTTCCGTATCTCGAGGAATTTTTTTATGAATAGGACCGGAGCGGTGTTTTCTTTGGCGTGTTGTGCTAGCTCGAGTATAATAGAGTCCAATTTGAGAGTCCATGGTGGCGCGTTTGCTCTTTGCGAAGATTTGGTGTCGAGTATGATATCCAGATTATTAGCCGTTTCTATTATTCTCTGCAGAGTTGATTTCTTGCGGGCTTTCTTTTTTCTTTTTAGTAGGTTTGGGAGGACTGAATTTATGATTGAGTTTCTTGAGTGTATGGTCTTGACAATCATTCGTCCTGTCATGTGTGTCAGTCTGTCTTGTAAGGAAGGTAGTCCTGTCTCAGTCAGGATATTGGTAATAGGAGTTGTGCGGTAGGCGCCCAATGACAATCTTGCGGCGGAGTGGTAAATTGAAGATAATTTTTTGAAACTTCTTTGTGATGAATATCCATATATTGAGAAGCAGTAGTCAATTTTTGATAATATAGTGGATTTTAAGATGTGTATAAGTGAGTTTGTATTACATTCGAGTTTATTGCTGCTTAGGCATTTAATAATATTTAATCTATCATTTAAACAATTGCTTATGTGTTTTATGTGTTCATTCCAAAGGTAATTGCTGCTTAAAATTAGGCCTAATACTTTTAACTTGTATACATTTTCAATTTTATACGTATTTAAATAAATGCTAAATTATTACAATTTATTTTTTTGCATATGTGAATATGTTTGGATTTTTCTTTAGATATCATTGTGCCACTTATTATGCACCAAGATTGAATTTTTTGAAATAAAGATTGTATATTTGTTACAAAAATTTGTTGATTTTTAACTTTTGCAAAAATATATAGGTCGTCGGCATAAATTATGTGCTTAAAGAATTTATGTTCTTCTATAATTCGACTAAGTTTGTCGAAAGCAATCAGAAAGAGTGTCACTGACAGCGGCGATCCTTGTGGGATGCCGTTGTCCAGTGACCAAACCTCCGATAGGGTGTGGTTGACTTTGACGCGAATTTTCCGATTGATTAGAAAGTTTTTTATGTAGTTTATTATGTTATGACTAGACAGCGGAAAATATGAAATTGCATATTTGTATTGAATAACCGCAAAACAATTTCGATGACACAGATATGTGTCCCGTCAAATTCTATCTTGAAAAACACAACATAAAATTTGCATATATTGCATATTGCATAAAAAATGCATATGCAAATAAAAAATTGCATATTTGCATATAATATGCATATGCAAAATGTATGCAAGTCCATTTAACCGCAACTGCATGTCTGTGTGTGTTTGTGGACCAACAATAACTTCTGTCATAGAGATGGGCGTATGCAGGTGGTGCAGGGAAAGTGTCCCCCTTCCCCCCTGCTTTGTATTTTTAGAAATCCTGCGGACACCGATGATCATAGGTAAATTAAGTAAACCGAAGTTGAGTTCTTCAGAAATAAAATCAAACCAAGGTCGAAGATGTTTGTTGTTGTTGTTGTTAGAATAATTCGGGCAAAGCGATGGCAAGAGTTCAAGGCCTCTTTTAGAAAACTGAAATCCGGTGTTATTTTTTGGCCCATCTTGCTTCTTTTTTAAGATATGGCGCTCTTTCTAATTTTTTAAGGTTATTATTTTGACCCTCTACCTGTGCGTCTCGATTTTGAGACTCCCTTTAGATAACCCAAAATCACGGTTATTTTTGTCTATCTTGCTTCGTTTTCGAGTTATGCTTTTTCTAATTATTTAAGTTTAAAATATATTATCGACTCTCTTTACTTGTGAGCCCTTTTGAAAACTGAAAACGATTGCTGAAAATTTTTCGATGCGTTTTGATGGTGCACTCGGTGTGCTCGCATTGATTTCCTGTTACTTTTACATCAGTGTCGTTCTATGGTTTGATATTTTATTTCATATTAAAACCTTCAAAATACAACGACACTAACGAAGAGCTTTTAAAATATGCAATTCTTGTTTTGTTGGCTTTGCTTCATACAAAACATTTTTGTTCGATGTCATGGCTACACTGAAAAACACTACACCAACAAGTGTATACTATTCAAGTATTGTGAATAGAATGTTCTGTGCAGCTCTTTATAACCAACACATATAAATAGTATGTATTATACCACATGTGTATAAATTCATTATATGTGTTTCAGGTTGTACAATCATTAAATTTGAATGAAGCAGTGTTAGTAAAAACCGCACAAGAGTTATTTCAAAGTTCACTTTTATATAGGAGTTTCATTTTTATTCAAACCCATTTCGGATAATTTTTTTTTAAGTTATTGCCAGTTTGGAAGGAAAGGGTATGAGCTTAAAGAAATCAAACCCATTTCGGACAATTTTTTTTTAAGTTATTGCCAGTTTGGAAGGAAAGGGTATGAGCTTAAAGAAATCTTACGAAATATTTGAGAAAGCCCAAGGAATTATAAATGAAGTTTCTGAAATGTTGGGTGACGACCTTCGCCTTAAATTGAAGCTCGTTATGGAAAGAAACCCAGATTTATATCTGTTTCAAAAGCAAACGAAATTTTAAATAAAACTGCAGTGGATTACCTGGAGTAATATAAAATTATTTTTCTAAAAAGCGGCAAAATTTCGCCGTAATTTCAAATTTTTTATGTATGAAACTTTAAGTTGAAGTTAACGTGTCGATATCGGAAAGAGCGGATGGTTACCATAATAACTTAAGTTTGGCAGCACCTAGAAAAAAAAAATAATTCAGAAATAATATGAGTATGGCTATCGTGTGAACTAAAATTTCCAAGTTTGGTCCAAAACAAAAAAATTTATGAAGATTTAAAAAAAAAATCGTAAAAAAGTCAAGTTTTTTTCTGGATTTTGTGCAAAAAAATATCAAAAAAATAAAAATGTTTGCAATATTTTAGTTCACACGAAAACTATACATGTGGAAAAATGCGGCTAAAATTTGGAGATAATCGGACAAGGAAATCATGTTTAACGATGGTAACCCGGTATAAAATATTCATATGTTACATATGTATATCATACATAAATAGTATTAAAAATTAATAAAAAAATGTTTTTTGCAAATTTTTTTTAGTGTATTTATTCACCCCAAAAAAATTTTTGCCATTATCTCTTAACGTTTTCCTGAACAAATTTTTTAAATTTTCACTCGAATACCGAGCGCGCCAAGTAGGGCCATGCCTTAATAAAACGTTAATAAAATAATTGTTTCATTTTTAACATTGTCTTTCTCAAGCAACTTTTTAAATATAAAAATTAATTTGGAAATTTTATAATTTCAGAAAATTTTAATGACTCTATAAGCAAATATATGCAGCATATTTCTTGCATATGTAGAAAATATGCAGCATATTTATTGCATATGATTTTGCATATTTTTTGCATAAAATTTGCATATCATAGATATGGAGTAAAATATGCATTCATGGAGTCAAAATTAGTACAAATCCAAAATTTGACTGCAATCAGACTTCAAATAAATTTTGCATACAATTCCGCTGTCTAGTTATGACCGACTTTCCATGATAAAAGCTGTTCGATGATTGTGTGTAGACCAACTCTATCGAAAGCCTTTTCCATATCCATAGAAAGGATTGAGAGATGGTTTTTTGAAGAGAGACTGTTGCAAATATGTTCGTCGAGGGTCAGTAATGCATCTAAAGTGCCGCTGCCAGGCTTGAAAGCTGTTTGGTTAATTGTCAAACATTTGTTCTTTTCCAAGAACCACATAAGTCTACGGGATATCATTTTTTCCATTATTTTGGAAATACAAGGGATAAGAGATATAGGCCTATAGCCCTCAGGTTTGTTTTTCGGTTTATTGGGCTTAGGGATTGGAACTGCCATTGAAATTTTCCATTGTTGTGGGATTATACCTGATAAAAAGATGTCATTGTAAAGTTCACAAAGTTTTTTTTTTCCGAGTGTAGGTAGGTTTACTAAAAATTGGTAAGGAATGTTATCTAGCCCTGGTGATTTGCCTTTTAAGCAAAGTAGACAAGAGTTGAGTTCTAGCATAGTAAATGTTTCTTCTATTTGTTTTGCTTTCTTGTTAGGAACATAGTTGATATTGATTGAGTTTACGAACATTGTTTTTTTATTACTAAATTCACTGGTAAAGTTGTTGTTGTTAGAGTATTCTGACCAGGTTTTTCCCAGTAAGTCAGCTATTTCTTTAGGTGTGGAAACAGAAATTTCGTTGGAGATTTCCATAGCGTGGATGTTGCTTGAGGTAGTTTTTCCGTGAAGGATTTTTACCTTGTCCCAAAGGACTTTTGATGGGGTGTTATAGTTGATGTCTTTTGTAAATGAAATAAATGCAGACCTTTTCGCTAACTTAGTTTCCCTTTTGAATTTAGCATTCGCTTTTTTGTAATTTAGTATGTTTTCCTTATTTGGACTTTGTTTTACTATTTTCCAGAGGTTTTGCTTTGTGGTTTTAAGTTTCGCTAGTAGGCATTCCACCAGTAGACATTATTTTTATGGAACTGATGCTTAGATTTTGGAATTGACTCATTTGCGCTTTGTTTAATTTTTTCTGCAGTATTGCTGCTTTTTGGTTCGTATTTATGTTTGTTGGTAAGTTAGATAAGTTTTTCATGATTGCTATTTGAAACTAAGTCCAATCTGCATTTTCTGTTTTGTATTTGGGAATTTTTTTACAGTTTGGTTGATTTATATTATTGAACATAGATATGATAATTGGGAAATGGTCGCTCCCATGTAGGTCGTCCATTATTGTCCAATTTAGTGATAGGTTAAGTGGTGGGTTACATATGCTTAGATCTACGTGAGTGAGACTGGAAAGAGTTGAGAAGTGTGTAAGAGATTTGTCGTTTAGAAGTATGAGGTTATTGTTTTGAATGAATTTAGCTACTTCTTTCCCTTTTTTATTGTAGTTTGGGGATCCCCAAAGGGGGCTCCATGCATTGAAGTCTCCGACTAGTAAGATCGGCTGTTGAAAAGATAATAGCAAGTTGTGTAGGTCGTTTTCTCTTAGGCTGTCAGATGGAGAGTTGTAGATATTGACTATTGTGAAGGTAATGTGTGATTTAATTTTTATTGCTATTGCTAAGATTGGTGAATTTATGTTGATAACTGTGTGTTCGATTGCATTTGATATGAGAAGGGCTACACCTCTCTTGGCTATAGAGTTATTGTCGATGTCGTTTTTTCCATAGAATGAGAAGTTTTTTGGGATTAAGTTGGAAGGTGGGTTTGGTTTGAGGTGAGTTTCTTGGATTGCTATTATTTTTATGTTCTTGTTTCGGATTAGTTGGTACAGTTCATTGTAATTGTTGCGGTATCCGTTTAGATTCCATTGGAGAATCTTAAGGGCCATGAGTAATCGTTGAAGAGCTTGAGGCTTATCTTAGAACTTTAATGCAAGTTAATGAGGAGAGAGTCTTAAAGCTGTCCCATTTCGATATCAGAATCAGCGCTACTTGAACTAAGAGCGTGGAAATCTCGTGATAGTGTTTTTTTTGAGACGGTGGTTGGTGAGATGGTCTGAGAGTTATTTATGAGAGAGGATTGAATATTTACTGTGGAGTTGTTCGAGAGAGGTTTTTCATTGCTTTTTGGGATGTGTTTATTTTGTTGGTTGTTTGCTGGGTTTTGTATTGGAGGGAGGGAATATGATATATTTTTCATTTTTGCTATGGAGTGTGTAGAAGTTTTTGAGGTTGAGTCTGAATTCGAGATTAAGTTAGAGTGAGTTTTTTTTGTTAGAGTGGAGATTGTTTTGTTTTCTTTTTCTATGTTCGGTGGAGTAATTTTCTGATTTTGTGGTACAGTTTCTGATTTGGGCGTAGAGGTTTTGTTATTGAGAGGAGGGGAAGGAGATGGCCTTGCAGTGGTTGCAGTTGGAGCTGTTTGTTTTTCGTTTTCTTTATAAGGTAGCGTTTTGTACTTTTTTTGGGTTGCTTCTTCTAGTGTTTCTTTTGGCGAGTCTCTTGTATAGTCAATGTTGTTGCTATTTATTTTTTCTGTTGCCTCTCGGAATGAGCATTTGTTAAGTGTTTTATAATTTAAGATTGCTTTACGTTTTAGGAAGGTTGGACAGTTTTTGTTGTCTGAGCGGTGTTGGTGTTTACAGTTGATACATTCTACTTTGACACAGGGAGTAGGGTCGTGAAGTGTGGTTGAACATACGTTGCATTTACTGTCTAAGTTGCAGAATTTTTTTGTGTGTCCTATGGTAAAGCAATTTTTGCGCTGCATAGGAGAAGGGAGATATGGTTCGACTTTTACCTTCAGCCAGGCAATGCTTACTTCTTTGGGTAGGTCGTATAAGTTGAAGGAAACTATGTGCAATGGTGTGTTTATTACTTTGCCATCTTTTACTTTTGTGATTTTCTTGCATTCAACTACACCTTGATTGCTTAAGCCCTCAGTAATTTCTTTTTCACTTAGACTGCTAAGAAAACCTGAGTAGATAACTCCTTTGCTTATATTTAGAGTCGGGTGTAAGCTGACGGAGACATCGCATATGTTAGAGAGTTTTGTAGTTTTTAAGAACTTATTAGTTTGAACTTCATTTTTTGTTAAGATAAGCAAATCACCTTCCCTAGTGAAAGATATAGAATTAGGTTTTTCCGTTGTTATGGATTCTAGAGCTTTGTGAAGTAAGAATATGTTAAAAAGCTTGAGAGGCATCTCGGCTTTGTTTTTCATAATTATGAACATTGGGCAGGATCCATTGTTGCGAGTGGATTGGTTTTTGTTGTTTTTTAGGTTTGGAAAGTCATGGTTGTTGTTAAGGTTGAAGAGTTTGCGTTTGGGTGCAGGTTCTTGGCCAAGGATGGCGAAGAAGTTCTGATCACGTTCTCCTGGGTCGCTTGCCATGGTTGGCTAAGATAAATAATATGTCACTTCAAAGAGGTTACCACTGAATGAAAGACTGCTAAAAGTGAGACACTATATAAGATTTATTGTTAGCGCAATTGATTTAAGAAGAATACAAGAAAGAAAAAAAAAAACGCGGGATATTTATATTAGCTTGATGTAAGAGAGCACAGAGATCGCACGTCCGAACCGTTTGACTGAATGTGCCAATTTAAAAACGTACACACTTTCACTGAGCGAAATAAAATGTATCGAAAACGCTGTGGTAGTAGGAAAGTAGGAAAGGTGTAAAATTGTACCAAAATAGTGCAATTGTACCGAAAAAATCATGCCTGATGTGAATCGGAAAATGAAACGGAAAACTGTGAGAGAACTAAGAGCGTTAATTTATAGAAACTGTGAGAGCGAGAGTCATGGTATAATAATATAAGGTAGCATTGACAACTGCTTATTTTCTCTTCTACAAGAAAACATCTCCTGTCAAAAACAGCTTTTTGTGTAAATCAATCTTTTATCGTTCCGTCGGTCGACCTGTTCGTTTGTTCTGTGCCAGTGTTTAGTTTTAAATTAAAAAAAAAAAAATCAATAAATGCAAAAAAAACTTGTGACCAGTGTGTGCAAATTGCAACTAAAACTAAATGAGCAATAAAATAAATTAAAAAAAAAAAAAAAAACGAACAAACAAAAGTTCAAACAAAAATAAACTAGACAAACCAAAACAACAAATATGCAGCATCAGCTGCACAACGAAACAACAACAACAACAGCAACCGGTTTTGACGGCAGCCTCAAGCAGCAGCAACAACAACACCGCTGGAGTGCTTCAATTTTATAGCTAGCCACGCGAGGGGCTTTTCTATGCTCCTCGCTACGTAAGTAATTGTTGTTTTTTCGTGTCCGTTTATTCCTCCATCCTCTCCAATTAGTTGCGACTGTGAGTGGGTTTCACTGTGAGTAGAATTGTGCTGGGCCAAAGGCACTTGCCTCTGCACATTTCACTTATGCTCACGGTGCTACTCTCTTTTCGGTAGCAACTAATTACCCATACACCTTTTCATTTGTTTCGAAATTTACTTTACTTACTTACTTATCTGGCGCTTACAACCGAAGGTCGGTTTTGGCCTCGTATAAGAAATTGCGCCAGCCATTTCTGTTTTGCGCTTGCTGGCGCCAGTTGGAAATACCAAGCGTGGTCAGGTTATCCAACACCTGATCCCTCCAACGAAGATGTGGGCGTCCTCTTCTGCGTTGACGACCACCTGGCACCGAATCGAATATTTTTTTCGCTGGAGCGTCGTTTTCCATTCGCTCAAATGACCTAGCCAGCGGAGCCGCTCGATTTTAATACACTTGACTATGTCAATGTCAGCGTACAGCTCATACAGCTCGTGGTTCCATCGAATTCGGTACTCGCCATTGACGCAGATTTGACCGAAGATTTTACGAAGGATCTTTCTCTCGAAGGCTCCCAAAGTCTTTTCATCAGAACTGCTCAACGTCCAGGTTTGTGCTGCATATAAAAGGACGGGCTTGATTAGTGACTTATAGAGCGTGAGTTTTGTTCGTCGAGAGAGGGCTCTGCTTCTCAATTGCCTACTCAGCCCAAAGTAACACCTGTTGGCAAGAGTTATCCTTCGCTTTATCTCAATACTGACATCGTTGAAAGAGTTAACGCTGGATCCCAGGTAGACGAAGTCCTTAACAACCTCGAAGGAGCTGTTTTCAACAGTGACGTGGTTTCCAAGACGCTGGGACTGTTTATTTGTTGACACTAGGTATTTCGTCTTATCTGCGTTCACTACAAGACCCATTCGACTCGACTCTTTCGCTAACCTGGAGAATGCTGCGCTGATTTCGCGCGTATTATGGCCAATGATATCGATATCATCAGCATACGCCAGCAGCATAATACTTTTGTAGAATATCGTGCCACTGCGTCTCAAATCAGCAGCTCGGATGATCTTCTCCATCATGAGGTTGAAAAAGTCGCACGATAAGGAATCATCTTGTCTGAAACCTCGTCTGGTATCGAAATTTACACTGCGAGAAAATGTCGGGTCATTTTCGCATAGATTTTTGCAATGTGCGTGGACTGAGAACGAATTTTTTCTCGGTTTATGCATATTGTACTCTTAATAGGGCTCAAATAATGGCACTGAGTGAGACCCAGGTGAGCGAAGATGCAGATCCACTGGATTTTCATATACCTGGGTATCACTTACTGCCATTGTTTTCCCTGCATAGGGGCATCGCTCTTTACGTCAGAACAGATGTAGCGTATCAGTGCGAGCGGAACCTGAGCAACGCCGACCCTGAGTTCTGCTCTTTGTGGGTAAAATTCAGAGTTCGCTCTCATTTTATGCACTTCTGCTACATCTATAGAAGTCTGAATCTAGGGAGGGAGCCCACTTTTAACAAATTGGACTCTCTCTCTGATTCTATTACGCACATTTTGGGGTTGTTCCCTGACAGTGAGATCGTTGTAGCCGGCGATTTCAATGTTCACAACCCGGTTTGGTTATGCTACTCAGGGCAAACAACACCTGAGGGTCAATATGTTGAGCTCTTTGTTGAATCGAACCAACTGAATCAATTAGTGAAGGAACCAACTTTCATCCCTAGAGTTGGTCTGCAAAGCCATAAAATCTTAGAGCTTTTTCTGACTTCGCATCATGAAAAATATGATGTGACTGTTCATGCACCTCTTGGTAATTCGGACCACTGCACCATATCCGCTACTTTTCCATATTCTAGCCTAAGCACTCCTACGGTTTTATGGAAAAGCGAATTGGATTGCGTTAAATAATTTTTACAGCAATTTCAATTGGAAATTATGTTTCGCTGATAGAAATGTAAATGCCACGGCACTTATGGTACAAGAAATTATTTTATTGGGCATGCGGTCTTTCATCCCCAATAAAATGAGAAGCATTAAGCCTAAAGACCACTCCTGGTTTAATGAGACATGCAGGATTGCAGTCAGGTCCAAAGAGGAAGCCTTTCAGAATTGGCGTTCCAACAAGAATGCTGAAACTAGAAGACTTTGCATTGATCGCTGTAATGCAGTTTTAAAACGTGAAAAGTTTCTTCACGAAACTCACATCAGAGAACAGGTTCTTCTCTGCCCCAAGGGGAGCAAAAACTTTTGGTCATCCGTTAAGAGAGTTAAAAACCAGACGTCTTCGTCGATTCCTTTTCATCTTTTCGATTCATCTTTTAAAGGATGACCAAATCTTCACTGACTCGGCTGATAAAGCGAACCTTTTGGCTGGATTGTTTGCACAAAATTCTTTCAAAAAACGCCCGAACTCTTTTGAGATTGAGAGAAAGAGGCAAAATATGAATGATACACTGCTTAATGACTTAGGAAAAATCTCTGAGTGGGGGCTAGCTAATAGAGTTGAGTTTAATGCTAGCAAGACCCAGTGTTGCCTGTTAACCCACAAACGAATGAATTGTCCCTTAGCTCCCCTCAATATGAATGGTGTAGATCTTGCTGAGTCAGATGCTCTTGACGTACTGGGCATATTGCCCAAATCTGATCTCCGTTGGAATGATCATATTTTCGATGTGTCGAAAGAAGCGGCCAAGTGCCTAGGTTTTTTAAAACGGTGTAAGAAATACTTCACTCTAACTGATCTACGCATGATATATACCTCATATATAAGGCCGAAAATGGAGTACAATTCGCACATTTGGGCAGGAGCTTCAAGATCTTATTTGGAGCTTCTGGACCGAATTCAACGACGTGCGATATATCTGATAGGGGATGAAAACATTTCGTCTTCTCTCAACTCTCTTGGGCATCGACGCAATGTTGGTTGCCTAAGCCTTATGTACAGGTACTACCATGGGAAGTGTTCAAGGGCGATACATGACTTGACGCCATCAACTCGTGTGTTTTCCCGGTCCACTCGGGCAGCTCACCAAGCCCATCCCTTTACCATTGCCTTGATGCCCAATAGAACCTCGCATTACCGGGATAATTCGTTCTTTAGTCGTACAGCAAAATTGTGGAACAATCTCCCGGACGGTTTCGAGCTGTGTAAACTTAAAACAAATCTTCACCGACACTACTCTATCTATCCACCCTCCAACTAACTATCACCCGTCTTCCGAATCAACATAATGCTTTCGCACTCATAGGGGGCATCCCCTGAGCGTTGGTTTAGTCTAAAAAAAAAAAAAATTATACCATGAGCGAGAGCATGATCTTAAGAAAAGCAAGTGTTGCATATTCTGCATAATAAGAGGATGGTTTCTTAAAAAGAGATTATTTTTATTTGACGTAGCTACAAAAAACCATGTTTTTTTTTATAATAATAGCCGCGTTCTTTTGTCACTTGCTTACTTTCAGTTACTTAACAACACTGGCAACAACTGTCAAAAAACTTATGATTAGTTTGTTAAAGTAAACATGAGAAAATGAACATAAAGAAATGAGTTTGACGCTTGCATGGCCCATATTTCACGGTGCTCGTTTGCTCGGCGTGCAATGAACACTTTTATTCTCTTTTCTCAATTTGCACGTTGGTAGGTCACACGACAGAAATATACTCGCCGAGCTAGTTTTGACATTTCATTCAGTTCCTAACTTTTTCTCCTACACTTTATTCCAACAAGGGTTTCCTACAACTATTTTCTTCATACTGTTATAGTACAATAGTAGCACTTTTCTTCACAAAATATACTTTTTAACTACTTAAACGCCCAAATCTTTAATTTAACCACCCAACAACACTGTTGCACGGTGCTCGCTGCCATGTACACCGAGCAAAAATCAACATATTTTGCTCGGTCTACAAAGTGTTCATCCTCTCACACTCTCACTGATTTTTGGCAGTTTTGCATTGGAAACAACAACAAAATTATTTGCAGGCCGAGCAAACGAGCACCGTGTAACATGGGCCTTACTTTTCAACACTGCATATCAAGTCGGATATTAGTTTACCGAGTTGGCTGAACTCGTATAAATAACCGAGTTTGTGTTGTTGTTTTGCATGTATTTAGTTAGCCTACCTAGTGTTCTTTTGTAAGTCGGTAGCAAAAGAATGGGGCTAATATAACCAATCAGGTCAGGGTCTTCAGCTGCATTTAAACCTATGTACCAACAAATGTTACCATAAAAAATAATACATGCATTTTTACTTTCCGTTTTCACTTTATAAATTTACAAAAAAAAAAAAGAATGATTTTGTTTACAAAATGTAATCTTCAGGAATTTATTTTTACTTTAATTAGTTCATTATAAGTGAAATTATTTTTTTAAAAATATATCAGCTTTAGTCCTTATGAAATATAAGATACATCTGAAATCCTTTTTAGCATTTGTGGTATACAACAGGGTTGTTTTGAAGTGAATTAATTTTATGTCAGAGTTGCTAAAATTGTAGCAAGTGAGCAAATAATTGGTTGCTTACAATTGTTTTTGTTTGAGTTAATTCTTAATTGTTTGGAATTCTGAAATTTTTTAAGCATACCTTAACTTCATAATTATAATTGCAACAAACCAACCAAACTTCCAAGTAATATTAATACAATGCTTGAATTGTATTACTTTTGATTGTTAACCTAGGAATATTTTCTTGCAGCCCTGAATTAAGAAATGAATAAAAATTTCCGAACCCATCCCTGCAAACACACTTTGAGCTAATTAACTAGTTTCCTAACCGGTTGAGTCTCAATTAGTTTTTTTGTTAGAAAGGATAGGCTGTCGGGAAAAATCTAACCTATTTACTTTCTATCTGTGTGTCAGGTACAGATGGCTGACTCTTTCTAACGCATGTACGCAGACATCGCTCTTTTCATTTTAAAGTGGTTAACAACCACGTATTTATAGGGTTTTATACCTTATATACTAACCGTTTTATAACCATTTTGTTAACCAGTTTTTTTATTCATATCCTAACCACGTTCTAACCAATATTCTAACCGCTTTTTTAACTTGTATGCTAACCGTTTCTAACTAATATTCTAACCGCTTTTTTAACTAGTATTCTAACCAAACCATTAAATAAATACACTAATTAGTATTTTTTTTAATTTATTGTTGTTCTTATAATTGATATTATAATATGATATTGTAATATTTGAAATATTATACAGCAGCGAATATAAAATATAATACAGAAGGTGGAGGCGGCGCAGCGCGCCATCAACTCATCGTGATAAATGGATTGTACGGCTTATCGCGTAGCAAACAGATGAGCGCAACTTTCATATTATGGCCACCGATATGTTCCGATATGGATATGGCCACCGATGTTAAATGTTGTGAATGCAAGTAAATTTGCATATTGGCCAAAGGTTCATGTCGGTGACACCTTCCAGCACACGTTTTTGATAAAATGGCAAAACCATGCAATGGCGAACTTGGCAAATAGGCGAAGACAACTGCAATAACTTTTTGTGAACACTACACGGCACAATTAATTGCATTTAATATTGATTTATACTTAATTCGCACAATAACCCGTAAAAACTTTAACACATCATAATCTAGCAACTCAAACAAATAAAAGAAATTGACAACTATCAACACTTCCGCTTGTAATTTTTTGCAAATTCATTTTCACATATAACTTTTTCAGTCTTTCACACACAATGGTTGAAGCAGACATATCTTTTTCACTGTTTCACCAAATCTTTGTCAAAGTAAATAGAAAGGGTAGTTTCAGTGTGTAAGTAAATTTGCAAATTTGTTTTGAATGTATGTGTACTTTCGGTAGCCGATGTTTGCAGGGATATTTTCGAAATATGGTTTATTTCTAAACACTAGATATGTTGTGATTCTTTTAATATACCTGGTGAAATTCTTTGTAAAATTAATTCTACTAAATCTAAAAATTCAGATTATTATATACCAAAGAATCTAAACTTTGGTCAGATGATGATTCAGCTGGATATGATAAAGCAGAAATGCTGTATTCTTTGATTAATTAAAACAAAAAATAACCAAGATTTGTGTTCATTCTTCTTTTGTCTGTTTGTTTTTTTTTTTTTTTTTTTTAAACTAAATACTTTAATATTTTTCGAAAAATTATATGAAAACTTTTAAATATTTTTTCAGTTTTGTTTGTTTTGTTTATTTTTTTTTTTTTGATGTTTTGTTGTATGATGCTTTTTGTATTGATGTTTTTTTGATGTAATTGTAAAAAATTATGATTTGACGTCACTTTGCTGCAAAACACTCATACAAAGTTTAGATAAAATCGTTTCATACCGTTTTTAACCGAAAAGTATCGATATGAGTAGGTATCGATACTTTGGTATCACTTATATGAGTAGCAAAAATAATAGAAATCAGATTACGCCATCAGAGGCAGAAAAAGTTGCAGCGTTCTGCGCAAGACGTTAGGTCTTTCGTGACGTAGATAGGAAAAGACTCTTTCTCTGTTCTTCTCACTGATTTTCTGTTCGTGCAAGAAAAGACGAAAGATAGTGCGAAATAGTTCTGTACGATTTTATTTTTTTCAGCTACAGTTGTTTTTTATGTTTTGCTCAGTGAAAAACAGCTGATTTTGACAATGGGTCGATCATGACGTAGGCAGACATGCGCATGACATAATCTTGTATTTATTATTTTTGTATGAGTAGTATCGGAAAATTTTTCAAGTACTACTCATATGAGTAAGTATCGATACTTAATCGGTATCCCCGTCCCTAGGTATAATAACTACAAGGCATGGTGTAATAATAACAAAGTGTTAGTGAATTTGACACTTCTCTCTCAAAATGATAATTTTTTTCGCACCGCTCCTGTCAAAAACAGCTGATGGTGAATTGCATGGTATAATAATACAAGGTAGCATTGACAGTTCCTTGGGAAAACATCTCCTGTCAAAAAATATACTCAAAAAAAGACCGCTCACAATCCGCTATCGAAAACACAAACAATGTTGAAAAAGTTAAAGTGAAAAAAAAAACAACAACCACAGCAGCTGCAGATGTATTTTCACAAAAAGCTGTTTTTGACAGGAGATGTTTTCTTGTAGAAGAGAAAATAACGCAGTTGTCAATGCTACCTTGTATTATTATACCATGGGTGAATTGGAATGAAAATAAATCAGCTAACGTGCAGTCGGTCGAAGCTCAATGCCATGTCTACTTCTTTTGATGGCTATTATCAGTTGATGTATTAAACATTCTTTCATTCGATATTTTCTCGATGTGAATGCAAGACAATTTGTATGCTGGCCAAAGCTTCATGTCGGTGGCACCTTCCAGCGCACGTTTTTGATAAAATGACAAAACCATTCAATGGCGAACTTGGCAAATGGCCGAAGACAACTGCAATAACTTTTTGTCAACACAACACGGCACAAATAATTGAATTAAATATTTATTTAAACTTTATTCGCACAATAACCTATAAAAACTATAACACATCATCATCTAGCAACTCAAACAAATAACACAATTTGGCAACTATCAACGGCTCCTCTCTTTCGCTCTCAATTTTTTGACAGAAAGAAAGCTATTCTTGGTGTTGTCAAAAATTCACTAACACCTTATTATTATTACACCATGCTACAAGGCATGATACAATTACAAGGTAAGCTCATTTTAAGATGGCTGCTCAATTGAGAAATTTTGCAACAACAAAGCTGTAGGAGCTACAAACTTCAAACGACAAAAGCAACAACAACAATTAGAAAAACTAAAAATTACCAGCTGATTTTGACAACTAACGCACCCTGCTCTCTAATATGAACCTACCCATGATGTAATTAACAAGGTGGTAGTGAATTTATCACCACACACTCAATTTTGCTGAATCTGTCAAAAAATTATGACATAAAGAGAGGACCTGTTGGTAAGTGTCAAATCATTATTTGTTTTGTTTGCTTGCTTGTGGTAGTTCTAGCTTATAAGTAATAAATTACAATACAACAAGTATTTTCGTCGGAATTTCATCAAAATAATAAAAAACAGTGAGAAACTCGAGCCAAATATGGAAACCAACTGTAATTTCCTGCAAGTATGGATGAGCTGGCCATAAAGTTGCAGAATAGCAATAGCAGTAATAAGCTAAGCCAATTAAAATCTTCGAGGAAATCTACGAAAGATGTATCACAATCCGTACGAGGTGGTACATAATGCTTTAAGAATCCAGTTATTTATCTTGAGCTGCCGGAGAAGTATTTTAATCAATTTGAGGTTAACAGCTAGGTTC
This sequence comes from Pherbina coryleti, assembly GCA_943735915.1. Classification (NCBI taxonomy): domain Eukaryota; kingdom Metazoa; phylum Arthropoda; class Insecta; order Diptera; family Sciomyzidae; genus Pherbina; species Pherbina coryleti. Next base: position 57,129,777 of record OX030952.1, on the reverse strand, counting down.
TGCATTTCACTTTCACTCGAAATTGGCATCGAAATCGATATAAGTTGAAATTTGGTGTTCCACATTTCACGTTTTCGTTTTCAGTTTCACTTTTTTTTCGAAGTTAAAGTCAAGTGAAATGGTGTGTTCCACAAATCACTTTTTACGATTTTAAAGTGATTTCAAACCGACTAACTTTAGAAGTGTGACAAATTTTGCGCAGAAAACGCAGAAAATTATTTTTCGTCATAGCAAGATTTATCTTTGCAACGGTTGTTAATAATCGATAAGTAAACTATTCAAATACGACCAGCTTTAGCTCTCATACCGATAAAATAAACTGAAACGTACGGATATGTGAGTAATTAATATTAAATAGTAATTAATACATATTTCTTTAAAATTTTTATACGTGTTTTTTTTAAACAGGGGTAAACACAAAAATTCTGCTCAGGAAAAAACCTTCATCTCTTTTATAGAAAATCATAAAGGCGATCGAGGGATATCAAATGAGTTGTGAAGCACTTTGGGGAAAAATCTCAATAGACACGGTCCATCTCAAAAGGATGCCACTGGGTGGAAAAAATTATATGATATAAAAAATTACATTCTTCTCTGTTTTTAATAAAATTAATTTTAAGATTTGGAAAAAACTTGATCATAACAAATCTGAGTACCTATCCACTGGCGGAGGCCCATTTAATACATTTGTGATTTCTAGTTCAGAGGATGCTGTTGCCCGAGTTTGCGGTATTTATGTTGTGATTGAAGGTGTCCCTAATCCAAAAGTTTTGGGCAAGGTTGATGGCGAAAACCGTGATATATGTTTTGAAAACTGCCTTCTGTAAAGAAACGGAATACTGAGGCCTGTTTTAGCACGGATGGAATGGATGACTTCCTAAGATATGGTTCTATAGTATCAAGCAGCATTTTGAAGTCACTTTTATTGACGCGATAGTAATTAACGAACCTTAAATATAATTTAAATTATATAAAAAATCTAATTAAGTTGGAATTTTTAGCAATCCTTACGCAGTATCAACAATTTGAAACGGGTTTGAATTGTCCTTCAAAGTACGCCTTTTTAATTTTTCAATTACATATTTATGCGCTTCATTATGCCGCATAACAGCAACATAAACCGCACTAATATTTTATTTTATTGCGGACACGAACTTAATTCTCTAAGCTTGTTTAATGTACTTTTATTTTCAACAATAAATAAAGCAATGGAAATGCAGAACTGACAGCTATCAGCTGTTTCGAAAGTGAAATTGAAAACACAAAATCACTTGGATTGCAGAACACTTTAATAAAATTCACTCGATTTGCAATTTCACTTTCGACCTCATTTTACTAGTTTTCTGGAACCTAGCTGTAAGTTTGATATTTGTTGGTTTTTTTATTAGCTAATAGCTTTACTTTAGGTACAATGCGAGTCAACGCAGTCCACGCAAGAGTTTGGAACAACGTGTTCCAATGTGCCAGCTTCGAATTTAATTGGCACAATGGAATTTTAAATGGAGCGTCTCAGCAGCTTTTTATTCTTATCCATATTTATTGCACGTTTATAATCAAATTAAACTTTCACAATAAGCGCAAATATCACAAAATTTGTTTTGCTAGCTTAAAATATGCTATCTGCTGTTTTCGACAGATCGAGAGTTCATTTTTGTGAGAGAGGTTAAAAATTCACTACCACCTTGTTAATTACACCATGAGCCTACCTTGGAATTGTATCATGCTACAAGGTAGCATTGACAGTTGCTTAGGAAACCATCTGCAGTAAAAAAAATTCCTGAAAAAGAGAGCGCTCACAATCGGCCATTGAAAACACAAACAATGTTGAAAACGTTGAAGTAAAAAAAACAACAACTTAAGCAGCTGCAGATGCATTTTCACAAACAGCTGTTTTTTACAGAAGATGTTTTCTTGTAGAAGAGAAAATAAGCAGTTGTCAATGCCACCTTGTATAATCATACTATGGCATGATTTTATTAACAAGGTGGTTGTACGCAGCTAGCTTTTTAGCTGCACAAAAACGACGAGTTTAAAGAGAAAACAATTTATTTGGTGTTGCTTTGCTTAAGTCCAAAAAGCAAGTGAGCGACAAAATGCATGTAGATACCATTACAAGTTATACATAAATTATACAAAGCTTTTAATACAGTTAGCGAGATTAATGCTGACTAATAATGTGACAAGAATTTTATTAAGTTGAGAATAATTTAGAGAATGAGAGAATAAGATAATTTGTGGTTGCCATCTACTCCAGACATCCTCCCCCCGTTGGAAGAGGTACTTTTCCAACAGTATCGTCATCGATAGGTAGAACACACATTTTGGATATAGCTCTCCTGGTTGTTCCAAAGCTGGTACGCACAATTGCTACGCGTGCTACGCCATCGTCTCCCTTGATCGTTTCAACAACTCTTGCTAGAGGCCACTTAAATGGTGGTAGATTTTCATCTTTCAACAAGACCATCGCACCATTAGCAACATTAGGAGTGAGACTGCGCCATTTGCTGCGTTCTTGTAGTAATGTTAGATATTCCGCAGACCACTTCTTCCAGAATATTTGCTGTAAATAGCAGATTCGCTGCCACCTGCTAAGGCGATTTATGTTTAACGAGGTGACGTCCGGTTCCACTATTGAGGTAAACGGGGCTCCAGAAAGAAAATGGGCTGGTGTAAGCACTTCCAAGTCGTCTGGGTTATCTGTAATGGGAAACAAAGGCCGAGAATTTACTATTGCAGATATTTGACAAACAAGCGTTCTGAGCTCTTCAAAATTCATTGAAGAGCTTCCGACAACACGCCAAAAATGGTACTTTGCGATTTTTATAGAAGCTTCCCATAGCCCCCCAAAATGGGGCGATCGAAGTGGGATGAACTCCCAATCTATGCTGTCTTTGAGACACAGCGCCTTTACGGCTTGTATGTGGTTTTGGTTTTCAAAAAGTTTCTTCAATTCGGCTAGCTCGTTTTTTGCACCTACAAAATTGGTTGCGTTGTCTGACCATATAGTTTTAGGCTTATTACGGGTGAAGATAAATCTCTTAAGAGCGGCTAAAAATGATTCCGTAGATAAATCCTTCGTAAGCTCCAAATGGATAGCCTTAGTGGCGAAGCATATAAAAAGACATATGTAGCATTTTACTGCTGGCCTATTCCGAACTTCCGATTGATAATAGAATGGACCGCAAAAGTCGATGCCAGTCACTAGAAATGTTCTGCAAGCCTGCACTCGCTCCTGCGGTAAATTTCCCATGATGTGCTCATACGTTTTGGGCTTCATTCGAAAACATCTGATGCATTTATTTGTGACTCTACTGACGGTTTTAAGGCCACCAATCGGCCAGTACTGCAAGCGAATAGAAGCCAGCAGCGACCTTGGACCAGCATGCAAAAATTTGTTATGAAAATAATTGATAATTGAATCGGTGATAGGGTGCTGTTTTGGCAATATTATGGGGTGCTTAGACTCAAAATCCAGCAGAGAATTCTGAAGACGCCCACCAACTCGAATGATACCAGCCGAATCAATGAAGGGCCTTAAACAATAAATTTTGCTTGATGAATTGACAGCTTCGCTACTTTCCAAAGCTCTATACTCTGCATTAAGGTGTGTTCGCTGTACCATGCGTAGAAGCATGTATGTTCCTTCTTGTAAATCCTTCGCTGTGAGGGAAGCTGCGGGCGATGTCTGTTTCCCCTTACAAAATTTGTTGACATATGCATAAATTCGCTGCATTTTTCCAAAGGAATTTATAAATTTACAATCAACAGAAAAATCAACGGGTTTTGTTAAAGATATCAAAACAACCTTTCTCCTTTCTGGAAGCTCACGAGTAAGGACTTGGCCTTTAGGCCAGTGACCAGTTTCAAGAAAATGAGGGCCGTGTTTCCATAATGATGAATTAAGAAGCTCCTTAGGAGTGGCTCCTCGTGATAAAATGTCAGCTGGGTTAAGTTCGGTAGGAACGTAGTGCCATTTACAACCATTTGTTAGCGTCTGAATTTCACTCACTCTATTGGAAACAAACACATTATAGTTAGATGGCTCTTCTTTTAGCCATGAGAGAACGATCGTAGAGTCCGACCAGCAATTAATATCTCCTTTAAAAATTCCTAAATTTGATATTGAGTGCACAAGGCGTGCGAGCAGCGCAGCGGCTGAAAGCTCTAACTTGGGTACCGTGATTACCTTCAGGGGAGCGACCTTCGACTTCGAACAAAGCAAGCTTGTTTTTGTTGCATCACCGTGTTTTGCACAAATGTAGATACATACGCCATATGCTGACAAGCTTGCATCGCAGAATGCATGGATTTCTAATACAGAATCTGGCAGCATAACAAATCGTGGAAACGAAAAACTATCAACAAGCTGAAATTCAGAGCATAAAGCTTTCCATTGTAAGTAAAACGATTGTGGAAGGCTCTCGTCCCAGTTGAGGTTTTCCTTCCATAAGTGTTGAATGAATATTTTTGCCCTTGTTATGATTGGGCCAATCAAACCAAGCGGGTCGTAAATACGAGCAACTAACGAAAGTACTGAGCGCTTTGTCACTCGTTTTGAGAGTGTGAATTGAGCAATTGAAAATAAAAACTTATCTGTGCTCGGATCCCATGCAAGTCCGAGGGTTTTTGTTATGTCAGTACCATCATTAAATTTCAAAAGGGTTTCTCTATCCGTTTGTGGTATTTGTTTCAAAATTTTAGGTTCACTGGAACACCATTTTCGCAATTGAAAGCCAGCCTTATCCAGCATTTTCGTAGTTTGTTTTAAAATGCAGTGCACTTCTTCAATGGAATCACCTCCAGATATTAAGTCATCTACGTAAAAATCTCGGCGAACAATTTTTGATGCAATTGGAAACTCGTGCTTCTCGTCTATGGCAAGCTGGTGCAAACTTCTAATAGCGAGAAAGGCGGCAGACTTGGTGCCATAAGTGACAGTGTCTAATTTATAAATTTTAATTTCATCTTCAGGATTGTCCCTCCACAAAATACACTGAAGGAAATTGTCGGGATATGACATTCGTACGCACCGATACATTTTACAAATGTCACCAGTCAGAGCTATCGGGAATGATCGAAATCGAAGAAGAATGTCACATAACTTTGCTTGAATGGTAGGCCCAGCCATAAGGATATCATTTAAAGATGACCCAGAAGTTGTTGTGGCTGAGCCATCGAATACCACCCGCAACTTCGTTGAGGTACTTTCTTCCTTAAATACGCAGTGGTGAGGCAGAAAGTGTGTGGGCACTTTATCTTGCAGAGCAGAAACTAAAGTCATATGATTGAGTAAGGCATATTCATTTATAAAAGCAGAATACTGCTCTTTAAGGTCAGGGCGACGCAAGAGCCTCTTTTCTAAATTTTTAAAACGATGTAAAGCTGTCTGAAACGAGTCTCCAAGCTGATTAGCAGACCCTTTTATTGGCAAGCGTACTGAATATTCGCCTGATGGCAACCGACGACAATTTTCAATAAAGTGCCTCTCGCACAACATCTCCTCTTTTGTGGCCTTTGGAACCACATCAATAACGTTTTCAATATCCCAAAACCTGCTGACTAATTCGTTAAGAGAAAGCTCACAACTTTCTTCTGACGGTGTAGATTTTAGAGCAGACATCAGACACGAATTTTTCGAGTTTATTTGGCGGCCACCGCAAACGACCCAGCCCAATCTAGTTTTTTGTAACAAAGGAAGATGTTCATTTAATCGAATTTGCCCAATACACATTAGCTCAAAAAATAAACCAGCGCCAATTAAGATATCAACTCGCTGTGACTTGTAAAAGAGGGGGTCAGCTAGACGGATGTTTGCTGGAATATTCCAAGCAATGCTGTTGAGAGTGCTGCTAGGTTGGTCATCAGTAATCGTGTGTACAACGACCGCGGTAAATTGAGTGGCATAATCAGTAACGCAAGATTGCATTGCAATGCAAATCGTTTCATCAGCAACGAAATCTGTCTCTCCAATGCCAGAAATTATCGTTGATGATTTGTTTCTACGAAGCTGCAATTGATTTGCCAAGCGATTTGTTACGAAGTGCGCCTGTGATGCCGAATCTAGCACAGCTCTGCATGGTATGAGCGAACCAACTTTATTCTTAGCAAAAACCACAGCAGTGGCAAGAAAAACGAAATTCTCAGGTAACGATGGAGGTGAATCAAGCTGATTAGACGATGAAAGGTGTTCTGATTGCGAGGCGTGAGAAAGCAGCACCGTTTGAGAAGGTGGCGAGGGGGGCGAAGAGTATGATTGCAATGACGAATGCGATGTTGTAGGTGCATTTTCAGCAACAAATGAGTTCGGTGCAGTAGCCGCGACAGCAGCCGAAGACGAAACTTGTGTTTTATATTGTGACAAAGAAGGTTGCGCTGCAGCGCCTGACGTATTTCGATGTAGCAGAGAATTGTGCTTTAACGAGCAGTGATGGCACGAGCCAGATTTGCATGATTTTAAAACATGTCCGAACTTTAAGCAATTAAGGCATAACTTAGAAGTTTTTGCTTGAGCAAAGCGCTCATCAGGAGATAAATTTAAAAACTGTGAGCAACGATGAATCGTGTGCTCCTGAGAGCTGCACATGGCACATTAAATTGTGTTGTTAGTAGTCGTAACTAATGACTTATTTATGTTCTTTAATGATTTATGTGAATTCTTTCCCACCTGATTGCTATGCGTTTGAGCTACCATAGCATACTCCACTCTCTCCAGCATCTGGCACCGTTTTTCCAAGAACTTTTCCATCGATTCCCATGTCGGTATTATATTAAATGGAGTGTCTTCTTCCCATTTAGTTTGTGACCTTATATCCAACTTGCGGCAAATAAGATGTATCAGCAAACAATCACCTATTTCGTCCTTTGTTCCCATTGTATATAATGCTCGAAGATGAGCGTTCAACTTGTCACTTAGCTCTCGGAGATCTGCGACCGAACCATTATCTACGCCTTTCAAGTCGAATATCCCTTTTATATGTGCCTGAAAATTCAAACGTTTGTTATGAAACCTGTTTTTTAGTAGATTAAGAGCAATGTCATAATTTTCGTCAGTTATTTCCAGCGACGAAATGGTGTCCAGCGCAGTTTTTTCCATGCAAAGGCGCAGGTGTTGAAGCTTCTCAATTTTAGTAAGATCAGGTTCTTTTCCAATTACATTCTCGAATAATGAGAAAAAATTTGGCCATTCTGTGTAGGAACCACTGAATTTTGGCAGGGTCAATAAAGGAAGCCGCTGCTTCGGTTGACAAATGGTGAAAGATGGAGTCGACGTAGGTTCGTCTACAGAAAATTGACGTGTGGTGGACGAAAGCCGCTGCGAAGTAGTCCCACGCGTATTTTGTTCCTGAGTAAGAAGAGATTTTACTTGAATATAAAGCGAATCAAACCTTTCTCGTGCATCGCCATCAAGCTCGGCATGATCCTCTTGCTCTAAGCTAGACTGGACTGCATCGAAGTTGTGTAGGAGGCGCTCCAGCATGTCAATCCTTACGCTCAGCTCAGCTGATGAAATTTCAGAAAGACGCGTGGTGGTTAATGTTGCCTTTTCATCCAGCAACTTCTTAAGAAGGGACGAACTTTTTCTTTTGAAGAACGTTGGCTGTGAAGCAGATTCATCAGCTACAGGTGGAGCCATTTTTATGCAATTTATATTTTGTTATAGGTTGCCGTACGAATTTATGTATACGGGTAGCGGTAACTATTTACTTTATGCTGCTGCAGAAGCAACTCGAACGATTCTTGGCATTTACAGTTGGGCTGACAAAAACGAAATTTTGTGCCTGTTTGTGCACGATAGCACCGAAGTTATATGTGATAGTCCAACGATTACCGACAATCACGTCGGGGTCACCAAAATGTACGCAGCTAGCTTTTTAGCTGCACAAAAACGACGAGTTTAAAGAGAAAACAATTTATTTGGTGTTGCTTTGCTTAAGTCCAAAAAGCAAGTGAGCGACAAAATGCATGTAGATACCATTACAAGTTATACATAAATTATACAAAGCTTTTAATACAGTTAGCGAGATTAATGCTGACTAATAATGTGACAAGAATTTTATTAAGTTGAGAATAATTTAGAGAATGAGAGAATAAGATAATTTGTGGTTGCCATCTACTCCAGACAGTGGTAGTGAATTTTTCACAACACACTTAATTTTGCTGAATCTGTCAAAAAATTGTGACATAAAGAGAGGACTTGTTGGCAAGTGCCAAATCATTAATTGTTTTGTTTGCTTGCTTATGGCAGTTCTAGCTAATAATTATTAAATTGCAATTATAAGTAGTTTCGTCGGATTTTCATCAAAATAATTGAAAAAACAGAGAAAAACTAGAGCCGAATATGGAAACAAACTGCAATAACCTGCCAGTATAGATGATCTGGCCATATAGTTCCAGAATAGCAATAACAGTAATAAGATGAGCCAATTAAAATCTTCGAGGAAATCTACGAAAGCTGTATCACAATCCGAACGAGGTGGTACGTAATGCTTCAAGAATCCAGCATTTTATCTTAAGCTGCCGGAGAAGTAGTTTAACTAATTTGAGTTTAAGTTTGATATTTGTTGGTTTTTTATTGGCTAATAGCTTTGTAATTTTTTATTCTTATCCATGTTTTTGCACGTTTATCAAATGAAACTTTCACAATAAGCACAAATATCACAAACTTTGTTTTGCTATGGTTTTGCTTAAAATATGCAACCAGCTGTTTATGACAGCTCGGGAGTTTATTTTTATGAGAGAGGTTAAAAATTCACTACCACCTTGTTAATTACACCATGGCACGCAGTCAGCACGCTCTGTCGCATATTGTGAGCCTTTGCGTAATGTGATCCTTTTGCCCAACTCTACTGTAGCTGTCGCCGTGCACGGCTTTCACCAGCAAAACCTTCAGCCGCCATTTTGAATTATTTTTCATCGAAAAAATTGTATAATGTTCTTGAAATATAGGGGAGAGTGGTCTCATACCGACCTTTCTCATACAAATGTAAGACGTATGAATAAGAATGAATGGAAGGCTATGCTGATAGAGTGTGTGCGGTCTAGATGGCAATCTAGATGGGATGAATGTCAGCATGAAAGGGTCACGTATAATTTTATGCGTGACGTTATGTATGTGAGTGGTTGTCCAGACTTTGGCTTCAGCTTGGGCCTGGGCTTCCTGTTGACTGGGCATGGTTCTTTCAATGCATTCTTGCATGAAAGAAACTTGAGTGTGACTGAGAGGTGTGATTGTGGGTCAGTCCGCGAGGATTGGTTGCATGTTCTTCGTGAGTGTCCTTTTTATGAAGACATTCGTGATTTGCGTGCAATGGGTGTTTTGCGTGCGAATGGTGATTTCGATTTAAGCAATGCGCTCGCCTCAAGTGAGCAAATTGCTGAATTGAATCGGTATGCTTGTCAGGTGTTTGAGAGGCGGCGTACCAGGCGGAATTAGTGGCAATATTTGTGTGTATTGTGTCTGTATGAGATGGTCCGTGATTTGCATGGTGTGTGAATGAGGAGTTGTAATTTGTTTTATGTTTGGCAACCGGTCCGGAGCTGTGATGAGCTCAACTGGTAGTAGCTTGCTGCGAAGTCCGACCAAAGACTTAAAAACTGGTACCACGGGTAGTCGGCGGCCCCTGACTTTGTCAAGCCGACTGATTGGGTTGGCCCTTCGGGGAGTATTGTGGTGGCTGTGATTTACTACCTATATCGCGGGTAGAGCAATTTTGCTCAGTGTGGAGTTGCATTCTTAACTCGGGTGCTGTACCCCTTAGTACGGAAGAGGTGTTAGATAGGCCTCCACCCAAACCAAGGGTTGCGAAATGTCATCACAACATGGAGCTAATTTGGTACCTTTGAACCCTCAAAGGGGCGTAGGCCGACGCAATGATTCGGTCCCATGCTATAGAGCAACGTGGAATTAAGCCTATACGGCAGGTGTCCACGTTAAACACATTAGGAATTTCTGTCTCATACCGACCGGTGGTACCATAGCAACCCCCCCCTCATGTTTCTCAGCAATGGCGCTGACGGCATAATTGCAAGCAACAATTTGGTCGTAGACAGCCATCATTACTTGTTATTTTGTTCCAAAGTTTTCGCGTTCTATTGTTTTTTGACAACAGTTGGCAAATGTGAAATTATAAAATAACAAATGTTTATTTGTTTACAGAAAAAGCGAGAAGCAAGTTATTTTGATTGGTTATGGCCTTGGATCAAGGCACATTATTAAAATTAGATCGCCTCTATTGCCATAAGTGAATGGCGAGCCGATGTGTGAAAAAGTCGGGGTGGTCCGAAACCGACCTTCATTTTTTTTGCATCGTAATTGTTTATAGAGTGCAACTGAAGGCCAAAACGTGATAAGAAGTGATTTTTATATATTTCTGACGGTAATCGCACATGTTTTACTAGAAATGGGACGAACATTTAAACGAAAAACCACAAAAAGAGATCCTGCTATTCTGCGCTGAACAGTTGCTGCAATGAAATTGGGAATTATGTGTTCATTTTTATTTTCTAAAAAACAGCCTTAAAAGGTATTTGAATAAATGCACAAATAATTTATGTTCATTAAAAATTTTAGAGTTTCACTAACAAATTACAATTGGAATTCGAAATTTATCTTTTTCTCGCGATTCGCTGCAAAAAAATTGGGCGTCTGTTTCAGGCCATGTGGAGGTCGGTTTCGGACCACCATTTTTAAGTACGTCAAAAATGTTGACTTTTACTTTTGCCTCGGTATCTCCCACTTAACGACACTCACAAACCTCACTAGCCGGCGTGAAACATAGAAAAATTGTCCCTCTACAGAGTACAACTTTGAGCTCAGCAAAAAAATGATTTTTCATAACTTAATGGCCTTTACCATTTGGGCGGTCGGTATGGGACCACTCTGCCCTACATTAATTAATGCCACAAAAGATTTTTTTTAAAAAAGATTTACGTTCGCTCAAAAAAATCCTGCAATTACGTTACGTTTCTGTTAGAATCTTCCCTTAAATTAACCACGTAAATTGATCAAAATACTCGAATTTGAAAAGACCAATACACGATAGAAATTTTGTTAAGCAGTTTTGAAACCAATTTATTACAAAATTAAAAACACTATTAAGTTAATTGACACCCTGTGTGAAAAATTGTTGTTAGATATAAGAATAATTATTTTTATAAATGCATTTTATTTCACTTCTTGTTTTATTGCCAAAAAATACTTATATTTCAGAAAGTTTTTATTGTTTTAACAAATTTTCAAAAAATTTTAGTAAATTTTAAGCACATTTATTTTTACTGACGCTTTGATTTCATGTTTTGTAAAATTTCTTACTAACATTCTTAATAAATTTTCAATAATAATATTTTGATTGAAGGTGTATATCTTTGGTTTTGATTTGTAACATCTGATAACCTACATTAGTCTTTTTAAAAAAATTTATTGGAAAAAAACAAATTTCATTTATTATTTTTCCTCGAAATCTAACCTTAAGTACGTATAATATAATTAACTACATCGAATGTGTTGTTCATTCGCTAGGTTCTAAACAACAATATTTTGACCGAATGACAGTCAACTATTTCGTCTTTATAAGTGCTTCAATATAAAATAGCAAGTTTTTTCAATCTATCTATGTATATAATATTGGTCGGCTTCTAAGAAAACTATTTGTAATTTTAAGGAGTTTGGATTGAAAACACCATTACAACCTTTGTAATAAAAACAAAAATAAAAAAGTTATTTCAGTGACGAACGAACGCTTGGAAAGAGCATATCGACGCTTGGCAACAATACTGTGCATATTCAATATGATAAATTTTAAGGTACGGTTTACAGAACTGACATATTTTCAAAGTAACGCAACCCTTAGGAGAGTTATTTATTTATCCAAAATCTATAAAGATAGCACCCCCCATTTAATATAAAGAAAGTTCGGTTCGGAAAATTGCTTGTTTTAAAAAACGTATTCCGATCAGGTTTATTATTCGTTTATTTATCATGTTATGCGCAGTATTGCATACGACAGACAGAATGATACTTCTGACCCATATTGGCAGTTTGAAAGCAACATAGGTCGAGATTACACGGCGGTCGTTGATTGCAGGTAAACATATTTTTAAATGTTATACATAGACACCTTAAAGCAGGATCATATGCATTTGGATCCTAAAAATTTAAAGTTATTGAAATTCATCACAAGTCGACTAAAATTTACAGGACATATTGTAAGCTTAACCGAATAATTTTTCATTGGTTTTTTTTATTTTTTTAAATACCGCAAACGAATTCTTCCTCCACCAAACACAGACAATTTTTTCAGTTGTAATAAATTTTTCTGATCGGTCGTCACCTTTCTGCAGACAATGACAAACCTCAGAGAGTAAATAATGTCATGTTAAGCTGCTTCTCGATCAATTGTGTAAAAAAATTTAATAACACGCACAACACAATTTGGTCATAAGAAGTTCAGTCAAAGGACTGAAATGGCCAGTTTATTTTTTTAAACGAATTCTTCCAATTTATTCTAAAACACAAAAACTGTGAAAACTCTTTCAAGGTTGTATTCTTGATGTTTTTAAAATTTAAGAATGGCGTTCAAATCTATATCTATATATGTATATAAAAATAAGTTGCATTGTGTATGAAATTAATGTTCTCTGTAATGCGTGAACCGATTTCGTTTCTGGATGAATTTCCCATGAAAGGTGACGTCAATACGAAGGTTTTTATGTATTGTATGTCTTTGTATGTGTATTAGTTCATGAATTATAGGCATTTTAGTGAACTTATACAACAATACAGGTGTGAACAAATACAGGTGCGCACATATGGTGTGTATGGGGAAATATTTGCAAGGGAAATTGGAAATAAATGGAATATTGGAATAATTTGGCAAGTCTCACTTTAGTTTGCATCTGCGCGAAAAATATAGGCATAGTAAAAATTTTCCAAACCCCTTCTTTCCATACCCCCTTTTACCGCCCACAAATCAATAAAAATGCTTTATTTAAGACGGTTTTGGTCGTATTAAACTAAAATTTGGTAAATAAGTTCGTATGCTTACTGTCGGCAACTATACTAAAACTGGGTGTGGTTCAACTATATATACGCCCACTTTTAAGAAATCATTATTATTTCTGAGTTGTACATGTTTTGATAGTGAAACTTGATATGTAGATGCTATGGGCCCAAGAGGCAGTTTCTATATATTTGAGCGAAAATTAGACAAGGGGGAATTTGGCCACACAGGCCAAATTTATGATATCGAATTGCTTTGGAACTAAATGTCCTATAACAATGAAGATCTTTCTACTGAAAAACTAGCACGGGCATTCGAAAACGGGGCGTGGCTCCACCCAAATAAGCCAAATTTACGATACAGAATAGCTATAGAAGTAAAAGTCACAGAACATTGAAACTCAGAATGTAGGTACCATTTGGTGATGTCCTTCTACTAGAAAAGGTGACATGCATTTGGCAAAGGTGTGTGTCTCAACCCATACAAGCCAAATTTATAACACAAAAAAGCTATGGAAGTAAAAGACAAAGAACATAGAAGTAAGAATGAATTCACTACTTGGTAATATCCTTCTACTGGGAAATGAAAAATGCAAAATATTTACAATAGAGAACGCTGCTATAGACTCCAAAACTACAAAGCCGATTGAGCTCAAATTTGCACAGTAACTATGGGGTCATTCATAAATTACGTTACCAATTTAGTAGAGAGAGAGGTTTTAAAATGTACTACGATAAGTAACGAATGGGGGGAGGGGGTCTCAGATATAGTAATGTGACCAAAAATAAAAAAACTCGAAAAAATTTAAATTAATACAACCCAACATTTCAAACCATTTTCATCCCTGTCATCTTCATGTTTGATCGTCTAAATTGACTGTTAACTATTGGCAAGTGTAGTAAGGGTATAATTTTTCTTTGCTTGTTTTTCGACAGTTATTTTTTCTATTTTCGAATATTTTTTAATCAATTAATTTTTTTATTTCATATACTACGTTACTTTATGGGGGTGGAGGGGCGTGTTTTGGAAATGCACTACAAAGAGTACCGGAGGGGGGTAGAAAAACATTGAAAATCGGTCACGTAATTTATGAACGACCCCTATGTTTCGAGTACGAGATGATTTAGAAATAATAACGGTGAAGGTATTGCAACATTTTCCGGTACTTATCTAGATTAGGTGCAGCAAAGCGCATCGGGAAAAAGCTAGTATATTTATATATAAAGAGGCATTGCTTATTTCGTTCAAATTTAAAATTTTGAAGTATTTCACCAATTTTTTTGTGCGGTTTTGAATTTTGTAAGCTTGAAAAATGAATTAACAATTTTCTTTTAACCATGAATGATTTTTTTTTGTATACTTTACAAACCAAAATAAACAATAAGCTTTCAAGCTAATGAAACAAAAATGATTCAAACAACGAAAGAACGATTGAGCGCAGAGGACGAAAATAAACAATAACGAATCGTTCTATATTGTTACGTTCCGATCTTTCAAGCTAACGTAACAAAAACGATTCACACAACGATTGAGCGTCTGTTTTGTTTTTCGTTTGATGTTACCAGCGAAACTATAAACAAAACAAAAAGACTGAGTGACGAAGAGACACAAATGAAACCGAAACAACGATTCGTTTAACAACAAACGTTTTTTGATAACAACAAAAAAAATCTCTACTTAGCATTGTTTTGCGCAGTTTGTATTTTTTGCAGGGTTCTTATCAACAATGTTGCCTCAAGCTTGTTGAATGTTTGGCTTTCAACTTCAGAGCACCTAGTCTGCTGAAAATTTAAGCTGCTAACGCGTTAAGACCCCTTTTACATTGGTCAAGACTTGAAATCAAGTCTGTGAGTTTGTTGATGAAAGACGCGGACATCAACGTGAGAGAGGGTAAGTTTAAAAGGGAATAGCAAAAAATTGATTTCAAGTCTTGACCGATGTAAAGGGGGTCTAAGCATTGAAAACGTACTGATACTTACAAGCAGAGTCATAAAAACATGCTCACAAGCTGTTCAGTTCTTTTATTTTGTTGCAGTACAATAAAAAACAAAGCAAACGAAAATAAATGATACAAAAGTATATAAACGATCTTCATTGATAGATTCTCCATACATTTTTTTTCTATGTTCATAGTGATCATTAATGAAACTTTTGCTTTGGTTTCGTTTTCTACACTGACAAGTTAGAAAAAATTATAAAAATTACGTTAGCTCTCTCTTCCAATAAAAGGTTTCATGTTTCGTTTGCCCTCACTAACGAAACGAATGAAAAATAACGTTTTTGTATCACCCTCTGAGAGATCGGTTCGGATATCGTTTCGTTTATTTGCGTTCTCTGATTAACCCCTTGACGTATTTCCACGAGTCTGACTCGTGGTACAATTTTTGTACCTAACATGATTATCACGAGTCTGACTCGTGGTACAATTTCTGTGCCTAACATGATTATCACGAGTCTGACTCGTGGTACAATTTCTGTGCCTAACATGATTATCACGAGTCTGACTCGTGGTGTGTAGAAATGTACATTTGATGAAAAGAGAATTGAAATTTTCCCGTTATTTTCAGCTAATAATGTAAACAAAAAAAATTGTTGCAGTTGAGTGCATTACAGTGGCGTTCCTATGGGGGGGTGGGGGGGGCGGTCCGCCCCGGGTACCACCATTTTAGGGGTGACACCAATTCGATATTTTTTTTAATTTCTCAAACAGAAAGAAAAAGGTACAAATAGTATTTGTGTCCGACCGAATGCGAAATTTTGGCCGAAGCCGAATGTTCGGCCAAGTGGAAGTATTCGGCCGAATACCGAAACCGAAGCCGAATATTAATAAAATTTTTTTCAAGTACGAAAAATTATAAAATTCAGTACTGGCTTTCGTTATTTCAGTAAAAACAAAAAACGAAAAATATTAAGTTCGAGTTAAACGCATTAGTTTTTCTGCTTGATTTCTGCCTGATTGCATTTCTGTAGCTTTTACAACTAGATATAAAATTGATTAAATTTCTTTTATGTCATTTTGTTGAATTATAATATTTCTGTAATTGATTTAGTAACGTCAGGATGACATAGAAGATACTTAAATTTTTTTTCTATCTAGTCGAGAAAAGCTACAGAAATTCAATACTGACTGAAATCTCGCAGAAAATTTCTAGCGTAACTCTGTTTTTTTTTATATCATGTATGATCAATCGAGACGGTCGGGTAAAAATCAAAAATGTTTGAGTTTTCTGCCAGTTCGTTCAACTGGTACGATCGTACGATCTTATCAACCCATGTCGGTCGGAGAGGAGGGTGAACTAGTTGTCAAAATCAGCTGTTAATTTTTAGTTTTTCTAATTGTTTTGAAAACCAACTTATGGAAGAACAGAAGAAAGAGAAAAACAAAACCAACAAGTGTTTCAAGTATGGAATTTCGAACGGAATTCATCGAATTATACTGAAATTTTCCTAAAGAATTGTAAAAATATTTTTAGTATTACAAAGTAAAAATATTCGGCCAAAATATTCGGCTATTTAGACCGAAGCCGAAAGTTAAAAAATCGGCCGAATATGCCGAATACCGAAGCCGAATATTCGGTCGGACACTAACAAATACATTACGTTAAAAAATGTTTGTCCCATTTTGTCCCATTGAAATTATTTCTAACAATTTGTTTATCAGTAGCTTCATGCGAAAGGAGTTTTTCAAAACTAAAATTAATTAAGACTTATTTAAGGTCTTCCATGGGACAGGCAAGGCGTTCCGATCTTGTTATTTTATCGATTGAAAACGAGCTTGCAAGTAATATTGATTTCAAAGAGGTTATTTCAAATTTTGCAGCTCTGAAAGTAAGAAACGTTAGTTTTTAAGACAACGCCATTAATAAGATTTCTTTGTTTAACCTTATACCTACATATACAAATATGTACCTGAAAATGTAATGATTTTGTTCCTTCAGTTCTTAAAACTGCGAAGTAAATAAGTTTTCTTTTTAACCTTATGCCTACATATCTAAATATGTAGACACCTGAAAATGTAATATTTTTGTTCTTTTTTTTACAAATTCTTTTTGTTTGTCATATGTTGTTTGTTTTTTTTTCGGAAAACATAAAGATAATAATAAAACCACTTAATCTCATCGAATTGGTTTCTTTTTGCATTTAGAAATTTTTTATAGGGGTGACACCATGATTATCCGCCCCGGGTGTCACCAAGCCTAGGAACGCCACTGGTGCATTATCTACTGCAGATCAGTTGTTTTCCCTAAACATATCGATTCGACGCCTCTAAAGAAGAAACCAACAAGGCTGTGCAAAGTGTGTACTAAACACAAAATACGAAGCGAAACAAGCTGGGAATGCTCGAAGTGAAAAGTAGCTTTACATCTACCAAAGTGCTTTAAAAAATACCACACCATGGAAGACTATTAATTTTTAGAGTTGTAAGTTTCTATTAAAAATTCATTCAAGGACAAAGGCATATTTGAAGACCATCAAAATAATATAATTAATAATATATATAATAATATAATTTTTGTTAAAATTTCTTTTATTCGAGAAATATAGTTTTCAAATTGTTATTTGTTATCTACTATAGGTAGCAAACCGTTCAAAATTCAAGGAAACAATCAACTACAAAAATTTACCTAAGATCCCAATAAACAAATTTCTAGAACATATAAACTTCCTAGAGATGATTCTTAACACTGTTTAGGTAGCACGCAAAAGTGAAAAAAGTGACGCGGTGAAAGTTATATAAAGTGCTACAACATAATTCGTACACAACAGTGGCAACTGACAGTTTCAGTATGCAGTGTGAAAAAATTGATTTATTTTGCTACGTTTGCGGTCATCAAACCAGAAAAAAAACATCTACAAGATTTCAGAAGGAAAAGAATCTTTTAACTAGTGAATTCAAAAGAGCATATACATTGGTTTTCGACGAAGTGGACTTGAGCGGTGAAAATTACACACCTAATACAGTGTGTCGCCAATGTTATAACAATCTCATGGCATGGTTGAGTGGAGGCAGATGTACTATGAAGTATTGTAAGCCGGTAAACTGGATTAATCGCCCAGGTGATCATGATGCAACCAGTTGCTATGCATGCGTAAATTACACATGTCGTCTAAATCGACATGCTGAGAAGAACAAAATTTATAACTGAAAACAGCGCTCCATTTGTTTTATTTGGCTGCAAGCTGCATGTTCGTTGAAAACATTAAAAAATATCACACCGCTAAAAGATACTTGCGATGGCAATAAAGTCGATAACATTATCACTTATGTAGATACTAGAACACTAACAGGAGTGTTCATTAGGGCGTATGGAATTACAATTTTTTTTCGAATTTCACATTCTAAGAGGTTTCAAAAGTTGCATGGGCTTGTCAAGATCACCCAAAAATTTTAAGGAAAAAAAAGGATGTCTACCTGTCCCGCAAGGACAAAGTTGTTTTTTTAAGGAAACCGTAAAAAATAAAGATCTTAATATTCTTTGACTTTTATAAAAAAAACTACGAATGTCTTAAAGCAAAAGTAGGTATAGGCTTGAGCTAACAATATATTGGTTAACACGATGCCACTCACGATTTTTATCCACAGCGTCCTGTGTGAAGGATATTCGAAGCTAAAGTTGTAATCGAGATAGCTAATCGAGAACTTTTGATTGTTACCCAATAGTCTGAATTTTGGTGGTATTGATTATACTGTTAATGTATTCCTTAAATTTGCTGGATTTATAATTAGCATAATTTTTGCATATGCATTTTCCTATTTTTGAGAAATGTATACTTGGATGCAATTTTTTAACTTTTTCAAAAAAATGAATATAAGATTTTCTATCTCGGGTATCAGAAATGGTACCGACGGTAATTTTCTTAGATAGATAGATAACAGACTCAGAATTCTAAAATACCATGTTTTCTGTATTATGGATAGACTAACAACCGAGAAATAACTTTTTTGCAATATTTTTGAAAATGAAGTAAATTTGCAGCTAATTAAATAATATTTTCAATACTCCTTAATGTAGAAAACGTTTTTTTACAAAGACTTTAGATATTTTAGCCATCAGTTAAACTAGACCTACATACATAGACAAACGATTTATTTGATTTATTTCGTAGTGCAAGTTAATATTTCGTATTTTTTTTTATCTCCAGTTTATCTCAATAATTTTACCCTGTGTAATAATGAATTGTTAAAAATTTGTTGAGGGCGCGTTTTTTGATTTCTTTATGTTATTTTTGCTTATTAAAGGA
Organism: Pherbina coryleti; assembly: GCA_943735915.1. NCBI lineage: Eukaryota > Metazoa > Arthropoda > Insecta > Diptera > Sciomyzidae > Pherbina > Pherbina coryleti. The sequence continues at coordinate 57,110,536 of OX030952.1, read as the reverse complement.
TTATTTATATTTTAAGCGATTGCTCTCTAAAAGTTTTGTTAGCTAAAATATTTTAATCCTGCTATCAACAGAAACTTTTCAAGAAACAATTCCGAGTCGAGGACAGCAATGTGAGCAGCTCTACCGATTAGTGCATTAGCTGTGTGTGGAAGCGCATGATGGACATCGTAGCGTGCCAAAGTCAATTCCGGACGTGCTAGTATGGGTGCAATCATGTTGTGGACCATTTCCCTGAAAAATTATTAAGATTATTAATTAATTATTATTTGGTTGAATGAAAGTAGATGTAATTTAGAACTATTGAGTGGTTGTTTCTTTTTCTATCGGCACCTTAATTCAGAATCACCCCTCATCACATTTACATATTTTATAGGATAGCCAAACACAAAATATTTTTTAAAGTTAAGCAGGGTTCATGAACGTGTTGTTCATCTCCACCTTACATGAATTTATCATGCATCGCACTCACCACCGCACTCACAAATCATATTTGCCAAATATCCATAATATATTACCCTTGAAACATTAACTAAATGAGAACTATAAGACCTGCAACTGCTGGTGCGAAGAAACTGCAGCAGCATCGCACAGGAACATCGCACAGGAACAGAGTGCGATGCTGCTGCTGCTTGGCAGCTGTATGGAATATGTGTGTCAGTGTGTGGCATAAATAAAATTTAAATACGGAAAAAAACGAGTTGTAAGGAAAATATTTGATTTATCCACGTAAATATTTAAATGAAATATATACTCAGGCGTGGATAATGTTAATATGCGTTATTTTCTTAGTGTAGGAGCACAGCGCTCTCCTATAAAAAACATAAATAAAAACAAAGTGAGAAAATTTTACAAAAAGAAAAGCCTCATTGCGAGAATTGAACTCGGGCCGCTGGCGTTATAGTCAAACGCTTTACCGCTGTGCTGTTACGCCGTTTGATAACTTGTGAACAAAATGTATATAAAAATATGAGGTCCACAACTCTGAAATTATGTTTCCACTGGGTATCTACAGCAATTTGATTAATTGGTATGTAGAGTAAATTTCTGTATTGGAAATTTAGCTCAATAGATAAGGCGTTGGTTGTTGAAATCTTGAGATCACAGGTTCGAATCTCAGCGGTGGCAAAGAAATTTTTCAGTCATTTATACAATGTATATATCTCTCTCATTCTATCTACTATAAAACAAATCTTTCTTCTCTCTCATGTGACGAAATGAAGTAAAGTCACCTAAGAAAAGTTTCACTTCAAAATAGAAACTGCAAAACAAAAAACATATTTTTTGCATATTTTTTGCACGGCATTCCCACTCTTAAGTGGGAATGCTATCTAAATAATTAGTTGATTTTTCTACACTTAGTAGGTGGCTTGCCTAATCTGAAGTGGTCATAGTTTAAAAAAAATTAGCTAATTCTTCTAATAAATTATGTGTCTTATCTATTTTATGGTTGAAGGTACACCTAAATATTTAGGTTTTTTTAGCTACTCTCGCAGTTAAACTACCCAATATAATTGCATATAATTAACATTTAGAAATTGGTAGCGCACCTAATCAAATTCGTTGACTGAAAATCACCGGATTACTTTAGCTGAATTGACTACATTTTTAGGTAAAAGTTCTACTCTTTTTTTTCTGTGTACAAACCACTGCTCTATCGGTAACTCCTGAGCATCTGCAGGCTGATTTGTCTGAAAATCTCGTACATTTTTCAACTTTGACCTTGATGCGGCGCAATTTACCCCCCTCCCATCCCCCTTATTTTTTAGCTCATGTATTTTTTTATCAAACCTCAAAAAATAAAAGGTCCCAGTATTGAGCACAGTACTTTGAGCCGATACAAAAGTGAGGAAAAAATACAAGGAGTCGTTCGATTGTTATGCAATTCTGCATGTTTATGAATTTTTGGTTGCTGATTTCAAATATTGAATCAGATTTTACGTATATCAAGTATTTGCGCCAAAAATTAGGTTTTAATAAAAAAAAAAGAAATTTTCCTATATTAAATTTAATATTAAAGTTTTTAGAACTGGTAAAAAAAACAAAAAAAAAAATTAATTTTGAACAATTAAGGCTTTAACTTTTTAATACTGAAAACCATTTGACAATATCTTTTTTTTTAAAAAAAGATAGGCATATAGTTTCCTATGCACTTTTTCGACAAAAATGCTACTATACATGTAAAATAATGTTTTGCAAAACAAAAAAAAAAATAAATATTCGTATAAGTATTTTTTTTTTTAATCAAGTTAATATGAGTAAATAAAACTAAATAAAAAAATATAGGACATATAGGTTAAAAATTTTAAAACAGAAATTTTTTTTCGGGAATTGTGTTTTCATATCGTTTTCAAATCTTGCACATGTTTATTAACATTTAAAAAATACAAAAAAGTTTTTTTCAGAATTTTTGAAGCGGTTTTTGACGTTATTTGATTTTTTTAAAAAAATGCCGAAAAATTGACGGTGTGCAGGATATCACCAGTCTGAAACATCTGAGGAAAAAATAAAAAAAAAAACCAATTAATCCTTGTTTAAGTGGCCACCGCCTGAACTAAGATAATTTTTATCCGCCGAAAAAAAAACAAAATGGCGGCCATTTGAAAAAAAATCGATTTTCGGTGTTACAAAATCGGTCCATTTCATTTGGTGTTAATTTTTCCCTTATCATGTCCTAAAAAGAGTATTTTAAGGACAGATAACCTTTATTTTATTTTTTTTTTGTCTAAAATAACATCAGAATTTTATTTTATTTGTTAAGAAACATTTTTTTTTTTAATTCTTTAAAAATTATAAACAAACTCCGGTAGAGTGTAAGAAATATGGTAACAAAATAAAGAATAATTTTTGAGAAAACATCAATTTTAGACTATTTTTCAAAAAACGATTACTCAAAAAATCGGTAGAAGTCGGATAAAGTAAAAACAGTTTCTGCAAGAATAAAAAAAAAAAAAAAAAAAATAAAATATAAAAATGAAACTGGAGGTAAGTCTGCTAAAGGCAGAACATTTTTCGAAATATTTTTTAAATTTTTTTATAAATTTAAGTAATTTTTTCAAAATAATTTCCAATTTTTTTTTAACAAAATATAAAAACCAGAATTCGTTCATAGATTTTTTGAAAATTAAAAAAAAAACACTCGAATTGTTTAAAAAATATGCTCACAATATTTTTGTCTTTGAATGATGCGCAAAATAGAAATTTCCATTGATTAGAGGAAAATATGATTTTTAGACCATTTTTTAAAATGCGAAAACGGTTATCAAATTTTGGAATCTGAAAGATAAATGAATGTATAACAATATGTTAGGAAATGGAAGAGATGTTTTTTTATGTTTTTTTTTAATTTGCTCTCAAAAATTGCTAAGTTTTGGAAAATATTTAAAAGAATTTTTATTTTTTTGGAAATTTTTCTATTTATTTTCTTAAGCTAAATTGAAAACATATTAAAAGTCATTTATTTATACAATATTTTTCTTGAAATAAAATCAAAAATCAAATGAATTCGGCTAAAATTGCGCTTACAGTAATTTTTTCTTTGTAAGATGTGCAAAATCAAATATTCCACAACAATAAAAATACATAAAAATGGTTGATTTTAAGGAGGTATAGTGGCTACAAAAATTGTTCAATTGCAATAAAAATTTGAATTTTTCTTAGTGAAAGTATTATCTAAAAAACGGTACCAAATTTGTTAGGTTCTGTTACAACAAAAATCTTGATTTATTCCTATGGGACAAAGTACTGTGCAGCGTATCGAAATACCAATATTAAGAATCTCCATATGTCACTATTCCATAGCTAATGTATATACAGTCTTGTGCTTTCTCTTGAAGAACGAGCACGCTTTATCAAACCGATTTCGTTTCGCTAACGATCTTAATACCGTTTATAACACAATAACATAAAATACTTTAATACACTTTTCAAAACCTTGATATATGTAAATTGACTAGCTTCAAGTAACAAAACTTTAAATCAATTTATATAAACCAAACTTTAACTATACACACAGTGAAATAAAAAAAATTATACGTTTATAAACCACGTCTAGTGTTTTTTTTTCATAAAATTGGTCTTATATAAGACCCAAAAATGAACCAGCCATCGGATTGGAGTAGGCCAGTGGGCCCATCTTTTCCTGAACTCAAATAAGACAATTCCAAATCCTTAAAATTAATGACTCCCGGTCCCAAGTACCTAGTAATGACACGCATAGAAAACAATGATTCACTCAATAACGTTTCCTCATTCTTGTTAAAAAAAACGATTGACAATATATGCGGCGGCGAAGTTTAAATATGCAAGAAACTTCGTAACGGTACCATTCTTATTAAAAATAAAAACCTTACTCAGGCCAACAAGCTAATCAAATTGACAGCCATCACTCAATCTATCAAAGTTGAAATGTCCGAATACACATCAGTCAACACTACTAAAGGGGTTCTAATGAACTGCCAGAAGAAGAAATTTTTGAAGAAGTAAAAGAACAAAATCAAAACGTAATCGAAATCAAAAAATTTTTAAAAGAGAAGGAGACCTCCTTAAAGAAACAGGGCAGAAACTGTCCGACTTTTGTTAAAGAAAAAGAACTGCAGGCCATCAACACTCTCCAAAAAACTGACAACAAAACGGCGATTAAAATTTTCAATGAACGGTACCAGCACTCTCGTCAAACCTACGCTCACACGCTCCGATTCTCTCTAAACAATGAAGCATACCCGTTACCCAACCCTTTTGCCGACGACACTCCGCCAGAACAGCAACATAAAATCAACAAAAACACACAAGTCATCAACAGCTCGGAATCCAACAACAACTCACAGTCCACTCTCACATTTACAATCAACTTACCTCAAGAAAATATAAACACGGACCCTCTTACCAACACAATATTAATCTCTGATTAAAATATCAGATACTAAGCATAAAATCTTCCCAAGAAGTATTTCTAACCGTCTGAAATCTCAAATTAAAAAAAAATAAAAAATAAAAAAAGCAATAGCAAAGGCAATACCAGTTCAATACCAGCGCAGTCTCAAACATAACAATCATTTCTTAGATTAATCATTTACTTAATATCATTAATAATATCTTTTTATTTACTCTAAACCCTTCGTTGCATGGGATTGCACATATGCAATGTTGACTTCTAAGAGATAAAGCATACGCACCCTGTGAATATACCTAATGGAATTTTATTTAAAAATTTAGACATTTTTTTATTATTTGTTGTCTTCTTTTGTCAAATTGGGGATTTAGTTTGTCCAAAATATTGATTCGAACAAGGTCTGTCTTATACGTAGAAAAAATAAGTGAATATTTTTAATAATTATACGAGAAATATCAAAAAAACGTGCATATGTGAGTAGTGTTCCAGAATATAAGTTAATTTTCTTTAAGTTTACTAATTTTTTTGTGCATTATAACTTTACTTTCATAAAATAAATGGCTTAATTGCAAATATGCAATATCATGTATTTGAGACATTTTGAAGTTACATTGCAGATATGAGGTTATATTGCAGTTGTGCCATTCCATGCACTTAACTATATTTAAAGCTAAAATTAAAAATAAATTAATTTTAAAAATAAATTACTTGGGCCACGAAAACAGCCCCTGTCTTCGTCACCACGAAACAAATGATCTTGGGCTTGTGTAAATATTGTTATAAAAGAGTTTTACGGGAAGTACTTCTCATATGAATTACAAAGTTTTTTTATGATAATCATTATATCAACACTACCATTAATGATTGAACTAGCCAAAAGGGGGTATTTATTGGGTACAATCCGTCGGAACAGAATTTCGAACTCAAAACTACCGAGTGTTTCCATATTAATGAAGACATCTCGAGGAGAGTCTGTGGAATATGTAAATTACCATGATGATGTTAACGTACATTTGATTTCATGGGGAGATAATAAAGTTGTTAATTTGATGTCAAACCATTGTGGTAAAAGTCCTGAGCCCATAGTTGAACGATTTGATAAGAAGTTGTGTAAAAAAATATCCATTGAGTGTCCGAATATTCTTTCATAATACAATACATTTATGGGGGAAGTCAATTTGTTCCACTCATTTGAACAATTGTTGTTTTGAACAATTTCGTAATGAATAATATTTTATGTACTTATTTAATGAATTCTTATACAATGAGCTTTAAATTAAGAAACAAAATCCTTGTGTCCTTGCAAATCAGTGTTTTTTATTTTCCTTTGTTTAAAATTGTCAATTTAAATTGACTACCAGAGATCTGCATGAATGGATTCATTTGCTTTTTCAAGTGCCTTTCATTTTTCAACTCCCTGCAAGTCGAGGCAGGCAAACAACAAGTTTGCGCAAATCATAGGCAGCAAAAATCAAGTCGCCAAATGTAGAAAACTTGATATGTAGAAACTTGATATGTAGAAAACTTGAAATGTAGAAACTTGAAATGTAGGGAAAAAGCAATCATTTTGCCTACAAATCGTTTATTTTCAAGTCTGTTTACGAAGTTCATAGAATTAACTTCGTGTTGTCAGTGCAAACTTCGTTTCGCAAGTTCGTCTCCTGAGCTGAGAAAACAGTTTAACTTTAAAGCATTGGATTGAAGTGTTTGTTTTTTTTTTTGTTTTTGTTGTTGTTTTTTTGTTTTTAGGTGTGTTTTGTTTTGAAACAGATTTCTTGGTTGTTGTTATAAGACTTCAGGGCTACGAGTACAGTGGAGTATGTGAGTGCTGTGTTAAACGATGCGTTTTGAGTTGTGGTGGTGTGCACAGTGAAGTTTTTTTTAAACGTTAAGGCACAATGCATGTGTCACAAGAAGAACGAGTTCTTGCAGGATATAAGTTAATGCCAGAAACATTAACGCTGCCTAAATAAATGCTGACAACGCGTCTAGTGCACTTCCCGTGTGAACTAATTTCGACAACAACAGCTAGCGACGTCGGCGCGTGTTGAGAATAGCAAGCTAAGATATTTTTAGACTATAATAAGCTTAGTTTTGGTTTAAGAACTTTAGTCCTATTTTGAATAATAATAAAGGCGGTTGTGGTTAAATCCACAACCAATATTTTTTTATAACTTTTTAGCACAAAATAAGTTAATTTTTATACATATTTGTATACATAGATGTGTATGTATATATATATATATATATATATATATATGTATTAAAAAATTGTAGTATTAAAAAAAATGTAAGTCGAATTATTTGTATTCGTAATTTATAAATAATAATTATTACATTGTTTTTATCATATAATTTACCTAAGGGGGCATATAGGTTACAAATTTTTTCAAAACAAAATGTTTTTAGGGAATTTTTTTTCATAGAAGGAAAAAAGAAATCTTTTCAAATTTTGCACATTTATTAACTAACATTAAAAGAATAAAAAATATTTGTCTCAAAATTTTTTAAATGGTTTTTGACGTTATTTGATATTTTTTTTTTTTAAAAATGCAAAAAAATTGACGGTGTGCAGGATATCACCAGTCTGGAACATTCGAGAAAAAAAAGAAAACCAAATTAATCCTTGTTTAAGTGGCTATCGCCTGAACTAGGATAATTTTATTCCACCAAAAAAAAACAATATGGTGGCCATCTGAAGAAAAAAAGAGGCCAAATAAAAATTTAACAGCTTGAGAGTGAAATTTCTTGTCGAAACTATACTCAAAAAGCGAGCGCTCACAATCGGTCATTGAAAAGCCGAATAATCTTAAAAACGCTGAAGTAAAAAAACAACAGCTGTTTTTGACAGGAGATGTTTTCTTGTAGAAGAGAAAATAAGCAGTTGTCAATGCTACCTGGTATTATTATACCAGGGCTTACGCGCTTAAGCATAAGTCAACATGACAAGCTCAAACTCCTTAGAAGGAGTTAAATTAAATAAGCTTCAATGTGTCAATTATATGATTTTCTAAAATTTATGTTAAATATTAAAGCATTCTAAAAATATTTGAAGTTATTTTTTTACCATATGTAGTCTTAACATCTCTCCTTCCCGTTTTTCGATTGCAGTCACATTTTCCTACACACCATTAAATTAAATTTGAAATATCCTATCTACACCACTGTGCTTTGTCCAATCGCAAGCACTTAATTTCATTGCTCCATTATTTATTTTAACCGAGATGCTGCATTTTTCACGATCAAAACAATGCCCCATACATAGCACAAGAGCACAACGCATTTACATAAACAGCAAAAAAAAAAAAACAAACAAAAAACCACAACGCAATAACTGTTTACGATCCGCATCATAAATAAAACGAACGAAAAACAATCCAACGCTCGTCAGTGGCTTTCTGCGGCAGCGCAGTCGCATAGACTTGAAAACAGACTTGAAAAGTAGAAAGCTTGGTTTTTTCTACCAATTAATGTAGGGTAGAAAACAAATAGAATCAAGTCTGACTTATGATTCGTTTTTCAGAAGCAAGTCGAGGCTTGTAGGGTAGAAACATATCAAGTTTCTACAAGTCAAGTCGAAGCTTGATTATTTTCAAGTTACTTGATTTTCAATTGACTTGTTGCAGATCTCTGTTGACTACATAAAAAACTGGGAATATATCTTAGTTTAAGTTATTAAAAGCATATAATTCCATTTCAAAAATGTAAAATACAAATTAATAAAAATTAATATATTAACCATTATATACTAATTTTTATTGCTTGCTTGCATGAAATTGCACATATGCAATGTTGCGTAACTTCGCTCCTATTCATTGCAGAGCATCCAAATTTCGTTTATACATTCTCTAAACCTCTCAAACAAATAAAGAAATAAAACATTTTTATACACGGGGAGAAAAAATCATGTAACGAAGGGTTAACATGACTTTAAATAGAATTCCATGGAATATCAATGGATATACTAATAACTATTACCTATAAATATTGGTTAAATAATGTAATCCTCATCAAGAATGTAGTTATCGCGTTACCCCAATTCCACCCAAACAAGCAAACAAGGAAAGTCCCTTGGTGGAACAAGTAACTTAACGATCTAAACAAAGACAAAAACAGATTATGGCATATTTTAAAAAGAAATATTTGAACCGAAAACATTTTAAATTTCAAAAAATCATACGCACTTTTTCTTCGTACACTTAAACAATCAATTACAATGTAATTACAATTACACAGGATACAAAAACAAACAAAATGCTGCAAAGTTTATTAAAATCGGCCCAGTAGATCCGGAGATTAACTGTCCGCCAGTTAAAAAAACCTCAACTCGAGAAAAATGCGTGTAAGGTTTTTTTTACACCTGCGGCTAGCCGAGAGCCCGTTTCAATTGAGTCGTTATATCTCGGCACTGGCTTCGAATTTCGATTTATTATTTAAGACAGTTATTATTGAAGGTATAAAGAATTTAAAAACGTAAAAAAACAAAAATTCAATTTTTAAAAATTCTAGACGGTAATAGTACCTTAACAAATTCTTTATCAACTGAAGGCCACATATCAATAATATCTCTTGACTTTGCTAAAGCTTTCGATAAAATAGGAATTCACACCATCATCGATTAGCTGATAGATTGGAAAATAGGACTGATGAAAAGATTTAAGTCCGTATTGGTTCTACCTATCCCCATTCGCGGCCAATCCACATGGGATACCCCAAGGATTACCTCTGTCAGTGATCCTATTCCTGATTGCTAACAACAAGCTTTGTGATATTATTTCATCCCACAAACATTACGACTTCAGTGCATATGCAAACGATTTTTTCATCATTAAGAAACTAAACAAGGATAAAAATATAAACATTGACATCAGTAACCTTATCCATGATTTCTCTAGATGGTGCTACCTCTCAGGTGCCGAGCTCTCTACTTCAAAATCCAAGCATCTTCACATATGCCGTAAAAGAAATTTGCCACAGTTCTATTCAAAGCAACAACATTATAATTGAAAACGTAGACCATTTAAATATTTTAGGAATAATTTTTAATAACAGATATAAATGGAATAAATATATAGACTCCTTGCAATTATCCTTGTCAAAAAGACTTAACATTATAAAATGTCTGTCAAATTATAAATTCAACTGCAGTCCCCATAGTCTAATCACATTAATTAATTCCTTATTAATATCAAAACTTGATTATGGACTTTTTCTCTATGGCTATGCTCCCAAATCAGTTATAAATAAAATTAAAACAGTCCTTTATTCGTCGCTCAGAACCTCCCTAGGAGCACTCAGAACTACGCAAATAAATAATATGCTATTCGAAACCAATACCAAAACAATTGAAAATAGAAGAGACTTTATAACTCTGAAGCTTTCTAAATCATTTATATCAAGTGGTAAAACTACTCTAGCTCAGAAAATAACTAATGCATCGAAACCAACGAAATCCCCTAAAGTTTCTTCAGTAATACACAAAACAATCTATTTGTGCAAAAATCTCAATATACCTTTCAAGCCAATAAAATTACCAGCATCAACCTACTCCAACTTTCCTTCATGGTATCTCAACTCCTCAAGTCTCAAATCTTCCCTCCGGGAATTTCCAAAGTCACCACAGATCCACTCATATATAAAAAATACTTCGCGGAAATTCAAGAAAAACACCCGAACTATACTTATCTATACACTGACGGATCAAAAACAAATGCTATAACTAGTTATAGTATAACTAACCAATACTCCATAATTAAAAACGCTCTTCTACCTCGCTTTTCTACAGTGTTCACTTCCGAAATAATTGCCGTTTTTGAGACCCTTATCCACGTTGAAAACAAATCAGGTAAATTTGCCATTTGCACTGACATTTGCACTGACTGATTTGCATCATCCATTGATGCAATTACAAACATAAGCAATACCAACTTCTACCCAACTCTAATTAGGAACATACTATTAGAATATTACCCTACAGTAAAAATTATCTGGATTCCCGGACATGATCAAATATCCGGCAACGAATTCGCGGATCAAGCCGCTAAACTTGCCACTAAATCCCAACTAATCACCACAGAAATCCTTAATTTTAGCGACATACGAAACTACATAAAATCAGATCTTAATAACAATCACTACTATGGACACATACTTCACCATGGTATCAGGACATTAACTCAAACAATTCTAATATAAGCTGCTTCCTTAAATTCCAAGACAACGACATTAATAGACTTGACCTCATAAAATACGAACGCCTTAGATTAGTTCCCACTAAATTAAGACACTCTCATATTCTAGACAAAAACACCCCTCATCCTTCATGTCAATACTGCAATTCTACCGAACCAATCAACATAAAACACATTTTATCTGAATGTCCATTTTTCAAAAATGTCAGGAGGAATACATTTCCAAACGCAAATCCTATTCCACCCTATCTCAACCTTCCCCAGACAATATTAAGGGGGCATATAGGTTACAAATTTAAAAAAAAAATTTTTCGGGATTTTTTTTTCATAGAAGGAAAAAAGGTATCGTTTTCAAATTTTGCATATACATATATTGATTAACATTCAAAGAATACAAACAAATCTTTTTGACGTTATTTGATTTTTGCCAAAATGCCAAAAAATTGACGGTGTGCAGGATATCACCAGTCTGGAACATCTGAGGAAAAAATAAAATAAACCAAATTAATCCTTGTTAAAGTGGCTATCGCCTAAACTGATGAATAAATAAATAACGGGCCATTTCAGCCCTTGAAAGGACTTTGACCTAGCTTCTTATGATCAATTTTGTTGTGCGTGTTATTAAGTTTGTACACAATTGACCGAGAACCGGACCTACAGGTTTAACGCAGACTCCGAACCGCGATGAACGAAATGGTCTTATTCTGAAGAAGCTTTACATGCCATTTTGATTACTCTCTGAGGTTTGCCATTGCCTGCATAGAGATGGCGGCCGTACAGAAAAATCATTTTAATTGAAATAATTTTCTGTCGCTGCTGGGGTTCGAACCCGGGTCTCCAGATTTGTTGACATAGAGGCCACGCACTTTAACCAACTACGCCACGATCGCCTGAACTAGGATAATTTTTTTCCGCCGCGACCGATTTTGTAACCTCGAAAATCGACTTTTTTTCAAATGGTCGCCATTTTGTTTTTTTTCTGCGGAAAAAAATTAGCCTAGTTCAGGCGATAGCCACTTAAACAAGGATTATTTAAGTTTTTTTTTATTTTTTCCTCAGATGTTCCAGACTGGTGATATCCTGCACACCGTCAATTTTTTGGCATTTGTTAAAAAAAAAGTAAATAACGTCAAAAACCGCTTCAAAAATTCTGAAAAAAATTTGTTTGTATTCTTTAAGTGTTAGTTAATATACGTGCAAAATTTGAAAACGATATCTTTTTTCCTTCTATGAAAAAAAATCCCGAAAATTTTTTTTTATTAAATTTGTAACCTATAGCCCCTTTAAAGTAATTTACAACTATCTTCAGTCAATCAATATTTACAATTTGGTCTAATTATCAGCCACTTTACCTTCTGATACAAAATCGACCAATCTATTCTTTTTGTTTTATTTTCTTTTCCTAAATTGTGTATTGTATAATTTATTTCAATTACAATGTTATAAAATCCATACCTGTAAATATTAGTTTTAAAACGTTTACTCATTATTAGCTTAAGGCTTACGATGCCGTAGCTTTTTTTCCATTATATTAGTTTATTTCTTGTGTATTTAACACTTTAACTGCCACCATACAAAAAAAATATCTGGTCCTCCGGGCCCTTTTTTTTACAGATCTAGTATGTTTTGGTATCAGAAAATCCTAACAAAATATCAGAAAAGGTTTTTTTTTATATTTCTGTGAAATTTTGAAATATTTTATTGAGGCACAACATATGTACCTCACGGCCTAATAAAGTCACTTTGTATAAGAGGTAGGCGTGGTTTTTTACCGATTTGGCTAATTTTCGACCTTGACCTTTATTTTTTAGATAAAAGCTTAAATATTGAATTTCGTGATGATAGCTTGAAAATTACGGCTGCAATCTTGATTACAGACAGACGGACAGACATACGGACAGACAGATTGACATAGCTAAATCAACTCGGGTGATGATGCTGATCAAGAATATATCGACGGTCCCTACGAAGACTATCTCTTCTTTAAACGCGATCAAGAAAATCCTTTTTTTAAACTGCGGCGACAAAAATCTGTTTTTACAAAATGCGGCGAATAAAATCTATATCAAAAAATGCGGTGAAGAAAATCCGTTTTTTTAAAATTCGGCGAAGAAAATCTCTTTTCAGAGTGTGACGTTAACAACGCTGTATTTTTTAAGGAGTGGGAACAATATATCTGAAAAAAATTATGTTTTCAAATAATTATTTCTATTTATAATTTCATCTTTATAATTCCTTACAGTACTCTATAAAATGATTTTTATCAACAAATAATATAACATAATGATATATTTCATATGATTGTTTCGAAATTTTACATAAAAACTTTTTAAAGAAAGCAATGAAAATTTTCGAAATTTATAATTTTCTTCTAGAAAACACTACAATTATTTTCACTAACAAATAATATAACAAGTTTATGTTTGAAGTGAACTCTACCACGAGTTAAATACAAAATTAAAAAAAAAAAAACAATGAAAATTAAGAAATCATACTATTTTTTGAGTTTTTTAACCGCATTTTGATAAAAGTGATTTTTTCCGCCGCATTTTGAAAAAAAAATGCAATTTTATGTCGGAAGATTTTTTTCGTAAGCACCGTCGATGTGTACTTTTCTATACCTACCACGCTTCCTTATGGGCGTTATAAACGGAGTGACCAAATTAATAAACCCCAGTAAAAGGGTTTTTTTTTTAATCGTGGGGGTATAAAAATGATGCGCTAAAAGATTTAGGTATACCAGGCCATGCGGAATTGAGCTACGTGTACAGATTCACATTTCTTGGTACTAATTTTAAACCATGAACTATAATTTGTAATCAAATACTGAGGCACATACGCTGTGCCTACGTGGACATTTTATTGAGGCACACCGTATGTGCCTCATGGCAGTAAACGTGTTAATCTAATAATAATAATAATAATAAAATAAATTTCTTTCACTTCTTATTAAAATAATAATAATAATTAGAATGTATGTGAGAAATAGCTTCGATAAAGTTTAAAAATAAGTTCCTGAAAATTTTATTAAAAAATATTAATGTCGAAATGGTTTTTTATTGTATCGTTTTTTAATATTTCTTTTGATGCCGTAGCTTATTTTATAACCAAAGGTTATTTTCCATGTTAAATGAATGGTTTAACTCGAAATTAACATAATTTTTTGGCTACGGTAATTAGTTTTCGAGATATAAGCAAAATCATAAAAAATTTTTTTTAAGAGTTCATATAAAATGAACGGGACTTACCACGCAAAATATTTGTAAACAGTTTTAATTACTATTATTTTTTGATGAATATACTGATCTGAATATTATATCTAAAAATGTATAAGCTATGACCCAAACAATTATGTTAATTTCGAGTTAAACAATTCATTTAACATGGAAAATAATCTTTGGTAATAAGTTATGGCATCAAAAAATAAATCAACATTCCGCTTTTAGAGTTGGCATAAGAAAATGGTACGGGGAAATATAAAAAACAAATTGGAGCGACCTCTAAACATAAATATTTTTCGATAAAATTTTCTGGAACTTAGTTTTAAACATTATCAAAGCTATTTCTCAAATACATTCCTCAAAAATTAAAAAAGTTACATTTTTCGTCACTCTAATAAGTTAAAAAAAATTATCCATGATAAATTATCCTTTTGTATAAAAAATTAAATTTCTAGCAACCAACGTGGCTTGTTATAAGGTAGATGAACAGTAGCTGCGTTCGATTCGCCAGTGCTCAACTCAATTACGAAAAAAACGGCTACTCACTTAGCTGTTACTTACTGAATAGTTGGCAACACTTTTGTTTTGACAGACCACAAGAAGTCTGTCAATAAATTACATTGAAAACGAAGAAACTGCTTAAGGGGGGAGATACCTCTAGACAGGGTGAAACTAGTTTTGTTTAAAATTTTTTTGAAGTTGATAACATAATTGGATAATTTTTTTATTTTCCTATATTTTTAGTAAATGGTGGGTCTGCAGAGTATCTCCTGTAGCTGTCAAAATTTTCCCACTTATATGAAACAAAAGAGGTTTTTTTCTTCGAGTACTGATATTTTGAAGGGAAGGATAAACCTGTAATATCATAAAAAAAGTTAAAAATTAAAATTTATATCGGCTGTTTAATCGAAGGTCCAGATTCGACTATTTTTTCAACAGTTTTGACTCCAAAAAAATTATTTATTCACACGATATCTTTCAACTTGTAGGTACATCCTTCCGGAAGGTACAGGTTAAATTGGGCTTCGAACCGCTACCTCATCCACCATTTTCTTCAGATTTAGCCCCCTGCACCTATTTCCTATTTCTACACCTGAAAAATGACTCTGCGGTAAGAAATTTGGGTCGAATGAAGATGTCATTGAAAAAAAGTCTGTTTTGAGAATCTAGATAAAACCTATTATTTGGAAGGAATAAATAAAAAATTTGAAAAATTAAACGTATCTTAATTAAATGTATCGATATAAAAGGAGACCATGTTGAGAAATAAAACCCGTTTTGCCGTAAAAATACCTTTTATTCAAAAAGTCACTGACTTTTCAAATTCCAATCGTAGTTGCAAATTTTTCGAAGGTTTACAAACAGATGTTATCTTCATCGACTTTGCAAAAGCGTTCGACAAAGTTCATCATGAAACTTTTCTTTCTGATAAACTTATAGCGTTTTCTTTTCTGAAAAAATTCTGACCTGTAAAATAAATCGTCTTCTTTTCTCGAAAAGTTTGACCTCGAAAGTAGAAAAAATGCTACCAACTGAATGAACAAAAAAAGTGACATGTTAGGAAAATATTTAACGTTATCATTGACATTTCATTAAAGTTTGGGCTTTTTCACGGATGGCAAAATAAATAAATGTTGCATTTTTTCTAATCTTTTCTTGACTGATTTGATCTGATTCTGATTTTTTCAACATTTTTTTGAGTTCAGGCCAAAATGTAAAATATTCTGCCTTCTCAGAGTGCAACATTTTTTGTCGAGAAAAGAAAACGCCATTAGATTTTAGATTAGATTAGATTTTATCTCCATAACCGCAAACAAATGGTTAAAATCAATAATTGCTTATCCCTCCCCATTAAAGTGTCGTCAGGTGTATCTCAAAGCAGTCATCATGGGCCGCTACTTTTCCTTATTTTTATTAAAGACATTCCACAGGTTATAAAAAACTCGAGATGCCTCGTTTTTGCTGATGATTTAAAATTATTTCGGCCGATTGTCTCTAAACGATTCCAGTCTTCTTCAAAATTATCTTTATTGTATTGCAAATTGGTGTTCCCTTAATAATCTTCCCCTGAATATATCTTTATTCCAGTATTTCACAAATCAAGATTTTCGTCACCTAGTTTCTATAATTATTTCATTAATTGTACTCTTTTAGGAAGAATCCCTAGTAAAAAGAACTTAGGAGTTCTTCGCGACTGTAAACATAACTTCAAACATCAGATTGAACTAATAATTGCTAAAGCTTATTCAATGTTAGGATTTTTTATAAGAAACTCGAATGAGTGCACAGGGCCCTATACATACTCTCACAATATTTGACCCCTCTCTAGTTCGACAACATTTGGAATGTCTGGAATCTGCAATCCGATCAAATATTCTCTAAAATAAATAGAATTTGTTCAAAGTAATTTTACTAGACTCATGTGGTGTAAGCTAAATTGGAATCTACCTTCCGTACTTCAGTATGCTACCCGTTGTGTGCTAGTAAATCTTACTCTCCTAAATATTCATCGCAAGATCTTGTATATAGTGTTTATGTGCAATATCTATACCCAATTTCATTTCTACATGCTGGTCCATAGATCAAACTACTCTTAAAATATGCCTCCGGCAAATTGTATGAGTAAAGCCAATGAAATTTTACGCGTCTCGGACTTGTTTCTAGAAAAACTTTTAAAGATAATCTTTTATTTATCATTATGACACGTGATTAATGAATTCAATTTTTGTTCTCATTTAATCTATTTAATATTAATTAAATTATTTACTTCATTTTTTGCATTGCATTAAAAATGTAATTGGTCTTTAGACTCACTTTTATATTATCAAGTATTTTTGTTAACAATCTATTGATTTTTATTTATTACAGTTATGTTAGTGTATATAAGAAGTCTGAAAGAGTTTTACTGATTGATGAAAAAACAAGAATTATATTTATAACACGCTCAGTATAGGTGCTACGGCCAATAGCTGTATTTCGATAGTAAAGATTGTTTCTTTTACCTCAAAACGAATATACAGTAGACTCTCACACATTAGAACCACTTTGTTCCACGGGTGGTTCTGATTTCTGAAATGTTCTAATTTCTGGACTTTTTTTCCAGAAATTTAAAAGAACAAAATGAAACTGGTTAAAAAAAAATGTGTGTAAACACAAAAGAATTTTTATTTATTAATATTTAATGTTTTTTTAAACATAAAACTCATATAATTCCCCTATTTATATATATATCCATGAGCAAAGATCACATATGAACTAAATTAATAAAGAAACGTCCATAAATTAGAACCAGGTTCTAATTTCAGAGCGTTCAATATTGAAATGGCAGGTTCTAATATCTGGACAGTTCGAATTTGTGAGAGTTCTAATTTGTGAGATTACATAGATATATTACAGTACATAGATTCCTGCGCCATGAAACTACGGAGGAAACCACTTAATGCCTAAAATGACAGCATAAACTTAAAAACTTTTACGGTTAAATTTATGGAAAGAGTTGCATGAAAAAAATATCGTTGGATCAATTTATTGCAATGAGCTAAGTAATGTTAATATACCATACAAAATAAAGATCAAAAACAAAAAAAAAAACAAATACAAAAACAAAAACAAAAACAAAAACAAAAACAAAAACAAAAACAAAAACAAAAACAAAAACAAAAACAAAAACAAAACCAAAAACAAAAACAAAAACAAAAATAAAAACAAGAACTCAAAATTCAAAATAAAAAATAAATAAAAATAACAATGGGAAAAAAAAAATAAATAAAATAAAATTTAATAGAAATAAATTAAGGATAATTGTACGAAGAAGAGGATTTGGACAAAAATAAGGACAATGATTAAGATAAAGACTAGGACTAGGGTTGTGACAAGGATTAGGACAAAGAATTGAACAGCATTTAGAACAAAGATTAGGAAAGGTATTTAGACAAGAATTTTGACATGGTTAAAAACGAGAATTTAGACAAGGATTAAGATAAGGAGTAGGGCGAGAATTAGAACAGAAGATTGAAGGCAAGTTTAGAAATAATGGAATGGATATGGATAAGAATAACAAGGAAGAAGATAGCTACTGAAGTGCCTTGACATAGCCGACTGCATATTTTTTTAAATAAAGTTCTAAGTGTTAGAAGATCAATAACTTGTTGGACTAAGAATTGATCAGAATTTTATTAAAAAAAAAAAATAAATAACTGGCTATTTCAGCCCTTGAAAGGACTTTGACCTAGCTTCTTATGATCAATTGTGTTTTGCGTGTTATTAAGTTAGTACACAATTGACCGATAACCGGACCTACATGTTTAACGCCGACTCCGAACGGCGATGAACGAAATGTTCTCGTTCTCAAGAAGCTTTACATGGCATTTTGATTACTCTCTGAGGTTTGCCATTGTCTGCAGAGAGGTGGCGGCCGTACAGAAAAATTATTTTAATTCAAATAATTTTCTGTCGCTGCTGGGGTTCGAACCTGGGTCTCCAAAGTTCGTTGACATAGCGGCCACGCACTTTAACCAACTACACCACGGTCGCCACAATTTTCATACTTCGAGGAAAAGGTCAGCTGTCTTTCAAAAATTATCCCAAATTTAGTTCGAATGCGTTTTTACTGAAATCTAAAGCTCGATGGTGAGATAATTTCATTGGTTTTTTTAAAAATTTTCTATTTCATTTAAAAATTCCTCTGGCTTTTGTAAATTGGAGACTATAATTAAACATAGAAATTGAGTGAAAGTCTTCCGTGCTAAAGACCAAAGCCTGTTTCTTTCTTCGCTGGATTGTCATCTTTGCTCTCAAAAGTCTGTTAAATAAATCTAATGCAGGTTACCAGTTATCTGTTTTTGGTTTAAAATCTTCCCGGATTTTAAACAGGCGGTCATTTTTGACATTTGGGTTAAACCTAGTATTTTTTTTTTAAATTTAAGACGTACCTGTAGATTGTTCCTAAATTAGAGTTATCTCGTATTGCCGCTTTGCACAGTTCCAGACGTGCAGAATGTGATGGCACATAACGATCCTGACTGGAACCGCAGAGTAGAATGTTTTTGAAGTGATGTAAGGTACTACGTTGGCTAAGGCGATATAAAAAGCTTTTACGCATATCCGTTGTGTCACGCATGCAGAGCTGAAGTAACGAACCAGACTTTTTCCATTTTTGCATAAACCACATGCCTGTTAATGAGGAAGTAGTAGTAGTAGTAGTAGTAGTAGTAGTAATTTATTATTATTATTATCTTTTACAATTTTTAAATTTAACAAATTTTCATATAAGCAATGACTGAATTTAAATAAATTAAAAGAATATAATAATGCTAACCCTACATCCTGTAATTCACAAGGAATTAGTGGCAAATGCAGGTAGAATAATTGAATAACTTAAAACTGTATATAATATAAGGGGTCACTTAAAACATTAAACATTTTGAAAAATTATACATATAACATGTTCTTTAAACAAATAACTGTAAAAATATAAGCAATAGTAGTAGTAGTATAGTTTGAGTGTGTTTACGAGATACAACAAGTTAATACATTACATTAAGAAGTGAGTTAACATTTAAGTATGACAAAGTAAAAAGCCACGATTTCACATTTTTAAGAAAAACAAATTTATTACGAATACATCTAATATTGATAGGCAGATAATTAAACAGCCTGGGAGCTATAGTCGAATAAAAAAGCAGGAAATGTTGCAAGTTATGTGATGGTACATGAGCAATATTAAGATGATTAATTCTCAAGTTATAATTGGAATTACTTCTATTTATCATGTAACCAGATTTAATGAAAAATGTTTTTAAGACTTTATAAAAGAACAAATGCTTAACTGGCAAAATATTGAGTTGCCTGAATAGTGGAAAACTACTTTCAAGGCGATGTCTTTTACAAATAATTCGAACGGTATGTTTCTGCGCAGTAAGTAATGGAGTTATTTTATTAATATGCGTACCGCCCCAACAAGTGAGACCGTATTCTAATTTAGAATGGAAAATCCCAAAATAGATGCAAGTGAGTAGTTTTTCCGAGCAGAAGGCCCTTAAATGATATATTTGTCTCGTTGCTGCGATTAAGTATTTTTTAAGAGAATTTGTGTGATCTAACCAATTCATTTTCCAGTCAATCATAAGACCAAGATATTTAAAACTTTTAACACATTCTATGTGAAAACAGTTAAATGAACAATCACTTGATTCATCAAAGGTTTGGACAGTATTTTGCGAACAACATGTATCCTTACAAATAGTGAACTTTTTGCAGTTTGCACAATGGAACGTAAAGTCATTAACTTTTATTTCCTTTCCACTAACATTGAAAATCATAATCTTCGTTTTGTCGCTTAGAATTAACTTGTGAGTAGTAAACCAGTGTCTTAGAATTTCTAGATCACGGTTAACTTTAATATTAAAATCGAATAATGTATCACAGGAATATGTACAGGCCATATCATCTGCAAATGCTATTGCATTACTTGAAATATTTTGTGACAAAAGTGAATTTATAAATATTAAAAATAAAACAGGACCTAAAACTGATCCTTGAGGAACGCCAATTTTAATGTTGCTATATGTACTAAAGTGATTATCTATTTTTACTCTTTGAACTCTATTTGAAAGATAAGAAGAAAACCAATTAAAAATAGCCCCTCGGAATCCACATTTAAATAATTTGTTAAGTAAAATTTTATGGTCGACAGTGTCAAATGCTTTGGTTATGTCAACAAAAAGGGCTGCTGTAATTTTTTTGCAATTTATACTGTCATTTATATTTGTACAGAAATTTAAAAGTGCATCTTCAGTTGACATACCAGATCTAAATCCAAATTGACCCTCATTAAAAAACTTGAACTTATTTAGAAAGTTCAGCATTCTTATTTTCACAGCTTTTTCATATATTTTAGAAAAAGAAGACAAAATCGAAATTGGCCTGTAATTATTAAGATTACTTTTATCTCCTTTTTTAAACAGAGGAATTACTTCTGCTTTTTTAAGCATTTCTGGAAAAACACCTGATTGAATGCTTTTATTTAACAAGTAGCACAGAACATCGACGACATTATAAACAATTTTTTTTAAAAATATACTAGAAAAACTTTTCTCGGTACAAGAATTCGAGTTGTTTAGAGACATTATAATTTTGTACAGTTCTAATGACGATACAGGCTCAAAATAAAAGCTATTTGGAAGGAATACCTCCTTATCTAAGCAATCACAAGAAGAGCTTAATAAACCATTTTCAGAGGCAACGTTAGTACCAATATTAGAGAAATATTCATTGAAGACATTCGCTTTATCATTTAAATCAGTTAAGGTGATACCATTTGTTTTTATATTTGGAATTGATTCATTTTTATAAGTTCTATTTAAAATATTGTTCACTAAATCCCATTCTTTCTTAATGTTGCCCTTAATTTTATTAAATTCATTTAAGTAAAAACTATTTTTGACATTCAAAATCTCTTTTTTTATGTCTTTGCTTAATTTTTTATAATCCTCCTGAATATTTCTATTTCCTGGATTTTTTACGCACTTTTTATAAAGCTTATTTTTTAAACTTATTTTACGAAGTAAATTTGAGGTCATCCATGGCTTAAGCTTCTTTTCATTCGCAACTGTACTCTTAGTAATACTTTTAGTACAAATATTAACATGGTTTATTAAAATGTTTATAAAGTTTTCAAATGCTATTGATGCATTAGATTCATTGTAAGCGCTTTCCCAAGGTTCAAACAAAAGCCTATTGTTCAGCTCTCTGAAATCGGTTTTTTTACTCATTACAGAAAAAGGAGAACGTTCGTTTATTCCTAAGTCACAGTCATTAAATTTTAAACATGCCAGGCAGTGATCAGACACATAAAAATTACAAACTGCACTACTCAGTGACAGTTTCTGAGGTTTTTTTATACGTGCAAAAATGTGGTCAATACACGAGGCAGAAGCGTTAGTTAATCGAGTTGGTTGATTAATGCAACATTCGAGACCATAAGAAGATAACAAAAACATATAATTGTCGACACAAGCCGATTCCTGTAAAATATCAATATTCATATCTCCTAAGACTATCAGATTATCACATTTCTCCTTTGACAATATATCATTAAGGTTACTCAAGAATACATCCTTCGAAGTACCTTCGTGAAACCTATAGATGCATATAAACGAAAATGTTTGGTTCTCAATCGTGCAATTTATTTTTAATATATCCGAACTTTGAAGATTAAAACAAGCGGACTCACATTCAAGATCTTCATCAACAAAGGCTGCAACACCTCCAGCAGCATATCTGCTATTACAATTAGTAAAAAATTTATAGCCAGGTATGTTAAAAAGGGATTTTTCTTCATCATAAATCCATATTTCTGTCAAAAAAATAAAAACGGGCTTTTTTGCAAAACTATTAAGATGCACAAGGAAATCGTCGAAATTTTTTCGCATACTTCTAATATTTTGCAACGCTATATAAAAATCTTTTTTGTTTGTGTTTGGATTAAATAAGATACTTTCATAATTTACATTTTTACAATTTTCTAAGGGAAACTCTAACAAATTTACATGAGGATTAATAGTGCTAGTGTTCATATTCAGATTAGTATTTTAGATTGAAAAAGAAAAAATGATGACTAAATTAAATTATTAAGATCCTCGAATGAATTTACAACTATTACTTTCTCACCCTCCTTTTTCCGTAATAATACTCTATCATTATTAATCCAAACAAACTTAAATTTTCTTTCTATTTTTAGCTTCTGAGCAGCTTTAAAGAGATTCCTAGTAAATACTGATAAACTATTGTTAATATAAATATTCCGGTTACTATCACTGCCAAAAATTACTTTGGAGCACAAATTTTTCTTGTTATCGTATTTTTTCTTCATTATTTGCCTTTTTTTATGCAGAGAGACGAATTTCACACATAGAATATCAAGAGGAGCATTGCCAGCTTTGTCATCACTTTTATTAATTTTTTTAACGTAGCATTCATCGATGAGAGCGTCCGAAATGTTAGTATTTAGACCTTTAGAAAATATTGTCAAAGCTGAATCAACTGCATTGTCGTGGCTCAGATTTGGAACACCAACTATTTCTATGGTCTTTTCACGACTCTTTTGCTGAAGGAAATACACCTCATTTTGTAGTTGATTAACTCTATCAGTTAATATTTTTTTATCTTCACTCAAAGATTCAATAAGGCTCAGAGCATTAGCGTTCATAGTTTTTAGAGCAACGATTTCACTGTAAACAAGCTCTAATGTGACCGCTGGCATATTCTTTATTGAACTCACGTTGATTTCTGCACTCTTATTGTGACTAAGATTCTGAAGTTGTTGCTGATTTCTGTTAATTTCTGCATTTATGTTATTGTCAGACCGATTTTGTTGATGAAGATGTTGTTGTTGAAGATGTTGTTGTTGAATATGTTGTTGTTGAAGATGTTGTTGTTGCAGGTGTTGTTTTTGTTGTGCTGCATTTGCTGTGTTTGCTTTGTTGCCCAATTCTTGACCAGTTGCAGTTTCCTTGGGGGTGTAAGAATGCGGTGGAGAACGAAGAGACGCACGCCGAGCAGTTGAACAAGCCGAACATATATAATTTTTGTTGGCATTTTTCATAAACTCAACATCACTTTGATTAATATTAACACAGCTACAATGATAATATTCATTGCAACTGCCACATTTTATCTTTTCTTGACCACGCTCAACTTTCGATTTGCAAACGCAAGGCATTTTGCGATTTAATATTGATAAAATAAATAGAAAAAGTAAATTATATTGAATTACACGAAGCAGGAACAATTGTACGTGTTGACCCCACAACAGTCCAATTACTTTTTTTGTTCATATCAGATAGTATATTAAGCTTGTTTAAATCACATCTTACCCATGTTCACCAAGCCACTTGTATTGTATAATGTTCCCAGATGTGGACCTGATAGAGATAAGAATGTATGTAGACGTGGTAGTAGTGGTCGCATTTGTGGTCTCGAAAGAGCACTGCGTACGATAATTGTCCCCAGAGAATGAGCTACAAATGATATGCGTGCGGGATTTAACCCACATGTATCGATATGATAAAGAATTTCTGAAACCAATCTGGAATAATAACCAAAAATTAATACTTAGTTATAAGAATCAAATATTTTTACAACCTATCTGTCATGGTATCAAAATCTGAGAACGTATCTCCTTGATTGCGCTCGGACATAAGAAATTCCAAATTGACACCAGGCAGTCCAAGTTCTAAGTACGTACGGACCAATCGTAGATCAGCTGAGTTTCCATCTAGACCGTGTACACAAATTATTAAATGCATTCCATGTGGTGAAAATACGCGGTACTCGTCGCTTATGTAAAAGTAAGGCAATTCCGATGCCAACTTTGTATAGTCTGAATATATTCCCCCATTGTACTTGAGCTGCTTTCGAAACTCTTCTCGATATTTTTCGAATTCCATAAGAGATGTTAGGTTGTGATTTTTTCTCTTGGACTTGAAACTATTTCTGGATTTCAGACTATCAGATCGCATGATAACATGACAGTTCTGGGAGTTTTCCTTGTTATCATCTTCTTCGATAGCGTCTTTAGGAATCCCATTAGAAGTAGTCTCATAGGGAGAGGGTTTTCCGTTTTTAAGAATATGAGTTGAATTGGATTCATTTTGATGTTGAATATTGAGGAGCTCCTTATTTCGTTTTACTTCAACCATAGTCTGGGACTTAAGAACAGGCTTTCCACTAAAAACAGCGGGGGTAGATATGGGCTTTAGAGATTCATAGATGTGATATACTGGGTTATCGATGGCGATAATTGGCTTTCGATGTGAAATCGCAGAGTGCGTTATATCCATTAGAGGAGGAGGAGCCGGAGGATGCGGTTCAGCCATTGTAACTCCAGTGGTCGAATAACTAGAAGTTATTTTCGATGATGGCTGTAGAAGTTTATAATTACAAGAGTTTTTGTATTCGTTACAATACGTTTTTGGAATAGACTGTTCACATTGTTTTTTTGGATATTTATTAAAATCGGAGTTAGTTCTTAAAAGCGAATCTGGTTTGATTTGAGCTGGCAGTGGCGTAGGTGGATCTCTGAAGGCGTCTGGTGGCAAAAGATCATCTTGAAACTGTTGTGGAGGTGGCACACGGAAATTTTCCAGTAGATCAGTATCTTTGATACTTGTTAAATCAAATTCCGATTTCGACTTTTCCACTTTGATAATTTTACTACGATGACGGCGAAGTGGTCTTGGCGCTTCGATTTCTTCAACTTCTGTTGAATCTGTTGTAATAGTTTTATGGTAATGTCTCTGTATATATGAATCTGTTTTACGACGCCCCGGCCTTGGCTCTAAGGTGACGGATGAAATTTTACTATTAACACCAACGTTTGATAGAATTTGCTTTTTTCCAGCTGAGTAGGCTGGTACTCCGTGCCCCATTTTAGAACTTTTCTCATTTTTATTCTGCTGATCAAGAAGATTTTGCAATTTTAATCGTAGTTGCTCCCCATTAAGTTTTGTTTCCATGGTATTGATATGATTTTTTTCCACGAGTTGATCGTTGGTTAATGTTTCCGGGCTTGAAGGACCTCCCGAACTACGTCTGCTGGAAACCCAACCACTTCGCTCGCTCAAGGAAGTTGAACAGCTAGATCCATTCTTAAGTTTGTTTAGAGATGCGTCGAATTGTAGCGCAGGCGCAAGATTAGGCAAAGATTCACTAAAGCCACCATTGTGTTGATCTGATCTAATATAATTAAAAGCTTCTAATTTAAAAGGAACACTAGCTGATGTCAATAAGTTTTTTTCAGTATTCTGTTTGCGGATATTGGTTGGTATGTCACTCTCCGAACTACTCGAATCTTTCTTCATTTTGCCGTTTTTAAGCATATCTTTGAGATCAGATACTCGAACACGAGCTATTTCCACTGATCTAGGAATAGTGGAGCAGTTCTGGTTACTTCCTGAGGGATTAGCCAAAATCTGTTGGCGTAGTGTTTGCGATGAATTGCTACGCGGAATTGTGCTTTGTTGTGGAATGGAAACGTGATTTCTTTGAAGTTTGTTGTTTCTGGAATTTCAACGGAACTGTTCGACTTCTTATTTCTCTTTGAAGGATATGAGCTTTTTGCTTGCATTTGCACAATATTTTGCATATTGGTCTTCGGCAATGAGTTCGTGTTAGTTGGTTTTTGGGCTTTTGATTGCTTTGGTGGGTTAAGCATTTTGATTTCATGTAAGTAATCAAATTTTCCCATTCGTATTTCGTATGCTCAGCGCAGATGGGGCTTTGATGGCGTATCCGTTCTTGTTGAGGCTGCATGTGTCACTACAATTGTTTAATGCAACTAAGGCAGCGATATTGGTATCATCTGCATTTTTATATTTCTCTCGAAATTCTGTTATATTCCGCATTATATCTTCTGCTTGAATTTTTCCTTTCCGACTCATAGTATTTTGCGGTGTAGAAGTTACCTGATAAGAAGCTAGGTATTTGGTTATGCCATTCCGTTCATAGTTATTTGTATTATCAGACTGGTTTGGATGATTAGGTATATTCTGTAAGTGGCTGTAATTGCGCAAAGACACAACACCTTGTAATGTTTCGTCAAGTTGGTCGAGAGATTTGCTGTGTCTGGTAGGCATTGTATTGTTGGTTATTGGACCAAAGCACTTTAAATTATCTTGTTCCATATCGAACTGGTTAAATATTGTTGAAACCGAATGCCTTGATACTGTTCTTTGTCTAGAAGTTTTACTGGTAGAAGTTTGTTGTGCAGATGGAGATAAAATAAGGCTTGCTTGCAAAATTTCACCACCCACTGAAAAGCGAGGTGTTTGACCTCCATCTTTGAAGTTTGGTGCTTTTCTATACTCATAACTTATACCACACAAGCATTCTTCTTCGTTGACACTTCTGCCATTGATATTGGAAATAGGGTTCGTTGTTTCCGGCTTCGAAATTGCAGCTCGTATGCTTTGAACATCTTTATCGTTGCCGTTTATGTATGGATCGCTGCCTGAACGTCGTCGTGAATACTTAAGTGGTTCCAAATAGCGATCTTCAAATATAAGAGGCAAAGAATTCGAGTCGCCATCAATGGGAGTACAGTGCACCGGTAGTGGCGGCAATGACTGCATGTAACGACTACGTCTAGCCATCTCTGAAATAGCGACATAGTTTTGATAGTTGCTGTCATAGCATCCTGCAGCAGAGTGTCGTGGGTTTTCCATAACGAAAAAGCCTTCAGCAAAGCGACGCAATCTTAAGATGTGGTGCTTCTTGGAGAGTAAAATGTGTATAGAAGGTTGGGTAGATGCTAGGATCACACGACGCCAGTACATAATACATTCGGCACAGAGTTGTGCTATCTCCGAGTTGGCGCGTATTGCAAATTCATCTTCGGAGTCATGTATCTATTGAGTAGAATTGTTAAAATTGAATAGAAAAGCAAAATATTTCTGAGTTCAATACTAAAAACAAACTCACCTTTGCAAGATCTGCAAGATGCTGAAGTCTTTCTAATGTATCGTTTTCTCGTAATGGCGGTGATCCAAGCTGATTATTGATGCTTGATGTTAGCACAGTACTAAACTCATTTATGGTTCCCTTTAGGCTTTCTATCACACCCAGAAGCGAAGCACATATTTCGCTATAAATTTGCCTTATCTGCATTAGACGACCCGCAGGACCACCGCTACATTTTGTTGTCCCAATAACTTGCGGACCAAAGAAAACAGCTTCCAAAGGTCCGGGCGACATACTTCCACGACAACTCAGTTTTCCGCCCCCCATCCATGGCTTCGAACTTTTTGGAGCACTAAAAGTAAACAGATTTATTAAGTGTTTTTTTAAGCCAAGAGTATGTTTGAAGTTTAGTTGTCAGTGTCAGTGTCTGTCTTTTCATGCAGCTTTAATTAATTGGTAACGAATTCAAACTTTTTTGGGTTCGAAATTTATTAGTATGTACATGGTATAAATACGAATAACCTGATTTGTCACAATCCTAAAAAGACACGAAGAAGATATGAAAGGAACAACTTATTGAGAACATAAGCCGCTTAGAGTAGGAATTTTGTGTACAAGCACTTAAATACATTAAAAAAACCCAATAGAGGGAATTGCTTATGAAGCGGGTTATGATTTATAAAGGTTAATTGACTATATGATTTTTAGTTTTTAAATATGAACATTGACCTTTTCCCATACGGATATTGGGATCAGAATTTACGTAGTAAAACTTCGACGATTTGTTTCAGACTTCAGGCTTAAGACTGACTTTATTTAATACAAATTCAGAGCTGATAGCTATAGTATAACTGTATAGTGAATGTATTTAGAAATCCTAGAAATGTTTAGAAATCTTACAGAGAATATGTACAGTTAAATATGTATGTTAAATATGTGGATAGAAAATGTAGGTATGTAAAACATTTCACAATATCTCAGAATACTACATTACCATACAGTGTAACACCAACTCAGTTTCAGATCAGTTTAACTACTACACTGAAAAAACATTAGGTTAAAATTAAACACAATCAGCCTTATTCATAAACACATTTTAGAGGCAGCGTAACTTTAAACGGGCTTTAAACAAGAAAACGTTATTCATAAGCATTTTTCGCAGTTGTTTAAAAGCTGCGTAACTTAAACGCCGAAATTGACGTTTAAAGGCTGCGTAAATACAACCATGATTTTTTTTTGTCTTTTCGTTTAATATCAAAGACATGCTCCATATGAGCCCTTCGCTGCATTTTTTTGTGCGGCGGCCATTGCAAGTCCATAGGAATTCTTCATTTTTGTAGAGATTTTCTATAGTTCAGACACAAACCTTACAAACTTGAGCAGCGATTGAAAAAATGTTTATGAATAACAATGGTAGCAAGGTTGCATAGAGGCTGCGTAAAGCCTTAAACAGTGCGTAACTAAACAAGCGTTGTAAGGTTGTTTAAGGAAATGTATTGAATAAGGCTGAATGTGTTCATCATTTGCCACGTCTAAAAAACGTAAAAGGGGTATATAATTTTGTCACTCCATTTGTAACGCCTATAAGGAGACGTGGTAGGTATAGAAAAGTATATATATTCTTGATCAGCATCACTACCCAAACCGATTTAGTCATGTCCGTCTGTCTGTCCGTCTGTCTGTCTGTCTGTGATCACGATTACAGCCGTAATTTTCAAGCTATCATCACGAAATTCGATATTTAAACTCTTATCTAAAAAATAAAGGTCAAGTTCGAGAATGAGCCAAATCCGATGAAAACCACGTCTACCTCCCATACAAAGTAACTTTATCAAAACGGTAAAATCTCTTAGAATTCCACAAAAATTAATATATGGACTTGAAATTTTGCGTATGAGTTTTGATATTTAATATACACTCTAAGTTTGAAATTCAACGAAATCGAGTGAAAACCACGCCTACCTCCCATAAAAGGTTACCACCTCAGACTGTATCAAAAAACAAAAGCGAATATTTTCTGTTAAAACTATAACGAAAATGTTTTTACAAATACACATTTCATTGGCTGCTTAACACTTTGAATATATTTTGGTTCTGTCGTTGGGGTATTTTAACTTCGGCCCAGTCGAAGACCATTTCATACTAGTTTTCATATGTTTTTCAAAAGTTTTAAACATATTTGCTCTTTGACGAAATTTGTTGCAAGCTATTTTTTAAACACAAAATTCGTCAAATTAACAACAATTGTCGTCAATTTTAAATCATTTTTGAAGCGATGCTTTTTACATCTCGTTCTGTGATTTGCTGGAGTGAAAACTCAAAAACGATACTTTTTTCGACACCTTTTTTCTTAAAATTTATGTTTTTTGCTTGTATTTTGCCACAAGAAAGTGTTTAATTAAAAATAATATCTTTCTTGCCCGACGTAGGAATTGAACTTATATCCCGTAGACTGATAGGACCACGCTCTAGCCATCAAACCATAAGCCTTCGTTGCAAAATGTCGCTAATTCAATATTAAGTATTAACTACAGCTATGTTGCAGCAGATCACAATAATCTATTTGCAGGAGAGTGTATTGGCTATAATCCTTCATATCCTAAAATAATTATTAGCCAACACACAATAACCACTAACGATTAGCCAATACGCAATAATCACTAAGGATTGTGTATTGGCTATCCAAACAAGAGTAGCAAAAAACAAACATGTTGCTTCTTTTTTTAGAAGTAGCAACTCGTTAGAGGGTTAGAAGTAAGCAACTCGTAAGGAAATTTTCGTGCTTATTGAATATGTTGCTCTACGCTTTAAGCAACAATTTTGCCTCAAAATTTTTGAATGTTTGGTTGACAACTTCATTGCTGCTAGCCTGTTGAAAAATTAAGCAACTCAAAAATTAAGCTGCTTACGCGATAAGCATCGAAAACGTGCTGATACTTACAAGCATTGCCATAAAAACATGCTCACGAGCTCAGTTCTCTCATTGCATATTAGTTCTTTTTTTGTATATTTATTCTCTACACCTGAACAGAGAGGCTTTAAAGGAGAACCGGAGAGGGTTAACAAATATGACTGACCCCCACTACTTTTGCAAAAGAAACATTTTTCGCTTGGGGACCTATTCCCTTCGACCACTTCTTAGGGGGATTCCCATACAAATTTAATGATTTTTGTATATTTATTCCCTACACCTGAACAGAGGGCTTTAACCCTTTGCGGCATAGTGGGATTGTGGGTTCCCACCTCATTCCAATTAGTTTTTCATATTTTTCGGGAACCAGTGTTCCTCTCATGATTGCTCTAAAACAAGATAACATCTTTGCATGTGGAA
Source organism: Pherbina coryleti (assembly GCA_943735915.1). Taxonomy (NCBI): domain Eukaryota; kingdom Metazoa; phylum Arthropoda; class Insecta; order Diptera; family Sciomyzidae; genus Pherbina; species Pherbina coryleti. Next base: position 57,079,447 of record OX030952.1, on the reverse strand, counting down.
CCGTCCGTTCAAATCGTAGAAGACTTCCAAAGAGCAATATATCCGATAAAGATATGGATCATGGAGACTATGAATTTAAGACATCGATAACCGGTTTTAGCTGGGTCAAATGGATGGATAAGAAGGCAGTTCAATTTTTATCTAATTATCACAATCCATGTGAAAAAACAGTGGTGCAGCGCAAGCAGAAAGATGGTTCATCCAAGAATGTAGATGCTCCAGTAATTTGTGCAGACTACAACAAGTATATGGGGTTTGTTGATAACTCTGATCACTTGGTATCAACTTACAGAATCGACCGTAAGTCTAAAAAATGGTGGCTTAGAATATTTTGGCATTTTGTAGATGTTGCTGTAATCAACTCATTCATAATATACAGGAACAAAGGATTCAACCCCTCCATAACATCTAAGGAATTCCGGCTCTCTTTGGTGGCATCTTTGGTCGGACATAAGTTACCTGTTTCTAGAGGCAGAAAACGTACCGCGATGGTTACAAGCTCGTGTAAACCACATGTTTCTATAGAGAAAAGACGCTCTGAAGCATCTCATTTACCAGCATACAGCGATACAGCAAGGCGATGTGCTCACTGCAGTACCAAAGCTAATGAGAAGCGAAGTCATTGGACTTGTAGTTCTTGTGGGGTCCCATTGTGTTTGTTGCCAACAAGAAATTGTTTCTCTGAATATCACCGCTAATAAGGACATGAAACCAAGCAGGAGAATAAATTCAAGAAAAACAATTGAAAAACCAAAAAAATAAGGAAAATCAAAGACTAAAAAATAAAAAAAAAAAACAAAAAAACAAAAAAAAAAACAAAAAAAAAAACAAAAAAAAAACAAAAAATAAAAAAAACAAAAAAAAAAAACAAAAAAAAAACAAAAAAAAAAAACAAAAAAAAAACAAAAAAAAACCAAAAAAAACAAACAAATGGAAACTGTAACCGCCACGTCCTCGTTCGTGTCTCCGGGTTCGGCTGAGAGCGGATTGAGACGAAACTTATATCTTGATTACTTACGAAACTGAGTTTTTCAAGGAAATTCAAGTGCAAACGTATTTTTAATCACTGATTACGATTAAACACTGATACGATACTTGGCACCCTCTGCGAAGTCAACAAATCTGACCTCAGATTCGTGATCAGCGACCCCCTAAGCCCCCGGGTACCAGGTTTCGGGACCATGCGTCGATTTCTCAAGGACATTCACTACGCGCATGCGCTGTACGGTGGCACCCTCTGCGAAGTCAACAAATCTGACCTCAGATTCGTGATCAGTGACTCCGAAAACTATAAGATCAGCTACGATTTTCCGAATTTATCCCGGACAAAAATGTATGCCACAAAGGGTTAAGGGAGGGTCGGAGTAGGTTTATATGTATGACCGACCCCCACTACTTTTGCAAAAGAAGCATTTTTTCGTTTGGGACCTATCCCTTCCGACCACTCCTTGCGGGGGCTCACGAACAAAAACGTAAAAGGGGTATATTAATTTAGTCAATCCGTTTGCAACACCCATAAGGAGGATTGGAAGGTATAGAAAAGTGCATATGGGGCATTCCACACAATATTTGCCACAAAATTTTTTTTTTCTATAAAATTTTATTTTTTCCGGTTCATTAGTCAAAAGTATTTGATACGTATTTTTTTATTATAATATAATACAAGGAATTTTCGAGAAATTTTTTTTTTATTTTACGTTTGTAAAAAAGGACCTTTTTTCAATTGCTAACGAAGCAATTCTACAAAAACTAACGAAGATAGAACAATTTGGCCCAAACAAGAAATGTGCACATTTTCCTTAGCTTTTGAATGATGTACACTTAATATTAATTATGTTATTTTTTATTGAGAAAAACTGATATTTGCAACATAAAGTAGAATTTTTTGAATTTGGGTCTATTTTTTTGCTTTTTTTTATTAAAAAATAAAAGCCATAAAGGGTGCTTTCCGACATATTAAAGACACACTTTTTGAATTTTAATGGCATATCATGTGCTTGCAATTAACCCTTCAAATGTAACATGACTATTCTGTGAGTTCTCAATACGATTGTTGATAACTTCTAAGTTAAGTGAGTCGCACTGAGTTTCGTCTCGCAGTATAAGTTGCGATTGAAAAACTCATTGCTCCGTAAGTATTGAATTTTCCACTCTCAAATTTTACCAGTATTAAGACAAATGTTATGGCTTTTATTTTTTAATTAAAAAAAGCAAAAAATAGACCCAAATTCAAAAAATTCTATGTGTTGCCAATATCAGTTTTTCTCAATAAAAAAATAACATAATTAAAATTTAGTGTACATCATTCAAAAGCTAAGGAAAATGTGCACATTTCTTGTTTCTGGCAAATTGTTCTATTTCGTAAGTTTTTGTAGTATAAGCAATTGAAAAAATGTCATTTTTTACAAACGTAAAATAAAAAAACAATTTTCTCGAAAATTCCTTGTATTATATTGAAATAAAAAAATACGTATCAAATATTTTTGACTAATGAGCCGTAAAAAATAAAATTTTATAGAAAAAAAAATTTTGTGACAAATATTGTGTGGAATGCCCCATATATTCTTGATCAACATCACCACCCGAGTCGATTTAGCCATGTCCGTCTGTCTGTCCACCTGTCCGTATGTAACTTATAAGTGCTTAAAAAGAACAAATTGAGCACTATCGAGTTGCTTAATGCTTTAAAAATGCGAACCTTGAAATAGGTGTTTTGTTTTTTTTTTTATTTTGTTGATGTAAATAAGTTTGTGTTGTTGTTGGTATATGGTTTCGACGTAGACTACGTCATTCTCGGAGGTAAGTAGGGTGGTTGATAGTGATCAGGTGACGGTATTTATATAAATTTTTGAGCCTTTGGTGGGCCTAAAGTACTGATCGTACAATGTTGATGTTAGCACTTGTTGGTCTGCTTGATCCTCAATGTGACAAAACTTCATGTTAGAACTCTCTAACTTATATAAATTTTACACAATTACCTCAAATATAAAGCCAACATTTGATGTTTTTGTTTGCTTAAACTTGCTACCAATTTATCGACAAAACCATAAAATTTGCATGGGGGCCCCCCTAAGGAGTGGTCGGAGGGAATAGGTGTCAAAGGCAAAAATGTTTCTTTTGGAAAAGTAATGGGGGTCAGTCATACATATTAACCCTCTCCGGCACTCTCTTAAAGGTCATATGCTCAGGTGTATGGAATAAATAAACAAAAACCATAAAATTTGTATCGGAGCCCCCCTAAGGAGTGGTCGGAGGGAATAGGTGTCAAAGACAAAAATGTTCCTTTGCAAAAATAATGGGGGTCGGTGACACATATTAACCCTTTCCGGTACAAACACAATAAAGAGTGGTCGGAGGGAATAGGTGTCAAAGGCAAAAATATTTCTTTTGCAAAAGTAATGGGGGTCAGTCATACATATTAACCCTCTCCGGCACTCTCTTAAATGTCATATGCTCAGGTGTATGGAATAAATAAACAAAAACCATAAAATTTATATGGGAGCCCCCCTAAGGAGTGGTCGGAAGAAATAGGTGTCAAAGACAAAAATGTTTCTTTTGGAAAAGTAATGGGGGTCAGTCATACATATTAACCCTCTCCGGCACTCTCTTAAAGGTCATATGCTCAGGTGTATGGAATAAATAAACAAAAACCATAAAATTTGTATCGGAGCCCCCCTAAGGAGTGGTCGGAGGGAATAGGTGTCAAAGACAAAAATGTTCCTTTGCAAAAATAATGGGGGTCGGTGACACATATTAACCCTTTCCGGTACAAACACAATAAAGAGTGGTCGGAGGGAATAGGTGTCAAAGGCAAAAATATTTCTTTTGCAAAAGTAATGGGGGTCAGTCATACATATTAACCCTCTCCGGCACTCTCTTAAAAGTCATATGCTCAGGTGGATGGCATTAATATACAAAAACCATAACATTTGTATGGGAGCCCCCCTAAGGTGTGGTCGGAGGGAATAGGTGTCAAAGACAAAAATGTTCCTTTTGCAAAAGTAATGGGGGTCAGTCATACATATTAACCCTCTCCGGCACTCTCTTAAATGTCATATGCTCAGGTGTATGGAATAAATAAACAAAAACCATAAAATTTATATGGGAGCCCCCCTAAGGAGTGGTCGGAAGAAATAGGTGTTAAAGACAAAAATGTTCCTTTTGCAAAAGTAATGGGGGTAGGTCATACATAATAACCCTGTCCGGCACAAACACAATAAAATTTGTATGGGAGCCCCCCCTAAGGAGTGGTCGGAGGGAATAGGTGTGAAATGCAAAAATGTTCCTTTTGCAAAAGGAATGGGGGGGTCGGTCATACATATTAACCCTCTCCGGCACTCTCTTAAGTCATATGCTCAGGTGTATGGAATAAACATACAAAAACCATAAAATTTGTATGGGAGCCCCCTAAGGAGTGGTCGGAGGAAATAGGTGTTAAAGGCAAAAATGTTCCTTTTGCGAAAGTAATGGGGGTCGGTCATACATATTAACCCTCGCCGGCACTCTTTTAAAGGTCATATGCTCAGGTGTATGGAATAAATATTTTGCTAAATATTTTTTAACAAAGATGCCATCAAAAGCGAATTTAATAATTCTACGTCTTGTGTTACGACATAGTCGAAACTGCTGTATCTTTTTTTTTTGTGTTTTCTTAGCTTACTTTTTTATTTAAAAGTTTTAAATTCAAAAATTATTTTAATCGAAAAAAGCCCTTGAATTATAAAATCTATATAATTGCCAAAATGCTTCGCTTCTCTCGTGTGTCCAATGACACACTTCTGTTTTTTTTATTCAATGTACATATAGTGTAAAAACTGATCAATACTGGTTCACTGTGTCCTTTTTTTTATAACCAATCGGTATTCTGAACATTACGATATTATAGGAAATATCAATTGTCCTATCCTGAACAGATTGAACCTACACCGAGAAAAAAACTTATGCAAAATTAATAAAACACCTAGTCTAATTTATATGATGGCTTTGGCAGTTTTCAGCCTCCTAAGTTTTTGGTCAAAACACCTAAGTTTTACACGTTAACTTACCGACATTGATTTGGATGATAAATTAGCGAAGTATTTCGTAATTGACACATTAGCTTCGACAATTTATATGAGCGTGCTTGCTTATTCTGCTGAACATAGTTTTCAAGTTTTCAACAAAGAACTTTGTTGAACTATAAAAGTTAAATAGATATATAAATATCTATTGGCGTCCGTGGCGTAGTTGGGTAACGTGCGTGGCCGCTATGTCAACGAACCTGGAGACCACGATTCGAACCCCAGCAGCGACAGAAAATTATTTGAATTAAAATAATTTTTCTGTACGGCCGCCACCTCTCTGCATACAATGGCAAACCTCAGAGAGTAATCAAAATGCCATGTAAAGCTTCTTCAGAATAAGAACATTTCGTTCATCGCCGTTCGGAGTCGGCGTTAAGCCTGTAGGTCCATTTCTAGGTCAATTGTGTACAAACTAAATAACACGCACAACACAATTGATCATAAGAAGCTAGGTCAAAGTCCTTTCAAGGGCTGAAATGGCCAGTTATTTATTTTTTATTTATTTTTTAGATATATAAATATAAAAGGAGAAGTATAAAATATTCATCTACTTAGGTAAAGTACTGTTTATTGTTTTTGTAAATAATTTCTAAAGATAAGTATAAAATGTACATATACTTAGGTGAAATTTTGTATATTTATGTTGTGCAAATATAAGATCAGAGAGCCGAAAGCCCTGGTAGCTAGCGCTCCTCCCTTACTTTGTAAAATAATAATTCATTGTTATTTTTCATATAATAAATAAATAAATAAAATATGTTGTGCAAAATTATCCAAGCACTTAGACGAAACTTCTAAATAAAATTAACCAAAATTTTTAATTTTTTTAAGGAAATACTGTTTTATTTAATAAACATCTTCATGAATGCAAAAAAAGCTACCCATGAGACATTCAGTCAAATTAACAACATAAACTCATTCAATTCTTTCGCGATGAGAATCAAAGAATAAATGAATAAAAACTTTTTAACAAAAAAAAAAAACCGACGTCAAAATCACTACAAAGTAAAAAATAATTTTAAATAACTTTGCCCATTAATTTCTTGATCAAATTTTAAAAGTTATTTATAAGTATTATAATATTGGAAATCTTATCATTTTCATTTTTTCTATTTTGTTTTATTATCATCAATATAATAAAAGGACCAGTACTAGTTCCACTACAATACCCTTTAACATTGACCGAACTGACGCTTTTTGCGGGTTGATGTCATAGGAAAAGACAATTGTCCCCAGAAACACTCCTTTTTCCCAATATTTGAACTAGTTGCATTAGGAACATTTTTAAACTGGTTGCTTTCGCAGTAGCCTGAAAGTGGTTCTTTTTTAACTAGTTTTAAAGTGAACATATCAAAAGTGTAAGAATTTAGTGCAATGGAAAGGTCCTAAAGATTTCATTTGTACCATATTTTCCATTCACAATCCAGAAAACATTTTGTCTATAAACATTTTTTTTTCATTATTTTTTCTTGTGCGCAGCAAATTTTAAAAAGTAGCCAGAACGCATTTATTTTTGCCAGCAATACTTTTGAAAACAAAAGCAAAGATAACTGTTCTACACTGAACGCCTTTTGTACTTTTTCAGAGCTACTGCGAACTGCGCTAGAAATGAACTAGTTCACTTTTTCAATTGACTCCAAAATAACTGCTGGGTAGTGTCAAAAATTAAAAAAAAGTTGATTTTTTGTTTTGGGACCTCTTAGCCGTCGATACTCGTATGAGGAAATCATATAACGTCATCTATGTAACGTCATCTATGTATAAGAGTTCATATAAAATCGTTGGTGCGTACTCATGCTGCTTAATATCTCACGACCGGTAACACTTAATGCCACCAAATTTCGAACATATGTTATTAAGGTTAATATCTAGTTTAATAAGGTAAAATTTTGCCACACCCCCTTTTACCGCCCACAAATCAATAAAAATTGTATATTTCAGGCGGTTTTAGTTGTATTGCACTGGTATTTGGTAATTTAGTTCGTGTGGCTTACCAGTAAGCCAGTAAGTGAAAGCTAGTTATATACGGCACAAGAATTATTTAAAGAGTGCGACAAATAACTATTTCACAAATAAGATAAAAAACAAAGCATTAGATCTGTGCCACAATGAAGAATAACCAAAAGCGAAAACATATAAGGGGTCGTTCATAAATTACGTTACCAATTTAGGAGGGTGGAGGTGTTTTAAAATGTACTACGATAAGTAACGATAGGGGGGAGGGGGTTCTCACATATAGTAACGTGACGAAAAATAAAAAAAATTTGGAAAAATTGAAATATTTGTATTGCGGCTTGTATTTCGCTTAAAAACATCAATGAATTCTCATAAGTGAGTTTTACTTACTTTAAAATAAATTGGTATAGAAAGTACATACTATTTAAATAAAACAATTTTAAGGGAAGGGTTCCCTCATTTTGGACTAAAAAATCGATTTTTTTTGCAAAAAATGAAAGCCACATATGTGTAGAATATGTGTGTAAATGGATTTTTCGATCGACGAATATTTTTCGAATGGCAACGTCTTGAAGGCACCTATCTCACGCGCGCTACGTCCAAACTAAACTTTTAAAAAAACTTCAAACGCGCTTATCTCGAAACCACGTTTTCCGATCTAACTAAAACTCTCAGGCCTGATCTATTGATCCGATTCTCTTTATCTAAGAACTGTTTGGAAGTGCATGCTTTTTTGTACGCCCTGAACTAACATCATGTATAAAAATTATTTATTTATATTTTTTTAGTTCTAATGTTCAAAAATAAAATTTAACTTTTAGTTCTAATGTTCATTATTCAATGAATTTTACATGGATAATAACAATTTTAGTTCCAGTCATAGAAAATATCATTATCTTTAAGTAATAACAACAATTTTTGATTTCAGTCCACCACAAGAAGCGGCAGAATTTTAGTTAGGACACCATGTTTCGCGCGCAGGGGCCCACGGAAATGTGCATTTTGTAGCCGCCATTTTGAATTTTTTCAACTTTTTCACTTTTTTAAATTCTCTGATAATAAACTAATATAATCATCAAAACCAAAAGTTCGTACGCCTTTTCATTGTCCTACAACAAAAATACAAACTTTTCCTTATTTTTGTCCATAATGAGGGAACCCTTCCCTTAAGGAAGCATATTTATAAAAACACTGAACTTGTTGCTGCACAGGTGCAGCCTTTACGGGTATTCTCTAAAACACCAGGCGAATTTCTTTGCATAAAAAATGAGGATACACTTGAATGGGTCGACATAGAATCCGTTGAAGAATTCTATTTCGAAGAGTCCCCAAAGTTTCCAGCTTCTTCAATTCCAGTGATTGATAGCATCGTCTGTTGGATTGAAGATGGAATAGTTTTTTATCGATGAAAATAATGGATTTTAAAAAAATTTTTTTTTTTTAGTAATGATAGCACCAACTAAGAAGAGCTAGTCAAGGTTGTAATATTTTTAATATATATTTTTTTTATATATTATAAAATATATTATATATATTATTTAAAATATAAGACTACTCTCAAACTCCAACAGGAGCAGCTTTCTTTAGGTGACTTTTATAAAGAGTGGCTCGATTTAAAGGTGACAGTTAAAGCCAATACATCACCGATGGCTTCTGCACTGTACCAAAGCATTCAGAATAGAGAACCGTCTCTTTTAAATACTGATGTGGTACATGCAGCGTTGTATTAAGATCCAAGACTTTCAGAAATGGTGTCTGTTTTTCGACATTACCTCAAATCTAAGAGTTATAAGCAAAAATCTAAAAAATTTTTTTTTCGTGATAATTTACCTATATCTTTTTAACGTATTAACCTTTTTTAAAATTTTATATACATTAGGGTGATTCATATAAATAAAAAAAAAAAAATGTTTTTCTTTTTTCTTCTCTCAACGTCTAAAACTAATCTATTCCACTAAAAAGCAGACCAGGATTTTTTTTATATTTTTAAACTGAAATTTAAAGGTCGCTACCGGACTTTTGAAATTTGCAAAAATAAAAAAAACAATTCAGTTTAAAATAAGAGTTTTTATAATAAGAAATAAATTGTATGCATAGATTTTATGAATAATAATAATATAGCGTTGCATTTATAGAACTTATTTCATTATTTTGTAGAAAAAAATATTATATTAAATTTGACTTGTTGACATTTGGGTTTTTTTTTTTCTATAATTCTTAACCAACAACACTAAGTACTGCTTCTGCTCTTCATCGTTAGTGTGTAATTTATTGTACTCTTCCATCAGAGCAACACCCCTTTCAGCTATATCGTTAACAAATCTTATGTGTTGAAAATTTCTTTAGCCATCTTGTAGCTTTTTTCCTTTTCCCATAGCTCAGGATCTTTATGAATGAACTCGCATGGAATACCAGTAATGTCGAAAAATTTCATTGTACTTGTTGATACGAAATCTTCGATATTTTTCTTAACGATTGCTTCATATTGCAAGGATGCTCTTTTAGGATTGTTTTTGGTTGCTTCCTTTTTTTGTGCTAAAATCATTTTACGCTTTGTTTCTATAGAAACTCTTTCGTCGAAAAAATCTAAAGCAATCAGCTCTTCAGAAAGATACCAAAGATGACCCAACATTTTTTTTACGGCGACTTTAGCTAAAACTTTGTTATATATTTCGAACTCAATCAAGTGTTTTAAAATCTGTAGGTCATTTACAGGAGCCATATAAGCCATTGGCGCTAAAAACCAATGTTCTGTGTAAACAAGCTTGATTAATTGTGATCTTGAACTGATGCCTAAAAATTTTCAGTGCGTATATAGCATTTGCCATCCACCGAGCACGGTGCATTCCAGCAAGAGCTTTAAATGAGATACCGCTTTTAGGAATCCCTCCCAAAAATAAAATAATCAAATGAAGAAGCTCCTTGTAATCGTCACGAGGCTGAAATTGTTGCAGTTGGTTTTGAGCAAAAGTAATGATGTCTGTCGCGACAGTTCGAACGCAAATCTAAGTGGACGGTTCGGATATTGCTGTCTTGAAGTCTTCCTGATTTATTTTTGTCCAATTGCTTTTAAATCTTTTGAAAATCAAAATTTCAGGACCACTTGAGGGTCCTATAGCTGACCCTACGACAGCTTCAAGTACGATTTCTAGGATGTGATGCCGACAAGCAAGCCAAATAAATAGCTTTTGCATTTTCTGTTCTAAAAGAATACAAGCTCCACTAATTCGACCTGTATTTGATGCTGTCGTATCAAAACACATACATTTTATTTTATTATATAATCCCTTCGATGAAATGTTTTCAACAATAGCAGAGGCAATGGTTTCCCCTTTGCCATCTGGAAGCTTAGGAACAGCCAAGAGCTGGTCGATTCCTTTTCCAGAAACCAGGATTGGTAAACGATCAACTATTTCATGTCCAGTTATGTCCTCAAGCATCTTTCCATCCCAGTGCAGAGTAAGTGTATTTTGTGGTTGAAAGTCAGCTTTGATAGACTTAGCAAGCTGCTTTCTAATACCCATTCTTTGGCGACGTATAGAAGAATAGCTAACGTTATATTGTGACACGTTACAACCCAGAGACCCCTTACAGAGGGTCCTGGATGAGAAGAAATAGGAGGACTTTGACTTACGCAACTTTCATTTAAATTCTATGTAGAAGAAGTAGCTGAAGATGAAGATAGCTCGCATTTCTCAGTCAGTCTATCTTTCTTTCATTTTTTCTAACTTAGCTTCTATTTGTAACGGCTTATTAAGTTTTTTCGCATGACGTCTATCGATGTAACCAATACGTCCTGGATGGCTTATTTTCCTTTGTTTTAAAAGAAATTGCTTATCTTCCTCAATAGTCATCATATTTAGAGCATTTAAGTGAGCAATATCAAACAGAACATTTTAATTCGATTGCCATTTATTTTCTTTTGCTTTGATTGCTATAGAGCGCTTCACTTTATTTTCTTTATTTTTTTTTAAATTCTGCCATTCATTAAAATGTTTCAGTATTTTAGTGATAACGTGTTGCTTTTCCTTGGTGGGAATACTTTGCTCAATACGTTTTTCTTATGAAAAAACAGACTCATCGCTTCTTTAACTGATGGTAATTTTGTTTGCACTAATTCTGAGCAAGTATGTCCAATTAACCAAATTTCAGTTCTTATTCGCGCGAAAGTAATCAAATAATTCATACTCACACGCGGCCAATCAGCGTTACTGAATAAGTGCAAGAATGATAGAAAATTGATTATGCATTGCGTAGGTCCGTTACTTTCTGTCAGCGATCAGCTGTTTTGATGTGCGTCAGTTATTTTCAAAAATATATGGTTACCATGTCGTTAAAAATTATTAAAAAGAACAGTTCAACATAAGAAATCGCGCTGTGTGGAACTGCACTAATGAAAGGAAGAATAAAAACGAAAGTTGCTTCTTCTGCATTTTTGTCGGCAAGACAAAAATTTAATGCTGGGTCATAAAGGGTGTACTGGGAAGATTTCAGTCTGGATGATTTGAAAGGATAGTTGCGGTTTGAAATGGTTAAGTAATCACTGTCTTCAATTCAACTTCTAAAATATTGCAGTAAGTGCTGTTTTGGAGATAATTTAAAAACTTTGAAAGTCGGTATCGACCCCTAAATATTAGTTTAAAATTCCGAAATTAAAAATAAATAAATATTTCGGTAGATAGAATGATATTATAAGTTGAGAGGTAAAGAAATAAATAATTGATTTTTATGAATCACCCTAATATACATATATGTTTATTACATTTTAGACCATTTAATTGATGCGTAAAACTTTACAATATCTTTTGTAGTTTTAAAGACATCGGACCAAACAGATACAAGTCATATCCCTGCTATCTCGTTGACTTCACTTGTTGTGACTTACTTTGTCGGGTTCGAAAGTTGAAAGTCTTCAAGCAATCGGCAAAATGTTGTAAGCTTGATCCAATTAATTCAAGTATCATAATAATTCAAGTATACAAATAATTCAAATAAGTTTTGTACACAACTTTTACTTTTATTAGTTTTAAAAAGTATTAGGACTTTTTATGGTTCTGTGGGCTCCGTGGTGCCATTTTGTGAAGCAGTGTTATTTCTTAAAACTTTTCGATTCATTTTTCTTAGAACAGTCTTTCCCGTCATACCGATCTTGCTGCGGTTTGTAGTCCAGAAACTTCAATTCCCAGTTTTCTCATTGATGAGTCCTCGAATCTAAGCACTACATCTTTGCTAAGGGAATCTTTAAGAGAACTGGAAATGGAAGGGTCTTCGGATGAAGATGTAGATGACGACACAAGCAGAAAGGTGAAAGCTGCGTATACTGAAATCGAGAATTTCAAGCCATCATGAATAGACATTGACGCTGACCTTCTGGAATATTGGAGTAAGCAGAAATATGCATCACTCTTATCTTGCATTGTCCATGCAATACCTGCAACTCAAGTTACTGTAGAGCGATCTTTCTCAGCTTTAAAGCTTATTTTAAGTGATCTTCGATGCAATATTTCAGAAGAATCTTTGAAACAAATAATGTTTGTAAAACTCAATTGAAACATAAATACATTACAAAAATAATAAAAAAACTAAAAATGAAACTTTTTATTGATAGTTGACACTAATAACCGAAAAAATCTCATTTCAGAAAATAACTGTTATTAGTCAACCTAAAAATTTATTCCTCAAAAATAAAAAATATGCGGCAACCAAAAAAAATTTTTCTTAAAAATAAAAGTTATTTATAACTGAAATGCATTTTGATCAATTTTAATTATTCATTTTAACCAATTCAATAAAAGTTGCATGACAGTTATGTCCCTGGTTTTAAATTGTTTTAAAGATTTTTTCGAACGAAAATGATAGGTATACACATTTATAATAATGGTAAACTAGGAGAATTATAAAATAAATTTTATATTAAGTTCATAACGCTAGTGAAAAATGAAAAATAAATTAAGACATGTGCCTACTTGGCGCACTCGGTATTCGAGGGAAAGTTTAACATTTTTTACAGGAAAACGGTAAGAGATAATGGAAATATTTTTTGGGGTGAATAAATACATTAAAAAATTATTTACAGAAAACTTTTTTATTAATTTTTAAGATTTTTTTATGTATAAAAAATGACGTGTCGATTTTTTTAATTTTTATACCTGTTTACCATCTTTACTCAAAATTACCTTGTCCGATTATCTCCAAATTCTAACCGAATACTTTCTACATGTGTAGTTTCCGTGTGAACTAAAACATTGCAAAAATTTTAATTTTTTCTTCATAAATCTTCATATTTTTTTTTTTGTTTTTGCCAAACTTAAAATTATAATTCACACGATATCTATACTCATATTGTTTATGCTTTTTATACCCCCACGATTAAAAAAGATACAGTAGTTTCGACTATGTCGTAACACAAGACGTAGAATTATTCAATTCGCTTTTGATGACATCTTTTTTAAAAATATTTATTCCATACACCTGAGGATATGACCTTTAAGAGAGTGCCGGAGAGGGTTAATATGTATCACCAACCCCCATTACTTTTGCAAAAGGAATATTTTTGCCTTTGACACCTATTCCCTCCGACCACTCCTTAGGGGCGCTCACATACAAATTTTATGCTTTTGTCGATAAAACCGGAAACTGTCCATAAATAGGTAGAAAACTTAAACAAGCAAACAAAATTTGTTCAATGCTATCAAGTTCAACAACCCATGTGTCAAAATTTCACTGTCGATAATATGCCCGGATATTTAATTGGCTGCGTTTGACATTTCAATAACAGATTCTGTTAAAAAAGCATGCCCCTCAAAATTACTCAGTATTACTGGGCTACGCGAGTCTGTTAAAAACAACATGCCCCCAAAAGTATGCTTTTTTTTAATTATAAGATTTATGTCTTCACGCTAGATGGCGCTGTCTTCGCCGTCGAAAAAACCGGAAGCCGTCGATAATAGGTAGCAAGTTTAAGCAAACAAAAACATCAAATGTTGGCTTTATATTTCATGTAATTGTGTAAAATTGATATAAGTTAGACAGTTCTAACATGAATTTTTGTCGCATTGAGGATCAAGCAGACCAACAAGTGCTAAGATCAACATTGTACGATTAGTACTTTAGGCCCACCAAAGGCTCAAAAAGTAAGGTAAATACCGACACCTGATCACTATCAACCACCCTACTTACCTCCGAGAACGACGTATTCTACGTCAAAAGGTATGTATAAGGGGTATAGTAATTTTGTCACTACGTTAGTAACGCCTATAAGGAGGTGTAGGAGGTATAGAAAAGTATATATATTCTTGATCAGCATCACCATCCGAGTCGATTTAGCCATGTCTGTCTGTCTGTCTGTCTGTTTGTCCGTCTCTCTGTCTGTCCGTCTATCTGTGATCACGATTACAGCCGTAATTTTCAAGCTATCATCACGAAATTCGATATTTAAGCTTATATCTAAAAAAATGATATCAAGTTCGAAAATGAGCTACATCGAATCAAAATCACGCCTACCTCCCATTCAAAGTGACTTTATCAAAACGGTAAAATCTGTTAGAATTCCACAAAAAATAATATATGGCCTTAAAATTTTGCATAAGAACTTTGGTATATAACATGTACTCTGTGTATAAAATTCAGCCAAATCGAGTGAAAACCACACCCAACTCCCATACAAAGTGACTTTATCAAAAAACAAAAGCGAATATTTTCTGTTAAAACTATGAAGAAAATGTTTAAACAAATAAGCATTTTAGTGACTGCAAAAGACCTTGAATATACTTTGGTTCGGCCGTGGGGGTATTTTAAAAATAACTTCAAATTAAAGTTTCATACCTTAAAAAAAAATACAAAATTTTTCGTAAATAATTTTTTACTGTATTTATTCACCCAAAAAAAAATTGATCATTATCTTTTACCGTTTTCCCGTAAAAACATTGTAAATTTCATGTTGTCTTAATCAAACATGTCTTAATCTGAGTTGGCATTTGTGTCAGACACAAAGGATTTTATCTCTAAATATTATAAAAAATTTCAAAATTCGACCAAATGTCTATGTGTTCTTTTTTAAATTTATATATATTACTTTTGTAATATATCATATTTTTCATTAAAATTAAAACATCATTAAATGATAACAAAATAAGTCCTAAAGCTTGACATACAAACTGTCAACACATTGCAAAACATAAATAAATCTGTTTCCCCTATGTAAATTGTTTCGATCAACTCTAATTACTCGAATTATTTGAAAAATTCGAATGCATTATGAACATTCTTGTTTACAATTGTAGAAAAAACAATTGAATGCTCATCGTAGTTCACTGCGACTGCTGCTTGGTGGCTTTTGCTGTCGCTGCTCTCAGCGTGGGTGTATAAAGTGAGGCGAAGCGACGTCGTTGCATGAGACGAATTAATGCAGTCTTTTGGCAAACGAGGCACAACACAAATTCAATCAACTTTTGTGACTGTATTCATGAACATTCACTCAATGACGATGGGTTAGCACAGTAACAAGAAATATCCATGAATTCTGTTGTGCATTCATAGCATGAAAATAATGAATGCACTATATGAAAATGAAAATAATAAATTTAAATAAAATAATAAATTTTCAATAATGAAAATAATATATAAAAATAAGTTGCATTATGTATGAAATTGATGTTCTCTGTAATGCGTGAACCGATTGTGTTTCTGGAATTTTTCATGAAAGGTGACGTCAATACGAAGGTTTTTTTGTATAAACGGTCTTTGTATGTGTATTGGTTCATGAATTATAGGCATTTTTGTGAACTTATCAACAATTCAGCTGTAAAAAAATACAGGTGCGCACATATGGTGTATATGGGGAAATATTTGCAAGGGTAATTGGAAATAAATGGAATACTGGAATAATTTGGCAAGTCTCACTTTAGTTTGGATTTGCGCGAAAAATATAGGCATAGTAAAAATTTTCCATACCCCTTTTTTTCCATACCCCCTTAAGACTTTTTTGGTCGTATTAGACTAAAATTTGGTAAGTAAGTTCGTATGGTTACTGTCGGCAACTATACTAAAACTGAGCGTGGTCTAACCATATACGCCCACTTTTTAGAAATCATTATTATTCCTGAGTTGTACATGTTTTGATACTGGAACTTGATATGTAGACGTTATGGGCCCAAGAGGTAGTTACTATATATTTGAGCGAACATTAGACAAAGGGGAATTTGGCCACACAGGCCAAATTTATGATATCGAATTGCTTTGGAATTAAATGTCGTATGTAACTATACAATAGACTTCTAAACTACTCATCCGATTAGCATGAAAATTTGTGTATATAAGTTTTTTGGTACGGTGCGTGTTTGTGGGCTATCAATTTTTATCCACCTTGAACACCAGAGGGCGCTGTAGTACAAATTTTTTACAAAACTACTTAAAACTCACAAACCGCTTATGCGATTAGAATGAAAAGTGGTATGCAGTGGTTTTCATGTACGTTGAGTGTTTTGCTGCAATCTTTTTTGACCTTTCTTGAACATCAGAGAGCGCTGTAGTACAAATTTTTTGCAAAACCACCTAAAACTCCCAAACCGCTCATGCGATTAGAATAAAATTGGTATATAGTAGTTCTCTGGTACGATGAGAAAGTATCTTCTTTGAACCACCTTGGACACCAGATGGTGCTGTAGTACAAATTTTTTACAAAATCGCATATTTTTAATTGTTACATATGCAAATATTTACAAAATATAAAATATTTCTTAAATTTAGTAAAATTAAAAAAATTTCCGTTATTTTGACATCAAAAACATGAACATATCTTGAAAACTAACAACAAAACTACATCGCTTAACAATGAAATTTCTGATCTAAGGAGTTTTGTGGAATTGAAGTTCAGTAAAATTGTGGATAGTATTGAAAATATCGTAGCATCAGCGCTCAGAAAAGAAGTTGCAGATTTAAAAAATTATGTTGAGAGTGAGTTCAGTAAACAGATGACTGTACTTAGCGACAACAACGAAAAACTGCAGAATTTTAAAAAAGACTTATCTATAACCATGCCAGCTTCATCAGCTTGCACAGCTCCACCTGCTTCTCGCATCATATCTTCCTCACCTGCTCGACCGCACACGTCTGATAAAGCTTCGGATAATCATCGTTCATGGGCACAAATGGTAGCTAATGCTTCACCATCAGTTACGCATAGTGTTACAAATTCGCAAACTCTTTCATTGCCTAAAACTGGGAGCCCTTCATCGCATTTAATTGAAGTTGAAAACCGGCCCACGCAAATTGAGTCTAACTGGATAGAGGTTCGTAATCGTAAATCAAGTAAGAGACACGGACAGGACAGTAATGTATTAACTCCACTCTCAGACATGAGTAGTGTCGAGTCTATCGAGAAAGACATAGCTCATGTAAGAATTATTCATGAAAATGGTAAATCTATTGTCACTGGAAAAAATCTAAACGCGGAGCTTGAAGTTGTCGCTAAAAAAAGCTGGATACACCTATCATCGTTTAAGCCATCAGTATCTGAAGATGACATAATTTCCTACATCGTCAAACACACAGGCATTGAAAGGCATCATTTCGCTTGCCATAAACTTTTAAAAAAAGACGCGGACTTAGCTAATATTAAGCGAATTACCTTCAAATTTGGTTTCACATCGAGCTACTTCAGCAAAATAGTTGATCCATCTCTTTGGCCTGCTGATGTCAACATACGCTCATTCAATTTTTTATCAAAGCCAGTCTTAGCCACAACTTAAGTGTGAATACTTCTACTACCTCAGCGCAGCCGCTTCATTGCACGACTTTAGTTAACGAAGATCACATGCTTCATCATAATACACCATCGTCACATCATGAACTTACCAGTAATCATCACACATATTCAATGTACTACCAAAATGCAGGCGGCATTCGCACGAAATCTCAGCAATTTCTTTTGGCGACCTCTCTCCATGAGTATGACATTATAACTCTAATAGAAACTTGACTCAACGACACCATTAACAGTGCAGAGTTTTTTGACGATTTTTACCGTGTGTATAGCTTTGATCGATGTGCTTTAACTACGGGACGAGGGAAAGGAGGAGGTGTCCTGATTGCAGTCAGAGCTGATCTTAGTAGTAAACTTATTTCTCTACCAATTAAAGATAAGCTTGTTGAACAAGTTGCTATTCGTGTTGATTTTTCATATAATAAGTCCATCTATTTCATTATTTCATACATTCCGCCTAATAGCGTTCTCGAACTATATATAAAACATTTAGATAATATAGACTATATCGCTAATTTATTAACAATAAATCATGAAATGATAGTTGTTGGTGATTTCAACCTTGGCAATATATCTTGGGCTTATGAAGGCAATATTTTACTGCCTTTTAACTTCAAATCGGATATTGAGTCCTCTTTTATATCTTTTTTCTTAGCTAATGGTTTCAATCAAATCAATTTTGTAAAGAATGATATAGATAGAATACTTGATTTAATATTTGTTACAACCAATTTTAAGGCATCTTGTGACTCAAATTGTTCTCCTATTTCTAATAATAGCGTGCATCATAGAGCATTGACAGTTTATTTTGAATTTTATCGGTTTGACAAAGTCGATCTTTTAACACCTATGGAGTTCGACTTCGCCAGAGGTAATTTTGTCGAAATTAATCGCATTTTAGCTCAATATAACTGGTCTTTGTTAGATTCATTTTCTGATCCAAATGATGCGTATGTGCATATTTATAAACAATTTTATTTTGCTATAACTACTTTCGTACCAGTTAAATCAGTTATTCGACGAAATAAGCGCCCCTGGTTTAATAAAAGGTTGTCCCATTTAAAAAATCTTAAAATAAAGCTTTCAAGAAATATCAGAATAGTCAAAACACTGCTGATCGAAGTGGTTCGAGCAATTGCGCAATGAATTTAATTTTCTTCATAATTACCTTTATAACCAATATATTTTAAAAATAGAGTCTCAATTATAATCAAATCCATCTTATTTTTGGCGTTACATTAATGATAAACGTAGTTCTAATGGTATCCCTGTAAGTATGGAATATGAAGGTAAATCTTCGAACAATATGCGTGATTCCTGTAATCTTTTTGCAAAATTTTTTCAAAGTGTTTATGAAGACTAAAGCAACCTACCTATTGGCACATTTGATACAGGTTCTATCAACATCAACATTATCGAAAACTTCATCATTTCTGAAGAAGATGTCGTATCTGCAATTTCCGACTTAAAGCCAAGTTTTAAAAATGAAAAAGGAGGATTTCCACCCAGTTTCTTCAAACTATGTGTTAGCAATGTTGTGAAGCCTATTTTATTGTTATTTAATTTGTGCTTAAAATCAGGAAAATTTTTAGATATTTGGAAAACTTGTTCCATTTTTCCGATATTTAAATCAGGAAATCGTTCAGATGTCAAAAATTACAGAGCTATTGTTAAGCAAGTTACATTTGCTAAACTATTTGACAGCATTTTGCATAAAAAATTATACGAAGTTATTAAAAATGATATTTGTGACTGTCAGCATGGTTTCCTGCCTGGTAGATCAACAAGCACTACTTTAGCTTTAATTTCAAACCATATCACAGTTGCTATGAAGAAATTTGGTCAACTTGATGTAGTGTACACTGATTTTTCTAAAGCGTTCGATAAAGTAGATCACAGGATTCTTTTATTAAAATTGAAAATGTTCGGTTTTTCCGAATCGCTTTTAAATTTTTTCTTCAGCTTTTTGACTAACCGTAAATTATTTGTGAAAATTGACTCTGCTGAGTCGAAAATTGCAATCCAATCCTCTTCTGGGATACCTCAGGGAACGCACTGCGGTCCTTTACTTTTCTTAATATTCATAAATGATCTGCCAAAAATTTTCTCCTTTGCTAAGTGTTTACTTTTTACGGGTGATGTCAAACTTTTTTCGGAGATTACAAATACTGTTGATTGCTTAAAATTGCAAGCTGAATTATATAAATTCAACAATTGGTGCTTGCTTAACAACCTTAAATTAAACATCAATAAATGTTGTATAGTTTCCTTCTCAAAAAGCGTTCAACCTATTCACTTCGATTACAGCATTGAAAATAGTGTTCTGATACGTAAAACTGAAAATAAAGATTTGGGAGTTATTTTTGACTCAAATTTTAATTTTAAGAAACACTTCGATTTTATTGGTAAATCCTTCGCTTTGTTAGGATTCATTAAGAGAAATTCGGTTAATTTTAAAGATCCATTAACTGTAAAGGCCCTGTATGTCTCTCTAGTTAGATCAAAGGTTGAATATTGTGCGATTATTTGGAATCCGTTTTATGATGAGCACTCAAATCGCATTGAAAAAATTCAAAAGCTGTTCACAAAATATGCTCTACGCAAATTAAGTTGGCCTGATGGTCTTCCGTCATACGAGTCTAGAAGGAAATTGCTAGGGTTGCAATCACTAAAAGATAGACGCTCTTACTGCTCCTTAATATTTGTTTATAACGTGCTATCCGCTAAGATTAATTGCCCCGATATATTAATGTTATTCCAATTGTATGATCCTCCTAGAAATTTAAGGCACAATAGATTATTCGAGGATAGCGCTCACAGAACTAACTATGCACTTTATTCGCCTATAACTCGATGTAAGCGTCTCTCCAATAGTCTTGCAGGTGTTTTAAATTTTAATGTTAGTCTATCGCGTTTTAAACTGAATTTATATATTTTGTCTAGTTAGCTAAAATATTTTTAATTTACTTGCTTTGTGCCTTCCTTAGTGCAATCTAGTTTTTGTATTTATTAAGCGTTTATATCTCCAGAAATCACTTTATGTATTAATTCTTAATTTATATTGTTACGTTATTATTATTTTTCTAAACTTTAGATTAAATTTTATTTAATTCAATTAGTCTGTTAGATTGTTTATAATCAGTAGGCCGAACAAATAAATAAACAAATAAATAAAACTATGAATAATTTTACTACAACGATATATTTAATGCAACATCGTGCTCAAAAATGAGAAAAACTTACTTACTTACTTATCTTGCGCTTACAACCGAAGGTCGGTTTTGGCCTCGTATAAGAAATTGCGCCAGCCATTTATATTTTGCGCTTGCTGGCGCCAGTTGGAAACACCAAGTGTAGTCAGGTTATCCAACACCTGATCCTTCCAACGAAGATGTGGGCGTCCTCTTCTGCGTTGACCACCACCGGGCACTGAATATTTTTTTCGCTGGAGCGTCGTTTTCCATTCGCTCAACATGACCGGGTAAGGGCACCACTACATTTAAAGCTTCTGTATTGTTTCTGTGTTTCTCTTTTGTCTTTGATTTGTTGTTGCCTTTTGTGTTGCTACATAAGCTTTTGCTCTCAATTCTTACGCTCAACGCTCCCGGAGCGCTCTCTGCCCATACCCGAACATGACCTATCCAGCGGAGCCGCTCGATTTTAATGCGCTTAACTATGTCTATGTCAGCGTACAGCTCATACAGCTCGTGGTTCCATCGAATTCGGTACTCGCCATTGACGCAGATTGGACCGAAGATCTTACGAAGGATCTTTCTCTCGAAGGCTCCCAAAGTCTTTTCATCAGAACTGCTCAACGTCCAAGTTTGTGCTCCATATAATAGGACGGGCATGATTAGTGACTTATAGAGCGTGAGTTTTGTTCGTCGAGAGAGGGCTCTGCTTCTCAATTGCCTACTCAGCCCAAAGTAACACCTGTTGGCAAGAGTTATCCTTCGCTTTATCTCAATACTGACATCGTTGAAAGAGTTGGATCCCAGGTAGACGAAGTCCTTAACAACCTCGAAGGAGATGTTGTCAACAGTGACGTGGTTTCCAAGACGCTGGGACTGTTTATTTGTTGCCACTAGGTATTTCGTCTTATCTGCGTTCACTACAAGACCCATTCGACTCGACTCTTTCGCTAACCTGGAGAATGCTGCACTGACTTCGCGCGTATTATGGCCAATGATATCGATATCATCAGCATACGCCAGCAGCATAATACTTTTGTAGAATATCGTGCCACTGCGTCTCAAATCAGCCGCTCGGATGATCTTTTCCATCATTAGGTTGAAAAAGTCGCACGATAAGGAATCACCTTGTCTGAAACCTCGTTTGGTGGTTGAGAAAAACACAATCAGAAATTTAATCTTGTGACTTTCGATTCAAATATCTCCGCTGCTTTTTTATACACTTTGTTAAATTTTTTTTGTCTTAAAGCTTCATCAAAGTACTATAAAAACCTTATTGCAAGAATACCGTTAGTGTAGGATATATATTTTAAATATTTTATCAAAAAAGGTCTGAAATTTTGGAGATTTCCTCAAAAAAAGGCTCAAAATTTGTTTTTGTTGTAAAAATAATTTAAATTCAAATGTGCAAATTTTCAACTCTATTTAAAAGTTATGTGGCGTCCGTGGCGTAGTTAGTTAAAGTGCATGGCCGCTATGTCAAAGAACCTGGAGACCCAGGTTCGAACCCCAGCAGCGACAGAAAATTATTTGAATTAAAATAATTTTTCTGTACGGCCGCCACCTCTCTGCAGACAATGGCAAACCTCAGAGAGTAATAAAAATGCCATGTAAAGCTTCTTGAGAATAAGAACATTCCGTTCATCGCCGTTCGGAGTCGGCGTTAAGCCTGTAGGTCCATTTCTCGGTCAATTGTGTACAAACTTAATAACACGCACAACACAATTGATCATAAGAAGCTAGGTCAAAGTCCTTTCAAGGGCTGAAATGGCCAGTTATTAATTAATTAAATTTAAAAGTTATAACATTTATTAGCAAAAGTTATTTTAATTTTACGCAAAAATTAAAAACCATTTTTGTGATTAAAAAAACAAGGCTTGATTAAACTCTTAATTTTTTCGAACAAAATTTTTTTTTCCAATTTTGTCTTTTTATATTTTTGAAAAAATAAACAAGCTAAAAAATTAATTATTTAGAAAAAATTATCTTAGTATCTCTTACCAATCAAAAGTTATAGCCAATAATATTTATCCAAAATATATTTGCAAAAAGGAAAACGCTGTCTGTGTGATGGTTGGAAACTTCAAAATTACTAAGCCGATAGAGCTGAAATTTTGGCAGTATATTTTTTTCAAGTACGAGATGGTTTAAATTTCTGTCACACCCCCTTTTACCGCCCACAAATCAATAAAAATGTTATTTATCCTACGGTTTTCGTCGATTTGGCTACATTTTGATAATTTTGTTTGTATGCTCACTGTTGGCAACTGTACTAAACTGGGTAATGTCCATCTACTAGAAAACTGGGATGGGCATTATATAAGTGGGTGTGGCTCCACCCATACAATTCAAATTTGTATTATCGAATAGCTATGAAAGTAAAAGTAGCAGTACTTACATACAAACTCAAAATGGAGTTACTATTTGGTGATCTCCTGCTACTGGGAAACTGTAACGGGCAGTGAAAAATGACAGTGGTGGCAAACTATGAGTCTAAGAAAAGTTTTGAATACACCTATTATGTACCCATATAGTTGCAGGGTGCAGCAACGCGCGCCGGGAAAAGGCTAGTTTAATATAAATAAACATACAGTTACAAAGTTTATGCATTTAGATCGCTTATAAATGCGTCAATAGTTGGATATTACTGCTCTAATTTAATGCCAAAAAATACACTCACGAAGCATTGCACCTTGGCCAAACATCTAGGCTATATCATTTTCATTACAAAAAATAAAGGAGATCTATAACAAACCGCGAGTATTCAGCGATCAATTTTGCTCATACCATTTTGATAAAGTGTCAAAGTTTTCGGTGGTTTATCTACACTATTGGTTAAAATGTTATATACTTGGCTTGGGTGAATCAAACATTTTTTTATTGGCAGGGTATCGAAGTATGTGCTTTCAAAGCAATGTATTGAACAATATATTACTTTGGCGAATAACCATAAGTTTCTAATTTCCATACAATTTTCTTTACCTTAGCCGGCTTAGGTGATTTTACTATTGCTTTTTTTCTCGGTGTAGTAACAGACCTGGGACTAATGGATTAAATAAGGCAATGCATTGACCATTGCTTTATAATTAAACCAAATCAATGAAAATTAAAGTTTATTTCATTATCATTAACTATAACAATTTTCTCTATTAAGTGGACCAAGAAATCGGTGCCATCAATGTCCGATTAGAATAGGTTTCAATGGAATAGTAAATTAAAATAGTAAAATTCTCGTAAAAATCAAATTTTACGAGATTAGCAGACATAAAAGACAATTTCGATAATTTTTTAAAGAATGAAACGCTGTAAAGGAGTAATAAAATTAAATTAAAAATTGGAGAGAAAATGAAAATAAAATTGGAGAAAATGGAAAACTGCCATGAATTAAAGGAACTTTCTATAGTTACTCAAAAGCTGCAATTCTCTCTATGAGCGTTTTGTAGATTTTTTCAAGCAAAAAGCAATGCAGAAGACGCAATTGTAGCAGCTATTTCGTGTCCAACTATTAAGTTGAGATTTATTAAAGGGCTCGAGAAAACTACACCTGCAAAAATTTTGGAAAGCTTCAAACATTTATTTGTTGAATATGCGGCGAAGTTTCCAAAAAAAAAAAAAAAAAAACAGACAAGACCAAACAGTTTTATCCTCTTTTTTAAAACTTTTATTTTTAGAAAGTCGAATAGTTAATGATTTTCATACATTAATGGGTAACCTCCACTTGTAACTTTCAATTTTCATCGATTTTTTGCATATTTTTGAAGTATAACTGTGGGATTTGGCACAGGAGGGACATCCCCACAAAGGGATAAAATAACAAGAAGTGGACATACCTACTAGGGACAACACTGACTGAACGAACGGACGCTAACACTAGACGAATAGACGCGGACAGCTCGATCAAACAAAACGGACGAATGAACGGACAGTTGCCGACAAACACTCAACCGAGCGAGTTAATTAAATTTATTGTTTTTTTGTTTTTAAAAATAAAATGTGTTGTTGGAAAACACACATAAAATACATTGTAAAACATTAATATAAATGAACTAACTAAATAAAGTGCTGAAATAATGAAAACTAAATAAAAATAATGTTTTAATCTACATAACTACCTGCGAATATGACATTCAAGTCGATCAAAAATAAAAACATAATTTTTAACGGCCATTTGTTACACTATACAATATTTTTCAATAAAAAATTACTGAAAAGTGTTTAATGTATGTGCTTTAAGATGATAAATTGATCGTTTAAAAAAGTTTAGTAGTTTTCGTAAAAAAAACTCATGAAATTTACCTATTTTTTGCGCTGCAAGTGGGGGTAACCTTTTCATGAAATTCAGCTCGTTTAATGATTTTCTTATTAATTTAATTTTGTTCTGTTCCTATTTCATTTTCAGATTCAACAGAAGACATACAGCTAAACGACGCTAGACAAGAATTGGATCTGTATTTGGTAGACAACGATATATCATCCGGATGCCTTCAGAGATTCCCCCTAATTTTTTTTAAATAAAATACACCTCAGGCTTCTTCTGCACCAGTCGAGCGTTTATTTTCTTTTGCTGGTATGGTAAATACACCTCGCTGGCGGAGTCTTTCAGACGAAACTTTTGAAAGCTTAGTTGTAATCAGAGGATAGAATTTATATCAGAAGTTTCTGCTTTTAATTCGAAAAATATTTTAATTTTGTTGTGTTGAATTATTTTTGTTGAAGTAAAGTTGTATTTTATTTAATAAAAGATTTTTTACATTACTTCTTAATGCTTTTTTAGTGATAATGCAGTAATAGTGTGAAATAAATTCTGTTTAATTTATGGTAATGGAAAAGTAATGCAAATCCAGGTCTGGTTTACAACTTACGGGTTTTTTTTTAGTGGTTCTATTTTTCAATAAAAATTAACCTATCATACGGTGTTCAGATCTATTATCATTTGTGCTCAGTTCTT
Source organism: Pherbina coryleti (assembly GCA_943735915.1). Taxonomy (NCBI): domain Eukaryota; kingdom Metazoa; phylum Arthropoda; class Insecta; order Diptera; family Sciomyzidae; genus Pherbina; species Pherbina coryleti. The sequence goes on along the minus strand of OX030952.1, from coordinate 57,053,527 downwards.
TTATTTATTTCGAAAATCGTGGGTCAGTTCGGGAATTATACAGTGGGTCTTGAGATCCAATATGCACTCTAAGTTTAAAATTTGGTAAAATCAAATGAAAGTTTGGATGTTTCTAATATAAAACAGTTGTTTTCATGAAATTTGGCGGCCGTGCCGCAATGGGTAGAGTGCGTGACCCATACGCCAGAGGACCTTGGTTCGAATTCCATCTGAAATAGAAAGCTTTTCAATTTAATTAATTTTTTGTTCGGCCGTCACCTCTCTGCAGACAATGGCAAACTTCAGAGAGTAAATAATGCCATGTAAACATACACATTAGCTGTTCGGAGTCGGCATAAAACTAGTAGGTCCAGTTCTTGATCAATTGTGTACAAACATTCAATAATACGCACAAAACAATTTGATCATAAGAAGTTCGGTCAAAGTTCTTTCAAGGGCTGAAAGGGCCAGTTTATTATTTTTTTTTTTTTGTTTTCATGAAACTCAAATTAAAAATTATACCGTGTGGTAAGCTTTTTTTGACGATGGGTGCATATCGAACAAGATGCATTTTTAACAACTTTACTGTGATGTAATGATAAATTTAAGAATGTTATAAGAAGTATTCATTCTGACATTGGTACGTATACATTGCATTTTTTCTGGAAATTTAAAAAAAAATTCACAAACAATACTCACTTAATGTATGGCTGGTGTAAAGCAACTAGACTCGCATGGATCCCAACACTTACTGCTGATAAATGGAAATAGTCGAATAGCACAGGAAGATGGTAATGTAACCCGCGTCCTGGATGGAAATTCAACTGTAGGGTTCGGGAGGAAGCCAAGGACAAGCTGCTGGATTCATTACATTGTTCACTAAACCACAGTTCTAGATGTAGTGAAAATTCCGCACGTTCGATGGATTCTTTAAGATGTCGGCTATCAACTACAAAAGTTATGTAATAAGTAAATAATATTTTTTATTTTTTATTTTTTTTTTTTGTAGCTCGTTTCATCAATAATCAGTAGAAAGCCCATATAGCGTTAAAACGCCAAAATGAGGAAAAAAGTGCATTAAGATATAATATATTTGCTGCTTTAATTATTGCATGAAATTGGAAAATTTCAGAAAAAAAAAATATCACATTGTACAGAGGAAACTGACTTTATAGAAAATTGTTTTGGTTTTTTTTTGTTTAAATAAACAATATTTCAGAAAAAGATTAGACCTTATTGCACATCTCCAGACCTTTCTATTGATACCACATTTATGAAAATCGCATTTGCGATATGGATTTGATGATCATCGCAAAAAAGCGTAATAATAATAAAGATAGATAATAATAATAATCATAGTAATTATAATGATAATAATAATGATAATAGTAATCATATATTTAGTAGAATAAATCTGGTCTCTACTCAATTGACTAAAATTTTATCTCTATGGAAATTCTCTCGAAGAAAATTAAAAAGTTTCATTAGACTCCTTACTATTCAATATACATATATAAATCCGACTTTTTGTCCGAAGTTTTGAATTATATCCCGCATCTTATGCATGCAGATGATTAAAAATGTACCATGTGATAAACCACAGGTGGATTTCACCAGTTTTAAGGGCTTTCAGGAGTTCTTGTACTATAGAACACTGGTATAATCTAGAGAAACTAGACCTAAATGTTGATAAGTGCTATGTGTAAAACACCCCTTCCCCCACAATGGTATCTTATAGAGTCAATCATATAGTAATAATCTAAGATCTAAGACGTATCATGGATTACAACTTACGGCTTAATCTCCACTATGATAAGTTTCGTTATTTGGTGAGAATAATGTTATTGGGCTTATATCTAATTTTTGATGATATATGGTAAACGATGTTATGAACTGCAAGAATATATTTTTGCAATATTTCCTTCAACGACCTAACCAAATGTACTGGGAATACTCGACTCAAGTAATGAACCCACCAGTCGGTGCGGCATAGCATTTAAGCCTAGTCCTATGTTGAGAAAAAATTCAGAATTCTACGTTGAGGTGTAGATTTCTACATTGATATACTTTGTGTGGATTTTATTAAAAACATATACTTTTAAATTTTATTAATATACGATATATATGACATATGTATATGATATATTAATAAATACATTTATTTATTTAAAATGCAATCCGTGCACACATTTCGGTTGTTATATGCCTTACAAATAGTTTTTGGCAGAGACAGCAGGCCAACTAATGATTGTATTTTGCTTTCTGATTTTTTTCATCAACGCAAAAGAAGCATCTGCCTCTTTTCTTTACTTGGTCTGGTAGGCTTGTATTACGCCGTTTTTGAGATGTTCCAGCTTCAGCATTATATGAAGAGTTATTTTTCTCAAAAACAAACAATATAATAGAAACAAAATATACGAGTATCTTGCTTCAACGTGCATGATGTATATATGTATAAATCTACACCACAACATGAGAAATTGAAGTTTTTAAAAATATAGAAAACTATTATAATTGAGATCCTAAAAGTACATAATTTCGGTTCACACTCAGCATAAAATAAAAGTCATGTATGCTTGGGTCCTTAAACTCAATAGTTTTGAAAATATTTAAATATTAAGAACAAAACTGTAGTTTTCTATACCAACGTAGGACTAATAATATTATACCTGTCTATACATACCGCCCATCTCTTAGTCCTCGTTCAAGCTAACTCTATCCAGATTTCTTTCTAATCATAAGTAATCCTGGCTTAAAATTCCCTCTCAATATCTCTTTTTCTTCTTTTCGAATATTTTTTATCAATATTAATAGCAATTATTTATTATTTATAAAAGAATTGTCCTTAATGACCGTTGAGTTTTTAATAGTTATTGTTATATGCCTTGCTTGGCTAATTCATAAATAAATATAATATATTAAAAGATTTATGCCACAGAAGTATATTAATTTATTATAACTTACCATAATCATATTTAAAAATTTTCAACTTACCCAGCAAATGGGTGCGAAAATGAACCACATCGCGCAGTGTAACCTCTTCGTTGCGATAAAGAATTTGAAAGACACGTGAAGCACCCACGCCGTTGATTATATATGCAGAGCCAGGCAATAAATTGATCTGTGGCGGCTGACCTTGTGAGTCTATATTCAGGTGTTCTCCATTTTGTAGGGTTGGAGTATGTGTGGACTGTTGCTGGAGAGGGTGATGCTGTTGCTGACTGGTCTGCTCTGGTATAGTGGTCTCAACTTGAACAGGTAGCCTAGGCGACACACGAAGAGAGCATCGTACTTGGTATAGCCTGTCAAATGAAGAAAGAGTTCAGTACATCAAGTTGTAGTAATTTCAATTTAGTTCCGTTAATGAGAGTTCCAAGAGGAGTTCAGTCATTATTGAAGAGTTGTAACTTTAGGAATAAAAGCTTAAGATGTTCTTTAAAAAATTATCAAAAAATAAATGCTCACGGTAGCATATGTTAATAGTGGGTAGATCTAATTTTTGTCAGTTTGGAAAATTATTTTTTGTAAATTCTGAAGTTTTTAAACATTAGAATTTTACATGAAAAATTGAATACTCTCTCGGAAATGGAATCATTCCCGGATATAAGCTAGAAATATTCCATAGAATGTAGGAAGCATTCCCTTTCGTTAAAATACTACTGTTTTCACATACATTCGGCTTGGAAACAATATCAATTTAACAGCATTGATAACTTAACTTCCCATAAGTTTCTAAAAGAAACGATGAGGAATGTTTCCAAATTAATTCCATATGGAAACCTTCCAATATTTTACTGAGGGTCAATGTTTCTCAAACATCCCGGAACATCACGGAGAGAAATAATATTCTTATATTGAAAAAATATGTTGCTTAATCTAAGAACTCATTTGCTCAAATCAAGCACTAAAAACTAAAATTAAGAAAATAGAAATTTATAATGAGCATTTATTAGTTCTGAGGCTTAATAGCACATCTATGCTGTCGTAAAATAAAATTTACTGTAGCACGTCTTCTAAGTGAATAATAATTCAACTATGCAACGATATAACATTTCTGTTACATAAGCTACTATCTTCACGGCCTGATGACGTCAGAATGAGTAGCTTATATACTCACCAAGTAATAATTCAATGCTACGCCGCGCAGAGGGATCGCTTCATACATTTCTTGGAAAAAAAAGAAGGAGTGAAGCTTTCTCAAGAAGCTTTACATGGCATTTTGATCACTCTCTGAGGTTTGCCATTGTCTGCAGAGAGGTGGCGGCCGTACAGAAAAATTATTTTAATTGAAATAATTTTCTGTCGCTGCTGGGGTTCGAACCCGGGTCTCCAGGTTCGTTGACATAGAGGCCACGCACTTTAACCAACTACGCCACGGACGTCACTCTGAGTATATAATGTAACGAAATCGAGTGAAAACCACGCCTACTTCCCATACAAAGGGACTTTATCAAAAACAAAAGCGAATATTTTCTGTTAAAACTATGACTACACTAAGGGAAAAAAATATTAAATTTATCCAAAAACTTTTTTGATTTATCCAAAAAGCGAGTCACTTTTGCACCAATAACGCATTTACTTAAATCGACTACGTAAATATTTAAAATGTATTTAAATACTTTTTTAATTAAATAAAATATTAAAATATTTAAACAGAATTAATAAAAAATATATTAAAATTATGCACGAATATATTTAAATATCCTTCAAATATTTACTATTTGAAAATAAAACCATTGCATTCAAGGAAAATTTATATAAAAATATTGAAATTGAAAACCAATTTATTTGAATGGAAATTTCCCACCAGCTGCGTCCATCAAATACCATTTGGTGGTATATTTTATTTTCTTTTTTACTTTTTTCGTTCTCTAATTTATACTATTTTTGACAGTTGGTGCAATGTTAGGGCACCAAATGTTAAAAATAGTATAAACTATAAAAAGAAAAATTAAGATAGAGAATAAGAAGCAAATTATGCAGGTAAATTACAACCGGTCCAAGATGTTCTTGAGAAAATACCGAGTTGTCACTCCACCCCACATAATTTCATCAGGAATTGCAATCACCATCATACTCACGAATCATATTTGCCAAAAATCCAGGCTATATTACCCTTGCAACATTAACTAAATGAGAACTATAAGAAACCGGCAACTGCAAGAAATATACTGCAGGCACAGAGTGCGATGCTGTTGCTGCTTGCTTGTATGGAATATGTGTGTACGTGTGTGGTATAAATAAAATTCAAATACGGGAAAAAACGTGTTGTAAGGAAAACATTTGATTTATCCACGTAAATATTTAAATAAAATTTATACTGAGGCGTGGATAATGCGTTATTTCCCTTAGTGTATAACAGCTTAAGACTTTGAATACACTTTGGTTCGGCTGTGAGGGTATTTTAACTTCGGCCTAGTCGAAGATTATTTTTACTACACAGAAAATAAAACAATTGATTTATTACCTAAACTAGTTTAGCTAATGTGAAAGTTTCTATTTCACCTAATCTTTTCAACAACTTTTCTACCTACACAGTTAATTTAACAATCATGCATTAGGTAATTCACCTAATTCAAATTAGTTAATTCAACTAAAATTTTGCTTATTAAATCATCTAATTCTTCTAGTTATTTTACCTAATGCAAGTTGTCGATTTGTTCGTACACTAGGGAAATAACGCATATTAGCATTATCCACGCCTCAGTATAAATTTTATATAAATATTTACGTGGATAAATCAAATGCTTTCCTTACAACTTGTTTTTTTCCCGTATTTGAATTTTATAGGAGCACAGCGCTCTCCTAAAAAAAACAAATAAAAACAAAGTGAGAAAATTTTACAAAAAGTAAAGTCTAACGCGAGAATTGAACTCGGGCCGCTTGCGTTATAGTCAAACGCTTTACCGCTGTGCTGTTACGCCGTTTGATAACTTTTGAACAAAATGTATATAAAAATATGAGGTCCACAACTCTGAAATTATTTTTCCACTGGGCTTCTACCGCAATTTGATTAATTGGTATGTAGAGTAAATTCTTGTATTGGAAATTTAGCTCAATAGATAAGGCGTTGGTTGTTGAAATCTTGAGATCACAGGATCGATTCTCAGCGGTGGCAAAGAAATTTTTCAGTCATTTATACAATGTATATAACTCTCTCATTCTATCTACTATAAAACAAATCTTTCTTCTCTATCATGTGACGAAATGAAGGAAAGTTTCACTTCAAAATAGAAATTGCAAAACAAAAAACATATTTTTTGCATATTTTTTGCACGGCATTCCCACTTAAGAGTTCCCACTATCTAAATAATTAGATGATTTTTCTACACTTAGTAGGTGGCTTGCCTAATCTGAAGTGGTCATAGTTTAAAAAAAATTAGCTAATTCTTCTAATAAATTATGTGTCTTATCTATTTTATGGTTGAAGGTACACCTAAATATTTAGGTTTTTTTAGCTACTCTCGCAGTTAAACTACCCAATATAATTGCATATAATTAACATTTAGAAATTGGTAGCGCACCTAATCAAATTCGTTGACTGAAAATCACCGGATTACTTTAGCTGAATTGACTACATTTTTAGGTAAAAGTTCTACTCTTTTTTTTCTGTGTAGTTTTTAATTCTTTTATGCACTGTTTTCTTGCTGTCACTTTGATTTTAATAACAGTCACTAAAATAATTAAACCCTAAAATTAAACATATTTTTTTATTTGCATATAATTGTAAATATATGCTAATTTGTATTGAAATTTTTGTGACCTATATCCGAATTTTTAAAAACTTTGTTCGGCGGCGGGAAACATGTGCCGACTTTGTTTACATATATTTAAAGAGGAAATTCCCAGAGTTCATAATATCATAATGAGACGATCGAGCTTAATTTATTTTTTCCATAGAAAATAGAAAAAAAAATTTTTCATGGACCAATTTTGACTTCTAATAACTTTTAAAATATTCATGGAATCTGCAAAATTTTTTTCGTTAGGAATAATGGCAATAGGGTATACTTTTATAAAAAATTATAATACTTTGCTAGTAACTTATTTTTTTTTACTCAAATGCATTGCTAAATTGCATGAAAATTTAAATCAATAAGTCTGCATGACCACATTATAAAATATAGAGTGGTAGGAAAATTGATTTTTTTCCGCCAAAATGCCACTGTGCACCGTTGCATTATTGATCTTTGAGCGGCTCTCTGTCTCCCCATGACGTCTGAAACTTCAAAGGGGTATATTAATTTTGTCACTCCGTTTGTAACGGAGTGATCACAGGTAGACAGACCGACGGACGGACAGACGGACATGGCTAAATCAACTCAGGTGGTGATGCTGACCAAGAATAAATGCACTTTTCTATACCTACCACGCCTTCTTATGGGCGTTACAAACGGAGTGACAAAATTAATATACCCTCATTTACGTTTTTTAAACGTGGGGGTATAAAAAAGCGAATATTTTCTGTTAAAACAATGACGAAAATGTTGTTACAAATAAACATGCAAATAATTATACAAATAAAAATGCTATTTTCTGAAATTCATTTGATCTTTTCTGAATTCCAAATGATTCTTTCGGAATATCAAAGGTAATGTCTTAATTCCAAATGATTTCTTCTGAATTTCAAATGGAATATCTCGATTTCAATTGATCTTTTCGGAATTCCAAATGAAATTTCTGGATTTTAATTGATGTTTTCTGGAGTCGATTATATCTGAATTCTAATTTTTCAGTTTTGTCTTATTTTGTTTTAGGGCTTAAAGTCTGTATGTATTGGCGTATTATATTTTGTATTCTAGCACTAACACTCAGCGAGTAATAATTCCATGTAACAAATTTGCAGTTGCGATGCTTAAGCAGCTTCCACCGCATCCCGTTGAATTTTGAATTTTTTTTTTTATAATGAAGTGAAAGAATTAACCTTTACAGTCTTAACATTACTTTAATTAAAGCACCTATACTCAGCGAATAACAACTCAATGCAACGCCAATGCATTTTACAAAAATGCCTTTAATAATGGTCTAATAAATTACTTTGGATGTTGTCTTGTATTGCTTCGTGTTATGAAGAATGTGCTTTATTCGATGATGCTTATTATGTTTACATAAGCACAAAAATTCTCAAATTTCAAATGTTTATTTATTTAATTTTAATTTCCGCTGAAAGGCCAAGCAATTGTGCTTAGTGGAGGCTTTTATTTGCCAACAGGTGGTAGGTTTTAGCACGTAGGTGCATTCTATTCAGTCCGGCTGATCCGGGAACTTCTTAGAATGTAAATCGTGCATGCGTATGGCGCAGGTCATATGTATCTATGAAGATTTCCTACTTCCGGGCAAATCAAAAACAAAAAAAAAAAAAAAAAAAAAAATAAAAAAATAATTTTAATCTTTAAAAAAGCAATATTTGAATTTAATACGGTAACACAATCCACACGATTTAACATTAAATTTTGCCACTGATATCAGAGAGAACAAAATATACTATTGCTAGAGGGTAATAATAGGTGGATCTTAGTATTATCAAAGATATTTAAAGTCTATATAAGATTTGCTTATAATACTCACCCTCTTTGAAATAAATCCACATTGTAAAATTTATATAATTCAATAGAAAATTCAATTGTTGCTTGCAAGTCGCTCATATCGCAGGCAGCTCCAGAAAACCACTATCAGTTCATTAAGTAAAGATACATAGATGCTCTTTCAACTTGCAACTGGTTCACTTGGAGAATTACACAGATGATTTGAAATTATATTAATTTCGCTAACATATTTTAGTTCTAAGCAAATTCACATCTTGATGCTCGGTGTATTTTATGCCTCAGTGTTGGACAGATTCAATTTTCAAACTGCTCTTCAATTAAATTGTCTTCATCATACATTGTCGCCAATTCTTGTAAATTTTATATGCAATGATATTGGTTTCTCTTTTCAATGTAGAAAAGAGTCGATCCTGTAAATACAAAATTAGCAAATAAGAATTTCCAATTATAATATTATAAAGAAATTTTTAATTCAGAGTTTACCCTCATTTCGACTTAATGAGAGTAGCGCCGACTTCAAATCTTTATTATTCATAAAGAAATTAATATATTTGTGATAAGAAAACAAATAAGAAAAACTTAAAATAATAAGATTCCCAATAAAGGGTGATTTTTTAGCAACTTTCTATTTGGCAACACTGTTTTTGGCAGCACAGCTGTTGTCGTGTAACATGTTACTTTTAAACATGTTCGGTTTGATCTATAATTTCCCCATGAATCGACATAGAAATGAATAACGCTTGCAGATTATTGAATTTTATTATCAAAATTCATGCTCGATTAAGAAAGTGCATAGTTCTTCCATTCCATTCTTCCATTTTATGGTCAGTTTGGGCGATCTTCTGAGGCGGCTATTCGGAATCTTGTGACTAAATTGCCCATAAATTTGGCCATAGATTTACATAACTGGACATTAAACCACCAACACGCATACGTAGAGTGCTGCTGACAAAGGAAAATATCGTAGCTGTATCTGCCAGTGGTGTTGCTGACCATGAATTATCGATTCGGCGTCGTTCGCAGCAATTGGACCTCTGTAACTCCACTACGTGGAAAATTTTGCGGAAGGATTTGGGTGTAAAACCTTTTAAAATACAGCTGTTGCAAGAATTAAAGCCACACGACCTACCACAACGGTTAACTTTTGGTGAATGGGCGCTGGCAAAGTTGGATAAAGCTCCACTTTCGGAAAATTGTGTTCAGCAACGAAGCACATTTCTGGTTGCATGAGAAACGTGAACAAGCAAAATTGCCGTATTTGTTGTGAAGAGCAGCCAGAAGCATTGGAAGAACTCCCAATTCATCCCAAAAAATGCACAGTTTGGTGTGGATTATGGGCCGGTGGCATCATTGGACTGGAGAGAGTATGCCAAAATTGGACCCAGCGTATCAACATTTACATTACTTTAACCATTGAATTATACAGATCGTTCTATCGGCTCAAATAAAGATTTCATACCGAGCCATTACCGCCAAAATAATGTATCCCACACCATAATCGATTTGGTTTTTTTATCGAAATCGATGCAAATATCTATTTAAAATTATTAAAATTAAATGTATTACATGTAAAATTAATGTAATTGAATTAAAATGTATTTAATTAAATAAAATTAAATGATTTTATTTAAAAAAACCTTGCCCTGTAAAATTTCGAGTTTGTGGGATACATTTTTTCGGCGGTTATGGCTCGATACATTTCTATAAATTTTTTGCGTTTTTTTAAATCAAATCCGAAAGCTCTTAAGAAGTCACCCTTTATATATAAATAAATTATCAAATTCGACCAAGAATTAATAGAAAAAGTAATTTAAAATTATTTTTTACTTTGTAGTGATTTCGAAGACGGTTTTTTTTTGGTAAAAAGTTTTCATTTCTTCTTTTTAGCGTTTACAGTCTACCTACCTTGTGTCATTATTAACTGAGATAAAGTGCTTTTCTTATAGTGACACACCCTTTGTCAAATTCCGCTCACTTCCTTCATCGTGTTTTAATATAATTTGACCCATTCTCGTAACGAATTTTATTACTCTAGTGTCAATATTATTCGAGACACAGTGTTTTTATAATATGGCGACACCCTTTGACCTCTATCTGTTGACAAAAATTACGGAAATCGGGGAAGTGCTTTAGGAGTTATCGATGTACATACATTCATTTAAAAAAAAAAACCATCGAACTGAGAACCTCATCTTTTTGAAGTCGGTTTAAAAAGAATTGAGTGTACTTTTATAATTCTCGAAGAGAAATCTCTTTTACCTGGTCTTAACTCTAAGTACCCTAAAGATATTCCTATTAATTTTTATACCCCCACATTTAAAAAACGTAAAAGGGGTATATTAATTTTGTCACTCCGTTTGTAACGTCCATAAGGAGGCGGGGCAGGTACAGAAAAGTATTTATATTTTTGATCAGCATCAAAAACCCGAGTCGATTTGGCAATGTTCGTCCGTCTGTCTGTGATCACGGTCAAGGAATGAAAATTTAAGTAAAATTTAAAAGAAAATATCTAGCTTACTCAGCATTATTAAAGTCAAAAGCTATAACTATCATAAAATATCGTACTTCTACCTTATGTTTCTGTGAAAACCTGCTGCTTTAAGCTGCCACTAAGAAAAAAGTCTTCAAAATCAAATTTTGCCCTAAACGCACTTGTTTTCAAGACGATTACAGCCGTAATTTTCAAGCTATCATCACGAAATTCGATATTTAAGCTTATATCTAAGAAATAAAGATCAAGTTCGAAAATGAGCCAAATCGGATGAAAACCACACCTACCTCCCATACAAAATGACTTTATCAAAAAACAAAAGCAAATATTTTCTGTTAAAACTATGACAAAAATGTTTTTACAAATAAAAATTTTATTGGGGGTATTTTAACTTCGGCCCAGTCGAAGATCATTTCTTACTAGTTTTAAATAACGGTGTTATAACTCAGTGGATTTTACTTCTATCAGATATACATATAAATATTGATTTCTTTGTGGGAAATTCTAGCATTTATATTTGCTTAGCAGTTATCGTAAAATTCTACAGTTAAAAGAAATTTTAAAAATTAATTAAAAGTACCCGTAGTGTACAAATGTATTTATTTCAATTAAAATAACGTTAACTTCATTTTTCCAACAGTTAGTTTCGTTAAACGTTGTTGGGTAAGTTGGGTGCTTAACTTGGTTGCAGATATATTTTTGTTCAGTTTTAAATTTTTGTAAAAGTCCAATAGCTTTTTAAATTTATATTTCCTAGATATTCCTAGATTCCTAGATAGATATAATATAGATTTGATACAAATTTCTCAAAAATATGAGAATAAAATATTAATCATAATAAAAAAATTAATCCCTAAGTAATTTAACATTTCAACAAGGTACAAATACTCGTACCTTTTGCAACCAACATATTTCTTAACTGATCAGTTAACTGATCAGTACAATTTTTCAAGCGGATATCCTTGCCATTAACAGATGTGTCAGACTGAACTGTCTGAACAATGTTAGGGGCAAATCAATTTTCGTCTTCTCTGATAGTCAAGCTGCCCTTAAAGCTCTGACATCACCCATTATAAAATCCAAGCTAGTGCTGGAGACTGTCGACGTCCTCAACGACCTGGCTGCGCAAAACAACAAACTTACTCTACAGTGGATTCCTGCCCACTGTGGTTTTGACGGGAATGAAAGAGCAGACTCCCTAGCCAAACAGGGAGCAGCATCACCACTCATAGGACCGGAACCGTTCTGTGGGGTTGGTATACTAAGGGAAAAAAATATTAAATTTATCCAAAAACTTTTTTAATTTATCCAAAAAGCGAGTCATTTTTGCACCAATAACGCATTTACTTAAATCGACTACGTAAATATTTAAAATGTATTTAAATACTTTTTTAATTAAATAAAGTATTAAAATATTTAAACAGAATTAATAAAAAATATATTAAAATTATGCACGAATATATATAAATATCTTTCAAATATTTACTATTTGAAAATAAAACTATCGCATTTAAGGAAAATTTATATAAAAATATTGAAATTGAAAAATAATTTATTTGAATATTTCCCACGAGCTGCGTCTATATCGAAAGCCATTTAGTGGTATATTTTATTTTCTTTTTGTGAAAATATGATTTGTGAGTGCGGTGTTGAGTGCGATGCATGATGAAATCATGTAGAGTGGAATGACATTCTTGAGAAAATACCGAGTTGTCACTCTACCCTATATGAATTCATCATGCATCGCACTCACCACCGCACTCACAAATCATATTTGCCAAATAACCATGATATATTACCCTTGAAATATTAACTAAATGAGAACTATAAGACCTGCAACTGCGGTGCGAAGAAACTGCAGCAGCAACGCACAGGAACAGAGTGCGATGCTGCTGCTGCTTGGCGGCTGCTTGGCAGCTGTATGGAATATGTGTGTCAGTGTGTGGCATAAATAAAATTTAAATACGGGAAAAAACGAGTTGTAAGGAAAATATTTGATTTATCCACGTACATATTTAAATGAAATATATACTCAGGCGTGGATAATGTTAATATGCGTTATTTCCCTTAGTTTAAGAATCTGTTCAAGCAACACGTCTAAAAAACTCATTCCGTGAATCTCAAGACATCTGGAAGAACTGCTTAGGACAGATATGCACTAAGCAAATATTTCCAGAACTTTCTCCCAAGAAATCGAAATTTCTTATCAACTTAGGGAAGAAAGACTTAAAGATGATGACCGGAATTATAACTGGACACTGCAAACTAAAGAAACACCTACAAAAAATGAATCTCGCTACTGATTCATTATGTAGATTATGCCTTGAGGATGAAGAAACATCCAGACATATTCTCACTGAATGTCCAGCTCTTCTCCATATAAGAAAGAGAATCCTAAATAGCGAAATAGTCTCTCAAGGACACCTTGCGATCCTCAACCTCGAAAATATATTATGTTTTCTGAAAAAAAGTAAAGCAAACGAACTGCTTTAAGCAAAGAAAAGGTATGGCACAATAAGCATCACAAGATGCCGCAGTGCCAGAGCTGAATTAGCTCGCCCCAAGCATATCTATCTATCTATCTAACTGATCAGTTAAGCTAAATTGTAAGTAACGAAATCAATTTTTATGCAACTGGCTGTAAAGAAATTAAAAAAAAATAAAAATCAAGCCCGTTTAAAAGTCGGCCGCTTTTAAACGTGCAAGCACCCATCAATAAATATACCGTAATGTTTACCTTTCTTGTACCCTTTTGGACCTTATGCGCCCTCTTTCGAAAAGGTGTGTCGCTTAGTTTTTACAGCGTCATTTGTTTGAAGACTGAGATCAGATTTTTTGATTTTGAGATGAACTATTTTTTTAAACTACATTTTAGAGCATTAAAAGGAAAACTATTTGTTTATATTATGCCTTTTCAGTAGAGAATGGCCTCATTCTATATCCCTTACAAAGCATTCAACGAGGGATTCCGCTACGTACCATGTTGTCAACAAATGTAAGTCTGTTTCCCAAACGATGCTGATCGCCAACCATTACGGCAAACTTGCGTTTATTACGTCATTGAAACTGTTATAAACAAGCAGTTGTAAAATTTAGCCAGATCAATGAATGTAGAAGTTTTGTATATTTTTTGTATTTTCTTTTAAGATTTCATGAAGTTTTTGCATTGCTATACCATGTCTACAAAGAGAGTTTAGTTTGAGTTTACAGTACGAAGTTGAGTTTTAAATAAACTCTTGAGCTCCCCAGTACAATACTGCAGGATGAAACTCAACTAAATGCCTAAAAGTATGCTAATGTTCATATAAAAAGGTACGTTCAGATGCAACTTTTTAGGTAAGTTGAACAATTTTGTGGTGAGAAATGTTTAACATAGTTGTTCCAAAATTGTGCAATTTACTATTTGCAAGAAATGAACAAAAAAAAAAAAACGAAGAAAAGAGCTTGGGCAAATGTAGAAGCTGAGATCTTCATATCAATATGGGCCGATAAAAATTCCGATTTGCGCAGCGCAAGGAAGAACACGCATGCGTACACAGAGATGGTTGCAGCTTTTTCCTCAAGTGGAACTGATATCACGGTGTGGTGGATGTGCCAAAAAAATATGGGAACACAAAAGTAAAAAAAGAAATGTCACACTAAAAACAATTCTGCCGACGCATCCCTGTGTGAACAGCTATGGTTGAACTCAAACTAAACTCTTTGTCTAGACATGGGATAATGTTAATGTTTTAATGGTAGTGGGCACTTCTATAACTTTTTGTCTTAACTTCCAAACTAATATCTTTAAGAAATTTCTCAATTCAAGTTTCAGATTTGAAGTTAAATGCGGCACATACTCATATTCAAATACAAATTGCATTTGAGTCATGTTTACGAATTAAACGAGTGTGATGAATTGAAATCAATTTATTCAACATAGCTTAAATTTTGATACCAGAATTAATTGTTTGAGAATTTATTTAGTCCAAACAACATAAGGTTGTATCAAGGGTGAGAGCGGGCGCCCATAAATGTCAAATCGAAGTAGACAGCTCATACAAAATCTTAAAGCGATGAGAAAGCGTAAATTGACAAAATGCAAAGCCGATGAAGTTATCATTCCTTTTCATTGATTTTGACAATTCTGGGTACTGAAAAGAGAGTACGAGCAGCTCTACGACAACCTTATTATTCAACCATGATTCCAAACAACATAAATATACGCTGAAATATCGAGTACATAAGTGTTCAAAGTTTGTCAAAAATCATCTTTAAAACGCGATGTTGAAAGACCTTCTCAATGAGATATGTAGAAGAAAATTAAACACAAAAAAAAAAAAAAACAGTTTGGCCATTTCAGCCCTGGAAAGAACTCTGACTAAGCCTTTATTCAAATTGAACTATGGATGTTATTAAATGTTTTTGTACGCAAAATGATCGAGAACTGGACCCACTAGTTTTACGCCAACTTCGAACGACTAATGTGAATGTTCTCAAGAAGCTTTACATGGCATTATTTTTAAATGACATATTGTACTTTGAGGTTTGCAATCGTCTATAGAGAGGTAACGGCCGATCAGAAAAATTAATTTTAATTGAAAAAATTTTCTAAGTCAGCTTGAAAAATATGGTTGAATGATATAATTGTTAAAATAAAACATTAAGTAAAATCCAATATTTGTAATAAAAATCAGCTTTATATTAATGCTTTAAAAAGTGTTCTCATGAATATGAGAATTTCGCTCTTGTGGGACTTTTTTAAACGTTTTTACATCAAGCTTTCTATGACCTAATTTCTCAAATTTGTGATGATTCTTAACATTGTTTTAACTCTCGTTTATTTATCAGCATAGCATAGAAATCAATAACAAATTCAAAAAAAAAAAAAACAGTGGGAGAATAGAAAGTGATATAAACTTTAATGAGACTTTCTATAAATCATTAAAAAGAAGCACAAAACGTTGAACGCCCTGCCAGCACTCGGGTTATTGGGTCAATGAGTACAACAAAAACACTGCGTTTTTAGCGCATCAGTCACGTGAATCAGAAATTATGTGGGTGGGTGATAATCGCCTGATGAGTAAGTGAAGGAAACTTAATTCCGTACCTTAACCCAATTTTTGCAAACATTATATTTGAAGTCAGTTTTTTGAGCAAATAATTCTCGATGTAAACTAAAGTGAATGTAAGTTACTAAATAATTTTGTGAAAGGTTATTTAGAGTAAAAATGTTTCTTCTTTTAAAATAAAAGGAACTTATTGTGAAGTTAAAATTGAAATAAAATGAAATATAATTAAAATGTAAGATCCATTAAACCAGGGACCGTAAATAACAGTTATGGTCTCATTTTTAAGGGAAAACCACAAGTAGTTGGAATAGTCGGAGGACATTTTGGATGACACCATTATGATCCCCCGACATCCCCTTGTTAGTCCTGGGTTGTGTTTTAAATTTCGACTTTAAAGTAAAAGTTTAAAAATACCAGTTAAATTTTGAACTTTTATTTTTTCGCATAAAAAATAACAGTTATTTTTTGTGGGATATTTTTTTCCACAAAATATCCCACAAATCACTGTATCTACACAACTGTTCATGCTAGGGTCATGAAATTTGACTGCACGCAAAGAAAAAAAAACGTTTATCGCCAGTTTGCCGCAAAAGAACTTCGTTTGTCGTGCTTGAAATCGTTTATTGCAAACGTTTCAACAGTTGTCATAAACGTTGAACGAAAAATAAACAAAATTTTCAGTTGTGAGAAACGAGTCATTTAGTTGCAGGAAATGAATTTCGTTTGTCATAAACGCGAGTGATTTTTAAATTGCAGCAATTGAAAACTTCGTTTTTCCAAACTGAAAATTTTGTTTATTTTTCCCTTCGTTGTATAAACATAACGCTTATAGTTTAGAGTTACTTTTTGGACAAATTGTTACTATATAAGGAAATTGGTAGTTTGCTTAATACGCGGACGAAGATAGCAACAGAGGTGGAATCCATAAGAAGACGGACGGACATAATGAGAAAGATTATTAATAGAATAAATAATAATGACCGAAATAGCTTGCAGTTTATATATATAAGATATATTTTTAAGTTGTGACAACTGAATATTCGTTTGCGGCAAATACAGCTCGCAAACGAAGTATAGTTGGTGAATTTTTCATTTGTGGTAAACGAAAAATTTCTTTGCGTGTGGTAAAAGTAAGAATGCAAGATCTACCATATGCCAAAAAATGGGCGGAACACGCCCCTTTTTACATTCTATGATTTTATCTACAAGTCGGAAGATTGCACAAATATTCGTATTTGTTCTTTGCAACTTTTTACTTACCAACTTATTAAGTTCTAAAAAAAGTCTTCGGTTGAAATATAGAGATTTAGAAATTTTAATTAATACAATAAAGAATAGTTAAACGATAAGTTAGGAAATATTGCAGGTGTCTTCATCCAAACGTTGAGTGCTGTATTGTGTATCATTGCTGTTGAAATACGCAAAATATTTGGGTGCAATTCACAATATTATTCACTTTTTCTAAATTTGCTTTTTAGTGGTATATTATAACACAATGTCAATATTTGGATTAGCAGCAGCAGTTGCGACGCTAAATCTGTATTTATTTTAATTTTCATATTTTTGTGGGTTAGGCCACTTTTGCTCTCATCGCCTCAAATATCTCCGGCTATGCGACAGACTTGCCATGTTTTCATCTTTCAAATTTTATGACCCTATAATAAGCAGTTTCTTAGATATAGCGATTTGTGGGATATTTTGTCGGAAAAAATATCCCACATATAATAACAGTTATTTTTTGTGCGAAAAAATAGAAGTTAAAAAATCTGGTTAATTCTTGTTCAATATAATAAAACACAAAAAATAACTAAAACTTTTAACTTTTTTAGAAAAATGGTTTAACGGTTACGGTCCCTGCTTTTGATGCGTTCTATCAATGTTAACCTTAGTCGTATTATACTTTTAGGCATGGCCTTGAAGCCTGTCATGTTCCGAATGCATTTTAGTTAATTTTTTTAAATACTTAAAGAGACCACGGAAAACTAATAAAAATTTAAACACGAACGTGCAACAGACTAACTTTTTCATTTTCTTCCATTAGCAAAGAAAAAATAATGAGTTACAAATGCAAAACTTCATAAAAAATTCGCCGGCTTGGCATGCTAATTGAAACGAAATTGTGACTTTTATTGGAAATTTTCATGTTTCTTTTTAATTTTCATTGTTGCATTGAGTCGGCACATTTATTAGACTCAAAACAGATTGAACAAAGCCAACTACTTGTCATGATGTCAGCATAGTCTGAGTTTTCACCAAAAACGCCTAAAAAAGCTGTTTTTAGAGGCCAAAAAGGCTAAAAAAGTCACGAAGCGAAGTCGTAAATCTAAAGGCTAATCCGCAAAAAAAGGCTAAATCTTACCTGGGAAAGGCTAAAACGGCCTCACTGTCAGTAAGCAGTTAACACCAAAAAGTAGGGTGCGGTAGGGGGAAGCACTTCGGTGGGTGAAGCATTTCGCCTGTGAAATTTTGACTTACTTATAACCTTACATATAACCAAGTGTCATACCGTCACGTGTTGCTTTCATTGCCGGACAGTTTTTCATGATACACAGAAGCGTTCAGACGTACATTGTGTCGCTCTTCCAAAACAGTGGTAAACATTTGTTTCCACAAGTTTTTTGATCGAGTGAATTTATCGGGTGTTATGTCAACTACTCAACACAAATTCAAGGCAAATATATCCGTCGTGTTGATTTAATGTTGTTAATATGAAGTGAAAATATGAAGTGTTTGTGAAATATCTATCGAGTGGTTGTGTCAGGGCTGGCATCGTGTTTTAAAAATGAAACGTTTCACCCCACAAACTTCGTTTTAATGCGTATTTAGTGTTTTTGTGTGTGTTTAATGAGTTTTTATTGGTTTTTTGGCATTTTTCAATTTATTGCAACAAATTCGACCGGCCATATCACTTGAAATGCTCTGACATGGGCAACCGTGGCTTCTACACCTGTCGAAACTGCGACTCTGACCTCAATATTAGCGATGAATAACAAATTTGGATTCGATGACTTTTATTCAGTATTTTAGTTTCTTGCCGACTTCGAGAACGAACATTTTCGAAGTATCCCCATATTTTTTTGCCGAAATCGAAAATGTTCAAAGCCGAGCGCATAGAAATAAAGGAAAATGTACATTTTTGCCATTCAAGCCAAAAACCATTAAAAAATTATAATTTTTGGGGGTGATGTGAGCCCCCAACGCAAAAAATCGAAACGCTTCACCCCATCGCATCCTACTCATCTCTAATATATTATCTCCAATCCATTTAGTGACAAAACTCCTTAAACATTTTTCAAATGTAAATGTGAAAGCAGAGTTAAGCATTTTGATACTAAGTATTTTTCAGCAAACTCATGTTTTCGATGCAGTTGAAGGAGTTGTAATGCATTTTAAACACAATCTGAGTTGGCAGCCGAAGCTAATTGCTTTTGATTTTGATTTGATTTCAGAAGAAACTTATTAAATATCATACTTATTAAAAACCATAAGTAATGTGTTGTTGTGATGTTTATTCCGGAATAGGATATCCACATTATTCGGGCTTGGTAGCTTATGACTTGGTGTTAAAGATTTCTATGTTGACCTATCTCTCAAAAATGTCGAAGAGGTGCACCAGACGAAAATTCCGTTTATGTATCTATATACAGCTGAGTGTGTGGGATTGTGTGACTGTTCCTTTAATCACGCTCTAATAAAGTATGTTTCAAGGAAGTCATTTAATAAAGCCCAGGTAGTTTTTTGTGCCCGCTCTTTAATTAAATTTGTTTGCATTGATTTTTAAGGGATATGTAATGTAAAAACAAAAGAAAACTATATATATATATTAAATCATTCAAACTTGTATAAATTTCCTTTCGCCTTCAATTATACTATAAGAGAAACTTTATTAGTGGTTATATTTTTTGTATTGTTGAGTATTTATCTCTTATTTGATTACTATATGTATTTGGGAAAATAGACATTTATTCAATTATCACTTTCACACTGCGTAAGTATTTATACGCCGTTAAAATTATCAGGATATTTATATAATTTTGTGCACATGAATCAATTATTTCAATTTATACATATGTAATGAAATAATATATATTAATATATATATATATATATATAGATTCAAGCATATTCGACACGATATTCGCGTTCATGTTCGTGTTATGTTTGCTATTAAACAATTTTTCCGGAATCTAAAAAAAAAAGGTGAATAAGTATGTTTGATAATCTAAATATAAGCTGTGTAAAAATATACGTTGCTTCGCGATACCACGTTCAACCCGTTTAGATGCCTACAATGAACTGCGAATGCTCCAAGTTTATGGCATTCGTTTGAGTTCTTATATTAAGGGTGCCATGCTTTGAGCGTAACGCATGCAAACATACTCTTGACCAAAATACAGTGAGCAAATATGTCAACGTCAGTGAGTTTTGTACGTAACAGACATGCGTTAAACGTATCTGAAGTTCTTTCGGAGATTTGGAATGGATCCCACTTTAGCTGGGGAAGTTCTCTCAATCATTCTCTTTGACTTTTCGTGTCTGTCAATAGTTCTGTCTAAAAGACCAAAGAAAGATTGACATTATTTCTTGGTGACAGGTCACATTGCCAGCATTAACAGGGGTTGGTTCTTTCTATAAAATATTTAAAGAATATTGTGTCTAAGAATCCGGTAAAAACATGATTCAAGGTTGCTGTGGTAGGTACTTATGCTTTGGTCTAGGTAAGCTGCCTTTAGAATTTGAAAGTTATTTTAAAATTAACGTAAGAATGTTGGAAAAAAATCGATTTCAATAATTGTGCTCACTGCATCTATGTTAGATTGTTTGAGAGAAAAGGAACAATGTTGATGTAAATGCTAGAACATTTTCAAACCGTGCGTGGAAAAATTACTGTCGGTTAGATACAATATTTAATATTTTATTCTACCTAACTATACTAAGGGAAATAACAAATATTAACATTATCCACGCTAGTGCAAAAATTTTATTTAAATATTTACGTAGATAAATCAAATATTTTCCTTACAACTCGTTTTTCCGTATTTAAATATTATCTATACCACACAGTGAAACTTCTGACTTATTCCAAACAGCTGAAATAGCAGTAAGCAGCAAAAACACCGCACTCTGTTCCTGCAGTTTATCAACGAAGTTTTTAGAATTAAGATTCTTGCTTGTCGCTGAATACTTCCGGTTTGTTATAGTTTTGTGTGGAGCATCTTGACTAAATATCTAGGCTTTATTTTTATTACAAAAACCAAACGAGAACTATATAAAACCATTAATAATATATTTAATTTAAATATGTTGTTTTTTAATTTTAACATTTTTATTTAAATTTTCTTTATCATTTTCAAATATCATTTGTATAATAAACATCCAAAATACGCTAATTTATATCACCTAATTTAATCTATTCTACTGGATAAGCTGAAGGCCACTCTTGCTCTTGCTTATTATTATAATAGCTTTTAATTTTATTAATTAACTGTTAATAATTAAATAAAGAAATCAATAAATATTTTCAAATAGTAAATATTTGAAAGATATTTAAAAAAATGCGTGCATAATTTTAATGTATTTTTTATTTTAATTCTGCATTTAAATTAATTTTTCTAGTAGTTCTGTTCAAATACTTTAATATTTTATATAAATATTATTTTTTTGACATAAAATTAACAATACGCATGCATAATTTAATTAAAAAAGTATTTAAATATTTACGTACTCGATTTATGAAAATCCGTTATTGGTTCAAAAATTACTCCGTTTTTGGATAAATTAAAAAAGTTTTTGGATAAATTTAATATTTTTTCTTTTAAGTATAGTGTACTTGTGTTTCTTTAAAATAAAATATATTAAAAAATTTTTTTATGAAATGTTTATTCTGAATCAGAGCTTTCACTCAGATATTCTGGAGATTTTAAAAGACCCATGACTTCTGATGTTATGTTTGACTTTTTATATTTTGGTGGTTGTCTTATCGCATTTATTACTGGGTCAGACATCACCAGCAATCTATGGATTAAGTCCATATTTGTATCGTTCTTGAAGTCTTTTTGGTGTAAAATTCTCTGAAGCGTCTGTTGTCTTTGTTTCGTAAATTCTTGAGCTTCTTCGGAGAGCTGCCCAATTGGTAATATGAACGAAGATATTATACTCTCACCATGGCAGAAAACCTAAAATTAATAAATTTAATAACTAAAAAGATAGAAGAATATGCCACAAATATTACTTTGTGTACGTGACTGCCATATAATACCACGCATACAGAGACAAATAAAGGATTCTGGTTTCAATTGATGCAATTTTTTTAAACAAAGCATAACAACAAATTCTGCAATAATTAGAATAATAATTAATTTTGAATCTTAATACTAAAATCTTTTCTTGAATTCAACTAAATTATTAAATTTACGAATAAAAAAAAATAATGCCTTTTCATCATCTTATAATCTTTTATTTACAATCTTTCTTCGTAGCTTTAGTTTCTTATTTTGATCAAAATGAAAAGAGATTTATATAGTAACACTTTTTTCGAAAAAAGGGTTATTAATAAAAAAATATACGTGAATACTCGACTATGCCAATGAAGTATAAATTAGTTGTTTTAATTTAAATACACAACTTGTCTTGAAAACAACTGCGTTTTAGGACAACATTTGATTTTTAAGACTTTTTTCAAATGAAGTAGTTTTTCTTAGAAGCAGCTACAAGCAGCAGGTTTTTACAGAAACAGAAGGTAGAAGTACTATGTTTTATGATAGTGATAGCCTTCGACTTTAATAATGCTTAATTAGCTAGATATTTTATTCTAAATTTTAATTGAATTTTCATTCCTTGAAAAATTTGCAGTAATATTTATGCGATTTTTATTTATTAATATTTTTTATTGTAATTTATAATAGTATTGTAATGAAGTATTGTGTAAAAGAAAAACTGGTTTGAAGATTGTTCACTTCAACGCTAGGAGTTTAAATTCAGTTAAAATGGATTACGTGAGGTATGTTTTTGAGGACTCGTCTGTTGATGTGATCTGTGTATCTGAAACTTGGTTTTGTTGTGATGTACTAGATTCTGTATACAATATTAGAAATTTTACGATTTTTAGAAATGATAGGACAGGGAGGAGGGGAGGCGGTGTTGCAATTTACTGCCGATGTAACTTAAAGGCTAAAGTCATAAATAAATCTAATAATTCTAGTCCTGTTGAGTACCTGAATATATACAAAACAAAATACCGCAATCACTTAAAATATCCGTCATTAGGCCGATATACAAAAGTGGAGTGAAAGCTGATACCGCAAATTATAGACCTATTGCAATATTGTCGGTTATCGAAAAAATATATGAAGAAATCGTGACACGTAGACTCAAAAGTTTTATCGAAAAATATAAAATTATAAATTACAAACAATACGGCTTCCAAAAAGGCAAGAATATTAATAAGCTACTAGGTAATTTCGCGAGTGACCTGAACGAAAATATGAGTAAAAAAATTCACAGTCTAGTAACATTTGTCGACTTCAGTAAAGCTTTTGATACGCTCTCGCACGTTAAGCTCTTAGAAGCTCTGGAAAATGCTGGTTTGCGAGGTAGCTGCTACAAATGGCTCGAAAACTACCTTAAATTTCGGTCATATGTTGTAAAAATCAAAGATACCGTAAGTGAAGAAGTAGAAGTAAAGCATGGTGTGCCACAAGGCTCCAAACTAGGTCCGCTACTGTATATTATTTATACAAACGGAATTCTGACGGCACTTAAAAACAGTAATACATACGCCTACGCAGACGATACAGCCATAATTGTTGCACACAAAGACGTTGAGACAGCAACAAAAATAATGCAACAAGAGCTTGACATATTAACAAGATGGTCACATGATAATGGACTTGTTATCAATGTGGCGAAAACGAAGATCATGCATATACGATCATCACACACACCACGCCACGAAATTAAAGTGAAGATTCACAACATAGCATGCTTGCACGACCACCAAATCGCAAGTACTGCTAATGACGACTGTCTAAATTTTATAGAAAACGTAGATGAATACAAATACTTGGGCGTTGTAGTAGACTCTAATCTTAAATGGCATATTCACATAGAGAAGCTGCGAGCAAAGCTACGAAAAACTTCTTACATGCTGCATCACCTTAGCTTCGCATGTAACTACGCTGTGTTAAGACAGGCATACTTCGCGCTCTGTGAGTCATACATTCGTCACGGTATAACAGCATGGGGCTCTTCTAGTCACTGCCGTGCTCTTCAGAATAGCCAGAACAGCATACTAAAAATTCTCATAAAAAAGCAACACTATCAAACACAACAAAACACACCCTCACTACACAAACAGCTGCAGGTCCTTACGATCGAAAACATACATAAATGTTGTCTCCTTAGCGAGTTTTATGATGACGTGCGCTTCAGAACTCCAATTCAACATGCATACAACACCCGATACCGAATACAAGGAAATCTGGAAATTGCACAACACCACAACAACTTTGGAAAGCACACACTTAACGTCACAATTCCTAAAATATTAAATGAATTACCACCGAACATCGCACTTGTCCAACATGTACAAAAACATCGCCGAAACAAAATCTTCAAAATGCATTATATTCAAACCCATGGTATAATAATATAAGGTAGTATTGACAGTTGCTTGGGCATCGACCATCTGTCAAAAAAAATGTCTAGAAAGAGAGCGTTCAATTATTTCTTATGTTTTCGCCATTGTTTATGTTTCAGCGCTTGCAAATAACCAAACATTTTCTTACAAAATATTGCCCATTTTATTTAATCAATAGTGAATTATTATTACAACAACGAAGATAACTTGTGAGCTTTGTGTTATTAAGTGCAAACATAAGAAAAAATGTTGAAAACGTTTAAGTGCAGCAACCTCAGCAGCTGCAGATGCATGTGGACGAAATTGAAGAAGTTTTCAATTAAAATTAAAACACCACGGCTGGAAAACGTTAAACACATATCACACATAATTTTTTCACAATTTTCACTATTATAATTGTGTATTTTACGCACATATTTTGCGGAATTTATTTATTTTTACATTCGTTTAATTCTTGTTGCACGAACAACTGTTTTTGACAGATGGTCGTTGCCTTGTTGCTGAGAAAATCTATACTTGTCAATGCTACCTGTATAATTATATCATGATTCAAACCTAGCATTTGCTATAATATTATTTATTATTTATTTTTTTTATTACACAAATATTTTTTATTATTTATATTTATATTTTTACACAAATATTTTAAAATTGCCTAATGTATAATATTTTTCTATATTCATGAGCTTTTTAATTAACTTTTATAAATTTTCGAATCTCTTCTTTTTGATATATTTTTGCTTAATTATAAGAATTAGAACTAATTTAATTAATTTTTATAGTATTAAGTTTGGAAAATGAAATGTTGAAATGTCGTGAACTATTAATTTGTAATTAAGATTTTTTTTAATATAATTATAATGCACATTATTTCAATTTTTTCGCAGACAAGCCTTATAGGCTTCGCGAAATCCATGAATATGTAAACAACTATTATAAGAGAAACCATGAAATGAATAAATAATAATAATAAATAAATATGTTTAGCTGATAATAGTGTGAATGTATTCTTGTCTTGTGTATACAATCCAAATAAGTGCAATAGCTTGGACTCTTATTTCTCAGATATATCCGATTATTCAATAGATTTTAATTATTTTGTAATTTGTGGCGACTTTAATGTGAATCTTTTATGTAATGACATCTCAACACGTTCAATATGTGACAATATTGCATCTGTCGGTCTCTCCGTTTTAAATACTACAATGCCTACACGCTTTTCTTCTAACGACAGCCCTAGTCTACTTGATTATTTTATTGTATCTGACGTTTCAATTGCTTTATTGTTTGATCAAATTTATTTCTTATCGGACCATGACCTAATCTTTTGCACACTTGACATTAAGCTGTCCCGTTCTGTTACGTCAAATATGTTTTCGTATCGTGATTTTAAGTCGATTGATTCCCACTCTCTTTTTTCTGACCTGTCTTCAATACCGTGGAGTGATGTGTGGTTTTATCCTAATATTGAAGATAAAGTTGCTTTTTTTACTAGTGCAATAAATGAACTTTTTGTTAATCATGTTCCTCTAAAAACTGTTAATGTTATAAATACGTCCTGTCCATGGTTTAACAACAGTGTGCAAGTTGCTATAAAAAAACGTAATAAGTTGAGGTCGATATGGAAAAGGAACCCTTCAGTTGAGAAATGGGAAAATTATAGGTGTGCAAGGAATGATTCAGTTGCTATAATAAGGCGATCAAAAATAAGATTTTGCTCAACTACACTTAAAGCGTCCCTTCCACCTAAGGTTTTATGGAATAATTTAAAAAGTCTCAGCATTATTGATAAGCAAACTTTTAACTGCCAAATTAATCCTGAGTGTCTCAATGAATATTTTCTGTCTACTTTAAACGAAAGTCAAAACAATACTCGTAGTCAATACTCTTTAAATATTCTAAATTCTACTGTTGATCAGACACTTCAATTTTCCTCGGTAACAGAAGATGAGGTGGCAAGGGCTATCTTGAAAATTAAGTCAAATGCTGTTGGGGAAGATGGCATAAATCTTAAATTTATAAAGATTATTCTACCGCATGTTCTTAGCCCCTTAACTCATATTATTAATCATAGCTTCACCACATCATCTTTTCCTTCTATATGGAAGTCTGCTATAGTAACGCCGGTAGCAAAAAAAACTGAAAGTTGTGAACCAAAAGATTTCAGACCTATAAGCATCTTGTCTGCCTTATCTAAAGTATGTGAATCTCTCATGGCTAACCAAATATCATCATATCTAAGTCAAAATAATTTATTGTCTCCATTTCAATCAGGTTTTCGTGTTGGTCACAGTTGCTCTACTGCAACACTTAAAGTTTTGGATGATATAAGGTCTCCTTATGATGATGGTCAATTAACTCTTTTGTGTTTGCTTGATTTTTCGAAAGCATTCGATACTGTTAGTCATGAACTTCTCTGTCTGAAATTAAAACATCTCTATGGTTTCTGTGACAATGCCACCTGTCTATTAAGTAGCTATTTGACAAATAGAAAACAAAGGGTAAAAGTCGGCACTATTTTTTCTCAATATAAAACTGTTTGCTGTGGTGTACCTCAGGGATCGGTTCTTGGTCCGCTACTCTTCTCTATATTTGTAAATGACATTTTTCGCTGTTGTACCCATTCTTTGATGCACGCGTATGCCGATGACGTTCAGATTTATCTGTCTGGCCAAACAAATCTTATGGAAGATCTAGTTTGTAAGCTTAATGAAGACCTTCATAGTATAAGCTTATGGGCTATGAATAATAGTCTCCATCTTAATGCTCTTAAGTCCTATGTAGGGTAAACTGGGGCAGCTTTGACACCTTTTTTGCAAAGTGTTATTACTCTGAAAATTGCTGACCTATTCTAAAAATTTTTACTGCTATATAAACGTTGGTTATTTGACTACACAACCTGTAAAGGATATCGCATTATCTAAGCCTCAACATGTTTTTTTTCAACATTTTCTAAAAAAAGTCGTTTTGACAAATGTGCCCCTACCACGGGGCACCCTTGACTTTGAAAGGGAGCATTTGACAAGTATGTCTTTTGTCATTAGAAAATCTTATATATGCATTTAAAATGTATACACACAAATTTAATAATAATATCAAAACAAAAATTTAATAAATTTGTTTATTTGCATATACAAACAAAAAGATATATAAAAAATTCATTTAATTATAAGTGATGAAAAAATGTAATAAAAGTAAAAAAATTAAAAGTTACGAGATCATGCTTATCACATAAGTTGATTGACTTTAAAACACAAATGAATTATATAAGTTGATAAAATAAACTTATTTTATATAATAGTTTTCAAAATTTATTTTAAAAATATATTTTGTTCGGCATCGTGATGTGGAAGCTGGATTCTCAGGAGGCGGCAGCTTTATTTCAATTTCGCTGCGTAAAGTAAGAGCAATATCCTCAACAACTGGCTTAACAAAAACCCATCCTGACAATGATTCTCTTCGCAAAAAATTTATATTGTAAGTGAAATCACTGAATACTTCCACAATTTCGCCAATATAAAAAAAAGGCTTCTTGGTGTCAGGAGCAAATTTGACTAGCACATAGTCGCCCATTACTAATTTATCTACATCTGTTAATTTGGTAAAATGTGTTTCTTCATAATCAGAATATCCAACATCATCAAAGAGCCCAACGGAATCAATTGACTCAGCATAACTGATTTCACGTTCACATTCGCTTTCGTCGGATGTTATGCTACTCTGAACATTATACGATCTTTTTCGATGCTTCTTTTTTGGTTGGGTTACTTTTTTTTTTGGAAAATTTCAATGCTCGCTTTACTACTTTTTTATTTTTGTTTGCAACCAACTCCTCTGCCCGTTGTTTTTCTGCTGAACTGGTTATGACACGCGAAACTCTTTGTCTGGCGGATTTTTTAGAGGCATGAAGACGTTGTATCAGTCGTATTATTTCTGGTGTCAAAATTTGCGTGGCATTATTCGTAGTCCGTGCAATGCTTACAGGCAAATCTGAAGAATTTTGGATGATCTGAACATTGGGAATGGATTAATTTTCTTCTATATTTTCCAAGGTGAAATCGTCTTCATCAAACATTTGTGTGTTGAAAGGAAAAATTCCAGAAGATCTGAAGCCGCTCATTATGATTTCAGAAGAAAACGATCTTTGGAACGGTTGATGAGTCAATGCTCCGATATCATATATGGTGATATGTTTTCCAGGGTTCGCAGTCATAAAATCATTAAAAGATTTATGACAAAATTTTTTAAATGGCCCAAAAACTGATACGTCCAATGGCTGAAGTCGGTGAGAGGTGTGCGGTGGGAAAGATAGCAACACAATCCCATTGCCTCGGCTATAGTCAATGGTTTCAAAACTGCAGTGCGAAGAATGATTATCTAGTATAACGAGAATTGGGTTTTCGACTGAGCCATTGGTGTTAAGCTTAATATGTTTAAGCACATCGATGAAAAGCTCTGCAATCATCCATCCAGATTTAGAATTTAAAATCAGCGACCCCGGAAAACATCCATTTCCAAATCGTTCGCTGAAACGAATACGAGGAAATATATAAACCGGAGGTAGACGATTTCCACAAGCATTGACTATGCCAACCATGGTAACTAAATTGCCACGTTCTGCTGACGAAACTTGAGAGACTGTCCTCTGACCTTTTTTAGCGAAAATCTATAAAAAACTTAAGGTTTAGGTATTTACAGGAAAATTTTCAATTACACTCTTACCTTAGGAGAGTCCATGACAGTTCTCACACCTGTTTCGTCCAAGTTGTATATATCTCTTGCTTGAAATGAATATTTCCCATACAAAGAAGCGAGGTTTGAATAGAAGCCTTCAACCGATGATTTTGGGAAGCCATGAAGTCTTGCCAAACTTACTTTTTCTGGTTTCCGGAGTGAAATTGAAGGATTTCTTTTGCGAAAGCTATAAAGCCAATCATCTCCTGCTTCTTTAACAGATTCCCAACCAGCGGGAATGGATAATCCATTTACTTTCGAGTATTCATAAGCAAACCTTTTGAAAGTTTGATAAGATAAACCATGCGAATAAAAGGCACACTTCTTTACATAATCTACCAAATCGTTTTCTTGCTGCTTTGTAAAAATTTGATGGGATGTAAACTTTGATTGATATTTGTTGTCATCCTCAGAGCAACTGTCATTACCGGAATCATTAATGCGTAAAGGATTTTTATTCTTCATACGCATAATCAACGTTGTTCTATTTATGACATATTTTTTCGCAGCTGATGTTTGAGTTTCAGTCCCATTCCTTATGCCCGAAAGCGCCTTTTTCATGTTTTCTTCATCGATAGCACACCGATTAGTTTTTTTTACGTAATTTCGAACCATTTCTGCATAAAAGTCGTTAAGAATTAAGTGAAAATGTATTTTTTCAAGGAGTTAATTGAATGGGGTACAATTGACATTTGTCAAAAGTGCCCCTTTAAAAAACGTCAATTGTGCCCCATATGCTCTCGATAACTTTGTAAATTTTTTTTTCGTTTTGTATTAATTTATATTAAATTTAATCAAAATATTCAAATAAATAAAGAGATGTTCTTACCTTTTTAAATAAAACACTTTGAAATAAGAGCTAAGATCACTTTGAAAACTCCTTACGTATATATGCCACAAAATTACATCAGCGCAACAAAAAACACAAAAATACGTGTTGCTTTCTTGGTTCGTGAAATTCAATGCTGCCAAATTGCTCAAATTAATTTTTTTAATATAATGGTGCGTTCACACCGAAAACACTAAAGTCAAATGTACCCCAAAGTCAAAGGTACCCCAGTTTACCCTACTGCCTATCTCTAAAGTAAAAATAAACCATAGCTCCATTCCAGACGTATTAATGGATGGAAAGGTAATAAAGATCGTTAGTAGTGTTGTTAGCCTTGGTTTTCATGTAAATGCTTCGCTCACGTGCACTGATCACATCAACAGTGTAGTCCGCCAAATATATTACATTTTGCGAAATCTTAGGATGTCGACTTACTATACTCCTATAGATATAAGACGTAAGCTTGTAATTCAGCCCGTTGTTCCAGTCATAACATACTCTGAACTTGTATATAGTAAGTTAGATTCGCGGTCCCAACTTAAACTGCAAATCGCGTTTAACCATGCTACACGCTATGTGTATGGTTTACGTAGGTTTGATCATTTAGCTGAACTAAAAAATTCTTTACTTGGGTGCGACATAACAAGTTACTCGAATATCAGAAACTGCATATTTCTACATAAACTTATACACTTAAAAACACCCCTGTACTTGTTTGAAAAAGTGCAATTTTCTCGATCGCATAGAAGCCAAGCGCTAATTTTACCAAGTTTTAACTACATGAACTCGACAAGATTCTTTTTTGTTAACGCCGTTCGATTATGGAATTCATTACCAAGTCAACTAAAATTGATACGGTCAGCAACGCTTTTCAAATTTGCAGTTCAGAAACACTTTTCATCACCTAATTCTTAGCAAAAGTCAGTTCTCTTTCACCTCTTTCTTGCTCTTTTCTGCATCTCTGTCATTATCTAACTTTTCTTAATCTTTCTCATTAATATCATGTGTTATTTATTTATGTTACTTACCTTAGTTTAAGTTATAATTTCAAATCAATTTGTGTAATCAAAACTGTCACTAAGCTTTGTACTTTAAAAGAACTAAGTTCTTAGCGTACTAATATAATAAAGGCATAATAATAATAATAATAATAATAATATTCAATGGCGGTTAAGACATAAAAAAAGTAAAAAAAAAAACAAAAAATTTAGATATACTTTGTGCTCGAAGTTATTGTTTAAAATTGAATTTCTTTTTTCGGTTTATTTGAGCTTATTTATTGTTAAAAAAGTTTAAACTTTGACGAATTTTATAAAAAAAACCATACAATGCCTCAAGATTTTAATTCCACATTCATAATACATCTTTCATAATCTGACGAATGAAATTATTTTTTAATAATATTTAAAAAAAAAAACCCCTATGTCATCCTAAAATTGAAAAAAGCGCACTGTGTGACGCCACGAAGTTGATTCCACGAACTTCGTTTACAGACTTGAAAATAAAATATTTGTAGGCAAAATAATTGCTTTTTTTGGCGACTTAATTTTTGCTATCTATGACGCGGATCTCTAGTTCGCACACTTACCCATATCATGGTTGAATTAATAAGGTTGTCGCAAGGGTGAGAGCGAGTGCCCATAAATGTCAAATCGAAGTTGACAGCTCATACAAAATCTGAAAATGAAAGTTGATGACATGCAAGGCCGGTGAAGTTGTCTTTGTTGTTTTTCATTGATTTTGACAATTGCGGGTATTGAGAAGAGAGTACGTTCAGCCCCGAGACAACCTTATTAATTCAACCATGACCCATATCGTATTTGAACTTATTTGAAAAATGATGTGGCTCAAAATTGTCCTTATTTAGTTCTTTTAAAATTTTTATCACTTATTTAGTTCTTTTAAAATTTTTATCACCCAAAATGCACAAATATCACAGCAAAACAAACTTCGAGCTCTGTGTTGACTTCACGAAAACAGCTGATTGGTAGAGCAAAAACTAAAGGAATTGCGCAGTATGTAATCTATTTTTATTGAATCATGCGTTGGAATCTCTCCTAAGCGGTCACTCATGGGACCGATTTATTCGTTCACTTAAGGCTCATTCCACCAGTTTTCGCCCAATTTAAAAAAAAAGTCGCAACATGTTCTAGAAAAAAATTGACAAAATGATATGTTTTTTTTGTGTTAAAGTAGGTAACAAAAAACATTTTTTTAATTTTTTATTTTTATATCGCAAAAATCACGATTTAATAGTTTACGGTTTCATTTATATCTCCGCTCCTGTAGTTGGTATTGACTTCATTTAAAAACTGTTTCACAGATAACAAATTGACGCAACTTCTAATATAAAATTTAAGTTCACAAACTTATTTTTAATAAATAATAAAATTCACCAAACTTATGAAAAAAATTGGTTTTTTTCGATCTTCATCACCCTGTTTCAACAACTTACAGGGTTGCCAAACCTACAATTTTTTTACAGTTTCTTCTTCTATTACCTTTTAACAAGATAAGTTGAAAAAATTAATGAAAATGTGTAAATATTTTTAGTTTTACTGCTTTGAAAGTATGGATTTATGAGAAATGGCACAACTTCAGGACCCTGTATCGGCAAAAGTGCACATTTTAAAATTCAAATTTTTTCTTCTATTTTAATTTCATGTATTGAAAACACACTGAAAAAAATTGGGAGTGTGTTTTGCCTTGTTTTTGAAAAATTATCTTTTGAAAATTATGGCATAACTCAAATAATTGAAGAAAGCAAGATGTTTAGGTGCCTCCATATCAAATAGTACACAAGCAAAAGTTTTATAAATCAACGTAGATATTGTTGTTCAGACGCGACCGTGGCGTAGTTGGTTAAAGTGCGTGGCCGCTATGTCAACGAACTTTGGAGACCCAGGTTCGAACCCCAGCAGCGACAGAAAATTATTTGAATTAAAATAATTTTTCTCTAATAAGCCTTAATAGAGAATCGCATCCGTTTAATAGAGGATATGAATTATAGCAGATATGAATTAGCACGCCTTTGAGAAAATACCTATCATTAAAATTCGTTGGAAAATATGAAATTGCATATTTGTTTTAAATGACAGTAAAACCATTTTGATGCTACAGATATGCGTCCCGACAAATTCTATCTTGAAAATCATAACATAATTTTTGCATATTTGCATATTGCATAAAAAGTGAATATGCGCATTTTTAGTGCATATGCAAATAAAATAATTGCATATTTTCATATAATATGCATATGCAAAATATATGCAATTCCCTTTAATCGCGTTATTGGAATGGGCGTTTACAGGTGGTGCAGGGCAAGTTCCACCCCCTACTTCTCTGCTTTGCATTTTTAGGAATCCTGCGAACACCCATGATCATAGGTAAATAAAGTCAACCGAAGTTGAGTTCTTCAGAAATAAAACAACCGAAGGTCGAAGATGCTTTTTAGTGTTAGAATAAGGCGAGCGAAGCGATGAGAAGAGCTCAAGACCCTCTTGTGAAAACGCAAATCCGGTGTTATTTTTGGCACATCTTATTTCGTTTTCAAGAAATGGCGTTCTATCTAATTTTTTTAAGGTTATCATATTGACCGACTTCTCTTCATGTGCCTCTCGAGTTCGAGACCCCATTTAGAGAACCCAAAACCACTTTAATTTTGGTCAATCTTGCTTCGATTTCGAGATATGGCGCTTTTTCTAATTTTTTATGCTTACATTATATTACTGACTAACCCTCTTTACTTGTGAACCCCTAAAAAAACTGAAAACGATCGCTGAAAATTTTTCGATGCGTATGCATGGTGCACTGTCATGAATGAAGCAGTGTCAATAAAAACCACCCAAGAGTTATTGAAAAATTCACTATAATATAGGAGCTTAATTTTTATCAAAACCTATTTCGGACAATTTTGTTTTTAGTTATTACCAGTTTGGAAGGAAATGGTCTGATATTAAAGAAATTTTTCGAAATATTTGAAAAAGCCCAACAAATTATAAATTCAGTTTCCGAAAAGTTGGGTGACTACTTTCGCCTTAAATTAAAGCTCGTTCTGGAAAGAAACCCAGATTTTACATCCGTTTTACTGGATTAATATAAAATAATTTTTTTAAAAAGCGTCAAAAAGTTTTAATAATTTATTGTAGTATGAATTACAAACATAATTATGTATACAGTGGCACATATTCGTTTAAACCAGTGATCATCAAAGCCTATGCCCGCGGGCATTTGAGCTTTTGTGCTAAAAAGCTTTCTGTACACATATTATCTCACGGACGAGCACTGAACTGCGTCAGTATCTATTGAAATTTCATGCAGAACATACCTGCGGCACATGCATGCTTGTTAGATTGTTTTTTTTTGCTGCGCATACGCAACTTATGCTACACTCATAAAAATATAAGTTTTTGCTATTTCTATGCAAAATGTCTCTACTTGAATGGGAGTTGCAATTCTTTTTTGCAGAAAATATTTTTTCTGACCCTCTATGTATGATTAAATTAAATCAAAAACGAAAAAAAAACCTAAAGAATTAAAAAAAAAACAAAAAAAAAGACAGTTTCGTATAGTAAGTATTGGCACTTCTAAATAAAAATTGAATTTTAAAAATTGAAATTAAATTATGAAATTAACCTTTACTATTTTAATGTTTTCTCCTTTTTTGTAACAGTGCATAAAATAGTGAATGTTGATATGTTTCTTCGATATGAATTATGTTATTATGAACAGTAGTAAGCATACGTAAATCGCAAAATTTTTTAAAAACATTTCCCCCTCACGCCTCTCTCATAGATTTGTAATACATCAGATGAAAATTTTTTCCGGCGCCACTGAATAATCAAACAAGCGAACCATCGTCTTGCATGAAAGCTGGACTGAGACTCAAGTAGTATTTTTTTCAGTGCAAAGCTTTCAATGAGCTTTTGTACATAAACAAAGTATGCTTTTATAGAGTTTGATGACCACTGGTTTAAACGCACAATTTTTTGAGCATTATTTGACAGTTTTTTTTTATCACTTGTAAACTATTTTTTTTTTCTTTGTTTAAATAAAGAATGGAAAATAACTTTTCATGGTATGTTTTTTATTGAAATGTAACAAAATGAACACTTTAACGCAAAAAATAAGAAAATAAAGAGAAACTAATAGCATCATTTTATAAATCCCTGCACATCACTTCACGCCGTGATCGTCAGCGTTGAGTAACGCAATAGCGTAGTGAAAACAGTACAAAGTTTACATTTTATAAAACGCAGCACTTGAAATTCGTTCACTTGAACTGTCACTTTCATCACTTGCTCTTGAGCTGCCGTTAGAACGAATAAGTTGGCATTGAAAGGGTAATAACTGTTTGTTTCACTCATATATTCTTAAATGTTTAAATATATCGTTAAAATATAGGTTAAAGACAGCAACAACGAACCAACAGTTCGAAATGTTGCTAAAAGAAATAAAAAAACTACCGCAGGTAGCAAATGACGTTTATATTGCAATTTCAATTTAATGATGGCTGAAGAGAACAGCTGATATGGTTGCCAACAAGTCAGAATTTGGTGAATCTTAAATATACCAAAGATTAGCAATAATGATGCTAGTTTTATGTTACATGTGACAACCCTAAACTGTTGTTGACTGACAGTTCACAGTGGTAACGTAACATAACTAACGTAATAACGTAGTAATTAATAAAATGCAAATTTTTAATCCAAGTGATGCGCCGCGTTAGCGTTGCGTTTCATCACTGTGATTTAAAAAAAGATGCCATAAGATGCATATTCGTTTAAACGCATTAACATTTTTCTTACATTATCTAAATAATTTATGAATTTTAATATTTGGTAGGTCCACCATTTTTCAACACAACCTCATATAAACAATTTGGTATGGATTGCACAAGTTTTATAAGCTCATAAGTCGATACGTCCTTCCAGGTTACTTTGATAGATAGTTTTAACTCAAGCACGATGTCAAACCTATGTCCCTATGCTTTTTTGCCATACGTTTTGCGGGAAATGCACCCCAATGGTTCTCCATGGAGTTCAGATCGGTTCTGCATGCCGGCCACTCCAAAAGTGTTTTCTTGAAACCTCTGCATTGAAAACTTCGAAACATGGATAGCGGTGTTTTATTGTTGGGAAATGCTGTCTTCATCCATTTTTTCGTTAAAAAATGAGATGAGAGCATCGTCTAAGAACTAGGTGTATAACAACGAATTAATTTTCGGTGGAACAAAGACAGAAGCCGAAAACGCTGCCCATACAATAACGCTACAGCCACCGAAGTTTCGTTTCGACATGCGTACGTCGCACAGTGTGACGAGCCCATATAGCGAGTGGACAAAAATACAAGGAGTTACCCTAGAATCATGAATTTTCGTGAAAATGAGTTTTACGATGAAAGAATTATTTTCACAAAATTTCGTTCAAATTGAAATCGGTAATATGGAATAGTTCCCCAAACTATTAATCTAGATCAACAAAATTTGGTACACATTGTTCATTTAGAACCCAAAAAATTACCTCAGATCATTTAAATTTACTACACATAGTTCTTTTGTAGCTATAAATGGCTGGTGAAAATTAACCAAATCGGCCGACTAGCACGCCTACCTCCGATATAACTTATTATCCAGTATGAACGTGAAGGGCATTGTAGCGAAAACAAGATTCAGATAATTTGCCATTACTCCTTTTCTTCTTGCTTTCGGAGAACAAAATTTAGTTCTTTATTGATTTATTTGGAAGTTTTATTAAACAAATTAGCTTTTTTTAAGTTTGAAATTTTTTTTTTTTAATTTTTTTCATATAAAATTGCTTATTTTCGACAAAACATGCTTCAGAAAAGTGAGCGTAAAGTCGTTTTAATTGAATTTCGGCAAACCAAATTTTGAATACATATTGAGAAAATGTTGATATTACACATATTAAAATTTTTAAGAAAACAGAAATGCTTTTTTTATTTTATCGTATTTTGTAATCTGTGAAAAAGCTGTTATTTTTTCATACAAAATTGCCCATTTTCGCTAAAACATGCTCCAGAAAAGTAGGCGTAACGTTGTTACTATTGAATTTCGGCAAACCAAATTTTGGGAACATGTTGAGAAAGTATTGATATTACACATACTAAAACTAAAAAAAAACAAAAATGATTTTTTTTGTTATTGCCTTTCAAAGTTTTGGTTTTTTTAGATTTCTAGAACCTGTTCTTATTTATACAAAATTTTTTTTACGTTTGCTTTTAATTAACCCTGGCGTCCGTGGCGTAGTTGGTTAAAGTGCGTGGCCGCTATGTCAAAAGAACCTGGAGACCCAGGTTCGAACCCTAGCAGCGACAGAAAATTATTTGAATTAAAATAATTTTTCTGTACGGCCGCCACCTCTCTGCAGACAATGGCAAACCTTAGAGAGTAATCAAAAATGCCATGTAAAGCTTCTTGAGAATAAGAACATTCCGTTCAACGCCGTTCGGAGTCGGCGTTAAGCCTGTAGGTCCGTTTCTCGGTCAATTGTGTACAAACTTAATAAAACGTACAACACAATTGATCATAAGAAGCTAGGTCAAAGTCCTTTCAAGTTATTTGTTTATTTTATTTATGTCTTATATCAACATGTTCCCAAAATTTGGTTTGCCGAAACTCAATAATAAGGGCTTTATGCTCACTTTTCTGGAGCATGTTTTAGCGAAAATGAGCAATTTTGTATGAAAAATAACAACTTTTTCACAAATTTCAAAACACAATAAAATAAAAAAATCATTTTTATACCTCCACGTTCAAAAAACGTAAATGGGGGTATATTAATTTTGTCACTCCGTTTGTAACGCCCATAAGGAGGCGTGGTAGGTATAGAAAAGTGTATATATTCTTGATCTGCATCACCACCCGAGTTGATTTAGCCATGTCCGTCTGTCTGTCCGTCTGTCTGTCTGTCTGTGATCACGATTACAGCCGTAATTTTAAAGCTATCATCACGAAATTCAATATTTAAGCGTTTATCTAAAAAATGAAGGTTAAGTTCGTAAATGAGCCAAATCGGATAAAAACCACGCCTACCTCCCATACAAAGTTACTTTATCAAAACGGTAAAATCTCTTAGAATTCAACAAAAATGAATATATGGATTTCTAATTTTGCATATGAGTTTT
Source organism: Pherbina coryleti (assembly GCA_943735915.1). Taxonomy (NCBI): domain Eukaryota; kingdom Metazoa; phylum Arthropoda; class Insecta; order Diptera; family Sciomyzidae; genus Pherbina; species Pherbina coryleti. The sequence continues at coordinate 57,015,114 of OX030952.1, read as the reverse complement.
GATGTTCAAAATACACTCTAAGTATGAAATTCAATCAAATCGGATGAAAATCACGCCTACCTCCCATACAAAGTGACTTTATCAAAAAGGTAAAATTTCTCTAAAATCCACAAAAATTAATGTATGTACTTAAAATTTTGCATATGAACTTTGATATATAACGTGTACTATGTGTATGGAATTCAACCAAATTGAGTGAAAACCACGCCCACCTCCCATACAAAGCGACTTTATCAAAAAACAAAAGCGAATATTTTCTGTTAAAACTAGTAAGAAATGATCTTCGACTGGGCCGAAGTTAAAATACCCCTACGTCCGAATTGAAATGTATTCAAAGTCTTAAGCAGTCAAAAAAATGTTTATTTGTAAAAACATTTTGTCATAGTTTTAACAGAAAATATTCTCTTTTGTTTTTTGATAAAGTCACTTTGTATGGGAGGTGGGTGTGGTTTTCACTCGATTTGGTTGAATATCATACACAGTGTACATGTTACATATCAAAGTTCATAAGCAAAATTGCAAGTCCATATGTTAATTTTTGTGGAATTTAAAGAGATTTTACATTTTTGATAAAGTCACTTTGAATGGGAGGTAAGCGTGGTTTTCATCCGATTTGGTTGAATTTCAGTGTATATTAAATAGCAAAGGTCATGTGCAAAATTTCAAGTCTATATATTAATTTTTGTGGAATTCTGAGAGATTTTACCGTTTTTATAAAGACACTTTGTATGGAAGGTAGGCGTGGTTTTCATCCGATTTAGCTCATTTTCGAACTTGACTTTTATTTTTTAGATACAATCTTAAATATCGAATTTCGTGATGATAGCTTGAACATTACGGCTGTAATCGTGATCACAAACGGACAGACGGACATGGCTAAATCGACTCGGGTGGTGATGCTGATCAAGAATATATATACTTTTCTATGCATACCACGCCTTCTTATTTTTTATTATTATTTTATTATTTTATTGAGATGCTAAGCCCTAAGGCTTTATAGCATTTTAAAAATTCAACAATTTGTTTGATTAACTTAAACACTATACAATTCATTATACATTTAATTATTAATTTAAAGGATTTCAGATATAATATACATAGTAAAAATGATGTAAGGTTGTATATATTCCGGATCAACATCTTGATATTAATAGATCAATTGATTAGAGCAGTGCTCACATATGTGAGGCTGATAACCAAGTTCTATAATGTGTGTAGGAACAGGGATTAGAGCAAAGCTCACATATGCAAGGGTAGACGGACGGGGTCTACCTCCGGCATATGCCAGGCGAGACGGACATGGTCTCGCTCTGGATAATCATGTTTGAATTTAATCAGCTTGGTGTAAAATTCCCAGGTATGATGTGAAGTTGCATATTCCGGATCATATATTTAGAGCATCGATCCCATATGTGAGGCTGATAATCAAATACTATTCTGATGTATGTATGTAGATTCATGTAAACAGGGATTAGAGCAAAGCTCACATATGCAAGGGTAGACGGACAGGGTCTACCTCCGGCATATGCCAGGCGAGACGGACGTGGTCTCGCTCTGGATAATCATGTTTAAAATAAATCAGCTTGATAGTATTGCCAAACAAAGCCAGGAAAATATAAAGTATTCTTGGGAGAGCATAATCCAAATCAACCTCGGTACTGGAGATAATCTAGAATTTTAAGTTTTATTGAGTATATGGATTCATTTAAAGAGATTACATCTGAAACAAAATTAAAGTCACCACAAGCACTTCTCAGCGGTTCATTTTGCAAGTAGTTTGTTCTACAAAAGTTCATGTAAAGTAATTCAAAAGATCTTCTAGGACGAATAGGAATATTAAAATAAATTTTACTTAATAAATATGGACTGTCAACATATCCATGCAGAAGTTTAACAATCCAGCTTACATTAAGCATAGTTCTGCGATTTTTTAAAGTAGGAAGATTTAATAGCTGTAATCGATATTCATAAGGTGGAAGATGAAAGTCAGTTCTGCAGTATAAATTGCTTAAGCAGAACATAAGAAATTTTTTCTGAACTGATTCAATGTCGTCAATGTAACAACAATATCGTGGACACCATATAATTGAGGCATATTCTAAGATAGGCCGCACTAGTGAAGTGAACAAAGATTTCGTAATAAGGGGATCATTAAACTCTTTTGCCCATCGTTTGATAAATCCTAGGGTACTATTTGCTCTATTTATTATTTTAGTTATATGTATGAATATGAAAGCGAAGTTTAGGATCCATGGTAACTGCAAGATCATGGAAACTATCTAGAGATTCTAGTGTATAGTCGCAGATTTTGTACGTGCTTCTAAGCCATGGCTTACGCGAGAAGGTACATTTTTTCATATTGAGATTCATATTATTTATTTTGCACCAGTTATAAAGATTATTGATGTCAATTTGTAAGAATTTGGCATCATTTTCATTTTTGTAAGAAAGAAATAGTTTGACGTCGTCAGCGTACATCAAGACGTTAGAATGCAATATTATAGTTGGCAAATCATTTATGAAAAGTAGAAAGAGAAGAGGCCCGATGTGACTCCCTTGGGGCACTCCTGAGGTAACACTCGTAAGATTTCACGAGTTTAAATAAAACAGATTGAGTTCTATTACTGAGATACGATTCAATCCACCTCACCAGCTGTATGGGAAATCCAATAAGAGATAATTTTAAAACTAAGAGTTTGTGATTTACAACATCAAAAGCTTTACTAAAATCCGTATAGATGACATCTGTCTGAAGACCTTTTCCAAAATTCTCTATGGTCTTAGATGTAAATTCAAGTAGGTTAGTGACAGTCGATTTTCCAACAAAAAGTGCCTCAAAAAGTTTGGGCAAAGTACTTAATTTAGCAATTCCACGATAATTATCGATTAAAGACCTGTTACCAGATTTATGCAACGGAATAATAAATGAAGATTTCCATGCAGCTGGAAAATAACAAGATTTTAAAGATGAAGTAAAAAGTAAAGTGATAGGCTTTACTAATTCTTCGCAACAGTATTTCAATATGCATGAGGGTATATTGTCGGGACCGCTTTTATAAGAAGATTTAAGATCTCTTAAGTAGGCTAGAACTGTACTAGTATCAACTATTGGGAGACAAATATCACCAGATTGAACATAATGGGGATAGCTGCCATTATTAAAAGAAGATGATGAATAAGTCGACTTAAAAAAATCAGCAAAAAGGTTGCAGATACTATTGTCATTATCGGATTCCACATTATTGTATTTCATAAAAGAAGGATAGGAATCAATTTTGCGTTTTGTGTTAACAAAGCTCCAGAATGATTTTGCATCAGACTTAATGTTTAGTTTAACTTTTGTGAGGTAGATGTTATAGGATTGCTTGCACAACTGTTGGTAACTATATTTAGTCGAAGTATAACGTGCAATATCACATATGTTATGTGTTTTTTGATATTTTTTATAATATTTAGTTTTCAAGTTTCTCAGTTTTCGTAATTCATTGGTATACCACACGGGGCCGGAAATTATAGAGGCTTTTCGTTGAGGAATAGATCTAAGAAAGCAATCCATGAGCGTTGAGTTAAACGCATAGACCGCGACATCCAGATTCTGTGATGATAAGAATTTTGTATTTAGATTCAGTATAGGTGACCAATTTATATTGGACAAAATATTTTTCAAAGTAACATAATTAGTTTTCTTAAAGTTGAATTCGGTGAGCGGTTGAATAGTTTGGTTCTACACAGATGGTTTAGGAAAATTTAAACAGATTTCTATAGTCGGATGGTGAGAATCTTCAGGAGTGACCAAGGGATCAGACCTTGACACTGAAGCAATATTGCTATCATCAAAAAATACCAGATCGAGCAAACGTTTATTCTTGTTCAAGTGACAGTTTAGTTGGAAAAGACCTTGGCTTGAGAGTTCGTTTAAAAAGCAATTGTCAGATGAGTTTTCCGAAGAAGGTAAAAATATTGTAGGGTTTTCGGAACAACAGTTCCAAGAAACGTTGGGCAGGTTAAAGTCACCAGTTATTAATATATGATCATTTGGATGAAGCTGTAGGCAAACTTTACTAATAGCGAGCAAATGTTTGCTATAAACTTCTAAGTTAGAAAATGGTGGGATATATGAGCATGTAATGTAGATACTCAAGGGACCGAACTTTACATGAACACAGCAAAATTCTATGTCTGCAGCTTCTTGTATGTCTATTTCTTGAGAGTAATGTGTTGATTTGACCGCAATCAACACACCTCCACCGTTAGAATAATTGCCAGGAATGGAGTTTCTATCTTTGCGATAAATGTTAAATTTGTTGCAAAGAATTTCAGAATTTAAAGTGTTGGGTTTTAGCCAAGTCTCACTGAAAGTAATTATATCATAATGAATGTTGTGACTCATAATGAATAAATTAATCAATTTAGTATTAATGCCACGAACGTTTTGATATAAGATTAGGAACTGAAGGCAGCAATCTAGTTTTTTTGGTTCATGTTGCGAACAGGTAAAGAAGCTAATACAGTTCTAGGTTGTGATCTAGGGACGTATTCATGAACTAATGTATATTCAGGCCAAAAACTTTGACTGATTACTTTATTGTAGAGATCATCAGGTAGAGTAATTTTAAATGAAGACGTGACGCGTTCATGAGGTAACTTGAATTTATAAATCGAAATTCTTTTATTTAAAAGATTTAAATTTGATTGCAAATAGAAAAGAATGTCATCCTCAGTCGTATCAGCTGCAAAACGGGATACAAATATTGATCTTGCAGGCGGAATTATCACAAGATTTTTGTGAACCGGCTGATTCAAACTGCTTATCGATATTTGTTTTGGTATTGCGCCTGTGTTATTAGTTTTGAGTAATGCAGGAGAAGTGCCAGCACTTGATAAGGCACAAGCCTTAGCATAAGTTACCTTAGCATCAGAAGTAGAAGGAGAGTCAGTAATTAAATTTATTGTGTGTACAGCAGAGGCTTCTGTCAACAGTAAATTCTCACTGACTGATGCGGGAGCTCTAGAAAGGGCCGCAACATCAGTATTTCGAGCTGTAGTTACATTCTCAGTTGAAAATGCTTCACATGAAGTGTGTAAGTTTAAGTTTAAGGGTGAAGGCTCAGCATTAGTTTCAGGGTTAGCTTTAGGAGTAACACTTGTAGACGGAGTGGCTGATTTAGTAATAGATTTGGCAGAGCTTCGAAGGTTTTTGCTGTTCCGCTTTCGCTTAGGAGAGACAAAAGCCTCATCCATGCACTTAAACGATTTGAAAGACTTTTCGTACTCCGCCAATCTAATCTGAGCCGCCTCTAGGTCTTTAGAAACCTCCAAGAAACCCTTTCTCGATTGCCTTATAAGTTTTAATATTTCCAAATCGGTTGCTCTGCAATCTTCGCATGCCCAACGGAGACCCTTATTTTCACCCAGTGCGTCGGAGACACGCGCATTTAGGGCTACACACTTAGTGTGAAAAAAGGATTCACATAACCAACAATTTACAATTCGGTCAGATTCTCCCTTAATGGTGCAGTTGCGGAAATTGCAAACCATATTTAAAAATCTTATATTCAGTTATAAATTTATAAGTTAAAAGTAAAAAAAATAAAGTTAAGCTTTGGCAACCCTATTTGAGAAAGTTTGAAAGAGACAGGCAAACTAGTTTAAAAGGCAACAGTTTGAAAGGCGTTCGAAAGTTGTTACTAATGACAACGGTTTGAGAAGCTTTAGAATTCAAGCTGACAAACGTCAGAAAACAATGGAAGAAAAACAAGAACAAATCCGCTTTCACAAAAAACAAACCAGCGTTTGTTGTTGCTGTAGCAGAAAAACAAATGAAAATATAAATTTATGATATATAAAAAAGGATTATTTCAGCGCTTTCTTGGCCCGCAGTTGTATAAATCCAACGAAGGTCCCAAAGTAATGCACGGCAAGTCCAAAAAGAATTTAATTTTAATTGAATTACACGCGAAATTCGGTATTAAATTAAAATTTTACGCGACAAGAAACAAAGCACGTCTTTCGGCAGAACAGTTTGACAGATGGGCGTTACAAACGGAGTGACAAAATTAATACACCCCGTTTACGTTTTTTAAACGTAGGGGTATAAATATAACGACAACGTTTTTACAGATAAACATTTTATTGATTGCTTAAGACTTTGAATATACTTTGGTTTGGCCGTGGGGTATTTTAACTTCGGCCCGTCGAAGATCATTTCTTACTAGTTTTTTTTTTTTAATTTCAATGTGTGGAATATCAACATTTTCTCAGTATGTATCCAAAATTTGGTTTGCCGAGATTCAATAATAACGACTTTACGCTTTATTGGAGCATTTTTTGGCGAAAATGAGCAATTTTATATGAAAAATAACAAATTTTTCACAAAGTTCAAAACGCCTTAAAATAAAAAAAGGATTTTTGTTTTTTTTTTTTTTTTTTACTTTAATTTGTGTAATTTCAACACTTCTTCAATATATTTCCAAAATTTAGTTTGGCGAAACTCAATAATAAAGACTTTACGCCCACTTTTCTGAAGCATGTTTTGTCGAAAATAAGCAATTTTATATGAAAAATAAAAAAAATTTCAAACTTAAAAAAAATTAATTTGTTTTTTTTTTCTTTATTGATTGCATGTGGGATAAATTTATCGTATGCAATTATTTCTCAAAAAAAATACATTTTGTACGAGAAAATAATTTAATAGATTTTATAATAAGTAACGCTATCAATTGCGTGACGAGATCATTGCTAATTCTTATTTATAGATTAATTTAGTATAACATAATTCAGTTAACTGTAATCATTTTTAATTTTTTTATAGTACTTGGCATTAACAATTCATATAATAAAATATTTAATTTTCTTTTAAAAGTTTCAATTTTACAGTTCAAAATTATAGTTTTGTAATAAAAGATTTTTAACCATACTTTTGAAGTGATCCTAGATATTACAATTTTTTACATGTGCAGGTAAATTGTTGAAAATTCTTATACCATAACTGCGTATAGATTTTGTGCTTCTTTCTGTTCTAAAAAAAGTTGTTCGTAAATTTCTATTGTTTCGAAATCTATACATGTAGTTTTCTGTTGGATTTAAGTCAAGATTGTTCTTAATAATATTTTTTTTTTATTTTGTAAATAGTTATTAATGTTTGCATTATGCTGTATTTCTTTATATCCATTCTATTCACACAAAGGTTTCTTGTAGGGGTCCTTATTGGAAGCAATAATATATTTTTAATAATTTTATTTTGAAGTCTTTGCAACTGATTAATTTTCTGCTCAGAGCATCGGTTCAGGATTGTATTTAAATAGTCTACTTGCAACATAAAATAACATTCATACAGGAGCCATAGCTGTTTTTGTGGAATATATTTTCTATTTTTGTATATTGCAAAATTTAAAGGAATTAATTTATAATTCAATTTTAATATGTGTTCGCTCCAATTTAAATTTGAGTCGAACCATATTCCTAATAGTTTCAACGATTCCACTCTAGTAATAAGAACGTAATTAAAAACAATTCCAGGGAGTTCATTTAGGTTCGGTATTGGCTCAAAATTTTTAAATATAATAAAATTCGTTTTTTTAAAATTTATTTTTAGTTAATTGTTATCAAACCATAGTTTGATTTTTTCTAAATCTGATCTGATGCTTGATATTAAGTCCTCAATCGATTCTGTTGCATACATGAATATTCCATCATCAGCATAAAACTGTGGTATTCCTTTTAAATTAACTTTAAAAATATTATTAATGCATATTGAAGATTGTGCTTTTATTCGATGATGTTTATGATGTTTACATAAGCACAAAAAATACTCAAATTTCAAATGTTTCTTTATTTAATTTTAATTTCCGCTGAAAGGCCAAGCAATTGTGCTTAGTGGAGGCTTTTATTTGCCAATAGGTGGTAAGTTTTAGCACGTAGGTGCATTCTATTCAGTCCGGCTGATCCGGGAACTTCTTAGAATGTAAATGGTGCATGCGTATGCGCTGGTCATACGTATCTATGAAGATTTCTTACCTCCGGGCGAATCAAATGAATATTCCATCATCAGCATAAAACTGTGGTATTCCTTTTAAATTAACTTTAAAAATATTATTAATGCATATTGAAGATTGTGCTTTTATTCGATGATGTTTATGATGTTTACATAAGCACAAAAAATACTCAAATTTCAAATGTTTCTTTATTTAATTTTAATTTCCGCTGAAAGGCCAAGCAATTGTGCTTAGTGGAGGCTTTTATTTGCCAATAGGTGGTAAGTTTTAGCACGTAGGTGCATTCTATTCAGTCCGGCTGATCCGGGAACTTCTTAGAATGTAAATGGTGCATGCGTATGCGCTGGTCATACGTATCTATGAAGATTTCTTACCTCCGGGCGAATCAAAAAAAAAAAAAAAAAAAAACATATTAAAAATAAGTTATAAGGGAGGTGGTAATGTTAGTCAACCGATTTAGTTAATTTTCACACCAGTTGTTTATAACTCCAAACGAACTATGTGTACCAAATTTTGTTGATCTAGGATAATAGTTTGGGAAACTATTCCATGCTACCGATTTCGGTTATATCGGAGAGAGGCGTGTCATTCATTAAATTTGAACGAAATTTTGTGAAAATAATTCTTTAATCGTAAAACTCATTTTCACAAAATTTCATGATTCTAGGATATTTTTGTCCACTATATGGGCTCGTTACACTGTGCGCCGTAATTATTGCCTTTCTTTAAAAACGAACGAATTACTCCCTCAGATCTTCTAATTTTCGTCCAATTTCCAGATTTGAGTAGCCTTCTTTATGATACAGGTTGATTTGAACCTTTTCTTAATCGCGTAGGTAACTGGCCTTCGGCATTATGGTTGCAACTGTCATATTACGATTTAACCTTAATCGGTCCCTTGTGTAAATTTTACACACACTTTTCAACTTCAAGCTGTTATTATTTTAATATATTTCGATTTGCTGAAAGACCGACCTAGGATTTTAGCTGGTTTTTAAAAATCTTTTTTTTTTAAATAAATAAAATAATGAATAATAAGTAATTTTTAACGACTAGATCGCATTAATTTCATTCATCGATAAAAATATGGCTCTTGAAAAAGTGTGTAAAATATACACACAAGGAACTTATTCGTTTCTAGAAATTAGGGACCGATGAAGGTTAAAAATAAAAATTATAAATTCAAATAATAAAAGAAATATTTAAAACTCACCAATTTTTAATTTTTCAGGCAAATAATAGTAATAATTTACGAGCGTGCCTCCAAAATTCAAAAAAAAAAATAATGTGTATGCAATAAAAAATTTACGTTATTCTCACGAATAGTTTCAGCGTAAACTTTATTGTTGAAAACATATTAAACATAGATTAATAAGACGGGAAAACTAAAATTGTGAGAGCGTTTAAACGAATATGTGTCACTGTATGTTAACGTTAATAAAATAATTGTTTAATTTTTAACATTTTCTTTTTCAAGAAACTTTATCAATATATCAATTAATTAGGAAATTTCAAGATTTTAGAAAATTTGAATGACTCTATAAACAAAAATATGCAGTATATTTCTTGCATATGTAGAAAATATGCAACATAGTTCTTGCATAAGCTTTTGCATAAAATTTGCATACTTTTTTTATTTTACAATTACTACAAATCCAAAATTTGACTGCAATCAGACTTCAAATAAATTTTGCATATAATTCCTTTGTCTAGTGATAATGCAATAATTATTCATAATGATTTTTAGTGATAATGCAGAAGTAGTGCATTACCATAAACTGTAATGATAATAAAATATACATGCATTTTTTTGATAAGAAATTAGTGCATTGCAAAAAATAATGCATTAAAGGCATTGTAGTTAGTGATATATAAACAAACTTGCATTTTTATTGATTTTGTTTAATTGTCAATGCATTACCTTATTTAATGGGTCTGATCCACTGTTACCACAGGAAAAGAATTTCTTCCTGGTATATCAATTTCCAATGTTGGAAATAAAGAATTATGAAATTGAATGTTTTGTTTATATTTATATTTTATATTTTTTAAAAGTTTTGGCTTATATCCAGAATTGAACAATGGAAAAATCTACTTACAAACTTAAATTTCTACATAAGACTACGCAGGCAATACACATAGAGTAAAATGTAAACTGTATCAATTCCTATCTAATAATTTTGAATTTTAATTTAACATGTACTTTGAGACTTTGTTAAACTAAACACATAATATTAATGTGTATTAAAAATTTCAAGGTTACTATTAATAATGAATTTGGATTCAGATATTCTGATTTTCAATCAATCTTTGAATTAGTTCGGTTGTACTTCGCATACGAAATATGTTTCGAAACTGCATGGTGAGTCATTCCATTTGAGACCTTTTCCATCGCGATTCCACAACTCAAGGCAATTTTCCTCTTCTCCATTTTCATATCGAAAATTGTTTGGTTCACCAGCATTCCAATTTGTGAATGTAATTGGTCGCCCATTAGCCGTCCAGAAGAAGGTGCCTTCGTCGGCAAGATCTGTGCCGGATATCCAGAAGTGCTCATTGCCCAAGCCTGAAAAAGAGATCCATTTCGATTAATTGTGGAAAAATACTACAGCCACGCAATAAAAAGGTTCCAAAAAGAACAAAAAATATTATAAGAGTCTATCGTTTATATTATAAAAATGAAAAGTCTATCGTTTCGAACGAAAAGCTTATAATTTTCTCAACAAACTTAAAAATAAATTTTTAATTTTAATACAAGGTGCAAGATTTAACTTTTTCAATATAAAATTGGAGCGCAGATAAAATACCCGACAAAACCTGGTTGAGAATTTGAAATTTTCATTATTTCCAGACATTGTACAGTAGGGCGTATCGAAAAATTTAGATCGTATTCTAAGAGGTCTTAAAAGTTGCATTGGGTTGTCAAGATCACCCAAAACAATGTTAGGGGAAAAAAATGAAGTCTTCCTGTCCCACAAGGACAAAGTTGTTTTTTGAGGAAATCAGTTAAAAAAAACGATATTAAAACGCTTTGACTTTAAAAAAAAAAACTACGAATGTCTTAAAGCAAAAGTAAGTATAAGATTAAACTAACAATATATTGGTAAACACGATGCCACTCACGATTTTTATCCACAGTGTCCTGTGTGAAGGATTTTGGAAGCTAAACTTGTAATCGAGATAGCACAGAACTTTTGATTATTACCAATAGTCTAAATTTTTATGGTATTAATTATAGTGTAAGTTAATTAAAACTATGGTAAGCATAGGAAACGAATGGGAGATTGGAAGCCCTCCACCAAACAATGCCACTAGAATCTACACTGATGGATCAAAACTAGATGGCAAAGTAGGGGGAGGAGACTACTCTAAATCCCTAAACATTAACCATGCCTTTAGGCTCCCCGACCACTGCAGTGTCTTCCAAGCGGAAGTCACTGCCATACATGAAGCAGTTACTTGGCTTCAGATGAACAAAATATTAGCAAAAGATATTTGCATTCTATCTGATAGTCAAGCCGCTTTGAAAGCCCTGGAATCTGTTGAAATAACATCAAAAACAGTCCTAAGTTGCCGCAGATCTCTAAATGAGATGGCAGAGCAGCTCAATATATTCCTATGCTGGATCCCCGGACATAGAGACTTCCAAGGTAACTGCAAAGCAGACGAACTCGCCAGAAACGGTACCATCAAACCCCTATCGACAGATAAGGAACAAATTGGAATACCTCTCGCAACATGTAAGCTACTGATAAATGAGCTATCCTTTGAAAACACCAACATCAGGTGGTCAACGGGTAGTACATGCAGTATAACGCGTCCAGTTTGGCCAACACTGAACTTAAGACGCTCAAAAGAACTAATATCCCTTAGAAGGGACCAAATAAATATCGTAATAGGCGTTCTAACAGGACACTGCCTGATTGGAAACCATGCCCGAAGACTGAATATTCCCCATAACGACTTCTGCAGAAGCTGCAGAGATGAGAAGGAGGTTGAATCCACAAAACACCTTCTCTGCACATGCCCAGCGCTGGCCACAAAGCGCCATCTCTTCCTAGGTAACTGGTTCTACAGTGAACTAGACGAACTCTCAAAAACTTCGGTCTACCGAATACAAAGCTTCGTAAATAGCTCCAACTGGTTCAGATAGCGTGGAAATAATTAACCCCTGGTATCACAACGGGCCAAACTGGCCTAAGTGTGTCTCATAGGAGACAGCCACGTCAACCTAACCTAACCTATGGTAAGCAAATTAATAATTACCATAGTTTTTGCATATGCATTTTCTTATTTTTGAGTTATGTATACTTGAATGCAATTTTTTAACTTTTTAAAAAAAATGAATATAAGATCGGGTATCAGAAATGATATCGACGGTAATTTTTTCAATTTGGATTCTTCAAATATTTCTGAACACACCCTGTTTACAAGTTTTAATTTAAAATAGTAAAAAGATATGGCACGAGTTCGCAAATAAAAATTAGTAGATTAAAACTTTTACCAAAACAAAAAGAAATAAGCTTAATTAACAATATTCCAAGACGAATCCGGCACTCTAGAATTGCTCCTTTAAATTGACTGATTTTGTCTTGTGTAAACATTAAAAGAGGTTTCTGCGACTTATTAAATTTTTATTAATGACTAGAGGACCCGGCAAACTTCGTCCCGCCCTAAATTCCAGCAATCACGATTCCACCCGAAATTAATTTTTTATCGAACATTCATGATCGATAACAAATGGTGCCAATCGAATTTCAATTATTGATTGAATGAAACACTCCAATATCCCATATTAACACGGAGTGTAATAGGCTGCTGTTATTCAAATTCAAAAGATCGTGCTGTCATATCATTTTATTGTGAATTCTATTAGAAAATTTTTTTAGTGCATTTCAATTTGAATAAAAATAGTCAGCTCAACTGTTAGTTTTGAAGCCATGAGGTGGTCTAATGATCGATCCTCACAATGGGCAAACAGATAATTTTTTTTAAAGTTTTTTTTTATTTATTGAAATGACAGCTTTTGCGATTTTTGGATTAAAAAATGTTAAATTGAATTTATCAACGAAAAGAAATTGGACGAAATATATTAAAAAAAACGGAGTTATTTTCATCGAAAGTAAGAAATACGAATTTCTGAAAGTTTTTTGTTATTCTAAGAAAACGAAGTTATTAGAAAAAGACGCTGTACTAAAATGTTGTGCAATTTTGAAGATATGTGAATGTTTTTTGACAGAATTTTCTTTTAATTATTTAGACGCACAGTTTCGCTAAGAAAAGTACGCTAGTAGGATAATTTACGTTTCTTGTAAAGGGGCAGAAGAAGGGACGTGGTCAAAACCAAGTATGCCATAACCTTATCTAGGATTCAAGTAATGTGTGTGCAAAATTTGAGTTAAATCCGTTCAGATTTGTTGGCTATTTAAAGTAGTCTGTTGTGGCAATTCCCATACAAAATTATCAATTTCGATTTTTTCGATTTTTCCGCTGTTCCTTCGAGTTTTTTGTAATTTTATTTTTCTAAACCACATCTGTATTAAGGCAAACAATACAAAAAAAGAATTATTAAAATCGGCCAAGCCGTTTCTGAGCCTTAGCAAAACTAACGCACACGTATTTAATTTTTATATATATGAAGAAGATGTCAATGATTAGTCGGAAAAATTACTTTAGTTGAAAAATGAATTGATATGAAACCATCTTCCCCCAAAATATTTTAAATCATTTCAGTAATACTCAAAAATAATGCATATCCTTGAACTAGAAAAATTAATATTTTTGTTTTTGGTCCCTTATCTTTTGTTACAATTCAAGAATTTTTGTTTTTAAAAATGTCGAAAATCGTCTCAATAATTTTACTTTGGTTATTCAAAAGATACCTACTTATTTATTTAAAAGTCAAATATTTCTTTCAAAAATAAAAAACCGTATTTTATTATTATTTCTTATTTAGTCAAAATTTGTGATATATAAGGATTTTTATTAAAAATTATTATTTCCAGATTTGGAAAAGTGCTTACAGTTTAGCTTAGGGTTGGCTGGGAACGGTTGAAACATTTTAGGGTTTATCGTCCATTGCATCGAGATTAGTTAAGCGAGCGATAGCGGACATATATTAAACTAGGTCGTAGCAGTCGCTTAGCAAACACGTACGCGTTTGCTAGCTGGCCACATAAATTTGTACGTTGTGGAAGGAATTAAGTTGGGTTGCTCGCCCAAATAAATCTTTTTAAAAACTTTAAAAGCAAAGATATTATATAGGTTTTGTTATTTCAAATAAATGGATATTCTACATTTTGTCAATAAACTTAGCAGATTTCATAAAAATTCAATTACATACATAAATATGTTAATATATTTTAATTGATTACAAATCTATTAATTTATTTTATTCTTGACGTTTCTTAATCAATGCTTTCTTTTCATTTATTTTCTTATCATAAGAAATAGCCGGTACAACGAAAAGTCCACTGATGCTACGAACCCTGGAGAATACATATGCAACATATGTCATTCCTTACATAAATTTCCTTCCTCCAATATCAAATACTGCTGTATCCAGAGTTAATCTTTGCGATCTATTTTACTAATGGCATAAGCACGTTAAAGTGGAAATTACTTTTTACTTGCAAGTAAAACTGTGTAAACCTCTTTTGAATAAACGTTCGGCCGTGGGGGTATTTAAACTTCAACCCAGTCGAAGATCATTTCTTACTAGTTTTTATATACAAATGTGTTGAGGTACCCGTCAAACATTTTGTTACCATCACATGTTACTGGGTGTTTGACGCATATTTACCGCCTTTTTGACCTAATTCTTACCATTTGTTACTTTGTAACCAAATTGCTTATAAACGGTAAGCTTCCGGCAAATTTTTAGACACATTTTTTGAAAATGTTTGACGGGATTAAACTAAAAAAACACTGAAATTGAAGAATACAACGTTGAGGAGTTCAAAAATGTTGGTAATGCTGTGACAATCATCAATGCTTCACACATTCATGAGCGTTGTCAGACTCCTCCGACGATGAAAGAGGCTTATTGAAATTGTCTATAACAATTGCGAAAGTGGCCGATTTATAGAGGAATTTCCTTTGTGCATTATGATCAAGTCTCCCGATTATTCTGGGCCAAAATACAACCATTTAAATGTCCTAGTATCATTCCAAAGAATGATTTTACTTGCAAGAAATTTGCACTATAACTTGCTTATGCAGATCGTAAATATTAACTCTGGATCAAGAAGCTTTTGATATTGGAGAAAGGTAGTATCAGTGCACTTTTCGTTGTACCGGCTATTTCTTATGATAAGAAAATAAATTAAAAGAAAAGATTGGTTGAGAAACGTCTAGAATAAATTAAATTAATAGATTTGAAAACAATTAAAATATATTAACTTTTTTTTGTTATATGTGTATTTTCAAGTCGTGTAAAGCTTCTTGAGAACAAGAACATTCCGTTCATCGCCGTTCGGAGTCGGCGTTAAGCCTGTAGGTCCGGTTCTCGGTCAATTGTGTACAAACTTAATAACACGCACAACACAACACGTTAGTAGTTTTTACATATAACTCAATTGAAAATAGCTTAGTGGCTAATTGGTTTGCGCCTAGACTTCATATTAACGAAGCTACTTATAATATCTTCATAAGTTGTTTGTCTTAAAATATCACTTTCAATGCTGAGCAAAGCCGAAACGTTGAGCCTGTCTTATAAAATGATGGTTCGAAGCCTGTTTTTGATCAACTTCAATTTTGGAAATGACCTTTCTTCGCTGCTTTTTGTGACCATAAGTGGCCTCTCCCAACTCATGTCTTTTTCATTTTCTTTGTCATTGTGTCTCTAATGAAATATTTATATTTTTACTTTAAATCCGTTTAATTTAGCTGTGTTTCCCTTCTGGATCAACTAATTTACATTTACAATTAAATTCACAACTTCTTAAAATGGTTTCTGTGAGTTATTTAAGGGGGTCCTCTGGTAATCCGAAAAATTTTTTTCGAATTTTTTTTTTTCATATTTCTATTGCTCAGATACTCAAAAACATTTTCCCAAAAGGATTTTTCAAAATTCGAAATAGTTTAGGAGATACAGGCATTTTTGTGTAGGTATGTTTTCGTCAAAATAACGCATCAGCAAAGTTGTTTATTTGCCTGCAGTCATTAGTCGAAAATTCTGTGGAATTCTTCCAAAATATGTATTGATATTACAAAATATACACACACAGTATGTATACATGCAGTATGTATACATGCATGTTTTGATTTAGGGGTTGAAATGATTTTGAGCCCAGGTGTTCACATGAAAGAAGCAAACGAACGAGATTCAGTTTATTTTCAGTTTCAGTTTTTCTCGAAACCATGTTTTTCAAAACTTTGCGCACGATAACTCAAACAGTTTTTGACCGATTTTGATATATGAGGCATGAAACGACGCAGAATTTACGCCGCTATAGCCCCTACCTCAAACTTGCCGAAAAAATAATGTTTACTATTTTTTTTCTACACTAGACTACAAAAAAAAAGGTCGAAATTCGATTTTTCATTTTCAAAGTGGCGGCTCCCCCCCTAAAAAAATTTCGATTTTTGTTTCCGAGGTAGGGGCTATAGGGACATTCATTCTAAGTAACTGAATATTTTTTTTTTTTTTCAGACGATATTTACTCTTGGAATCGTGCGCAATTTGGACCCACCTTTTTTCCGGAGAACCTCGTTACCAGGCCGAGAACTTTCTGAACGGTCCATAAATTCACTTTTTCAAAATTTTGTATTTTTTTCAATAAATTAAGCTACCCAAATCAAAAAACGGAACTAAAATATCTTTACTCGTTCTCTTTCCACAATATTTTGAAAAAAGGCTAAAATTTGGCATAGATTACCAGAGGGCCCCCTTAATTAAAAAAGATTTAACCAAAAATTTAGAACAACGATGAATTAGTTGGCAACCCTATTTTGCTTAGCAAGCTATGGTCTGTACTGCTCGCTGTAAAGTTTTTATAAGTAAACGAAACTGAACGAAAACCTTGGTTAAGCAAATCTTGGTTCTTACTTACTTACTTATCTGGCGCTAACAACCGTAAGTCGGTTTTGGCCTCGTATAAGAAATTGCACCAGTCATTTCTGTTTTGCGCTTGCTGGCGCCAGTTGGAAATACCAAGCGCGGTCAGGTTATCCAACACCTGATCCTTCCAACGAAGATGTGGGCGTCCTCTTCTGCGTTGACGACCACCGGGCACCGAATCGAATATTTTTTTCGCTGGAGCGTCTTTTTCCATTCGCTCAACATGACCTAGCCAGCGGAGCCGCTCGATTTTAATACACTTGACTATGTCAATGTCAGCGTACAGCTCATACAGCTCGTGGTTCCATCGAATTCGGTACTCGCCATTGACGCAGATTGGACCGAAGATTTTACGAAGGATCTTTCTCTCGAAGGCTCCCAAAGTCTTTTCATCAGAACTGCTCAACGTCCAGGTTTGTGCTGCATATAAAAGGACGGGCTTGATTAGTGACTTATAGAGCGTGAGTTTCGTTCGTCGAGAGAGGTCTCTGCTTCTCAATTGCCTACTTAGCCCAAAGTAACACCTGTTGGCAAGAGTTATCCTTCGTTTTATCTCAGCACTGACATCGTTGAAAGAGCTTATGCTGGATCCCAAGTAGACGAAGTCCTTAACAACCTCGAAGGAGATGTTGTCAACAGTGACGTGGTTTCCAAGACGCTGGGCCTGTTTATTTGTTGACACTAGGTATTTCGTCTTATCTGCATTCACTTGCATTCACTGCAAGACTCATTCGACTCGACTCTTTCGCTAATCTGGAGAATGCTGCACTAACTTCGCACGTATTATGGCCAATGATATCGATATCATCAGCATACGCCAGCAGCATAATACTTTTCAAATCTTTGTTCGCTTCACACAATTCTGTACAACAGCTTACGTGTGCTCTGTTTTTGTTGAGTTTTGAGTTTTCCCTCTATTTTTTGCTTGCGTAAACTTGCTTAAGCATATCTTTTGTCCGCCTTTAAAAATTAAATACTAATAATTTTCGTCAACGATGCACTATGGGCGACATATGAGAAGGCTAGATGTATGTTTACAAGAGGAAAACGTTCGAGAGCCCTCTTAGAAAAAAGATGGAGTTCTTTCTGGGGTAACTATAACATTAACAAACTTCTCGCACGAACGAGGTTCCTTCGGGACACGATCTTAAACAACTTTAAACACCTAAATTATTTTATTTGAGTCTATACAAAATTAAAATTGTCAATGTTTTTTTCGTGGTGCGGGCCCATAGGCTGCAGCCTATATAGCAGTCGGGCCTAAAAAATTGTAAGGTCGGGCCGATGCTTAAAAAAAAAAAAATTTTGCTCATTGTTGCGTTTGGCAAAAAATCATACAAAACAAAAAAACAACTACAATGCAATATAATCCCATGTCATAAAAAATTACTCGACACACAAGTAACGGGACAATCAGCTTCAGCATCGACATCATCGAGTGTGCGTTTTTTTATTTTGTGTTTGCATGCATTTGTTTTTGTAAAGTTCGCTGGAAAATGTGCTGAACACTGAACGAGTGCGGTTTGTGTTGTTGTTTTTTTGCAGGCGTTCTTTGATTTTGGCTCTTCGCAAAGACAAAATTAAGATAGAAAACAATTTGTATGAAGGGCCACGCGGGCCATACGGGCCACTAGGTGGGCATGTTTGCTATATAGCCTGTGCGTAAATTCGGCCTGACAAAACCTATATAATATCTTTGCTATTATAGTTTATAGAAAACTTTATTGGATTGGCCAATATCAAAAATCTGAAGCTTTTTTTTCTTATTCCCCTGTTTTATCGATTGAATCCTAATGTTGGACTTGAAAATGTGAAATAGTTTTAGTTTCATACTCAATGGTTCCCGATTATATCCAACAAAAATCAATCAATTTTATTCATTCATACCGAATTGATGCCAAATTAACACAAAATGTGCTACAACTCTAAAATGTTTATTTTTGCTAATTGTACGCCATTGCTGTTTAGCTCATTTAAGCCCCTGGAAATTGAAATTTGGAAACAAAAAATATTTGCATCATTTTGCCGAGTGTTGGAAACTCAAGAATAGCATTTTTGGGAATTTAATGTCGACATTTAATCGAGCAGTTTTTTTATAATAAATGGTTCCTTACGTTTATTTTATTTTGATTTGAATACCCTTAAAAAATCAATCAAGAGATTATCATAAAATCTGTCCAAAGAGGAGGTTTTCATTCAATTCGGAGGATAATAAACTGACATATCCAGAATTCTAAATTTTTCAACGGTCGATGTCATGTTTCCTATCGATTGCACTAATTAAAAATGATTTTGCAATTCAGTAAAAAATTTAACTCATCAAATGGACACACACATATTTTTAAATGGTGTGTAGTTAGTCAACATCTATACACATTTTTTTGGAAACATGATTAAGCCAACAACATTGGTCAACAATTTTCTTCATTGCTACATACAAAACCTGTTTAAACCGGTTGCAGTATTTTAGTTAAAGCACAATTTTCATTCTGACTAAGTTAAACTTACAAATTATTTAACTATTTGCTCTGTAAGGCACGAGTTCAAAAGAAGTAGCATGAAGTTAATCTCCCAACTTGATGTTATACTTAGATTAATATCAGATTCTCGAATAACAAAGTCAATTCTTACCAAAGTCTCTTATATGTTTTTCCAGTCTGTCATTCTCTTCTTGTGATGAAATGCTTGCCAAATGCATTCCATGATATCTGCAGTATTGCGTTGCTTTGAACCAATTAGCCTTAAAATAAAAATATTTGTTAAATATATATTGAATAATGAACATTGTGCAAGAAGCTAGAGATTAAGATGAAGACATTTTATGGATAAAGATCATGAGTGCATCTTAAGTATCCATAGTTCAGAGTCATTGAATTCTTACTGTTATAAAGAGAACAAAAAATGTTAACAGCTTCTTTAAATCCATGCAAATTAAAATTTTAAACTCGGATTAAGTTTAAAAAAAATTATTTTTTATTTATTTTTCTCTTAACAATCTTTACTTAATAACTATTTCACAATATTAACTTAGCTATATTAAAACTGAATTCAACTCAATGTAACTGCCAACTGGACTGCCCATTACTTAATGGTTGGCTTTTTATAAGATTAAATTCTTATTTACTTTCTTATATACAAATATCTTGTTCTTACTCTAATCTGGACTTTGGCTAATTGAAATTTGATTCAAAACACCTTTCGATTTATTTCTAAGTTCTAATCAGCTTTCTTCAAATTACATTTTAAGAACAAAGGTGTTTTTACGTTTAATTACATTTTGGCGCGTAAACAAGAATCTTAACTTGCATGCACATATGGCTAGCATGCTCTTCTAGCTTTGAAATAAGCAAAATCGTCAAGCACTTTTTCAATGCTTTTAAGCAAATCGCATTCTATGGACATCAGCGGCAAACTGGTCTATCTTTCTTGAAGTATTAAACTTCTTTATTCATTTTTTATTCTTTTGAATTTGGAGAAGGACTCTCCCGCACTACAGTTAGTTACCATCACGCTTAAAAAGATTCTCAATGCAATTCGTACATTTGGAAATGTCAATTCTGTTTTCTTTCAGAAGATATTGTTGAGATGCTATTAGTTTCTTCATTTTTACAAGACTGGACTATTTTTAAGTATTATTCATCTTCATAATATCTAGATTTAAGCAAATCTTTACAACTTTGTCTCAACTTTTCGGAATTAAGAGTTTTCAAGCGAAAAAATGAACCAAACCGATGATTAATCTTTGGCGAACGATTCGAAGTTAAATAGTTAAATAAATTTCAAAGAACCCAATCAGCCAACAACCCAGTCAGCCAAAAAACAATCTATTTTTGAGAGCAACCATACTTGCAAAACGCTGACAAATGCAATAGTTTTGCAACTGTTGATGTTATTTAAGAGAAAGCACAACGCTTATAGTTCAGAGTTATTTTTTGGACTAATTACTGGCAAATTGGTAATTTGCATAATACGCGGATGAAGATAGTATCACGCGGGGCCTTGAGCACTTGCCTAGAGTTCCCAATGGAAAAGAGGGGCCTGGTGGCCATAATGAATCTTTAGTGGTTGTAGAATAGAAAATAATGAGTTAATTAAAAGTTGTCATATTTTTTAACGCCTTATCCCGACGCAAAAGCGCCGTAATATAGGAAGTCAATATATGTATTCTATGATTTTGATTTCGTTGTTTGTAAGTGCTCTATTAAGAAGAGGCAGACAACAGCGAAATGTGAGCTGAACATTACATGTGAGCTTTACATTTTTGAAGCAACTTAAATACTCCGTGTTATATTAAATACGTTAATTTGAAAAACATTTCCTGATGATGAATTGCTTTGTCAATTCGAATTATCGAAAATAAAAAGAACAAAATTAAAGAAAAATTTGTATTTTGTTTTTCTATGTCTTGAAGTCAGCCAATAAAAACCCTTTGCTTACTTTAAAGGTCGCTAAAACTATCAACAATAATGAAATATAATAAAACTTACTCGTGTGAAGATAAACGCATGAACCAACAAGACAAGATCAAGCAATCAGCAGTGCGAGAAAAAAGTATTTTTTTGGTGCCACGTCATCGGTCACAAAAAAAGCTATATTGCATACGTTTTTCATGCAAAACATGTGAAAACTTAAATAAAAGTGGAAAACTATAAAATTAACAAGTTTAATTCTCGAAAAAAGTGTTTGAATACTTTGTTTGTTTATATTTTCATGCAGTAATGAAATTTAAAGTAATTTTTTTTTCTGTTGTAATTATTGCGCGTCGCTACAGTACACTTCATTTTTATAAAAAACACAAAAAATTACTGAATTATAAACACTAATAATTCTTTAAAACTTCAACAAATAATTTTTCACATATAATCGCTACACGTAAACAAAACAATTTGTGATCGATGACGTCAGACTTACCAGCTTTGTTTTGTTTACAATATGGCGGCTCTTTTCTTTGCATGATCTTTATTTCTTGGTTCGTGGATAAACGTGTGTTTTTTAGTTTACTTTGTTATTTTAAAGTTTTAAATTTAAAAATTATTTAAATAGAAAACAAAGCCATTCAATTATCAAATCTATGAAATTGCGAAAATGCTTCGCTTCTCTCGTGTGTCCAGTGACTTTCATTACGTTGTTTACAGACGCTCTATTAAGAAGAGACAGAAGAGAGCGAAATGTGAGCAGCGAATAGTTTTGCTCTGAGTTTGACAACGTTGTTCTCAGCTGCTCTATTAAGAAAAGAAGAAGCAATAGCACAACAACAAATATATGCAAACTTTAATACGCTATAACTTAAAAAAAATAAATTTTTAAGAAATAAAAAGTCCAGTTTGCGCATCTACAGGTCTAAACCATGATACAATTATAAGGTAGGCCCAATTCGGAGATAAACAATAAACAAAGCAAAGCAAAACAAATCAAAACATCTGCGTACACTAAGGGAAAAAAATATAAAAGTTATCCAAAAACTTTTTTAATTTATCCAAAAAGCGAGTCATTTTTGCACCAATAACGCATGCACTTAAATCGACTACGTAAATATTTAAAATTTATTTAAATACTTTTTTAATTAAATAAAATTTTAAAATATTTAAACAGAATTAATAAAAAATATATATTAAAATTATGCACGAATATATTTAAATATCTTTCAAATATTTACTATTTGAAAATAAAACCATTGCATTCAAGGAAAATTTATATAAAAATATTGAAATTGAAAACCAATTTATTTGAATATTTCCCACCAGCTGCGTCCATCAAATACCATTTGGTGGTATATTTTATTTTCTTTTTTACTTTTTTCGTTCTTTAATTTAATTTATGACAACTGTCAAAAATAGTATAAACTATAAAAAGAAAAATTAAGATAGAGAGCAAGAAGCAAATTATGCAGGTAAATGACAACCGGTTCAAGATGTTCTTGAGAAAATACCGAGTTGTCACTCCACCCTACATAATTACATCATGCATTGCAATCACCATCGCACTCACAAATCATATTTGCCAAAAATCCAGGCTATATTACCCTTGCAACATTAACTAAATGAGAACTATAAGAAACCTGCAACTGCATGAAATATACTGCAGGAACAGAGTGCGATGCTGTTGCTGCTTGTCGGAATATGTGTGTACGTGTGCGATGCTGTTGCTGCTTCCTTGTATGGAATATGTGTGTACGTGTGTGCTATAAATAAAATTCAAATACGGGAAAAAACGAGTTGTAAGGAAAACATTTGATTTATCCACGTAAATATTTAAATAAAATTTATACTGAGGCGTGGATAATGCTAATATGCGTTATTTCCCTTAGTGTAGGTATAATGCCACTTGTGACAATTAACGTTTATTCGTTCAGCCATAGGGATGTGTAATTTTCTTTTAATCGTATAAATCTGAGTATTGGGTATTGAGTGCCCAGATTTTATTTGAAATAATGCAAGAAAAGTAACCAAAAATCTTAAAAATTTAACAATATGAGCCATGTTTTAAGATATAATACATAATGAATTGTATGTTAGCTTTCAACGAAGCAATTAAAAGTTAACTTTTTATATAATTTTCATTCGACTACTTAGTTCGATTGTTCAGTAAGCAATTTATTTGCTTCGCTTTGTATTGTACTTTGACATTATACCTACGCCTTTGTTATTGTTTTGTTGTTGATTTGTAGTCATAGAGAGTGTGTTTTTCCTGGGCCTACCTTATATATAATTGTATCATGGTCTAAACCAGTGATGGGCACACCAATATACTATTATATTTTATGTAATTTTGAACTTATAGTAGTGGATTCTCGCTCTTAGCACTGAAAAAAATTGTTGTGCAGTTCTCGATAAATATGACGACTTGGCTCGTTTGTTTAATATTTTATTTTAAGTTTAGATTTAATTTTATTTTCATGTTTTTGTTTTGATTTTAAGATTCAAATCAAAATAAATCAACTAAAATTATTAAAAAACGATTTTTGGTATATCGTATTAAAGTTTCCACAAACCTACTGCCACAGTATTCAATAATGACTTTACTATTCACGATTTACACATAATGTACACCCAGAAAAAAAAATAATAGTAAAATCACCTAAGCCAGGCATGGTTGAAAAGAAATTGTTTGGAAATTAAATACTTATGCTTATTCACCAAAATAATATATTGTTTTGTTCTTTGGTGAATAAGCATACGTTCTTAATATCCATAAGCTTTTTTTCCACCCAAGCCGACTTAGGTGATTTTACTATTTTTTTTTTTCGTTGTAATATAAGTCACTTATTTTTATGTAATCTAATTTATGTAAATATTTTATAAAATCAATATAAATGAATATGAATAAAAGTACCGTATATATATGCTTTCAGTATTATAATAGATGAGTTCATTTACTCCCCCCCTTGCATTTCTTATATATTTTTATGGCAATCATTTTTTAGCAGTAAACTTCAGTCGCACGTCGGAGCTAACACGCACCTTTTTTTATTTTTCAAACTATTACTAAAAAAATTTTAGTTTTTCGTTTTTTGGAAAATTAATTTCTAGAATGAAAAAGTCGTCAAATTTAAATTTAAGAGTCAATTTTTCATTGCACAACTAAGCTAATGGTTAAACAGGACAGATTTTTTAAAAGCAGAAAATAATCTTGTGAGGTTTCAAATCAATTTATCACGGTACTTTGAGTAAGTAGGCTTGACCATTTTGCACCTCATCTGTTTTGTTATAAAACCCCTAATAAAAATTGTAATTAGAACGTCAAATCACTCATTTCTCATTCATCGTCACGTTCTCTTTCATCCATCATCGTTATTAGCTCTAGAGCCTACCGGAATACTTTGGTGTCAGTAGTAATAATTTCACAGAATAAACTTCGTTATATCAATATTCATTTTGTTATAAGTCACTAAATCCATTGACTATTAATAAAATTTTATGAAAAAAAAAATTATAATGCTTCACGAATATATTTTCAAGTTCAAAACATGTTTTCCACTCTTTGTTGCAATAAATTCGTTAAATGTGTATTTACCAAAATGTCAGCGTTCTAACTTTTTGCGAATGCCAGCTTTAAGGAATATTAATTTATGCAAGATAAAAAACTTAATCTTAAACAAAACTAGAAATTCAACTTTGAATTTAGAGAATATGAGTGTAAAGTCGGTTCGAATTAATCGAAAATCAACAAACTGTTATATGATATATTTATAAACAAAGCAGTTCTTTAATTTCAAGTATATTAACCCTCTGCAACTGACTTGCTCCAAATTTAACAATAATTCTGACGTGGGTTCTAGCAGACCTAACTTTTAAACTGATTTCTTATGATGAAGTTTCTGACTGTAACTCTTTAAACCTTATTCCATATAACAGCAAATAAATATTAGGCTAACATAAGAATAAAATTTGAAATAAAATACTTTTTTTTAAGTGTTTTAGAGTGTTGGAGAGTTTAGAGATTTTAGAGCTGCAGAGGGTTAAATGTGGTAGAATCATATTTGAAACAAATTCCAATTTCTTTTTATATATTTATTTACAACATGTCAATTCCAATGACGAAAGCTTGCTTTTTTTTGTTGTACTTAAAGTTTAATGACACATACTATAGAGCTACAGTCAAAATAATGAAGCTTAACCCTGAAACACTGGCAATTAACTACTACATTACTCCACACCAGGCCCGTAGGCAAGGGGGGGGTTTTTAGGGTTAAAACCCCCCCCTTATGGTCCAAAAAGTATAAAAAAATAAAATATCAGCATTAATATAACTTTGCCAATTTGCGAATACTTGCTGCACGTGCGTCTTTTTTCTCTTACAGTGCAAACTGCAAGTGTAAACAGCAACAGCGAAAACATCAACATGCTTAAGTATCGAAAAAAGTTTGAAACATTCAATTGAACTTTGTCTACCACCAGCAATTTAAGAATTTATTGCGTTAACAGGTGTTACGTGAAAGTGGTGAAATTTTGAATGAGTTTCGTTAGATAAGTTTAAGAGTTTCTATTGTTAATTTTACTGTGCCAAAACTACAGAAATGATTCTACTTAATTGGCTGCAGAAACCAGAAGTAAAAAAGGCTAAAACGGTGAAAAGTAAGTGCTTGATTTAAATGATTTTTTTTTTCCTTTATCAATGCGTAAATGCGTTAAAAAGTTGCCGAATATTTCTGAATGTTTGAAAGCTGAGTTTTTTTTTTTTTGGTAGCGTGTTTGCATTGATTGAATATTAATGGATTAACTTTTTGCTTGATGCGGAACCGAAAAAATTCGAATAATATTATAAATCATCTGTATTGCAGAAAACGTTCAAGAAACTTTGGAATCTGAAAAGTCTTCAGAACTTCCTTTGTAACCTGCAGTTGAAGAAAGCTTTAATGTTGACAGCTATGTGGAAAGTGGTAGTACAAGTTGTGGTATTAATATTTTACTTTTAATATTTTTACTCTAAGTTTGCGTGTATGATTGTAGAAATTGTTCCGGAAATATCATTCGATTCATCGGAACTGCCTTCGACTTCGAGAGTATATCAATGTCCAAATAACGATATTTCCATGTTGATGAGCAATATTTCCGATTCGAACCACCTTGAAAGTTTTCAAAGCATTTATGTGCCTCCGCAAATTTTAATTTTCCTGCCAGCGGTTCTCGCAAACTCCGATTCAAGCATTCTTGGTTGAACCGTTGGCATTGGGTTGGTTTACTCCAAATTGGAAAATGCAGCTTATTGCAAGTTTTGCGTATTTTTTAGCACTGGTTTTGGAGGTGCACGATCACAACCTCTTGGTAATTTTACCGAATGATAATAAAAACTTTGTAAAATTTTCTAACCTTTTCATTGTGGCCTTTACAAAAGTCAGGAAATATAAGAAAATATCGTAATTCTAATCGTGGTTATTTTTATATAGAATTTTAAACCGATATAAGTTTGCAAGTAAATTATTAAAATAATAATATAAGATGCTTAATTATCGTCATTTTAGAAGTTTGTCTTGAAAATTTTATTTTTTTAGCGTCTTTCTGTATTCCAAAATGACAGTGCAACGATAAGCAAGATATATAGCCGAAACACATTGAACTCAACAAACGACAGTTTTAAAATTATAGAACACACGTTTTTTATGTTAAATGGGTGTGCATCCTTAAGCATACATAGGGGTTGAATTAACAAAAAAAAAAAAAAAAAAAAAATAAGAACACTTAATTCTATATATATAAAAATCAAATGCGTGTGCGTTAGTCTTGCTAAGGCTCAGAAACGGCTGGGTCGATTTTAATAATTCCTTTTTTGTATTGTTTGCCTTAATACAGATGTGGTTAAGAAAGAAAGAAAGAAAATTACAAAAACTTCAAGGAACAGCGGAAAAATCGAAAAAATCGAAATTGGTAATTTTGTATGGGAATTGCCACATCAGACTACTTTAAATAGCCAACTAAATAGTTAAATAGGATTTAACTCAAATTCGGCACACACATTACTTGAAACCTAGATTAGGTTATGGCATACTTGGTTTTGACCACGCCCCTTCTTCTGCCCCTTTACAAGAAACGTAAATTATCCTACAGGCGTACTTTTATTAGCGAAACTGTGCGTCTAAATAATTAAAAGAAAATTCTGTCAAAAAACATTCACATATCTTCAAAATTGCACAAAATTTTAGTACAGCGTCTTTTTCTAATAACTTCGTTTCCTTAGAATAACAAAAAACTATCAGAAATTCGTATTTCTTACTTTCGATGAAAATAACTCCGTTTTTTTTTTTTTAATATATTTCATCCAATTTCTTTTCGTTGATAAATTCAATTTAAGCACTTAATAAACCATATTTGAAGAAAGCTCCAATGTATTCAATTTTTACTCCAAAAATCACAAAAGCTATTACTTCAATAAATAAAAAAAAAGCTTTAAAAAAAATTATTTGTTTGCCCATTGTGAGGATCGATCCTTAGTCCAACTCATGGATTCAAAACTAATAGTTGAGCTGACTATTTTTATTCAAATTGAAATGCACTAAAAAACTTTCTAATAGAATTTGCAATAAAATGATATGACAGCACAATCTTTTGAATTCGAATAACAGAGTGTTTCATTCAATCAATAATTGACATTCGATTGGCACCATGTGTTATCGATCATGAATGTTCGATAAAAAATTAATTTCGGGTGGAATGGTGCACTCAAAATAATCCCTGCTTTATTTTACGAAAAAAAATTTCGTAAAAACTAATTTCGTAATATACAAGAAACTTTCACTTATATTACGAAACTTTCGTTATTATATTTTTTAACTCAATTTTTTTTTTAACGAAACTTTCGTATATTAACCGAAATATTTTCGTAATAAAAAACAAAATTCTAAGTGAAATGTAACGTAGGTCAAAAATCACATATTTGCAGCGTTACATTGAACAAGTACGTTTTTTACAGTAAGTACAAGGCTTTTTGCTAGCAAGTACTCGCGATTGCTCCGAGCTACCTTTGTTCAGCAGTAAGAAATTGTCTTGCGCATCCAGTCGTAGAGTAAGCATATAGTGCGGATGCACTCATATTCCTCAGTCACTAGAGGATGCGCAGCCATCACCCCCATGATATCTAGTCGCCACGCGGTGAGAACAGCAACTTGGGTCCAAATATTACGAATTTTCTGTAAAATTTCAAGAGAAAATTCGTAAATTTTAACAAAAATTTTACAAAAATTTACGACATTTTCATATAATTTCATGAAAAAATTCGTACATTTTAACAAAATTTTTTAGTTTTATTTACAAAAGACTTTCGTAGACTAAAACCACGAAATATTTCGTTATATATACGCTACAATTCGTGTATTTTGGATTTTTTTGGGTGTGATTGCTCGAATTTAGGGTGGGACGAAGTTTGCCGAGTCCTCTAGTATGCATATATAAAATAAACAAAAATAAAGTAAATTAATTTTTGTTTTATGTATATGGTGTACAAAAAAGTTTTAAAGTGTTTTTTTTTCAAGTTTGTCGCTTTATTGTGAAAAATTTGTTACAAATTCATTTTTCAAAGTATTGTTCATTTCTAGCCACTGTTTTTCCCATCATTCTGGTAATTATATAAAAAATACCTTTTCATTTATCGATATCAAAAACTATCGATATTTTTTTTTATCCAAACCCCCCCCTTAGGTAAATCCTGGCTACGGGCCTGCTCCACACAAAAACATCTTACACACAGGGGCGTTGGGCTAAATACTTTCAAAAATTATAACCGAAAAATAATTTGAATGGGATTGGACATTGAGCCGGTACATATCTAATATGTATATAACCCACAGTACAAATGCAACACTTAACCCGAGCAGCGCCGGTTATGTAAGCTACTTTTTAATATCTTTTAAAAGAATCCAACTTAAACTTTATCGAAATTCTGAAAACCTATCTCCAAAATCGAATATAACCACTGCAGTTAAAATTTCAATCGGTTTATAATAATTTTTTTGTGATTAAAAAAAAATCTTCTAAACAAATGCTTTGAACTGAACTATTGAACTATTTCACTGCGTAAAATATTCATCCTGAACTCGCTTAGAGAAAATAGCGTCGAACATCATTTCGACGGCGATTTTCACTTCTGACAGCTGAATTCTAAATTATTATTGAAAATGCGCGACCAAACTTCTTTATCCGTACTTTCGATTTTCCGAAACTGGTCAAAAATGCTTGAAAATAAATTTTATTTTTCAAGTCAAATTAATCGCTGTACGAAATTTTGATTGAACAAGCTACCTGAGAGGATAAATCTTTAAAAGGAAATTTCTAGGAATTGAATAGCAAACGACCTTATTTGTGAAAGCACAAAAAACAGCTTTATTGAGGGGACCAAAGCATTATCTCAGCAGAGATTAAAATGTGCCAACATTTTTTCAAGATGTGATAACAAGTCGTTTAGAGGAGATGAAGGCCAATCTAGCAACATCATACAGCAAATATGGTAATTGGTCATGGGGCAAAACTTATAAATCGGTTTGGTGAAGTAATATCACAGTTGACGAGCTGACGGTTTGATGATCTGAGACTTTTAGATTTGTCAATGGAGGCGTGACAACTTGTCGAATAGTAATATGCCAGCTATGGCTTTTATCGACAATGCCCGAGAGGGATTATTTTTCATGAAGATCTCACCAACATCGAAACCATGTTCGTGTTTTACCATCATTTAAGCCACCAAAAAAAAAAAGCTTTTGATGTCTACTTTTCTGACCTGTAATTATTTAATATGATCTTTGACCTGCGATAATTTATACAATACTAAATGTACAATTAAACTTCCTATATTTTCTTCCCAGTTCAAAAAAAGTCCGCTTAAAAATGTTTGTCGACAGAAACTTTGTTTTTTCACAGAAGTTTAGTTTATCATTTCTTATAAGAAATTGAATTTTCACTTGATAATTCGATAATGGTTTTAATATAATAAAAACAAATTCTTTTACTATACAAAGAAAAAACACTTAAAAAGCAAATATGATAGTTGAGTTTGAGTTTGGGCATACGATAATAAACATTCAATAAAGTATGTTATGAATGCAGGATGGTAGTAAGCATTAAAAACCGCGCAATTCGTAACCAACTTCATATCCATTATACCTGCAATTTTTTTGAAAGTGACAACTATTGCATCTAATGAGCGCCTAAAAAAACATCATATTCGATCTGTCGAACTTAATATTTGGTCATACACACAAGTTTTTTTATATCGTTGAAAATATCGCATTACGTGCCAACAAAATAACATTTGCGGGAAATTTTACTTTATTGGTTCAATTTAAAGAAAAATGCATCCGAAGCTCATCGTTTGCTCCTCGAAGCATACTCTGAATATGTTCCATCGATTAGAACTTGTCAGGAGTAGTTTGCGCGTTTCGAAAGCGGTGATTTTGACATCGATGACAAAGAACGTCTAGGCCAGCTGAAAAAGTTCGAAGATGAGGAATTGGAGGCATTTCTCAATGAAGCCCCGTGTCAAACGCAAATATTAACGGTTTTTCGCATCATAAAGGCACTGGCGATGAAAGTGAATCCATTACGATAATCTAAAACGTAAAAAAATAAACGACGGCAAA
This sequence comes from Pherbina coryleti, assembly GCA_943735915.1. NCBI lineage: Eukaryota > Metazoa > Arthropoda > Insecta > Diptera > Sciomyzidae > Pherbina > Pherbina coryleti. Next base: position 56,983,994 of record OX030952.1, on the reverse strand, counting down.
GCCGAATATTAATGGTTCGAAGCTCATGCTCTGTATTTGGTGGGATCAGCTAGGTGTTTTTATTATGAGCTGCTCCAACCTAACGAAATAATCGCAGGAGATCCAGCCCGTGAACATGACAAAGTGATTTTGTCCCCCCATGTTGCAAGGCCAGTCAAAACATCCTTGGAAATGCTGAAATGGGATATCCTTCCACACTCTCCGTATTCATCAGACATTGCACCTTCCGACTACTACTTGTTTCTATACTGAAAAAAAAATGTTAGCTTAAAATTAAACACAATGTGTTCAAAAAATGTGTTCGTATTTTGCTTTTTTTTCATATGTTTTTCAAAAGTTTTAAACACATTTGCTCTTACTTTGACGAAATTTGTTGCAAGCTATTTTTTAAACACAAAATTCGTCAAATTAATAACAACTGTCGTCAATTTTAAAACATTTTTTTTTCAGTGTATCGATGACCCATGGCTTGGCTGAGCAGCACTTCTGTTCTTATGAAGATTCTAAAGAATATATCGATTCGTGGATAGCCTCAAAATGCGTGTCCTTTTTCAAGACGGAAACCGAAATTTACCAGAGAGATGCCGAAAAGTGGTGGCTATCTTTAGGGCGTATCGAATTACATTTTTGTTTCGAATTTCACATTCTAAGAGGTCTTAAAAGTTTCATAGTGTTGTCAAGATCTCCAAAAGAAAAAAAACATGTCTTCCTCTCCCGCAAGGACTTAAAAGCATCTTAAAATGCTTTGATTTTTGTAAAAAATAAAAACTGCATACGTCTTAAAGCAAAAGTAAATATAGACCTAAAGTTTAACAATATAAAGTTTTTAAAGTTTAGCAATATAGAAAAACAAAGCCCATCGATCCAAAGCGAGTTAAAAATTTTGCAAGAAGATTTAATGTTACCTATTGCAGACGGATGTGAATTTTGGAAAAATGTTGATGAGTCCCTTTATCCAACAATAAAAAATGCTATATATAAACTTTATTCGATGTTTGGAACAACATATATTTGCGAAAGCTCTTTTTCATTGATGAAAATAATAAAAAACAAACACCGAAATCGCTTATCGGACAATCATCTGCAAGATTTGATGCGCATAAAAATTTCCAATGACGATTTAGATTTTGACGAAATAATCAAAGATTTTAATAATAAAAATAATAATACCAAAAACAATAATAATAACAACACTAATAAACATATTTGGCGGCCGTGGATATAAAAAATCAACAACAATTGGTTGATTTGTTATCATGTCAAAAGTATGTCAGAAAATTTCAGGAAAAAACTTTTCAAAATCAGTTTGAAATCGGTTTTTTTCATATCGTTTTCATATTATTTGACCCCGTCTTAATTTTAATATTTTTTCCAGAAATATTAACATTATAAGAAGCAAACAAGGGCACTGCACATATTCAAAGTATTCAAAATATACCCATACGATATATATTCATATATAATAATAAAAAATCCAAAAACAATATAATATGAAATATATTATAAGCAAATAATCTATTACAAATAATTTCATAGTTTTTCGATTTGCGTCGATTTAATTCTATTTATGAACATAAAGCTTTCGGAAAGCTTTCAAATTGCTTTAACATTAGATTTCTTTCAGTGAGAAGCTTTAAGTGTTACACACACATCCAATCAAGTTTAGTTGTGTGCGTTTGAGCATCACTGACCTAAACTAACAATATCTACCAAGCTCGATGCACAGAGAACCCTGATTTAATTTCTACCTGACACAAAAAGTTGTTTCTATTGAATTAATTATTCTGTTCAGTCGTCACCTTTCTGCAGACAATGGTAAACCTCAGATAGTAAATAATGCCATGTAAAACTTCTTGAGAACATGTACATTAGCCGTTCGGAGTCGGCATAAAACAAGTAGGTCCAGTTCTCTATCAATTGTGAATGGCCCCAAGTACACCTGTAGTGCTCAGTCTGCGTGAGCAGTCAATCATTCAAAAATACACTGTACTGGTCAGTCTGCGTGAAACCAGTTTTATTTCATGTGCATGTACTGTGTTTGATTGTATTAGTGTGGTCAATTTTGTGAACTCCTTCGGTTCGTGACTATTTTTGCTTTTTTCCATACATGTTGTCATACTTTCACCAAAAAAGTGCAAAAAATCTTATATTTTTTCGAGATCATTTACAATTTTTTTGACAGTAGAAATTCAAACAGTGTGTTATCGTAAATACATGTTATCTTATAAACTATCGAAACTCAAAGAGAAGTATCGCCCATTCCTAACTTGCTTTAGAAAAAACACTTCTTACACCGGTTTTATGGCAAAAAAATGTCAAAATGGCGTATGGCACGTGAATTCAAGAATGAGTTACGAACCGACGGAAGCATCTTATTTTGCAGAAGTTTTAATGCGGAAGTAAACGCAACCAAATTTACCATGTCAATCAGCATTTTTTAAATGCAAAGCATAAGAAAAATTTGGAAAAGCGTCTTGAAGCACCAGTGGAGGAGCAAGCAATAATGACCAATGTATAAAAAATTAAATACAACCTTTCAGTATGAACTTGTGTGAAGCTTTTTTTTTAAAGGACTTAAAAAAGTCACAAAATATACTAAACAAATAATGCTGAGCGAAAGTGTGCTACTGCAAAAATATGTGCTAATATTGTTTAACGAAAGTATGAATAATATGACAAAAAGGGCTTTTAACAACCATATCTGGATCTAAGTTGATGAGACAACTGACGTCGAACTAAGTAAGGCTAATCTTCAATTTTATTTTTGACGTTCTCAAATTTCCAATCAAACCTTCTAAACATCAGCGAAATAGATACAGGAAAAGCGAATAATATAGCAGCTTTTTAAATAACACCTTTACTCTTTTATGGCCTGAATTCTGAATGTATTCCGTTTCCTTTTTATTAACCTAGGAATTGAATACGACCATTTTCTTCTTGCAGTTACCGATGCTGCACCTTACATGTTGGCGGCGATGTGGTCATTGAAAACCATGTTTTCTACAATGCTGCACTTAACCTGCTTCGCCCACGATCTTCACCGTTTGTGCGAATATATTCGTGGCGAATTTATAGACATGAATCTCCTCATCTCGTTAATAAAAGCAATTTTTGTCAAGGTAAAATTTTTAATCTTAGTTAATTAAAAAAAAGCAAAATTTCTATATTTAGGCACTATCTCGTCGAAAGACATTCAAATCAACTTATCCTGAATTGCCAATCCCACCAACACCTTCAACGACAAGATGGGGCACTTGGTTGAGAGCTGAAGAATACCACAGTGACAATTTTTTTTTTTAAATAAAATTTCTCGTAGAAAGTTTTATAAATGAAGATAGTGAAGCAATTCGCATGGCAAAAGGTTTGTTCGCAAAGAAAGTTTACACAGCGATCTTATTTTTATTGTTTGTTTGTTTGTGGTTTGATATTGTTTGTTAATAACCCTCCAGTTCGATGAGTGTCAATTAACTCCTTTACGCTAGCTTTTTCAGTAGCTACACGATAAGTAGTTACTTTGTAAGCGATTGGTAATGCAGCGCCGAACCAGTGCGTGAATACGATTTTAGATTAAGCGAGCAAAGCTACGCTCAGATGTTCTAACAAAAAACGAACACCATAAATCTACATTCGTCTTTACAGTCATTTAGTTTTGCATTCAAGTCGTGATATGTTATTGAGAAAGTTAATGAAAGTTAATTTAAAGTGAGTGCGTAGGTGAAAAAAATAAAGTAAAGAAAATAATAATTAAAATAAATAATAAATAAATTGTAAAAGTGAATTTTTAAAATAATAAAAAATAAATGCAATGATAAGCAAACGTCATTTCAAAAGATTAATAAAAAACGAAAGTGATAAATTATTACAACAGCTTAGACATGTTGAAGCCGAGTTCTAATTTAAAAAATGAAATGAATTGCTAACTATATTTTCAATTTTTTTTCCATTTTTTCAATGTAGATATTGATTTAAAAGAACACAAATGAAAACACTGCAGTATACCGAACTAGTACAAGATTAGGAAATTGCTACCGCCTTAGTAACCACCACTAGTTGCGCGCTAATACCTTTTGTACGCTTTCTACAGGCGATTTTTATACAGAGATGTCATTGGATGTAGTGACATCTGCCTCCCTCTGCTCTACCAGAAGCTAGCTTCTTTGTTGACTCCCAGTACTTAGCTAGTTCGTTGGGTAGCTAGCATTACAGAAGTAGGTAGCTACTGATAACCACCGAAATAGTTAGCTACTGGTAACCACCGAGCTAGCTACTAGTAATGCTGAGGGAGGCAGATGTCACTACATCCAATGACATCTCTGTGTAAAAATCGCCAGTAGAAAGCGTACAAAAGGTATTAGCGCGCAACTAGTTGCGGTTACCACGGGGGTAGCGATTTCCTAGTTTTGTACTAGTTCGGCGTACTGCAGGGAAAGATGTGTTTGTTAATAAAGATGTGTCTGTGAGTACACTGGAAAACTTACGCGCACTGAATTGTTGAAACTAAAATATTGTCCGGTAACATCCTGCGATGTGGAACTCAGTTTCTCATCTTACGGATCGCTTTTAACCGAAAAACCGATTGTCTTCTGCAATTGTAAAAAAGATCCAGAAGACGATGCTTGAAGATAGTTTTCAGTGCATATGCATTCAATTTTTTTATGATAGCGTTTATTACATTTTATTTTCATTTTATCTACAGATACAAATTATTTGTGCAAATTCTTTGAGAGAATGAACTAAAAAAAAATCAGAGACTATTTAACTCGAACGCTGTAAAGACTTTAAAATGAAATAAACAAATCAGTCCAATGACATTCATTGGTTTTTATTTTTGAATTTTATTATTTTTCGTGCCTATTTTTTTGTTTGTTTTTTGTTTTTCATGTCTATTTTGCCACTTTTTCGTGCCTATTTCGAGCCTTAAACGGCCTTTTTTCGTGCCTATGTTAATCTTCTCTTATTATTGTTATATTTTCGCATATGCATTTTCCTTTTTTTGAGAAATGTATACTTGAACGCAATTTTTTAACTTTTTGAAAAAAATTAATATAAGTTTTTCTATCTTAGGCATTAGAAATAGTACGATGATAATTTTCTCAATTTGGATTCCTAAAAATATTTCTGAACAACACCCTGTCTAAAAGTACTTTCTGATGCTCGGTACCATTTTTGATACAATATAGTTTTTAAAAAAAAATGTACATTAGGGTTTTTAAGAGAATTGATTAAAACGGAAAATACAGTTTCTGGCTTTAAGGCATTAAGTTAATATTCATCCATTGATAGAATTCTTGATTCATTTTCGATAAAATAGTTCGTTCGATTTCAATTTTTTATTTTTTTTTTAGTTTTCCACAATAGAAAATATTTGTTTCGACATAATAAATATTTTATTTAAATTTCATGTCTTTTTATTGGCTTATGGGCTTAAATGTGGTTTTTCTCTATTGCGATTACTGCAAAATATTCTCTGTGGCTGTTTACAGAAAAAGCGTTGACAGAAAAAGCGTGACAGAACCAAAATGAGTTTGTTTCGATTTTTTTTCTGACAGAAAAAGCGTGACAGAACCAAAATGAGTTTGTTTCGATTTTTTTTTTCTGACAGAAAGGAGTGGGGTACAAGCTCTGACATTTTTAAGTGGCTTGTGTAAATTTATTTTCAGAATTCTTGTGCTGTGCGGCAGACTTACAGGGAACTTCAGACACGTTAAGGTGCGCATATTCCTCTGTCGTCAATAAGCAAAATTGGCTCTCGAGGCTCCCTTATATGCAGAAATAGTAAATGTCTGGTGTGGTTTGCATGCTGAAGTCATCATTGGTCCATACTTTCTTTAAACTGAAGATGAAGCCAACGTTATCGTCAATGATGAGCACTACAGGTAAAAGATTCGCTGCTTTTTCGTTCTCCACGTCAATATCAATCGTCTACATGGTAAATGGTTTCAGCAGAACGTCGCAAGAAGCAATTCAGAGAGTAAAACCATCGCTTTGTTGGGACGAGCTTTTGGTGACCGAATTATATCAAGAAATGGACCCGTCAATTGGCCATCTAGGTTATGTGATTTGACTCCGTTAGACTACTTTTTGTGGGGGTACGTCAAGTCTCTGGTCTATCGGTGATTCCATGTCCAAACACCAACGTTTCTCACATCACTATTTTTAAAAATTTTTAAACTCACTGGGCTTATAGTTCTCCTGAAACATATTTATTTCTTATTTCTTTTTAAAAGAAGAAAGAAAAAGACTAAAAAATTTCAAAACATTTAAAAAAATACAAGAAGTGCAAAAAACTGTAACTGTCGTACAGAGAAAATTCCGAGATATATCTTAAAGACCTTGAATGAATCGATCTTGTGGTGCACTTTTTTCGGACTATTTTTGTGAATTTTTCAGGCTAAAATATTAAAAAAAAATTCATAAAAAGAGTCCAAAAAAGGACACCACAAGAACGACTCATTCAAGGTCTTTAAGATATATATGAAATTTTTTTCTGGACGACTTACGGATTCGTAGTTACAGATGTTTGAATTGTATTTTTTAAGATATTCAAACATTTTTTACAGTGTATAACTTAAAAAAGAAATTCTTTTCACAAAAAACAAAAAAATACAGTTTAAGATATTTTCACGAGCACTTCTAAACTACAAAGTTTTAAAAAAAAAAACGGAATCACAAAGGTCAGATTTTGCTCAAAAATAGTGGAATTGATATGGAATCATCACTATGCTGATTAACAAGCTACGACTGAATAGTTGGAAACCACCATTCGGCGCGTTATTGGCGAGATAAGACCAACTCTGTTGGAAAAAGTAGTGCAAAATGGGAAGGACAGAATGGTCTTCATAAGACACAGTTGCGTGGCCACATGCCCGTAATTGTGTTCAAATACTAGATGCCATAAAATTTGACAAATAAAAAATGGAAAAAAACCAAAATATTGGTAATTTCATTAAAATTTCCGTGTTTTATTTAAAAGAAAAATTCTATAATTCTAAAAAACACCCTTTATTTGGTTTATAAGCTTATAAAAATATTTAGCATTTTAAACAAAAAATTTTGCAGTATTACCATCACTTGAGTTTCTGATCCCCATCTTATGTTGACAATGTCTCTATTGCCTTAATAGTGATATCTTCAACTTATTTTTATTTAAGATTTAAAAATACTAGTATACCAACCAATACTAGTAGACCATTTAAAAATAGATATTTTTTTTTTTTGGATTTTATTGAAAACACTTTTTCTTTCATCACTCATGTGCAAACGTAATCGAACTCATATCGTACCATACGCACAACTAGCAGGAAATCACAAAATAGTAACTCCATTCTGAGTTTTCATGTTCTGTGACTTTTACTTTCAAAGCTATTCGATATTAAATATTTGGCTTATATATGCGGAGCCCCTTGTCCAATGCCAGCCCCAGTACTCTACTTCCCATATTCTATTTTCTAGTAGGAGGATTTCACCAACTCCATATTGAGTTTCATTGTTATACGGCATTTACTTACAAAGCTATTCGATACAAAAACTTTGAATTGTATGGTGGGTGGTGCCACGCCCCGTTGTCTAATGCTAGATTAATTTTTTGAGCAAAAGAACACGACTAAATAGGAAGTTCCTACCGAATTTCATTGATTTGTGACTTATAGTTCGAAAGTTATACCGAAAATTTGAGCTAATGAAAAGTTCCACGCCCCTATTTTAACGCCCATAAAATGTAACCAGTCGAATGGTACGTGTGATTTGAAGTCGAATACCGATTTCCGAGGCTGTGTGACCATAACTATTCCATATCGCAAATTTGATTTTTTTTTGCTGTGCCACGCCCACCATAGATATTCGGTCCACTTCTTTTTCCTAATCTTATTGATTTAAAAAAAATAATTAGAATCGGTTGAGAAACGCGGGAAAAATGGTTCTTAATTGTTCTGCCTACGCCTAGTTATAGATATTAAGATGAAAGATTTAAATGAATTTATTTAATTTAAAATTAAAATGATTTTACTCATGGGAGCAACGTTTTATAAAGGGTGATTAATTTAGAAGTACTTTTTTCAGTAGGGACAGGTCACGCGTCACTCCTGTCAAATTGTGATTTTAAAAATTAATTCAGCGATGACGAACGTAATTGACTATTTGCTGCCTGAAATTGAAACCCACGTTCCGACGAAATTTTATTCCATCAAGACGGCGCTGCTTTCCTCACAAGTCCTGAAACCATGGATTTATATCGAGCCTAGATCATATCATACTTATTTCTCCTCTAGACATTTTCCAGAATGGATCATGTAAGCCGTAGTTACGGTCAAAATTTTGACAAACAATCGTAAAAATAAGAATTAGGAATGGTTCTTTTGTTTAATAAGAAAGATTACTCTATAACATGGAAGTTTTTGTTTGATTTTTACTTTGAAAAAAGTATCTCTTAATGAATCATTTTTTATTTATACTTTTTCCAAAGTAAAACTTTTTCGATTCGTGAAGTTACTCAGGGCATCACAAAAAATACTCCCAAATATATACGCTCACTTGACCTTTGATAACCTTTGCTCGAGTTTCTATTCATTGGCCTTTTGAAGCTAGTGTCTCTTTTTCTAATGAATTTTTGGATACAACATACAAAAATATACTTTAAAAAAAGTAAATAACTGGCCATTTCAGCCCTTCAAAGGACTTCGACTTGGCTTCTTATGATCAATTGTGTTGTGCTTGTTATTAAGTTTGTACACAATTGGGCGAGAAATGGACCTACAGGCTTAACGCCGACTCCGAACGGCGATGAACGAAATGTTCTTATTCTCAAGAAGCTTTACATGGCATTTTGATTACTCTCTGAGGTTTGCCATTGTCTGCAGAGAGGTGGCGGCCGTACAGAAAAATTATTTTAATTCAAATAATTTTCTGTCGCTGCTGGGGTTCGAACCCGGGTCTCCAGGTTCGTTGACATAGAGACCACGCACTTTAACCAACTACGCCACGGACGACACTAATACTTTAGCGCGTTGAATTTCTTCCTTCAGCTTTGGGATCATCTTTACATCATTGGAAAGTATAACTTTATTTTTCAAAAAGTCTCAAAGAATAAAGAATAATATTGTGTCTCTTGTCTCAGATGTTAAACCATATTTTTTAAACCAGATGGCAAAAATAACTCGCTATCTTAAATGGTTTCTGTATAAAAAAAAACCTTTTTAACAAAAAAAAAAAAAAAAAAAAAAAAAAAAAGCAGACTTCAAAATCACTTAAAATTAAAAAATAATCTTAAATTACTTTCCCAATGAATTTCTTGGTCAAATATGATAATTTATTTATATACTCGTATATTATCGGGGGGGTTTTTTTTTTGTTGAAAAGTTTTCATTTCTTCCTTTTTGGAGAATATGATAAATTTTATTCATGATATGATAATTTTGTAATATTATTTTTAAGAAAAATTTCAAATATAAAACTTTTTTCTTAAAAAATTTGTTTTATTAATTCCTGAAAACTTGTTGGTTATTTTCAATTTCTATCTCTTTTCAATTTTTATTAAAGTGCCACAGCCTTTTTCGAATCCCGACCACTTTATTGATCGTACTTTGTAATAATTCTACCTAGCTCTGTGCCAAATTTTAGTTTCCTTAAAGTGCCACACTCTATGTACAATCCTGCCCCACATACCCGCGTTCCAAATATTAGTACCTTAGTGTCAATATAACTGAAATACAATGTTTTTCCAACACGCCTGTTTGACGAATCCTCAGCCTACTTTCTTGATCGTGATTTGTTATAATTTTACCTACTCTTTTACAGAATTTCAGTACTCCAATGTGGCTGTGGAAAGCGAATCAGCGAAAGTAAAAAGCAAAAGTGAAAGAATAAAATAATAATACATTGTATATTTAACCTTAGACCCGTTTAACTATTTTACAACTCAATCCCGTTTATCTAGGTCATCTTGACCCGTATTGTATTTTGTATGGAAATTTTATATTTTTCAATGAGATAAAATTAAAATGTGCTGTTATTTCATGAAATATTAATTTTAATTTTTTTTTTTAAATATATGTTTGCACAAAACATTTGCAATTTACATAAGATTTACCGATTGATAAATCCGATTTGATTGAGCTCCATTTGATGTGCTAGGCATTGATGGATCTGCCCCATCATTATCATCGTTATCTTCCAATATATCAGGTTCTTTGTATTTGTGAAGGTAACACGATTAACATACACTAACATAATGCAAAAGTCAAAGAAGTTTTAAGTAATGGTCACACTCAGCAGACGTTTTCTTATCCTTTGTTTTGCTATAACCCTTATAGGCTTCGCATCTACGTCGTGGTTTCTAATCCAGTAAAAACAGTTAATGAAATAAGAAAGAACAAGATTCATTTGAAATGGAAATTATTTATTTATTTTTTACCTAAACTTGTGGCATTCGAAGCGATTCTGTAAGGCGTTTTATCTTCATACCAATCAAACTCAAACAATTCTTAGGCCGTGTGTTTTCCGGAAACTTTTCACTCGGATGACGAAATTTTGACAGTCTGAATGAAAATATTTGGCAGATGTGAGATGAATATGACTGTCAAAAATGCATGTAGCCCCAGGGGCTAGTATAAATTTTTATAATCGGCAAGAGAATTTTTGACACAAGCAAAAATAGAAAAAAATTGTGTGCTTCGGACAGCATAGCAACCAGAAGTGGAAAATATTTGCATCAAATACTGTCAATTTTTAGTATATATTAACAATTTTGCAAATTAAAAATTCATCGTCCTTTTGGCACAGTAAAAATGGCAGTTATATTTCGACAGAAATTGTATTCAAGTCAGTAACTTCTTTTCTACCACGATTGAAAAGTTTCCGAATAGCACACGGCCTTATTGATTGTTTCGTTGGAGTGTTGCATCGCTTTTCCAATTGCTTTTTAGCATGATATAACGCAAATATTAAAAGACAACACAAAAGAGAACACTACACATGCACAACAGATCCATATAAAAAGCATGTTTTCACGTGTAAGTGTACATGATTGAGAAAAGTACATACGCAAACGACAGAATAATTCTCTCTCTCACTTCCAATGTACTCACGTTGCAAAAAATTTAGAAAGGATTGCACAAGAGCAAAAAGTACTACAAAAACGGATCCTTCATACAAATCGTATGGTAGAAAATGTCGGGTCATTTTGACCCAGATAAACGTATAGTGCACATGTCAGTTTTATGTCTCTGCAATGCACATACGTGACATATTTACAATTTTTTCAACCTGGTTGCAAAGATAAAAGTTCAACAAATAAAATTGTATTTTTTTTTTTTTAAATTTTTGATTTTTAATATGTTTTAATATGTTTGTATTTTTTGTTCAAAAGAAAAGTGCATCGGGTCAATAGGACCCGTTAAACGGGTTTAAGGTTAATAAATAACAACAAAAATAGTGTTGATACCTCTTTTAGCATTGGCGTTACAGATTTTTTATTCTTTTACGAGCTTTAAAATTTCTCAAAATCAATTTAAAGCCTTCCAAGGACTTGTAGGAATATTTTTTTTTTTTATTTTGGGGGAAAAAAATTGTTCTTTTTCAGACAAAAACATCGATGTGTGATTCAATATGATCAGACTTTAATACCGAAGATATGATGAAAATGAAAAAAAGGAGCCCTACGTTCGACAAAAAATTTTCAAAAATTTTTTAAAAATAGTTCTGCTGGAAATATCGTTATACTTCTTGAGCATAACATTATTGATATTTTAAAAGCTTTATTTTTTGATATTAGGGTGGCACATTAGGATGATAGGAACTGAGATCTGGAGAGTAAGTACTAGAACGGTGCACCTGAGGTGAATAACTTCTATAGAGGTCACATTAATCTTTTTGAGACAAAAACATTGATATACCAAACTTTGAAATCCGACTGTAAGCACCAGAGATATTAAGAAATATGTCAATGCGCGCCCCCTACGTTCTGTCAAAAAAAAATGTTTTTTTCGTAATTGTCTTGCAAAAATGCGTCATATTCGCTGGTATACAGCGCACATTTTTTTTGAGGTACGGTCTAATGAACATACATTTTAGGCATGTTTCTACTTGGTACGCTCGTTATTCGAGTGAAAATTTAAAAGTTTTTCCAGGAAAACTGCAAGAGATAATGAATAATTTTTTTTGCAAAAAAATCCAGAAAAAAACTTGCGTTTTTACAATTTTTTTTCCAAATCTTCATAATTTCTTTTTTTTGCCAAATTTAAAAATTGTAGTTACACATATAGTCATATTATTTATGAATTGCCAAAACTTTACTTATTATGGTAACCTTCAGCTCTTCCCGATTTCTACAACTTCAAATTGAAGTTTCAAATGGTACTTAATAAAATTTAAAAATTAATAAAATAATTTATGGAAATTTTTTTTTACTGTATTTCTTCACTCCAAAAAAACCTTTCCATTATCTCTTACATGTAAAAAAATTTTAAATTTTCACTCGAATACCGAGCTCGCCGACTAGGAACATTCAAGTATTCTAGTCTAGAAATTTGAAACAATGTTTTTCATATTTCGATAGTTTAGATATTCAAGAATATCTCCCTAAAAAGATTTTTCAAAATTCAAAATTATTTTTAGTGACGAAGCTCTCAGACCGCTTTGGGCGGAACGTTAAACTTTAAACGCGTTTTTCTCGAAACTACTTTTTTTCGATGCGGTTGACATAATATCTGAAGTTCTAGTCGACCGATTTACTTGAAATTTTTCATTTCTAATATTTTAAAAATTTAGGAAAGTTGAAAAATGAATGGGAAAATCGACTTCAATTTTTGAGTATCCACCATTTTGCGAAAAAAATTTTTCACTTTTTCTGGTCCATACGATACTGGCATTTATACTGATTAAAATTTATTCATTATTTTATTTTTCAGGTGACCAGGAGGGTAGATATCATGACAACCAGGAGACGGCTTTTTTCCCCCTCTCTACTTCAACGATGCATAACTTGCTGAAATTTTAAAATATATTTTTTTTTTTATTTTTTTATATACTCTTGAAATATGAATAAATAAGCCATAAAAAATAGATACTAAAAATGTCAATTGCTTTTCTTATGCATCCTCAGAAAACTTTCGAAATTCGTGCATGCTTAAAAACAAAAAGAAACCAGCGAACTTGAGAACTTCCTCCTCTTTAAAGTCGTTTAAAAAATATGTTTTCACTTGTGATATAGTAGTATGATCACCATTGTGTAAATGCCTACTTTTTGTCCGCATATGAGAGATATTCGCTTATAGGAATGTCGTAAAAAATAATATTAAATTTCAAATTAAAAAAAGAATTGCCATTGGGATATTCTAATTCAAAATAATTTTTATTCTTTAATAGACAAACAACGAAACGTGTACAAAATTCAATGATTTATGTTTATAAAAAAACATTTCAATGATTTATCCCATGATACAACTATACAAGGTGGGAGTGACAGTTCTTTCGTCTTGCACCAACTGTCAAAAATAGTATAAATAAGAGAGCGAAAAAAGTAAAAAAGAAAATAGAAAATAAAATATACAGGCAAATGACAGTCGATGCAAAACACTCGTGAGAAAATAGCCAGTTGTCACTCCTACCTTGTATTTATAATTGTATCATGGATTTACCCATAAACTAGAGCAAACGCTGAAACTATTTGTTTTCCTTTACCGTTACAAGTGAGCAGTGTAAAAAATGTATGAGTAAATTCGTAAATAGAGAAGAAAAATAAACCCCCGAACTGTCGAAAACAGCAAAACAAAAAAAAAAAAATATATAAAAGCAAGTAATGTTTGTGATAAAAACAAGACAAAATTGTCCGCTAATTAGAGCTTCGCATCCGCTTATGGGAGATTCTTTTTTCATAAACATACATATTTCTGTGTCTGCGTCCATTTATCAGAAAGCCCGTGTATGGGAGAGCATTTTCTACGAAAAAAACCAATAGGCTTATAGGAGATGTCCGCTTATTAGAGCGTCCGTTTATGGGAGGAGGTCATTAAATGTTAGATAAAAGAAGCCGAATGTGAGACAATATTGTCAAACCCGCAGAAAGTTTTATAAGTCTGAAGGCCAAGTTTCATTTTACGTGGGAGCAATTTGGGTATCTGGTAACAGCCTGAAAACTGTCACACTTTGTTACAAGTATAAATAATTTTGAGGTATGCTGCAGAGAACAACTTAATTGCATTCAAATGACATTTCGAATGTATCCTCAATATACGAGCACCGAATGTGCCTTCTGCATTAAAATTAATGCGCGAATATATGCACCAATCGCTGCGGATACGAATATCATAGAGTACGAGCGGTCGCGGTTACGAATGTATGACACAAGAATACCTAACGAAGTGAAACATGAGCAACATTCGCCAAAAGCAAGGAAAATTCATGCTTTTATGTCCATTCGCACCACGGAAGGAATGTTAACCGCAGTCTGAAGTGTTGATTTTTTTGTATACGAAACGAAATGAAAAAACGATTTGTGCCGTACACGTATGGCTATGGGATGATAAATACTGTTATAAACAATAGAAAAAAAATATATATATTTATAATAAATAAGTATTTTTGGGTGATCTTTCGTTTTCGGTATTGAAAGTAAAAGCAGCGGTTCTTCTTTTGTTTTTCTTTTGTATTTGCATGGTCAAGTCAAAGGAAATATTTAGTACCGCGCCCGCGCATCGCGTAGCGGCGGATTGCGCGTAGTGCGACAGATCGTGCGTTATTTTTGAAATTTTTTGATAACCAAAGAAACTTGTTGTTTTGAAAAAGAATTAGTATTTTTCCCTTGTACGAAATGTTTTTATAGATTTTTAAGTATGATATTATTAAAAATTAAAATTAATTAAATTTTAAATTTAACGCACTTCCTACACAATTAAGATTGATTAGTAACGTAGTAGTGCAATTAAAAAATCAGCTTACCCAGTACCTTTTATCGTTGCAATAATTGTTCTAATAATAGTTTACGTGTTATTATTTCATGTTTTAATAACAGTGGTTAATAAATAGCTATATTAACAAATAAATATTATTTATCTCATCAAATGATTGAATTAAAAAAGACCAAAAAAAAAAATTGGTCTTGAAAATGCTAATTTCATACAAGGGAATTTCATATCTCGTGTTTTTTTGTGTGAATTTTCGTTTTTGTTTTTGGGTAATTTTTTCAAAAATGTTTGGACTTTTTTCGTTTTCTTGGATAAAATTTCGTTTCCGGCGATTTTTCATAAATTTTTGGGTCACTTTTTATTTGGGTGATTTTTCTTTTTTTTTGGGCGATTTTGCGGAGAACCCGGACCTTGCACTCTGCCCTGTACTTAATTTTGAAAAGGATTTTCTCTCAAATCAAAAGTAAACTCTGAATTGGATTTGAAGTTGTGCTCTGCATTTCCCTCAGGGAGCCAAATTGAGACCAAATTTAATTCGATTCGTACTGTTCACTATTTAGTCCACTTTTTTGCAATTTACAGTAGATTCTGTGCGTTATCAGTAAAATAAATAAATAAAAAATAAATAACTGGCCATTTCATCCCTTGAAAGGACTTTGACCTAGTTTTTTTGATCAATTGTGTTGTGCGTGTTATGAAGTTTGTACACAATTGACCGAGAACTGGACCTACAGGTTGAACGCCAACTCTGAACGGCGATGAACGAAATGTTCTTGTTCTCAAGAAGCTTTACATGGCATTTTGATTACTCTATGAGGTTTGCCATTGTCTGCAGAGAGGTGACGGTCGAACAGAAAAATTAATTCAATTGAAAAAATTTTCTGTGTCAGATGGAACTGAACCAGGGTTCTCTTGCGTGTGTGTCACACACTCTACCCACTACGCCACGGCCGTCACAACATTTATAAGATAAATTTATTTCAGCTTTACACACCAACTTTGATTTTTATACCCCCACGTTTAAAAAACGTAAATGGGGGTATATTAATTTTATCATTCCGTTTGTAACGCCCATAAGGAGGCGTGGTAGGTATAGAAAAATGTATATATTCTTGATCAGCATCACCACCCGAGTCGATTTAGCTATGTCCATCTGTCCGTCTGTACGTCTGTCCGACTGTCCGTCTGTCTGTCTGTGGTCACGGTTACAGCCGTAATGTTCAAGCAATTCTATTTTAAGCTTTTCTCTAAAAAATAAATTCGAAAATGTGCCAAATCAGACGAAAACCACGCCTACCTCCCATACAAAATGACTTTATCAAAAAGGTAAAATCTCTTAGAATTCCACAAAAATGGAATATACGGACGTATATTCATTCCACACAAATTTTGCATGTGTGCTTTGATATTTAATATACACTCTGAGTATGAAATTCAACCAAATCAAATGAAAACCACGCCTACCCCCATACAAAGTGACTTTATCAAAAAGGTAAAATCTCTATAAATTCCACAAATATATGGACTTGAAATTTTTTCATATGAACTTTGATATATAACATGTTCTCTGTGTATGAAATTAAACGATATCGAGTGAAAACCACGCCTACCTCCCATACAAAGTGACGTTATCAAAAAACAAAAGCGAATATTTTCTGTTGAAACTATAACGAACATATTTTAATAAATAAACAGTTTATGGATTGCTTAAGGCTTTGAATATACTTTGGTTCGGCCGTGGGGGTATTTTAACTTCGGCCCACTCGAAGATCATTTCCTACTAGTTTTTTTTAAATGTTATTTTTATATTTTTAAAACATTAATCAAGCTTTTAAAGTAATTTATCTATGTTTATAAAACGTATTTCCTGTAGTAAAAATAATTTTAAATTACATTTTTTAATTAAAAAAAAAAATTTTATTAAAAAAAACAAATTGATCAGTTCTTGGAAGGATTTAGATCCACTGGCATAAAAAAACTTAATTTGGCTAAAAGTATGAGGCACCTCTCGAAGGTATGAATTATTGTAAAATTAGCTATCGAAGTAACCACAGCTTTTTAAAAATACATCACTTATGTTTTAAAACTTGCATTACAATAAAAAAATACATTCTAGGAAAAGTCATGGAATTAATTAAGAAATAGTTTTAATACTTTGTTAGTTTCCGCGTACTCTGCAAGGAATTAAGAAGCTTTTATGTAAACCAAATTTATGAATAGATATTATTTTCTTATCGAAATGCCTGTTAGAAGTGAACTTTCGTTCGGAAAAAGAGTGAGAATGCAAATTCTAAACGAAGAAGGCAAGTCTCAGGTAGAGATTGCCAAATTGATGGGTTGCTCACGGTGGGCAGTACAATGTGCACTCAGGCGATTTGCGGAGACAAAATCTCACCATAATAAAACAACAACCGGAAGAAAACGCCTAACTTAAGAGCGCGAAAACCAAAAACTTATCCGTGAGTGTCTAAAGAACCGTAAGAAATCCTCTTCTGCCCTTGCCGCTGTCCTGTCGGATGATATTGGGAAAAATGTTGGTGCTCGATCAGTCAGGAGAAGACTTTTATCTTCGTTTTCTTTTGGTCAATGTTCGTAGTTCAAACTAAACAGCAGTTGCAATGCTTGAAAACGATACTCATTGGGATTTAACACTCGCCGATGCCATTGTTACTGCACTTGTGAATCAAATTCGTGCGTTATTTACATGACATATTTTCCATCAGTCGAACAAATACAAGGACGACAAAGCTGATGAGATGCGCAACGAGGAGTTGTTTTTGGTCGAAAACATGCCTTTTTGGTATGCCAGCAACAAATTGTGCAAGGAATACGAGGCTACGATCGAGTCGTATTGAGCCAGATAGTTCGAAAAAATGTTCCGTTGTTGACTCCCTAGCAAACGGAAGTTTTTGACACTTTAATGAAAGCAAACATTTTATTTCTCGATGCGCCTAGCGGACTGGCATAACGTTTATTTCATTACTGTTGGCTTCGGTTCGTTCGAGGACAGAAATGGCGATGACGTTTGACTTTTTTAGAAATCCAGCCACATTGTAAGTAGGTGGTCGATTGGCTCATTCTGCGTTGGAGATGCCGTTAAATCTCCAACTGAATGACAGACGTGCAACATTTCAAAGAATTCCGCAATGGTAAAAGTGTTGCAGAGTTGTGAGAATATCATCTAGGGTGAATGCGCAATGGAACACAAACGAGTATTGGAGCACTCGATAAGACTATGAAAGATCTGCGTAGTAGCACGAAACGATTTTGGACAAGCATTTCCTGATATCAACACCTAACTTAAGTTATCGTTTTTGTAGCGTTATGTGAAGAAGCTGCGGTTAAAGACCAATATTCGAGTTGCGTTACAAAACAATCCGTCTGCCAAGATTTTCCCGAATCAATTGTAAACGATTGGCAATGGAGAAAGATTGATTTTGTTCCCGCCGAATATCTGCTATTTCACAACGACGAAAGAGGAACTCATTACGAATGTATTCCCAAACATCGCCCAGAATTATGTGAACCACGTTTGGTTGAGTGCACGTGCGATCTTGGCAGCGAAGAGTATAGATGTCGATGCTTTAAATTTCGTAATTCAAAAAAAAATTGCTGGACAATTCCATTCGTTCAAATCAATTGATCGTGTGACTAATCCGGACGTAGTAACTAATTATCCAACGAAATTCCTTTAATCATACGGTTTGCCAGGATTTCCACCACATCATTTGCGACTGAAAGTTGGATCTGTTTCTATCAGGCTCCGGAACATTAATCAACCTAAATTGTGCAGAGACCAAGATTGGTCGTGAAGCAACGCAAGAATAATGTCATTCAAACTACGATACTCAAGGGCAAGTGAGAGGAAGTGCTCATTCCATATAATTCAATTGAGTTCGAAAAGTGTTTCATTCAATCAATAATTGAAATTCGAGTGACGTCATATGTTATTGTTCGCAAATGTTCGATCGAAATGATTGATTGATTTCGGGTCGAATCGTGAATGCTCGAAATGACTTTAATCAAAAAATCAAATTTGGGTGGGACAAAGTTCACCGGGTACACCCGTATTTTTATCGAATAGAAGAATCATAGGCGAGGTGCTACGAGGACGTATTCAAATTTTCCTGTTTATGGACAAGTGAGAACAAACATTTTAATTATTTCCGAGTTTTTTATTAATCGTTAAAAATGTAATCTAACCACTATCCTAACCTTAATAGATCGATCATTTTTATGTATTCGAAAAGAGTTCAGCTCGTTTTAAATCTTTTTATAATTATTAGATATTTGTCCAAATCGCAGATTGAACGTAAACTTTTTAATTTGATCTAGCGGTGGAATGGCTATTTCTTTTAGTTAAGTCGTATGATTTCTAATTTTTGCTAGTTAACTCAGAAAAATAAATATATTTTGATTAGAATGATTATTATGTTAAATACTTCTTCATTTATAAGTATAGGAATTAAATTTAAATTTATTTTAAATAACCTCATTAGCCAGGTACATAAAATAAAGAATACACACATATAATTGTATCTACCTACATAGAAGAAAAACCAGATTGCCTTTATGACTATGACGCTGAAACGTTTTTCAGCTTCGTACAGAATAAATTAAGTATAAATTATGCATTTATTTATATTTTTTACCCTTTCCAACTTACACAAGAACGATTTAAACAACTTTATTTTTTTTTGTTTATTTGAAGTTTGCGATCAAATAAACTAGTTTCTCTAAAATAAATTTTAAGTCGGAAACGTCCTTGAACTCTCGAACGCCTGAGAGACTTAAGCATACGTAACGTCACATGATATGATATCGGCTTTTAAGAACTGGTTCGCATTCCTTAATACCATGTAAGTCATATGGAGAAACTGTGACTTTAGTCATCGAACATGTTTATATATTGTTGTAAATCTAGATTTACGTGACTTTTATATTTAGCATCATTATGTATTCGTAAAGGAAATCTTTTAAAATATGTGTACAAATACTTATAGGCTATTGAACTCTTTTGTTTGGTTTCATTTTCGATATTACAAAAAACAAAAGACTTTTGATTTCATAGATAAATCCAAAATATTATTGAAATACAGGTATTAATAACAGTTTGATATTCTTTATATCGAGGATAAAATGCTTTAACGACATATGATAACAATAAGAATCTTGATTACCTTGAAGAAAATACCAAGGTAGTATCTTTTTTCGCCAAGTTTTAAGAGCGGCATTGTCCATTTGTTCATATACTGGGTTTCATCTACACAACTCGGACAATCTGTGAAAATAAAGGAAAAGATTAAGTGAATGCAAATGTATTGATGTATGTGGAAAAAAACTGAAATGGAAAATAAAATTTTATATTTCACTGTAAAATTGAAGTTGACCTTTTCCATGTTGTTTTTTTTTAAGATTAACGCAAAAAGTTACTGACTCCGTGAGTTTATCGATGCCAGTCACTTTTTTTAAAAAACTTTTTTGTATATTACATTAAAGTCTGCGATGCTTGAATCATCGAGAATAAGGCAATTTTTATTATCTTCATAAAAGAATATTTCTCAAGATATTTGCGTGTTTTTTTGGTTTCAAATCAATAAATTAATTTTTTGATGCCTACTACAAAAAAACGTTCTTATATTTTTATTTTATGTAAATTTCGATGAGTGAGAACGAGCCTATATTGCTTTTTAAAATTAAAATAAAACAGAAATAAAATAATAACTAAATTAAAACAAATAAAAAAACATAACACAAAATGCAAATATCTTGACTATTTTTCGAAATTAATTCCATTTCTATTAACTGTCAAAGTTTTCTGACTTCGTACATGTTTCATAATATTCTGTCCTCCGTTAAAAAAAAAAAAACAAACAAAAATATTTATAATATTTTATTTTTTTATACAAATTATTAATTTGCAATTCAATTTTATTAGATTTAAGCCAAGAATTTTAGGTGATACGCCTATTCAGTTAAGTCTGCCTTGGTTCGAAATGGGGTGATAGGTTAGTGGGGAATAGATCAAGGGGCAATCAAGTGAAACATCTGTTGGATGTTCTAAGCGTGGTGGAAAGTCGTAAAAATATGTGAATTTGAATCAAAGGCAAGTGGAATCCCTTTTCCCCAGTTAATTCAAGTTACTAATCTTCTACACAAGCTTTCTATACCACCAATTATAAGTATTATAAATATTGATGGATTTTTAAAATGAAGAAAAGTCAAAGCGTACAATCATGGCCTGAACGGAAATGGAACCGGATCCCCTGGGGTGGCAGCAAAGCGTGCTAACGACTACCGAGGCCACCAAGTCTCCAAGATAAGGTAGCTTTAAGGGCCACTTTTCAAGTGCAGTATAATTTGAGATCAGTTAAACGCAGCTCAAAATTAAGTTCAGCTTAACTAAACTATCAGTTTTTTTTTTAGCGCTGGTTTAAAAGGATTATTTAATGTGGTAACACTTTCCAGTGTTAAAGATATGTAGATTTTATTGGATTTCTTGAAAAGATGAGAGTATAGCACGGTGCAACTAAATTGACTTTTTTAAAAATATGGCGTACGCAGATTTTTCCCATCACGTCTAAATTTCGTGTAAAATCACTTTGTAAATGCAAAAATAACATACATTTTAGTTTAAAAAAATTTTATATCTCAACAGTTCAAAAAATTTAAAAAGGTTCTTATATAAATGAAGTACACAGCCTGTCCAAAGCCAGGATATAGGAGGATGGTCGCAGGCAACATGTTCGCCGTATTCTGTGTAAATTTAGAGGGACTACCCAGATCCTGGAGTTGGTCGCCCAACCTGGGGAATAGGTGGACCGTTTGACTCGATCAACGGTAGCGTATGCCTACGAAGGAATAGCAATGACCGACAGACGTACTATCACAATTTCTTCCTTCGGGGAGTATCGTGCTGGATGTGGTAGTTCAATGTCGCGAACAGGTCTGTGAGATCGGCGTGGAGTTGCGCTTAATCAACCGGGTGACAATCTTCATAAATTGTCAGAGATGTTAGATGGGTCTCGATTTCTACCAATAAATTTGGATGGTGACCCAACTAATCATCCATAATTGGTACTGTTTGCTATCCATACAGTATATTAATTAATTTAAATATACACTTAAGTATGGTGTGTAACCGGTGTTGAAACTACTATGACAGGGCGTTGGTCTCGTCTGGAGTCATGGAAGTGACGCCCAGGAGAGGTCTGATGGACGTTTTATTTGTATTAGCATGGTACTAACGTCCTGAAAATTTATCTGCTGGGCATCAATTCCATGGAAGTTCCAATGGAACTTTAATCTACCCACAGTACCACGGCCGCCACATCAATATCATGTAGCATAATAAATAATAAATTAAATATAGCATTAATTGGATTAAAATCACGTTAAAACTATTTTTTGTGCCAACACTGTGTGGATTTTTGTGTTTTCTAGGTGATTTCTATAATCATAAAAATATAATTTAGGTAAATATTAGAGAGTTGCACAAACATAAAAATGACTTGCAAACTACCATTATTCTCTGTCGTCATCACATTTCAAACACATGCACTTAAATTCAGTATCTGAGAAAACTGTATATAAGTATATCCTAACTGAAGTACAATATATATAAAAATCAGTATGCACTACACCTATGCATATTCTATGTTTTGAATATTTATTTTTTTTTTATTGGTTTTATATCGGCCGAGACTAATACGTTTACGTCGCAAAAAACGATCTTTTTGGCCCATCTTGCTTCGTTTCAAGATATGGCGTTTTCTTCAGTTTTAAGGTAACCATATTCACTGACCTCTAGACCTGTGAGTCTTAAGTTCGAAACCCCCTTGGAAAAACCAAATCTGATGTTTTTTTTTGCCCATCTTGCTTCGTTTTAGAGATATACCGCTTTTTCTAATTTTTGAGGCTTTTTGTGTTTTGACCCCCACCATATGGACCATAAGGAGGCGGGGCACAGTGCGAAATTTGGCATATATGTCTTTTAGAACAGTTGTTGGCGAAAGAAAGTAGTTACAACATTTGCAAGTAGCGCTAATCTCACTGTCGGAATTTGACTGCCCTGTTTGAGAGCGAAACAGAGTTTCGCTGAATACAATACATGTATATTTCTACAAATTTAACTAACACATGCATATTTATGTTCCGTTATATTTTTTGTATTTAAGTAAGAACCACGAAGCAAATTATTGCATCAGCAAAAGTAAATCTTTCTTTTTAAAACTGCAAGCCACGCTGCGCTTAAAAAAAGTAAAATATTAAAGTTTCAAAATTATTTGTTAAAAAATTGATTTATGCTTATTCAAATACTAAAAAGTAAGAAAATAATTTCATTCAATCATTATTATAATAAATTCCCTTTATTGTAGGAATTTAAAAGTACTACTATTGGATTCTGAATAAATTAAATATAAATAATAAATAAATTAAATATAATTGAATTTAATATACTTTAAAATCTGAATCATTTGAATAAATGCGGACTGTTGCGTTTACCGCAACAACAGTAGAATGAAAATTTGTAAAAATGGTTGAAACTGGTTAACGGACTCGCTAACCTCCCATACATATTTTTTTCTAACTTCGTATTATATTAGTATAAATATATTCTTTTTATTTAATTTAATTTCAGTATTATTCAGTATTGTTTGGTATTTACACAATACTTTCAGTATTAAAACATTATTTAGAAAACATTTTCCAAATCGGTCAAACCACACACCAATCTCCCATACAAAATTATGAATAAGGATTGCGCCATCCAACATGGTAAAATACATTTGGAATTTAACGATTATGGTTTTTTCTTTAAGGGAGTAGTACCAATCTTTTGAAGGAAAAAAACATATATGTTTAAAATTTTTTTTCAATCATATTTATTAAATATCAATTTTAAACTTTTTGTGACATATTTATAAATGTTTTAAGATAACAAAAAAAATTTTTTTTGATCACTTCTTCAGCCGGTAGAGGGCGATGAAATCAAGCACTAAAAAAAATTACTTGTCCCGCTGCTGCAACTTAATGTCAGGAACGGCTAACCTAAAAAAAAAATCAAATTGGTTATTATTGGTGACAACCTCTTACGTGGAAATTAACCACATTTAGGGAAAAAAGTCAAAAATAAAAAAAAACTACACAAATTTTAAAAAAAGTTTTGAAAAACGGGCAACATTTTTTTAAAAATTTTTGATACACCCATTTATATGGGGGACTGTTTTCCCTAAATGGGGTTAATTTCCACGTAAGAGGTTGTGTATTATTTTTTTATGGTAAACTTTGTTGGTACATAGGTTGCAAATAAATTTGGGGCAGTAACAATTTCAGTAAAAGTGGCAACCAAAACCAATGTTGCTTGCTCAGTGATTTCAAATAAAGGGCATTTTATAACTACTCGTTAGTATTCGGCATATAATACAGGGCCGGGTTTGAGTGTGCATTTTTTACTTAAAGCCAGAAGGTTTTAGTTATCTTTTGACTTTTAAAATTTTTAACAAAAAAGTATTTCTTAGGCTTTTATTTTTTTAAGGCAAAAATAAAAATTCTCTTGAAAAACAGTTTTATAATTGCACCGGAAGACCCTAACCTGATTGGTAAATAAATAACATCGATTTTTGTAGCTACGTCAAATAAAAATAATTCCTTTTTAAGAAATCATCACCTTAATATGCACAATATGCAACACTTGCTTTTCTTAAGACTACTCTCTCGCTCTCACACTTTCTATAAATCTACGCTCTTATTTCTCAAGGTTTCCGTTCCCCTTTCCGATTCACCCCCGAACTCAGCAAGCAGCCGAGTCTCCCGCAGAATGTGCGCCAGATATGCCCGTCCCTACATTAGCATACTTTTAGGCATTTCTCAAAATGAGTTTTGAAAAACACAGAAAAAAAGTTGAGTTTAGTTGAGTTTCATCCTGCAAAATTGTACTGGGGAACTCAAGAGTTTATTTTGCGTTCAATGGCAAAACTCAGCTTTGTACTGGAAAGTCAAACTAAACTCTCTGTGTGGGCATAAAATTAGTTACAGAATAGAGTAACTTTCACAGATAAGCGATTAACTAGCATTCATTGATATGACCTACTCTCTCGCTCTCACACTTTCTATAAATCTACGCTCTTATTTCTCACAGTTTTCCGTTCCCCTTTCCGATTCACCCCCGAACTCATCAAGCAGCCGAGTCTGTACGCCTGGGCGCACACTGGCGCCCACTGCCGCAGAATGTGCGCCAGATATGCCCGTCCCTACATTAGCATACTTTTAGGCATTTCTCAAAATGAGTTTGGAAAAACACAGAAAAAAAGTTGAGTTTAGTTGAGTTTCATCCTGCAAAATTGTACTGGGGAACTCAAGAGTTTATTTTGCGTTCAATGGCCAAACTCAGCTTTGCACTGGAAAGTCAAACTAAACTCTTTGTGTGGGCATAAAATTAGTTACAGAATAGAGTAACTTTCACAGATAAGCGATTAACTAGCATTCATTGATATGACCAGTTGTAATTGCAACTGCGATTGGTGTCGTTGGACTTTTTTTTGAGATAGCGTTAAAAACTGATATTATGCAGCTGCGAGATGTTGGCACCCCAGATGTTGGACTGATTTAGAAGGTCAGTAAAGGTCAGTTAGTTTCATTAAAAGGTCAGCGATAGAAAATTTTTTATTCGCGGTTTAAATGGTTGGCACCCCATCATCAATAAAATAAAAAACAAATCATGTAATCAATTGAAAATTGTCTGCTGATAATAGGTCAGCATAAATAAATAATAGGCCAGACGTATTTCTTAACCACATTAATTAATTATGTTGCGTTTTCGAGATCTGCCATGGCGTATGAGTGATTTTTAATTAATATTATGCCCAATTAATGTTGCGTATACGCTATGGTGACAAGATTTCATCAAACAAAATACGGCTTATGGAAAAATTATATTAGATAAATATTCAATAATAGTTATAATTAATTAACTAATCTTGATTATAATTAATTTTTATTTTGTGCTGCTTATACAATGGCCAGCATGGATTAAAATGCATGAATTCTTAAATAATTTTTAATATCTATATATATAAAAATGAATCTTGGTTTGTTCGGCCACTTAAAACTTGAAAACGACTGGACAAAATTGGATACTTTCTTCTGTGGGTTTGTTTGTAATTGTCACGCAAAGGTTTTGGAAAAAAGTCACGGAACATTGGACAAGGAGGCGTGGCACCTCCCATTCGACCTAAATCTACGATAGAGAATAGCTTTGAAGTTATAGGTCGTATAGCATCGGAATTCGGTATTCTTCCTCAATTTACAAGTGCCGGTCCACAGGTAAAATTTTACGGGAGTTGGACGAGGGGCGTGGCACTTTTTCAGCGGACGAAATTTTCGGTATAACTTTTGAGCTATAAGTCACACATTAATGCAACTCGGTTAGAACGTTCTGTTCAGTCATGTCTTTCGACTGGCAAAATTGATCAAGTACAGGCCAAAGGGGTGTGGCACCGCCCATATAATTGAAATTTATGATATCGAATAGCTTTGGAACTAAATGCCGTACAATAATGAAATTCAGTATGGATTTGCCCTCTTGGTGATATATTTCTACTATAAAACTGGGATGGGCTTTGGCTCTAAATTTGGTTATAAATTTACACGAGTCGTTCCACTTAGAGATAGAGATTGAGAAAGAGATAGAGATAGAGATAGAGATAGAGATAGAGATAGAGATAGAGATAGAGATAGAGATAGAGATAGAGATAGAGATAGAGATAGAGATAGATATAGAGATAGAGATAGAGATAGAGATAGAGATAGAGATAGAGATAGAGATAGAGATAGAGATAGAGATAGAGATAGAGATAGAGATAGAGATAGAGGTAGAGATAGAGATAGAGATAGAGATAGAGATAGAGATAGAGATAGAGATAGAGATAGAGATAGAGATAGAGATAGAGATAGAGATAGAGATAGAGATAGAGATAGAGATAGAGATAGAGATAGAGATAGAGATAGAGATAGAGATAGAGATAGAGATAGAGATAGAGATAGAGATAGAGATAGAGATAGAGATAGAGATAGAGATAGAGATAGAGATAGCGATAGAGATAGAGATAGAGATAGAGATAGAGATAGAGATAGAGATAGAGATAGAGATAGAGATAGAGATAGAGATAGAGATAGAGATAGAGATAGAGATAGAGATAGAGATAGAGATAGAGATAGAGATAGAGATAGAGATAGAGATAGAGATAGAGATAGAGATAGAGATAGAGATAGAGATAGAGATAGAGATAGAGATAGAGATAGAGATAGAGATAGAGATAGAGATAGAGATAGAGATAGAGATAGAGATAGAGATAGAGATAGAGATAGAGATAGAGATAGAGATAGAGATAGAGATAGAGATAGAGATAGAGATAGAGATAGAGATAGAGATAGAGATAGAGATAGAGATAGAGATAGAGATAGAGATAGAGATAGAGATAGAGATAGAGATAGAGATAGAGATAGAGATAGAGATAGAGAAAGAGATAGAGATAGAGATAGAGATAGAGATAGAGATAGAGATAGAGATAGAGATAGAGATAGAGATAGAGATAGAGATAGAGATAGAGATAGAGATAGAGAAAGAGAAAGAGAAAGAGATTGAGATTGAGATTGAGATTGAGATTAAGATTGAGATTGAGTCTGCTTTGGCATAATTAATTTTGACCCCGGCTCTTCCACCATTTTACAGTTAAGGGAAATCAACTAACTAGCATAGTTTTTTTAGCGAAAAGCTTCGTTTAATAAATTTAAATAAAATTCTTTACTTTTGACACCAAAAAATTTGGTTAAGAAATACGACTGACCTATTATTTATTTATGCTGACCTATTATCAGCAGACAATTTTCTATTGATTTCATGCATTTGTTTTTTATTTTATTGGTGATGGGGTGCCAACATCTCAATGTGACCTTGAAAAATTTAAACCGCGAATAAAAAATTTTCTATCGCTGACCTATTAATGAAACTAACTGACCTTTAGTGACCTTTTGCTGACCTTTTAAATGATGTGATTGGTCAGTCAAAATTAAACAAATGGGGTGCCAACATCTCGCAGCTATATTATGCTGACAACCAGCAACGATTCCAGCTTTAAATCACAATAATAAAGTCCTTCGTGATATACTCGTATAACCTAAACCATCGCAAATGAACTAAAGAATTGAGTTCACAGGTTGGATGATTGGCTGATAGAATGGGTTCACATTTGATTGAATTTTATTTCATAACTAATAGGAACATTGGGAACTTTTTTCTATTGAGCAAACACTTGACAAAATATTGAACTGTGTAGAAAATATTGAAAAGAAACCAGCTCATAACTATAATAACAACGAGATTGATACAAGATTGAAGATTTAATTTAGGATATAAGTATATTTAAATCTCGTTTATTATCCCGTTCCAAATAAAACATTTTCGAACGGAAGCAACAATAATGATAGTTTTGCCCCCTTGGCAACTTTGTGCATTATATCAGGCAAAGGGTTTTCGCATAAAAAAAAAACCAAATGTTGGCAATCTAAAAGTTCGTTTATGAAATCGTAATACCACTGATGATTCGTTTATGAGTTTTTAAGCAAATATTTTACCACACAATAAACATACAGCCATGGACACATAAATAGCACAAATGTCAACTTATTTTTTAAACGTTTCGTTTGAACCTAAAAATGCTTTCATTAACTGTAGTTATAATTTTTTGAGACTGCAATGTGACGTTGTTTAAAACTCCGAGAGAGATGTACCGTTACTTACTTTTATTTGCTCAGGCCATCTCTTTCTGTAAAGGCATGTACGATCTGCTGTGGTCATATAAATAGCACACATGTTAGTTGGTGAATAAAAGTTAACAAGATCGGGTGTTTGTAAAAATTTTAGAGTTGTAATCAGTTAATTTCGCCGATTCTAAATAAAATGGGTCGTGGGAAACATTGCACTCCGAAAAAAAAGGTCTATAACCCACGAAGTAAGTCGAAAAAGCAAAACCATCTGAAATTGCGGATATTCTCCAAATTTCGCGAAAAATGGTTTATAATGCACTCAAGCTGGTTATATTAAATTGTTGAAATCATTTCGAGAATAAGCCGCGCAATCCTAGACCGCGTAAAAACACCGCTTCTACTGATTGACTTATAGCTCACAAAAGTAAGGCTGATCCTTTCAAGTCAGCAAAGCAAATTATGAGGGAAATAAATGAAGAAAATAACCCGAATGTTTCAAGAAAACTAGTATCTAGGAGACTACATGAAGCTAATCTTTATGGACGCATTAGCCGAAGAAAGCCCCTCTTAACAAAAAAAAAATTAAAGGATCGATTAGCGTTTGCAAGGGCCCATGTGAATAAAGAAGACCAATTTTGGAAAAACGTGCTCTGGACTGACGAAACTAAATTTAATAGGGTTAGACCAGATGTAAAAACTTTTGTTCGGCACCCCAAACGCCAAGAGTTGATCCTAAGTATACAAAAATATCATTAAAGCATGGAGGAGGGAATTGAATGGCTTGGGGAGGTTTTTCCTGGCACGGCGTTGGGCCAATTTTTCGTGTACGAGGAATAATGGACAAAAATATGTATTAAGATATTCTTAATAACCAGATGGAACCATTTGCATTTGAGAATATGCCTATTAGGTGGACTTTTATGCACGATAAATGATCCAAAAACACGACAAAGGTTGTGATTGATTGGCTAAAAAAGGAAAAAATAAATATTTTGAATTAGCCGGCTCAAAGACCCGACCTCAATCACATAGAAAATTTATGGAATGATGTGAAGGTCACCATAAGCAACCAAAATTTTCGAAATTTAGATGAGTTATGGAGTGGAATTGAGAAGGCTTGGTACTCTCTTCCGAAGGATAAGGTCAGAAAGCTTGCGGAGAGTATGGGACGAAGATGTCGGGCTGTTTTGGACAATTCGGGATACAGTACCAAGTACTAGTAAGCATATTCGTAAGCTCATTGTAAAATAAAAATAAATTACTATGTCTTTTTTTCAGAATCCAAATTGTGCTATTTATATGTCCACCTCAGCTAAGGAGCAATTTCAGATTTTTGATTAATTTTCTAATTTTCAATTCGTAATTAAAAAGTTGCAACTGATTTTAAGTTTTTAATGTTTAAACTCAAATACCATGAAATAAATTCTTGTTTTCCTCTATATATTTTATTAAAATTCATGTGAAACACTCCACATGTATTTTTGTGCTATTTATGTGTCCACGGCTGTATATATTGCAACCAAGGATATCAACAAAAACAACATTCTTGACTGCTGATACGAAGAGCTTGCATTTAAATAGTACTGCTTTTTTTATTGTTGCTATATTTTTAATGATTTCTTTTTTTTTTGTTTTTGTTTTCATGCCAATATATTTGTCATGCCAACGCTCATTGTAAAATGAACGAGTAGTTAGTGGTAACTCCTTTTCATGAAAAAAACAAGGTTGCGTTAATGAACTCATTTTGTTGCAATCTCAGAGAATCTTTGGTAGGGATGCAAAATTTGCTAAATACACGAGTTTTACTTTATTTAAAAATATGACTTGACAAGAAGGTCTTATATATATATCAAGTTACAAGCTTGGAACTTTTAACTCCAAGAAATTTTCAATTAATAACTTTCTTTCAATTTTAATGATGTTGGTTTAGCGGTAACTTAAATAATGTTGGTTTACTGTCTAAGAATGAAAAACTAAATTTAATCTAGAAGGATTTAAGTATATTTTTACTTAAGTCAAAAGGCTTCCATACAACCGACCAAAATTCAGAAGAAATAATTATTTGCATGAAGAATATAACCATGGCTGCGGAGTCGGAGTCGAGGAGTCGGAGTATGAGTCGGTAAGGATTTTTGAATGAAGGAGTCGGAGTCTTAAAAATTGCAACAACTTCGACTCCGATGAGAAAAATCAATACATATTTATAACGAAGCACAAAATCTTATAGAAAATTTATTGATATTTGTAAAGGGCCAAAATCGCAAAACTGGTTGATAAACTGGCTGCTGGTTGTTGAAAAAAAAGTCATCTGTAGGTACTTGAGGAGTTACATCTAGTTTTTAACCAGTTTATCAATCAGTTGCCAAATTTATTTCAGTTTTAAATCAGTAAAATAAAATTTTAATCAGTTAAAGATCTTTAAAATACTAAAACAAGCTAGATCTACACTAAGAGAAAAAAATATTAAATTTATCCAAAAACTTTTTGAAGTTATCCAAAAAACGAGTAATTTTTGCACCAATAACGCATTTGCATAAATCGACTACTTAAATATTTAAAATTTATTTAAATACTTTTTTAATTAAATAAAATATTAAAACAGAATTAATAAAAATATATATTAAAATTATACACGAAGTTTTTTAAATATCTTTCAAAT
Organism: Pherbina coryleti; assembly: GCA_943735915.1. NCBI lineage: Eukaryota > Metazoa > Arthropoda > Insecta > Diptera > Sciomyzidae > Pherbina > Pherbina coryleti. Next base: position 56,952,671 of record OX030952.1, on the reverse strand, counting down.
ATTTACTGTTAAAATAAAACTATCGCATTTAAAGAAAATTTATTTAAATTATTGAAATTAAAAAACAATATATTTGAACATTTCCCACGAGCTGCGTCCATCAAATGTCATTTGCTTGTATATTTTATTTTCATTTTTCATTACTTTTTTCGTTCTCTAATTTATACTATTTTTGACAGCTGTTGCAATCATGATGCAATAAGAAGGTAGGGTAAGGAGCTTTGACAACACCTACTGCTTATGTCAAAAAGCATTTTAGCGATACTACTTTTCTGTATATTTCATAAATGTATAGAAAAAGAATTTTATGTAGGGTAAATAAGAAAATTTTGACTTATTTCATATTGCCCATAATTTTTTTGTTTATTTTTGTTTTCTTTATTTCTTTTTTTAAAAATTGTATTCTAATTTGCATACGATATCTTATAAAAAACTTTTTTAAGAATTCTTAAGACATTGCAACTGTTGAAGATAAATCAACTTCTTTTTAAAAGTTCCTCGTTTATCAATATGTTCAGCAATGCATTTTATATAAAACGCTTACCTACGGAAACCATGAAACATGGATTTGTTATAGGATTTTTTGTGCTGTGATAAGATATGGTATAATGGCAAGATGTGTGCTAAGATATGGTACCACAGTATTTTACGGATTTTACATTAGCAGTAGGCCTTGTCAAAGCTCCTTACCCTACCTTCTTATTGCATCAAGGTTGCAATATTATGCCACCAAATGTCAAAAGAGTATAAATTAGAGAAAGAAAAATTAGAAAATAATTTAAAAAGAAAAATATGCAGGCAAATGACAATCGGTGCAAGACATTTGTGAAAAAATGTCCGGTTGTGACTCTAACCTTATACAATTTTATTATTCGATCACCAATAGCACCTAAACGAGAACTATAAGAAACCTGCAACTGCAAGATATAAACTGCAGGAACAAAGTGCGATGCTGTTGCTGCTTGTCGGCTATTTCAGCTGTATGGAATATGTGTGTAGGTGTGTGGTGTAAATAAAATTTAAATACGGGAAAAATCGAGTTGTGAGGAAAATATTTGATTTATCACATAAATATTTAAATAAAATTTATACTCAGGCATGGATAATGCTAATATGCGTTATTTCCCTTAGTGTAGCTCTACAAAATACTAATATACCCCTACAAAACAAAACAACAATTATTTCCAGTTGTAACTATTTGCTGCCTCTATCAGACGACAACAGCCTTTAAAAGTCCAAGCTAAAACACTTACTCCGATTAGTTAACTTTTCAAAAAACGGAAAAAGAAAATTATATGCCCGATACAACTTTCATCATTACGATGACAACTATTATACTGATTACAACAAAGACAACCGACCAACTGATCAAAGTAATGAAATTATTTTTTTAAACTTAAATCGCTTCTACCATTCACTACTAAGAAAACTGCGAATGGTCAAAAGCTTCGCATTTTAATTGACACTGGAACATAAAAAAATTACATAATAACCTTACCTTTCTTAAGGGAGTCACAATGGTGGAAAAAACATTTACATTAAAATCAATTGACGGTTCTAATATCAGGTGTACACAAAAGTTTTAAAGGATTTTTTTGAGATGGCATCTCTAGTATTAAATCGAATCGGACAATGTTGCAACCAACTTAATTTTGAATCCTGATCGTTAGGCTTTCTTTTTAAATATGTGTACTTCCGCTGATATGTCAACTTTTGTGCCAAAAAAATCAAAATTTGCGGGAAAGTTTACTTTCCTGCCTTCATTTGAAGAAAAATGCAGCTGAAGGCCATCGAATGCTCCAACAATCTAACGGGGAATATGAATCGTCGATTTCCACATGTGAGTTTTGGTATGACGTTTTAGAAGTGGTGATTTTAATACCGATGACAAAGAGTGCGCAGGACTTCCAGAAAAGTTTGAGGATGCCGAATTGGAGGCTATATTGGATGAGGACTCGTGCCAAATGCAAGAAGAACTCGCGAAAGCATTGGGAGTGACTCAACAACCCATATCTGTTCACTTAAAAGCCATGGCAATGATCCAAAAGGTAGGATATTGGGTGCCGTATTAATTGAAGCCAAGATGTGTCGAAGGCCGTTTTTTACACTTGTGAACAACTACTCCAACGGCAAAACGGAAAGGGATTTTTGCATCGTATTGTGACCGGTGATGAAAAATTACTTCACTACGATAACCCCAACACAAAAATTCATACGGGCCGCCATACGCCAAATTCGACGCTAAAGCCGAATATTCACAGTGGCAAGGTCATGCTCTGTATTTGGTGAAACTAATTGGGTGTGGTGTTCTGTGGGCTGTTACAACCGGATGAAACCATCACGGGGCAGTTCAACCGAACTCAATTGATGCGTTTGAGCCGAGCATTGAAGCAAAAATGTACAGAATACAACGCTCGGCCAGATGTTGCGCAGCCGGTCAAAATATACCTTGAAACGCTGAAATGGGAAGTCCTACCCCACCCGCCGTATAGCCCAGACATTGCCCCATCCGACAACTATTTGTTGTTGAAAAAGACGCATCGTTTTTTCAAAGTGGTATTTGAAAATTGCCAGAAAGATAGGAAAAAGTAGTGGCTAGCGATGGACAATTTCAATTTGAAAAATGAATTTGTAACAAATTTTTCACAATAAAGCGTCAAACTTGAAAAGAATGCCTTTAAAACTTTTTTGTTTACCAAATATCATAAATAAAAAATGTTTATTAAATGTCTTAGAATACATTTCTAATTTTTATTTGCTATCAACCCCACGCACGTTTGATGGTTTAATAGGTTATGATCTTCTAAGTTAAGTGAATGCAAAAATCGATACTGAAATTGGGTATTTATTTTATGAAAATGGCCAAACCAAATTTCAATATTTTCAATGTAATCAAATAAACAAGGTTATGTTAGACAAAAATTTCATTTCATTGCGGTTCACATTAAACCTCAATTTAATGAAATAATCAACAAAAATATAAAAGCTTTTGCAGATCCTGATAAAGCATTGACGTATAATAATGCAGTAAAGTTCACAGTCTACCATTACAAGTGATCCGATTTACACCAAAAGTTACCCGTTTCCTATTTCATTGTCAGAATTTATAACTAAAGAAATAAAAACGCTTTTAAAAGACAGAATAATCGGAAGTCTTACTCTACCTACAACTCGCCGGTTCATGTTGTTACAAAAAAGGGTTTCGATGGAAATGTTAAAAAAAGTTACGCATGGTAATACACTTTAGGGAAATCAATTTTAAACTATTCGATGAAAAATTACCAGAAATAATTCAATTTAAATAATTAAATTAACCTAAACCACCAATGTTCCTGAAGTTTAATAGTAAGTAATAGTAATTGCTTAAATGCATCCCTATTTGGAGGAGAGTTAAAGTCTATGGAGTGACAAACTGAATTTGCGTGATTCAAGCACCGAGTAATAGGTTCGTTTATGCAATAATTTACTCTGTGATATGGTGCATAAAATAAATTCCGAGTCCTGGACAACAAAAAGGGACAGGTTATATGGTCCTTTATGATATCTCTAATAAACATTATAGCAAAATATTTTCGGCGCGAGTCAAGATTTAGCATCTCAAGGAGCAAACACCTGATGTCATAGGACGGCATATCAAATTCCCAATAAATAATACATAGTTAATTTTGACCGATATGTTTTTTTTTTTGGTCAAAAATAAAAGTTAAAGTTTGATTTTTATTTTTTTGGTCAAAAATAATAGTTGAAATTTTTCTTTTATTTATTCGGTCAAAAATAACAGTTAAAATTTGACTTTTATTTTTTCGGTCAAAAATAAAAGTTAAAATATGACTTTTATTTTTTCGGTCGTTTAAAAGTTAAAATTTGACTTTTATTTTTGAATCAAAAATAAGAGTTAAAATTTTAGTTTTATTTTTTCTATTAAAAATAAAGGTTAAAAATTAAACAGTGATATGCTATATTAATTACTAGCTTACCCGGCACACGTTGGTTTGCACCCGAACATATTCTAATGAGCCGAATGAGTACAAGTATTTTACATATTTCATTGAGTATTGATAGGGTAGAGAACAACAAGTAACTCGGGTATGATTTGAGTATCCAATTTCTGTCGGATACTCATTACAGTTCTCTGATGTCTAGTGATTTGACAAACAACAGTTACAGGGAACGCAATGTGTAGTGATAAGCAAAACAAAGGTTGAGAAGAGTAGAATGAATAGAATTTATACTTTTGTTATGATTTACACCAAAAAAATAAAAGTAAAATTTTAACTGTTATTTTTGACCGAAAATGTAAATGTCATATTTTAACTTTTATTTTTGACTGAAAAAATTAAAGTCAAATTTCAACTTTTATTTTTGACCGAAAAAAATCGGTCTATTTTTTTCTATAACTATAACTATTATTTTTTAATAATAACTATTTTACAAATAAAAAGCTTTTAAGATTATTATTCCTTAGCTAACCAGCATCGCACTGCTTTATTCAAATATCGAAAAGACATTTTTTTTTGCTTCAAAAAAGTCTATATATTTAGAAAAGTTTAGTTTAGCCTCAAAAACTACGCCTAGATCTTTTTTCACATAAATTCTGTTTAATTCAACACTGTCCAATACATAAGTAAAGAGTACAGGAGAGTTTGCCTACAAAACGATAAGTGTTCACACTGCAGCAATTAAGCGGCAACGAAATCACACCAAAGGGATAATTTCAGTAAATGCTTTTGCAGCTTAACACAATCGGAAATATGGTTAACCGGATAGTATAACTTTATGCCGTCGGCGAACATTAAGCATTGCGCATGTTGGAAAGATGCTGGAATATCACTGACAAATATTAAATATAGTAGGAATACTAATTGACTTCATTGTGGGACACCGAAGGAAACATTTATTATATTTGACGAGAAAGTGTTCATGCGAACTAATTGAGTACGATTGGACAGATATGACTTGATCCATTTCAATAAATTGGAGTGAAAACCAATTTTTCTCAGCTCATAAATCAGCATTTGATGACTAATCTATCAAAAGCTTTACAAAAGTCAGTGTAGATAACATCGCATTGCGCTCCGTTTTCAAAATGATTTAAAATGAAGCTTCTGAAAAGAGTGAGATTGGTTTGTGTTGATTTACCACTTAAAAAGCCGTGTTGCAGGGAAGAAATTATTTCTTTTAATAATTTTTCCAAACAATTTGGGAATTGTAAATAACTATATAATTTACTATTAATAGCACAGTTAAGCTAACAAACGCCGACTTCAAAGCTTTTATGTTCATAAAGCAATTAATATATTGAAGATAATAAAGCAAAATAGATAAAATGAAAATGATAAGATTTCCAATATTATAATACATATAAATAACTTTTAAAATTTGACCAAGAAATTAATGGGAAAAGTTTCTTAAAATTATTTTTGACTTTGTAGTGATTTTTAAGTCGGTTTTTTTTTTGTTAAAAAGTTTTTATTTCTGCCTTCTAAGAGAATACGAAAAATTTTATGTAATAGTATTCTTGAGGAAAATTTCAAACATGAAACTTTGTTCTTAAAAAATTTGTTTTATTAATTCCTGAAAGTTTGTATTTTCCATTTCTGTCTCTTTACAATTTTTATTAAAGTGCCACGCCCTTTATCTAGTCCCGCCCACTTTATTTACCGTACTTTATAATGATTCTACTTAGCCCTGTGTCAAATTTCAGTTCCCAAGTATCAATATTAACCGATATATAGTAGATGGGTTTTGGGTTCCATACATTTTCTTAAAATATTCCAGAACCTCCCTGCAAGTCCAGATTCTGAATCCTAGATGTAATATAAGCATGTGACGCGAAAAAAAATTAAAAAAATCCGCAAACTGGAATGGCGCCGCTAAAAAACGTGAATTTGAAGAAGTATAAAATGGATGCTTTAAATCGAGTTTCCTATTTAAATTTAAGTCCTACAAAAACTTTTGACTATAACATTTCCTAATGTAAAATCGTCCGCTAAACAAAAATGTGTCATCAGATTCTTAAAAAAATTAGTCCTTGACCCAAAATTGACCTACTTTATTAACAATTTCCTAATTTTTTCTTTCGATTTTGAAAAAGAAGCTTTACCTTCGCCAAGGTCGCAGCAACTTTCTCAAATTAAAATGCTGTATTATTGTTGGCCTTTTTATGAAGTTTAACAATAATAAAAAAATTATTAAAATCGGGCCATTTTTATGGCAGAAAAGCGGTTTTTTGTTGAGCTGACGTTTGGGCAAGGATGGAATTATCGTCATTCTGACACGCTATGGTTTCACTACGTTGGAAATACGTTGTTAGAAACCCGTCCGGAAACTGTCATACACCTTGGACAGTTAATCGAGAAGTGTTTCAGTCCATTTATCTCTTGAGGTAATCTAGCAAGCAGTTCAGGATACTTGTATCGAGTAAAAAAATATCGAATATCATATATTTAATTGGTGGGTTTTATTTTATGACGAATTTGGAGTCGTATTTAGTGAAATGCATTTTCGCGTATTAATGTTTATAGAAAATACTTTGAGATTCTTTCAAAAAGTAACATTGCCAACGTTCGAGCATGTGCTAAGCCGTTTATTGCATCTAAAGGTACTAAACAATTTGACGTTGAATCAAGCGTATCGTCGGATAATTAGTGAAAGTTTGGTCAAATTTATCCATCATAACGGGGAAGAAATCAACAATAAAAAATCTTGTTGAAAAGTTGCATTTGGAGTATAATAATTTTCGCAAAAGCAAAAATCACCGAAATACTGCACAAAAGGAACTCAAAGAGTAAAAATTTATTTTTAAATACAAAAAAATGTTTTATATAGTTCCTATAGGGGGATTCTCCAACTTAGGAGATCCCATGAGCTTTCTAAACATCGATACAAGTTGTTGGCTCATTGACGAAATAAATTTACGTTCTGAGGAAATGGTCAGCAAAATTGTCGTGAACGATTGTGCTGAAAGCGCAATAAATTTAATAACACGATTCAATACAAATGTTACTAACTTAAAATCCGAAAATCAGTTGACTTTGCAGGTGGTAGAGGATCACCAAAAACTTTAACCATATAATATAACATAGAATGACATCATTTCAAATTTGCTGAAAAAAAAGTGAATTAAATCTATTCAAAAATAATTATTTGCTTAAAAGTATTTAAATTCACTATGTTTTCTCAGTGGCGGATCTAGGATTCGCCAGAGGGGGGCTGAAACTACAGTTTTGTATGCTAAGGGGGGGATGAAACGTCTTTTTGTTTTTTTTTCCCATACAAAAAATTCTCCAAGGGGGGAGGGGGGCTAAAGCCCTTTCAGCCCATATGTAAATCTGCCACTGTGTTTTTTTCATATTTGCTATGATGTCTGATGATGACGATGAACAAATTTATGTTTTTGAAGTTATTGCAAATATGCAGAAAACAAAGGGAAGAACATTTTATTAAAAAATAAATTTTTCCCAAAAGTCAGCTCAACAGAAAAATCGTTTTTCTGCCATAAAAATAGCCCGAATTTAATAATTTTTTTATTATTCCTAAACTTCATAAAAAGGTCAACAATAATACAGCATTTTAATTAGAGTAAGTTGCTGCGACCTTGGCGAAGGTAAAGCTTCTTTTTCAAAATCGAAAGAAAAAATTAGGAAATTGTTAATAAAGTAGGTAAATTTTGGGTCAAGCACTAATTTTTTTAAGAACATGATGACATATTTGGACTCAGCAGACGATTTTACATTAGGATATGTTATAGTCAAAAGTTTTTGTAGGACTTAAATTTAAATAGGAAACTCGATTTGAAACATCCATTCTATACTTCTTCAAATTCACGTTTTTTAGCGGCGCCAATCCAGTTTGCGAATTTTTTTCGCGTCACATGCTTATATTACATCCAGGATTCAGAATTTGGCCTTGCAGGAAGGTTCTGGAATACTTTTGGAAAAAAAACCCATCTAATATATAGTTCTTTCCTTAAATTGCAACACCCTATGTAAAATTCCGCTCACTTTTGTTATGATTCAATATTAATAGTGTCAATATTAACTGAGATATAGTATTTTTATAATATGGCCACACCCCTTTCTTGAATAACGCCCACTTTTTTAACCGTAATTTATAGTAACTGCGCCTACCCATGTACTAAATTTCAGTACCCTAGTGCTGTTATTATTCGACTTACAGAATTTTTCTAATATTGCCACAAACCATTGGTGAATAACGCGCACTTTCTTGACCGTAATTTGTAATAACTATGCCTACCCATGTACTCAATTTCAGCACCGTACTGTCAATATTATTCGATACATAGTGTGTTTCTAATGTTGCCACACCCCTATGTCAAATAACGTCCACTTTATTGACTGTAGTTTGTAATAACTATGCCTACCCATGTTCTAAATTTCAGAACTCTAGTATCAATATTATTTGAGATACAGTGTTATTCTAACAATGCTACGCCCATTTGTCAAATAACGCCCACTTTATTGACCCTAATTTGTCATACTTCTTCCTATCCCTGAACTAAATTTCAGAACCCTAGTGTCAATATTACTCGAGACATAGTTTTTCTAATGGTGACACGCCTATTCGTTGAATACCGCCCACTTTAGACGGGCACCTCCGTGTTTATGGTTTCTATCTGTTGAGAAAAAATTACGGCAATCGGGCAAGTACTTTAGGAGCTGTCGATGTACATACATTAAAAAAAAAAAAAACAGACAAACCAACGAACTTGAGAACCTCCTCCTTTTTGAAGTTCTCACAACGGGAGAGAAAAAGAAGTTCTGAAGTCTAGAATAGGAAAAAAGTGGTTCAGGGAAATAACGCCCAAAATAAAAATGAAATAAAACCCAAAAATTTCCTTAAAATAACACTACTCAACAAGGTTTTCCACAACGAATTGCGATTTAATTTTCTATAGTAAAATTTTCCATAGAATCCGAATATCATAATGATTTTTTTCAATTGGCCCCAATTTTTTATATAAATAGTAAAATTAAAAAAAATCCACTATTGGGAACACACACTCCACATAAATGCTTGTAAAAACTTCCATGTTCAGTCAATGAATTTTAATTTAATTGCATGTAGTAGAGGACAGTCAGATGAAAATTTGAAGGTATAATATGTGAAAATAGTATTAGGTATATGGCTGTTATGACCGCAAACAGGTGAAAAAAAAATCACTTTTTTCGTTTTTTTATAAACATATTTTATGTTTGAAGCCCTATATCTCGAAATAATTATATCGGAGAGAAAAAGTTAGCCCTCTTATGTGATAGAGAATTTTATTACAAAAATTTCAAGTATACACATGCCTAAAGAAAAGTCATATATAATTCACTAACTTTTTTAACATCAATGCAAAAACCATTTTTTGTTAAAAAAATATTTTAAAATTCTAAACCTAGAGTTCGCCCCAGCACTGAATTCGTAAAAATAAAAAAATAAGTGGCAACCCTATTCAGCCAATCAGCCATCTTTAATTTTAAAATTCTAATATCAGATTCGAAATCAGCGACCCCCTAAAACTATTGGATAATGTTTAAAACTATTAAAAAAGCACATTATTAGGTGGCAACCATATAGGGTTAAAAACTTCACAATTTTTAAATTCTGACAACGGATTCGGATTCAGCGACCCATTACGAACTCGTAAAAATAAAAAATATATGGCAACCCTATTAGCCATCTTAAATTTTTAAATTCTGACATTAGATTCGAAATCAGCGACCTCCTAAAACTGTAAGATATCTAATGTTTAAAACTCTTAAAAAAATATATTATTAGGTGGCAACCCTATTGTAAAATATCAAAATTTTGAAATTCTGACATCACATTCGGATTCAGCGACCCATTTTTACCTAATGGTAAAAAACAAATCATTGTATGCATGCATTTCTTAATTTAACTGCAATAAAATATTTTTTTAACAAAAAATGGTTTTTGCATTGATGTTAAAAAAGTTAGTGAATTATGTATGACTTTTCTTTAGACATGTGTATACTTGAAATTTTTGTAATAAAATTCTCTATCACATAAGATGGCTAACTTTTTCTTTCCGATATAATTATTTCGAGATATAGGGCTTCAAACATAAAATATGTTTATAAAAAAACGAAAAAAGTGATTTTTTCTCACCTGTTTGCGGTCATAACAGCCATATCACTAATGCTATTGGCACATATTATACCTTCAAATTTTCATCTGACTCTCCTCTACTACATGCAATTAAATTAAAATTCATTGACTGAACATGTGAGTTTTTACAAGCATTTATGTGAAGTATGTGTTCCCAATAGTGAATTTTTTTAATTTTGCCATTTATATTAAAAATTGGGGCCAATCGAAAAAAACCATTACGATATTCGATTTCTATGGAAAATTTTATTATTGAAAATGTTGTCGCAATTCGTTGTGGTGAAAGTTTTCTGAAATTTGTGGAGTAGTGTAATTTGCCGTTGTACGGAATGAATGAAACAAAATTGAAACACGGCAAACGTAAAATTTTTGGCAGACGACACTGTATGCCAGGGCCATATATACCAAAAGCGAAGGTGGGTTTTCGGGTTTTAACCCCAAAATAGATACCAAAAAGTACACAAAAATGAATCTCATTTAGTCCATCCAATCGAAAAGTATATCTTTTCTAGATTTCTACCGTTTCTTTTCCTCTGCAAAAAAATTCTGCACTTTGAGGATTCCAGAGGATTTTATTCTGGCTGTAAACTAAATAATGTTGGCCTGTTTTAAGCTTATATGAGAATAAAACATTATAGATCAGAAGAAAAAGAAAAATCTTTCTCAATGACGTTATCTTTGTTAATCTTTTGTTTATTTATGAGAAATATTAAAATCATTCCATTTTATTTTTTAACTTTGAATCAGTCAAGTCTGCCTTGGTACAAAAAATGGGGCGATAGACTAAGTAGTGGGAGGGAAAGAACAATCATGTAAAACCTGTATAGGATTTTCTAGGCGTGGTAGAAAGTCGCAAAAACATGGGAATTTTAATCTGAGCCAAATGTTATGACTTTACCTCAATCAATTCAAGTTCAAAGACAGTCTCATTCAAAAACTTCTCTGCCACCAACTATAACTTCAAGTCGTAAATATTGATGATTTTTCAATTTCAGTTGATTTTTAATGAAAAATGCACAAAGGTTAAAGAGTAGGATCCTGACCTGGCCCAGATCCAGGGCCAGTGAGCTCTGTTGTGACACGCTTCCTACTCGACTAGCGAGGCTGCCAACTTACTTATTATTAGAACTTGTATAAAAGCCCGTCCTACGACGGATTGTAAGCATTTAGAGTAAAAAATAGGAACAATAATTGTTCGATTATGCTTATCACATCTTGTGCCTACTTTCAGGCTAAATATTTTTAAAAAACACTAAAATAGCAAGAAATAATTACAGTTTCAGCGATATTAGGTGTAGAGCAGTGGTGATCAACGCAAGGTTCAAACAACAACAAAGAGAGCTTTCCGAGTGCACAGCTTTACACTGATACAAGAAGTTGTTAAAAGCTCTCACAACGTTTGGTACAAGGAACTCTTGTCAAATGTTGAATTTTCAATATAATCATTACTTTTTTATTTTTGTGTTTGTTTTTTGCTATTTTAACATAGAAAACATCAAGCAAAAATGTATAAATGCTTTTTCTGAAACATTGCAATATATTTACTTATATTTATAAATAAAAAAGCGAGCTACACCCTTAACACATGAACGCTCAAAGCATACTGACTTGAAATTTAAAGCACAGCAGAAAAAACAAACTTTTACGCAGTGTACAAACACAGCGAGCCGATTGCTACTTCGTGTGCAAAAGCTCAACAACACATGATGCCCGCTGGCTATGGGAAACCATGTAGTGAGCACCACTGGTGTAGAGCCATCTTTTTAAATTTCTTTTAAAAGTGTTATTTTGACATTGACGGCTGTTTCCCGCTCGAACTCTTGACATAAAGTCAGTATCATACCTCCGCGGATAGAAATGAGTCGTTTTACGTTTGAACAACGTTGGAAAATATTGGAAACTTATTTCCAAAGTATGTGCTGCGTAGCCCAAATAGTGCGTTATTTTAAAAGAAGATTATTTGGGCAAAAAATCATCTTTTCTGACGAGGCACATTTTCATCTCGGCGGCTATGTTAACAGAAAAATTGCCGCATCTGGTGCTCGGAAAACCCGCACGTTAATGTCAAGAAGCCAATGCATCCACAGAGAGTGACATTTTGGTGCGGATTGTGGAGTGGTGCCATCATTGGACCATTTTTCTGCAAAAATGAGGGTGAGAACATCGTTTCGGTCAACGATGGTCATTACAGAGCCATGTTAACCAACTTTTTTTATTGAAATTGGAGACATGAATATGGACGACCTCTGGTCCATGCAGGATGGTGCGCCATGCCACACAGCCCATGCCACAATCGATATTTTACGAACCAAATGCCCAAATCGTGTTATCAGCCGTCTTGGCAATGTCAATTGGCCGCCTCGGAGCTGCGATTTGACCCCTTTGGACTTTTTTTTTTGTGCGTAACCGTGAAGGACTGATGTTATGCCAATAATCCGGAAACTATTCAAGCACTTAAGGCCAATATCATCCGAGCAATCCATGAGCTACATCCCGAAACCATCAACAAGGTCTTGGACAATTTGAGTGACAGAATGGGCTCTCCGCAAAATCGCCCAAATAAAATAATGAAAAATCACCCATTTTTTTCCATACGAATTTGCACCCAAAAAAATTGGGCGATTTTGCATTTTTGTTGGGTAAAATTTCGTTTTTTGCTTTTGGGCGAAATTTCACCCAAATATGTTAGGCGAAATTGCACTTTTCCTTTTTGGGTGATTTTTCGTTTTTTTTGGGTGATCTTTCATTTTCAATATTAAACCTTAAATGCACAAGGCCCCCGATTTTTACCGAAAAAATATATTTTATGTAAAATTGAGTAAAAATAAAAACTGCGCTTTTACTTTTGAAAATTTTTTTTTTAAAAAAAGTGGTTGTATCTATAAAGATACAATGTGAATTTACCCACATTTAAAATCCCTATTAAAATATATTAAAATAAAAGAAATGTGTTATGAAATTTTTATTAATTTTTTTATTTTAAAAAGTTAAAATTATCAAAAGCTGCAGGGTGCAGTGCACACTGTATCTTTAAAGATACAACCAACTAAAGCGATCCAGTGAGGTGCCAAATGATCGAAATTTTTTCGAACCACTTAAAACCACTCAAGGACATGTTTTAAAGCAGTCAGTATTTTTTCCTAATAAAAATTATTTATCTGTTCCTAGAAGTTAAACTGTTAAAAATAGTGTTTATTTAATTAAAAAAAATTTATTTTTGACTTTGTACATAATTTTTTAAATTCAATTTTTTCAATTCAATTTTATTCATCCATAATTGCAAATAATACAAAAGTAAATAATAAATAACAGATAATGAGTTTTTATCAATTAAGATATTTCAACAATTGATTACAGTGTTTACAATGTACAGAAGAAGTGCGATTAATTATAATACAAGTAAAAGAAAATTTAGAGGTAAAAAGGGGAAATCCTCTGTATGAGATATAATTTAAAAGAGATTTCAAACATTAATAGAAACTATTTGAATATTAAATAATTATTCTGTAGAATAATCACAAATAGTCAAATTTCTTGTTTGGTGATTGTCTGTTTGTTTAAAGCTACTGAGATACAATAGAGCATTCTCTTATCAAGGCGTAAGATGAATATGCATTTTTATTTAAATAATTTGAATTTATTTTATTTATAAAATCGATGACAGTCTCGTATCCTGTCTCCTCGTGCAGATCCCGCGTTGAGTATCTCCAATGTCTTCTGTTTATCATTTTCAAACATTTATTTTGAATGATCTGCATCTTTTTTAAATGGCACCTGGCTGCTTTGTACCAAATAGGGCAGGCGTAGGATAGAATCGGTCTTATCACACATTTGTAAAGTAAATCCTTATTAATGTGATTGAGTAATGATTTCCTGTTTAGGAAAGGCCAAATGGATCTGAAAGATTTAATTGCTTTTTGGCAGGTATAATCAATATGTCTCTGGTAGTTCAGTTTTTTGTCGAGGATGACACCAAGATATTTAACATCATTTTTAACGTCTATATAGTTGTTGTCTAAATTAAGTTGTCGAACAGCTAACCTTTTTGGAGACTTGTTGAATGGAAAAACAACCGCCTGAGTTTTATTAATGTTTATTTTTATTTTCCATTTTTTAAAATATTTGTTGCATTTGGCGAATCCCTTTTCCATTTTCTTCATTAGGGTCGTTGTTAGTTTACTTGAAGTTAAGAGGGCTGTGTCATCAGCGTAGTAGGCTGCTTCTAAAAATTTCGATGGTTTGAAATCTGATGTGTATATCGAGTAAAGCAATGGAGACAACACGGATCCTTGGGGGAGGCCTGCCTTAAGATCGTAATGGGAAGACTTTTGATTGCTTACAGATACTGCGAATGTTCTGTTATCTATAAAATCAGCAATGATTCTGCACAAATACGAAGGGGTATTCGCTTTGAGAAGTTTGTAGAGTAGTCCGTTGTGCCAAACAGTGTCAAATGCTTTTTCAATGTCAAGCAACACTAAGCCAGTGGAGTGTCTAGAACGCTTGTTGGACAAAACTTTGTTCACTATTCGGTTGATTTGATGGATTGTGCTGTGTTCTTTTTTGAACCCAAACTGTGTACTAGCAATGACATTGTTATCAGATGTGAATTCTTCTAACCTATTATGAATGAGTTTTTCAAATAGTTTTCCGACGTTGCTTAATAAGCTTATTGGCCGGTAGCGGTTTGGGTCATGCAACGGCTTTGATGGTTTGTGGACTGCAATAACTTTAGCGTCCTTAAAAGCATTTGGAAAATAGTTTTATATGGAATATGGAAAATAGTGAAAATTGTAAGCAGAAGGTTAACTGCCTTTTCAGGAAGATTTTTAAGTAGCAAGTTAGGGATATTATCAAATCCCGGGGATTTTGAAGATTTAAGGGAAGATATAATGGCTGCTATTTCAGTAAATGAAGCATATCTTATATTATAATCCACTTGGCCACTTTTAAAGTCGGTGACTACTTTATTTACCTTATTATCAAAAGAGTGATGGTAACTCGAAGTTAATGTGTTTGAAGACGCAAAAGTTTTAGCCAAAAGTTCAGCTTTCTCACAGTCAGTTATAATTTTATTATTACCAACTGCTAGGTAAGGTATGTTGTTTTTCTTCTTTCCTCTTAAGCTGCGGCTTATTTTCCAAAACTTTTTGTCACCCGGCTTCAAGTTCGTTAAAAGCTCAGACCACTGTCTATTCTTCTCTGCATATATTTTCCTGTTAATGATTTTGGTGAAATATTTTGAGCATTGCTTAAAGAAGCAGGCTTGGAAAGAGTCAGGTGCCCTTATATGTCGTTTGCTGAATTTCCGTTTAACTTCAATAAGTTGAGATATTTTATTTGGTAGAAAAAAGTTGTTTCTGTAAAATGTTTTAGGGGTTGATATGTCATTAGCTTGTAAGATGATTTTTTTAAGATTATTCAATTCATTATCAATAGCACTTTTAGAGTCAAACAAGCCTACAGTGTTTGGTATCTTTCTGTTTATGTAGTTATGGAATACGTTCCAGTTTGTGAATTTGTAATTGTATTGTTCCAGGTAAATTGTATCAACGGATGAGAATTGCACTGTACATATGACAGGGAGGTGGTCAGACGGACAGAGTCCAATTTGTGAAGTTGACAGTTGCAGGTTATGGCATGAATTGCTCAGAACTAGATCTATCGTGGAAGGATTTCTATTTTGTTGGTGGGGAAAACAGGTCGGACCGTCAGGGTAGTAAATGAAAAAGTTGTGTGATTGGTGTAAATTGCTTAGGGAAATACCGGCAGAATTATTGGAAACGCAATTCCAGGATCGGTGCTTAGCATTCAGGTCTCCTAGTAATATGAACTCACTGTTGACGGAAGTTAATTTTATGATGTCGTTGGAAAAATCCGATGTGTATTTTGATGAGTATGCGGTTGTTATAATAATAGGCCGTTGATTTATAATAATTTCAACTGATAAATTTTCTAACCATTTAGTTTTTGTTAGTGGGAGTAATTTTTTTTTTTATCATCATAATTTACAATCATAATTTTTTAAAAAAGTCTGACAAATAGAAGTAAAAACTATATTTTTATTTAAGACTTATAATATTCTAAATAATATAGAACTGATTTGAAAAAAATCAAACCAAAAATGAAGCCGTAGGAATTTTTTGAATGGTTGTATCTTTAAAGATACACGGTGCATTTAAGGGTTAAATAAGAAACGTCAATCAGTTCTTAAAGATAACGGTATTGAAAGTAAAAGCAGCGGTTCTTCTTTTGTTTTTCTTTTGTATTTGCATCATTTGCTTGAGTTTGCTTGGTCAAGTCAAAGGAAATATTTAGTACCGCGCCCGCGCATCGCGCGTATCGCGGCGCGGCGGATTACGCGTAGTGCGACGGATCGCACGCGCCACCCGTCGCCCCGCCCTGCTCCCCCCCACCACCACCGCCGTCATTTTTTCTTTTTGAAATTTTTTGATAACCAAAGAAACTTGTTGTTTTGAAAAAGAATCAGTATTTTTCCCTTGTACGAAATGCTTTTATAGATTTTTAAGTATGAGATTATATAAAATAATCCTCCCCCTTCGCGAATCCTAGATCCGCCACTGTACACAATTAAGATTGATTAGTAACGTAGTAGTGCAATTTAAAAATCAGCTTACCCAGTACCTTTTATTGTTGCAATAATAGTTCCAATAATAATTTTCGTGCTAATAATAGTGGTTAATAAATAACTATATTAATAAAAAATAAATAAATAGTATTTATCTCATCAAATGATTGAATTCAAACAGACTTTTTAAAAAAAAAATAATGGCATTGAAAATGCTCATTTCGCACAAGGGAATTTCGTATCTCGTGTGGGATCACAATGTAAAATATTGGGCGATTTTTCATTTTTTTGGGTGTATTTTCGTTTTTGTTTTTGGGTAATTTTTCCAAAAATTTTTGGGCTTTTTTTCGTTTTCTTGGGTAAAATTTGGTTTTTTCGTTTTGGGCGATTTTTCATAAATTTTTGGGTCATTTTTCATTTGGGTGATTTTTCTTTTTTTTTTGGGCGATTTTGCGGAGAGCCGACAGAATGCACTACTGCGAAGCCAGCCGAGACAGTCACTTAAACGATGATGTGTTCCATGATTAATGGGAATGTTTGCTCATGTAGCCATAATACATGGAAAATTTGATTTTGTCCATTTTATTGCATTTAAAAAAAAAAACTTGTATTTGACCTGTATTAAGAAGATATCTAATCAGGGACGCCGGAAGCGGGGGGGGGGGGGAGAAAGGGGGCAGTTGCCCCCTCGGTAAAAAACTCCCACAATAATTTCTTTAATACAAATGTTTTTATCCAACAGATTAAATTTTTTAATTTTAAGTTTAATTTGCAGCCTCGGTAGTCGAGTTCGTAGCGTGCTTGACTGCCACCCAGAGGTCCCGGGTTCGATTCCCGGCCAGGTCATGGTCCTTCGCTTAAAACCTTTCGCATTTGCAATTTTCTATCCTCATTTCTAATCCACTGACATTCAAAATTCATCAATATTTACTATGACTTGAAGTTGTTGTTGATGGTAGAGTAGTTTGTGGATGAGATGAGATATAACTTGAATTGACTGAGGTAAAGGCATAACACTTGCCTCTGATTCAAATTCAGATGTTTCTTTGGCTTTCCACCACGCTTAGAACATCCTACACGTGTTTCACTTGATTGCACCCCATTCGAAGACTTGACCAAGGCGGACTTGACTGAATAGGTATTCCACCTGAAATCCTTGGTTCAAAGCTTAAATAAAAAAAAAAAAAACATCGAATGTTTGTAATCAGTTGTGAAGCTGTGAAGCTCTAAACTCACAATGTTAAAAAAATCTCATTCGATATAAGAATTGTTAAAAGAAGTTCTTATATTTATTGCTTGGATAATGACGGTACCAGCAACTGCAGCGGGTTCTGAACGTTCTTTTATTGCCCTTCGCCGCCTTAAAACATATCTTCGATCAACTATGACGCAGGAACGCCTCACGCATGTGGCACTTCTTCATATCCACAAGGAAAAAACGGAAGAATTAAGTTTATCAGACAATATGCGAGAATTTATTTCTCGAAAGGATAGGAAGAAATATTTCGGAAATATTTAAGTTTATTGGTTTCACAGATTTTGTTCTCGTTTTGAAAAAAATTGTTTTCACTTGTTTCTAACCCATGGAGTCCATACTAGTGCAAATTCGCACCAGAAAAAATAAAGTGGTTGTTTAAAGTTATAAATTTAACTATAAACTAACAACTTTTTCGTTTCATATTGAATTTAAATGTTTTGTTTGTTTTTACATGTTTTTATCGAACTTATTTTACATCAATCTTTTCGTAATATTTTATTGATATGTTTTTTTCGTCTTAATGACATTTTTAATTTAATAAAAAATGTTCTGCCCCCCCAGTTGCACTGCCCACCCAGTTGAAATGAGCTTCCGGCGCCTATGTATCTAATCCATTTTTGATTATTTTGGTGTCACGAATAAATGAAATGAATTAAAATATTTCATGTTTTTCAAATAAAATTTTTCTTGTAAAGAGCAGAATTGTAAATGAAGGCAAATCATATAAAGACATTCGATAAAAGAAAACGCACCATTATTAAAACGATGAACTCCAAAAATACGCTGAAAACTTCACATTTCTAAGAAAACACCTTGCTTTAAGTAACTAAAGCGGATGTAAATACCTCATATGCCCACAGATTGTACAATCAGAGGAAAAGTATTGCAAGTATTTCTTGTCTTTGTATGTGTATTGGTTCATGAATTATAGGCATTTAGTGAACTTTTACAAAATACAGGTGTGAAAAAATACAGCTTTGCACATATATGCAAAAATATAAGCATAGTAAAAATTTTCCATACCCCTTTTTTTCCATACCCCCTTTTACCGCCCACAAATCAATAAAAATGCTATACTTAAGACGGTTTTGATCGTATTAGACTAAAATTTGGTAAATAAGTTCGTATTGTTACTGTCGGCAACTATACTAAAACTGGGCGTGGTCTAACTATATATACGCCCACTTTTTAGAAATCATTATTATTCCAGAGTTGTACATGTTTTGATAGTGGAACTTGATATGTAGACGTTATGAGCCCAAGAGGTAGTTACTATATATTTGAGCGAACATTAGACAAGGGGGAATTTGGCCACACAGGCCAAATTTATGATATCGAATTGCTTTGGAACTAAATGTCGTATGTAACTATGCAATAGACTCCTAAACTACTCATCCGATTAGCATGAAAATTTGTGTATAGACGTTTTTTGGTACGGTGCGTGTTTGTGGGCTATCAATTTTTATCCACCTTGAACACCAGAGAGTGCTGTAGTACAAATTTTTTACAAAACTGCCTTAAACTCACAAGCCGATTATGCGATTAGAGTGAAAAGTGGTATACAGTGGTTTTCATGTACGTTGAGTGTTTTTCTGAAATCTGTTTTGACCCAACTTGAACAACAGAGGGCGCTTTAGTACAAATTTTTTGCAAAACCACCTAAAACTCCCAAACCGCTCATGCGATTAGAATAAAAATTGGTATATAGTAGTTCTCAGGTACGATGAGTTTTTGACAGTATCTCCTTTGAACCACCTTGGACACCAGATGGTGCTGTAGTACAAATTTTTTACAAAATCGCATATTTTTAGTTGTTACATATGCAAATATTTATAAAATATAAAATATTTCTTAAATTTAGTAAAATTAAAAAAATTTCCGTTATTTTGACATCAAAAACGTGAACTTGAAAAATGTTACTACAACGATATATTTAATGCAACATCGTGCTCAAAAATGAGAAAAACACAATCAGAAATTTAATTTTGTGACTTTCGATTCAAATATCTCCGCTGCTTTTTTATACACTTTGTTAAATTTTTTTTGTCTTAAAGCTTCATCAAAGTACTATAAAAACCTTATTGCATAAATACCGTTAGTTGAGTATATTTTAAATATTTTTTTCAAAAAAGGTCTGAAATTTGGAGTTTTCCTCAAAAAAAGCCTCAACATTTTTTTTTTTGTTGTAAAAATAATTTAAATTGAAATTCGCAAATTCTCAACTCTATTTAAAGGTTATAACATTTATAAGCAAAAATTATTTCAATTTTACGCAAAAATTAAGAACCATTTTTGTGATTCAAAAAGCAAGGCCTAGCCTTTGATTTTTTTCGAACAATATTTTTTTTCAATATTGTGTTTTTATATTTTTGGAAAAAATAAACAAGCTAAAAAATTAATTATTTAGAAAAAATTATTTTATTATCTCTTACCAATCAAAAGTTATAGCCAATAATATTTATCTAAAATATATATACAAAAAGCAAAACGCTGTCTGTGTGATGGCTGGAAACTTCAAAATTACTGAGCCGATAGAGCTGAAATTTTGGCAGCACATTTTTTTCAAGTACGAGATGGTTTCAATTTCTGTCGCATCCCCTTTTTACCGCTCACAAATCAATAAAAATGCTATATTTCCTACGGTTTTCGTCCCTTTGGCTACATTTTGATAATTTGCTCACTGTATGCTCACTGTCGGTAACTGTACTAAAACTGGGTAATGTCCATCTACTAGAAAACTGGGATGGGCATTATATAATTGGGTGTGGCTCCGCCCATACAATTAAAATTTGTATTATCGAATATCATTGAAAGTAAAAGTAGCAGTATATACATACAAACTCAAAATGGAGTTACTATTTGGTGATCTCCTGCTACTGGGAAACTGTAGCGGTCAGTTGAAAATGACAGTGGTGTCAAACTATGAGTCTAAGAAAAGTTTTGAATACACCTATTATGTTCCCATATAGTTGCAGGGTGCAGCAACGCGCGCCGGGAAAAGGCTAGTAAGTATATAAAAACTTTTAATAATACGAAATATCGGAGGCATATCTTAAAAATAACTTAATTTTGAGACTTCAGGCATGTTGCTACTTGGCGCGATCGGTATTCGAGTGAAAATTCCTTTTTTTTACATGAAAACGGTTAGAGATATTAAATACATTTTTTAGGGTATACATTACAAAAAAATTTGTTTAATAATATTTAACATTAGTTAGGTATGAAACTTTAATTTGACGTTGACGTGTCGATATCGGAAAGAGCTGATGGTTACCATAATAACTAAAATTTAGCAGCACTTATAAAACCAAAAAACAAAATTCATATATAATATGAGTATGGTTATCGTGTGAACTAAAATTTTTAAAGTTGGTAAAGAAAATAAAAAAATTATGAATATTTGAAAAAAAATCATAAGGAACGCAAGTTTTTTCTGCATTTTGTGCAAAAAAAGAATATAGAGAAAATACAATTTTTGCAATGTTTTAGTTCACACGGAAAACACACATGTGGAAAGGTTGCGGTAAGAATTTGGAGATAATCGGACAAGGTTGATTTATGTAACGATGGTAACCATTTATAAAAATGTAAAAAACTTAAAATCAAAGTTTCATACATAATAAAAGTTACAAATTGATAAAAAAATATTTTGTAAAAATTGTTTTGAGCGTATTAATTTACTCCAAAAAAATTGATCCATTATCTCTTACCGTTTTTTTGTAAAAAAAATTAAAATTTTCACTCGAATACCGTGCGCACCAAGTAGCAATATGCCTTAACGGAGACTGAGAACACCTTAGAATTTAAAATTCAAATTGGCTAGGAGAGGTTTAAAAAAAAATTATTAATTACTTATATCGGGAAAACTCTTAAACTTAAAAAAAAAAGAATTTACTGGTATAGTAGTGCATTTTCACCCGAACTTGTTTTAAATATTTCAATACAAAAGCAGAAATTAATACTCGCCAACATACATGTCTTTTTTTTAAATTGTGAAAAATTACTTAACATTATTTTTTTTTTATCTATATAACAAGGTATTTACTAAAGAGCTCCACAAGACCTTGGGTGCAGTGTATTTCAGTGTGGTATTGACATCGACTAAAAGTTTTCTGAATGAAGCAAAATCAACAAAACAAGCATTGCATATTTTGAAAACTATTCGTTGGTGTCGAAGCAGTGCTTGAGTTTTATTATGAAGTAACATATCAAAATATAAGTAGAGCGACAATGAAGTAAAGGCAACGGGAAATCATAGCGAGCATACCGAGTGCACATACATCCACATCGAACATTTTACAGGAATCTTTTTAGTTTTCTTAAGGGGCCGCCCAATTAGCCCTCTTTTTGTCTCTATCTGTCGGTTGATATGATAATTTAAACTTAAAAAATTAGAAAAAACGCCATATCTCGCGAACGAAGCAAGAACGAAACGTCCGTGGCGTAGTTGGTAAAAGTGCGTGGCCACTATGTCAACGAACTTGGAGACCCAGGTTCGAACCCCAGCAGCGACAGAAAATTATTTGAATTAAAATAATTTTTCTGTACGGCCGCCACCTCTCTGCAGACAATGGCAAACCTCAGAGAGTAATAAAAATGCCATGTAAAGCTTCTTGAGAATAAGAACATTCCGTTCATCGCCGTTCGGAGTCGGCCTTAAGCCTGTAGGTCCATTTCTCGGTCAATTGTGTACAAACTTAATAACACGCACAACACAATTGATCATAAGAAGCTAGGTCAAAGTCCTTTCAAGGGCTGAAATGGCCAGTTATTTATTTATTTTTAACATATCAAAATATAAGTAGAGCGACAATGAAGTAAAGGCAACGGGAAATCATAGCGAGCATACCGAGTGCACATACATCCATATCGAACATTTTACGGGAATCTTTTTAGTTTTCTTAAGGGGCCGCCCAATTAGCCCTCTTTTTGTCTCTATCTGTCGGTTGATATGATAATTTAAACTTAAAAAATTAGAAAAAAACGCCATATCTCGCGAACGAAGCAAGAACGAAACCAAAAATAATCAATAAAAAATTAACACATAATATGCACAGGTGTAGCTAGTGCATTATCACTTAAATCGGTATAAAAGTTAGAGTGTGTACATAGACATAGAACATAGAGTGAAATTAAAAACGCAGATTCCGGTGTATTAAGTAAAGATGATAAAGGTTGACTTAAGGTTTGGGAATACTTTTGAACACTGTTAATGGATTGCTTGTCTGGAAATGATGAGCAACTTTCCTGAAGATTGCGACTAATTATCACAAACCCTAAGGGGGATGCAACAGATTAAGATGGAGTTTTTAATCAAAACTACAATTAAAAAGTTATGTTTTTATCTTGATCATGTTTTTTTTTTTTTTGTAATTTTGTTTGCGTAACCTAAGAAGAAATCATAGAAAAATTAGCGAAAGGAAAGGAATTGAATAGCTCCTGAAATCTCTTCGAATAGCGCCTTGCTGGTTATTTTTTCATACAGAAAAATCAAGATACAAAACATTTATTTGAGGTTTGTTCTCGAATAAATAACGAGTAAGAGCGGATTGAAAAGAGTGAAACTTTGGGAATTACTCATTGAATTCAGATATCGTACCATGGTATAATAATATAAGGTAGTATTGACAGTTGCTTGGGCATCGACCATCTGTCAAAAAAAATGTCTAGAAAGAGAGCGTTCAATTATTTCTTATGTTTTCGCCATTGTTTATGTTTCAGCGCTTGCAAATAACCAAACATTTTCTTACAAAATATTGCCTATTTTATTTAATCAATAGTGAATTATTATTACTACAACGAAGATAACTTGTGAACTTTGTGTTATTAAGTGCAAACATAAGAAAAAATGTTGAAAACGTTCAAATGTAGCAACCTCAGCAGCTGCAGATGCATATGGACGAAATTAAAGAAGTTTCCAATTATTATTAAAACACCACGGCTGGAAAACGTTAAACACATATCACACATAATTTTTTCACAACTTTCATTATTATAATTGTGTATTTAACGCACATATTTTGCGGAATTTATTTATTTTTACTTTCGTTTAATTCTTGTTGCACGAACAACTGTTTTTGACAGATGGTCGTTGCCTTGTTGCTGAGAAAATCTATACTTGTCAATGCTACCTGTATAATTGTATCATGATATCGTACAAAATACTTAATGAGCACAGCAGCAAATATGTTTTGTAAAAAAATAAAAAAAAAAACAAAAAGTAGACCTTGTTCATTCTATCATGAAATAAATTATTGTTGTTATTAATATGGCATTAAGCTACACGTAAAAATATTTTAATCAGAGTTCGAACTAGATGTGACCGCGACTCCGACCACAAGAGAAGAAGCGTTGTGGTTTTTATTTTTTATTTTCTCAAGTTCAGAGTAATATTAAGAAAATCTTTTAAGCAATCACTCCCAATGGGTTTGTTAACGGATAAACTATTTAACATTTTAACACAATTTTTTAAACACAGTTCATTTTAGTTTCAGTTTTATTTTTGGACAATTTTTCTTCATCTCGTTTCCATAAAGCATGCAATCAAGCTACTATTAACCAAAGTTTCTGAAGTATGTTGGCAAGTAGCTAGTTAACTTGAATATGATTTAAATTTTAACTTCATCATAAAAAAAGCCATAAAAAACCTAGAGTTTCACTTTTTTACAATAAGCTCAGTGTGACAATTTCGCAATATGAAATAAAAAATTTAATTTGTATAAAATTTTGATTTACTCACACATAGTGGAAGTTCAAAAACAAAAAATGTGACTAAAAATGCAAAACTGAAGTATTTACATACCAAAAATAAAAACAAAAAAAAATGTATAGACTTATCAAGTTTTCTTTAATTTAATTGGATTATTTCAAAATTAGAAAAACTCTTGATGACAAAGTTCTTCATACCTGACTTATTATATTTGTCTTAAGTATCTGCTTCCTTTCAGAATAAGATCAGTTTCTTATAATATTATGTGATGGTCAAGAGTAACTGATAGAATTCTTGCAACTGATAGAAAAATAAAAGCCTTTGAGTTGAATAGCGTTTCGCCTCTGTACCAACTAAGCACACTTGACAGAATTATGCAATTCGTACTAAAATTATGTGTGTTGATGTGCTTAGACGAAAGTTGCATGCATCCATAGCTGAGCTGGCTTTAGCCAATAATATAAAAAATGCTTGATGGAAGTATTCAATGATGCCATTGGAAATATCAAACAATTTTTTCTAAACCCCGTTTATTTATCTTTCCTATACTTGTCTCCACACGGAATAAAATATTCGAAGTTATTGTATAAATTGAATTTTCAGGTTTTTGTGTCGGCCATTAAAATTTAGTCGATACTCAAAAGCATCGTCAAAAACTGTGAACAAAGAAAACATTTGGAATGTTGCTTTATGCTCTAGTCTGCTTATTAAATTAAAAGTGAAAGTATAACAAAACAAAAAGCAAACACACACACACACACACACACACTGAACAGGATGATTATGCAACCCCAATTGTTTGTCGTTCAAAGCGTTTCGAAATAGACAAATGTTCCACGAAATACTCCTACCTGCAATAGGAGCTTTGCTCGGTGCAACAGTGTATCCTCCGATCAATTGCAAACATAAAATAATTGTGGTGAATATATGTTTTTGCATTTTATCCTGTTACGTATGGATCGTATTCTAAGACGTGCTGATGATCAATGTGTGATTTTTTTATATTATAAAAATATCTTTCTGCAGAAAAACTATGTAACTTCTTTCGATCTATATTTTTTTTTTAATTTAATTTAGATTTTATTTATTTTAATTTATAAAATATAAAACCACACTATCGCTCAAGAATTTTTAATTGAATTCAACTCTTTCTGTTTAACTGATTGCAGCATGCGGTACAAAATCGAACACAATCCATTGACAAGCAACGGTGGTCAGAAGCAATTTCGTTGAGATGAATCGTACGAAAGTAAAAGTGAAACCGCGCCTGAGTCAATGTATGTTCGAAAATGTTAGCGAACGATGTACGCCTGAAGTGACCGTCGACGAAGAACTGACTTCTGGTAACCAGTCTCTGCAATTCAATGGAACACACAGTTTCATGCTCAGATAGAGCTTGAGCCACTACAGAAGTCTAAAGGTGATTCGATTGAGAGCGAGCTGAGAGGGCACATCCGTTCATGACAATAACCAGTCTGCTAACTTGATGTAGAGATGATTCGAGCGGTCGGTTGGTGGCTTGGACAGGTTTCACAAATTTAGCAAACAGAGGAAAACGAATAAATTATGTTACTGAAGGCGAAAGCTATAAAAAACTTGATGGGTCCACCTCAGAGCTTGTTTCTAGATCTTAGCTACTAACATAGATGAAAGAATTTGAAAAAATTATTTCAAAAATTTTAGCTGGAGACTGGTCAAGCTTCTTCTTTTTATAAATGTATAGAAGTAGTCAAATGACACAAGCAATGTTCTTTTGAGGTGCCAATAGCAGTGAGAATTAAGCCTAATCTCAAAATGCATGCGCACAATTAGAGATTTTTTTAAAAATTTAACCAACAAAATCTGAAATTTGTTAATGCGCTTGGCCAAGGCATAAGTCAAAAGCAAAAAGCAAACAACAGCAGATGTCTCAATCTTGGCCAACCTTAGCCTCAAGATAAAAACAAACACAATGCTCGTGAGAAGTATCTACAAGCTCATTATCTTACTTCGCCTAGCATAAATTATTTCTGTTAGGAACAATACAACAAACATGTTACAGTTACAGCTAAAATGAGTTATAAAGCATTTGAACTGAGAACTCGTTTAAATAAAACGTTTAAGTCAATCGCCTTCACATTTGGACAAGCTTGTTTCAGTAAAATATATTTTAATGAAATAAAATTAGCGCTGATTGATTAACTGAGAATTTAAAATATATTTTTCAGTTCAAATAAAAATGTTTGTATTTTAATATTTCAAGGGAAAACTCAAGGAAATCTTTCCATTGGTTTTCTTTAATATGTTCCTGTTACCTTCTTTCTTCGTATCTGAATTATTTATTTCTAATTCTTATGTCATTAGGTTAAGGCCGTGGTTAACTTTTAACTTTTTCGTTTTAAATTGTTGGCTACTAATATCAAAAACCCATTTGACGGCCTCTGTTGTCGACTGGAAGTGTGCTTGACTGCCACCAAAGATGTCATCGGTTCGAATGCCGATGGTCCTACGCTTTAACTTTTCTGCATTTCTTTCCTCATTTCTAAGCAACTGAAATGGAAAATGAATCAATACTTAAATTTATTAAAAATGTA
Organism: Pherbina coryleti; assembly: GCA_943735915.1. Taxonomy (NCBI): domain Eukaryota; kingdom Metazoa; phylum Arthropoda; class Insecta; order Diptera; family Sciomyzidae; genus Pherbina; species Pherbina coryleti. Next base: position 56,925,405 of record OX030952.1, on the reverse strand, counting down.
TAACTAGTTAGTGATAAAGAAGTTTGTGAATGGGTTTACCTTATAATTAGAATTGATTGAGGTAGAGGCATAACATTTGTCTCAGATCGTAGTTCACATGTTAATATAGCTTCCCGCCACGCTTAAAACATTCTATACAGACTACAGGCCCTTCTTTCAGACTAATTTATCACCCCATCTCGAACCAAAGCAGACTCGACTAATAAGGTCCTTGGTTCACGTGAAATCCTTGGTTTAAGGCTTAAGGAAAGAGGTTTTGTTGACATATAAACTAAAAAAAGGTATTATAAAAATCAAATATGGTTAAAAAAATGTCTATCCATTTCTGTATATATAATGAAAATAAAGTAATTTTATATTTCTTAACGATAATCCGTAACATCTTTGGCCCTTTTCGGCCTGAAAACGACAATCTGCGCACAGAAATTTTGATGTTATGTTACCGGATCAAATATATTAAGAATTTAAAAATCCCTTGATCATTTTTAAGATTGTTCTGTAAGAACGCCTCTTTTAAACAAAAATCTACACAAAAACAAAAACAGTCCACAAATCAACAAAAATTATATATTTCAGACGGTCGTTGTCGTATTGAACTGAATTAGTTTCCATATAGAGTAGACTCTCATAAATTAGAACCACTTCGTTCCACGGGTGGTTCTAAATTCTGAAATGTTCTAATTTCTGGACGTTTTCACAGAAATGTAAAAGAAAAGAATGAAAATGATTAAAAAAAATGTATGTTAACACAAAATAATTTTTATTTATTAATATTTAATGTTTTTTTTTTTAATATAAAACTCAAATAATTCACCTTTTTATATTTGAGCAAAGATCACTTATGAATTTAATAAATAAAGAAACGTTCAGAAATTAGAACCAGGTTCTAATTTCAGAGCATTCAATATTGAAATGGCAGGTTCTAATTTCTGGACAATTCGAATTTGTGAGAGTTCTAATTTGTGAGAGTGTACTGTAATTGAATGAAAAGGGTCACTGTTGGCAATCGTACCAAAAATGGGTTGCCATACCGTCTGCAAATCAAATCTTTCACCGTCTGCAAATCAATGCAAATATTATATTTTTACGGTTTTGGTCGTAGTGGTCTAAAATAGTAGTTTAGTTCGTATGGTTACTGTCAGCAAATGTACTCAAAGTGGGCTTGGTCGCACCATAGGAACACCAATTTTTAATATATCTTTATAATTCCCGAATTGAACAGGTTTTGATTGTGAAACATGGTATGTGGGTGCTATGAGTTCAAGTTGCGAAAAATTTTCAATTTTTTGTTTCCTTCTTCACGATTTATTAAATTTTAAGTAATTTTAAGCACAAATAAAATTTACGAAATTTTCAAGCCTTTTTATAGCCACGCCTCACAGTGTAACCAGTGTGGACAAAAATAGCTTAAGAAAAAAAGTCATAAATTTATAAATCTAAATATGAATTATAGTTTAGAATATTAATATGCTTAATGTAAGAGGATTTTGCAATATATTTTCAAGTACGGACATGCCACGCTTTAAAAGTTGACTTGAAAATATGATGAAATTTTTTATTTCACAATTTGACACTGCCTATTTCTTAATAAGGCGTAAATTTTAGTATAAAAATATGCAAAAAAATTAACTTACTTATATATATTTATGTGTTTTAGCAAAAATCGTTTTATTAAAAGCAAACGTAAAAAACATTTTTAATAACTAAGTCAGGTCCTAGAAGTCTAAAAAAAAACAAAACTCTGAGAAGCAATAACAAAAATAAAAAGCATTTTTTTTTTAGTTTCATTATATCTTATATCAACACTTTCTCAACATTTTCCCAAAATTTGGTTGCCGAAATTTAATAAACACGATTTACGCCCGCTTTATTGGAGCATGTTTTGGCGAAAATTAGCAATTTTATATAAAAAAATAACAAATCTTTCACAAAGTTCAAAACGTAATAAAATAAAAAAAGCATTTTTTTTTTAAACTTTAATATGTGTGAAATTTTAAAAATGGGAACACTTTTTCAATATGTTCCCAAAACTTCTTTGATAAAACTTAGTAATAAAGACTCTACGCCCACATGTTTTGTCGAAAATAAGCAATTTTTTATGACAAAATAGAAAAAAAATTTCTCAAACTTAACAAAAAAAAATAATTTGTTTAATAAAACTTTCAAATAAAGCACTTCATCAACATAGTCCTAAATTGGGGCGGCGAAAGCAAAAAAAAGGAACATGGCAAATTATCTGAATCTTGTTTTCGCTAAAATGCCCTTCACGTTCATAGTGGAAAATAAGTTATATGGGATGTGGGCGTGCTAGTCAGCCGATTTGGCTAATTTTCACACCAGCTATTTAGCTACAAAAGAACTATGTGTAGTAAATTTAAATGATCTGGGGTAATTTTTTGCGTAAATATACCTGATTACCGATTTCAGTTATAAGAGAGGTGGTCATATTAGTCGACCGATTTAGTTCATTTTCACATTTCCAGCTGTTTATAACTTCAAACGAACTATGTGTACCAAATTTTGTTGATCTAGGATAATAGTTTGGGAAACTATTCCATGCTACCGATTTCGGTTATATGGAAGAGATGCGTGCCATTCATTCAATTTGAACGAACTTTTTTGAAAATAATTCTTTCGCCGTAAAACTTATTTTCACAAAATTTCATGATTCTAGGATAACTCCTTGTATTTGTCCACTCGCTATATGGGCTCGTTACATTGTGCGCCGCCATCTGTTGAACAAAAATTATAAAAAATAGAAAAGTATCCATTTATCTTAGAAGAAACTTCTTTTTGAAAATTAGTTTTTCCTCCTTTCCTTTTATGCTTTTAGTTTAATTCAATGGAGTTCCAAGCGGAAAGCTTATTTTATATCTAAATTCTATTCTAACAAAAATATTGCGTTCATTCGCTTGGTTCATTCAAAATGTTGTGTTCATATAAATCACGGCTGTATGCTGTATGCCTATCCGATCAATCGTTTCGTGAAAAACACTGTTCGGTAAAATTTTTGGAGTTTATAATTCAAACGTTAAAACATGTTCAAGTGGCGAACGACACCGCTACAGTAATATTTCGGCAGTCTGTATCTCTAACCATGATACAATTATACAGGTCAGCAACAAGGAAACTACCATCTGTCAAAAACAGTTGTCCGTGCTACGAAAGTTAAACGAATGTGAAAATAAATAAATTCTTCAAAATATGTGTTGTAAATATCTATTTATAACAATGAAAGTTGTGAAAAAATCATGTTTGATATGTCGTCGTTCGTAAATTATTGTGTTCTATATCACAAAATTGAAAAAATTGAGATAAGACTGATATAAAGGCAAATTTTTCGAGATCTATCGATCTGTGTCATCAGTTTGCTTTTATCTTTTATAGTTTTCGAAATATGAGACATCGACTTTGTGCTATACAACACTGTTGTGACAAGCTTCGTAACCTATTGTGTTCTATATGCAAAAAATCGTGCATATAGAAGAAAAACGAAGCAAAAGTGCTAAGTAAAAAAATATTTTTTTATTTTGTTCTATATGCAAGTCTAAATAAAGTTATTAAAGTTATTATTTGGAGGTCTTTGTATTTTGCTTTTTTTTTTTTGTTTTTTTCTGGTTTTTTTTAGCTTCACATTGCACTTGGCAAATGAAATGAAACAATAAAGAAAAAATCCCGCTTTAGATTGCAGTTGGTAAATAAAATGAAACAAAAAAGAAAAGAAAACACCATCATAAATTACATAAGGTTAGAAGTTAAATTTTACAACAACGTTTAAAAAAAGCTTAATACTAAGAATAATAATGGATAAGCAATAGATAAGAAGATATCATCGGAGGAAGTAAATTATGTGAAAAGTTTATACAGCTTTTTATCACTTGATGCAGTGGCATACTACAATAGAGGTATTCACGGGTTGTTGCGAATTACAAGAATGCGAAAATGCAACATATTTTTCGCACTAACGCGTGAACAACAATATTGTAACTTTACTTATTTGAATTAACGTACAAACTTAGCCTTTTTAAAGTTTTACCCAGATGGCAACTATGCTTGAAACCACCCATAACATGAATCAGCTGTTTCGCATCGCTATTTGTGCGCTTTCGCAATAGGTTTGAGCAATACGTAATTCAAGAAGAGTTGCAAAATTGCTTCTAATGATTTTGTTGTTGCATTTTCGCCTCGTCGCAACTGTGTTTCGAATCAACCCGTGAATAAAATAAATAAATAACTGGCCATTTCAGCCCTTGAAAGGACTTTGACCTAGCTTCTTAGGATCAATTGTGTTGTGCGTGTTATTAACTTTGTTTGAATGGCGATGAACGAAATGTTCTTATTCTCATGAAGCTTTACATGGCATTTTGATTTCTCTCTGAGGTTTGCCATTGTCTGCAGAGAGGTGGCGGCCGTACAGAAAAACTATTTTAATTCAAATAATTTTCTGTCGCTGCTGGGGTTCGAACCTGGGTCTCCGGGTTCATTGACATAGCGGCCACGCATTTTAACCAACTACGCCACGGACGCCACATCAACCCGTGAATACCCCTAATAATTTGTTTAATACAAGTTAAAATATAGGTACAACTTTTTGTCTTCGTTTTTTTAACAAACTTGCTTCAATTAAAAAATCTCCGTAAATCAAGCATGAGCTTCGTGGAATCGAATTCAAATGAATTTGGTTAATTTTTTACTTGATTTTGTAGTCGAAACTTACCTTTTAAGAAATTAACAGGTATTGATTTAAGTGAACTCATAAGAACATATGTATAAGTAGTGATGTGACGAGTCGAGTTTTTCTAATCGTTAACTCGAGTCAAACTTGAAATCGAGTCGACTCGAGTCACTTTTAGCTGTGACTCGAGTTGTCAAAAATGAAGCGAGTTTTTCGCATTCGCTGTTTTAAAATGATATGCTTGCGAGGTTTTGCGAGTTCGTTTGTTTAGCGCTTGCATATGAAATAATAGTAAAATTTAAAAACAAAGCAACCGTTGAAAAATACCGTTCCAAGTATTCTTCACGACTGCGCAACAAATTTTTGAATGTGTGGTGTTGTTGTTATTGCTTTTTTGTAGTTTTGTTGTTAGTTTTATTTGTGTGGCAGCGAGTCTGACTCGAGTTGCGGGTCTGACTCGAATTGCGGGTCTGACTCGAGTTGCGGGTCTGACTCGAGTTGCGAGTCACTCTAAAAAATAAACGAGTAAGGTAGCATTGAATTTTTTATCAACAGTTTTAAAAGTGCCTCGGGAAAATAAAAAATCGAGCGTTTGCGAATTTTTTAATAAATCAAGTCATAATAGACTGAATTAATTGACGTGTTCATTTTATTTATATGTGGAAACGTTTTGTCTATTATTTGTTTTCTTTATATCTTTTTTTATTAAACTAAAATAACTTACTCGCCTTTGGTAAGCTGATTCGTAGATAAAGAATGGCAAACTCGACTTCGAAATGACGACTCGCTGACTCGCTGACTCGCCAACTCGAGTTTCTACTCGAGTTAAAATTATTCCGACTCGAGTTGACTCGAGTTGAAAAAAACTTCGACTCGTCACATCACTATGTATAAGATTAAATTTAAAATTAAGTTAATATTATGACACATGAAATAAAGTTTTTGTTGAGTGAAATCATTTTCAGCTTTTCATTTCTCCAATATATGTATATTACATTTTGTTCTTTATGCTATAAAACAAGAAGAGTTTCGTAAATAAGTGCATATAGAACAAATTATTTTTTTTTTAAACGCATCTTATTCTAAAAAACGCTTCCAAAGATGAACAGTTTTTTTGACAGAAAAACCACAAACTCTTGGACTTTCCTTAGAAAGAAAATCGCTTCAGATTTTTCGGTTCAGTTTTTTACTAAACTTTAAACATAGAACACAATAATTTGCGAACGACAAGTGTTTAACGTTTTCCAGTCGGTAGTGTTTTAATTTTAATTGAAAAGTTGTTTCATTTTGCCCATATATGTACATCTGCAGCAGCTGATGTTGTTGCACTTAAACGTTTTCAACATTTTTTTTATGTTTGCACTTAATAAAATTAAGTTTTCAAATTGTCTTCGTTCTAGTAATAATAACTCACTATTAATTAAGTAAAATATGCAATATTTTGTAAGCAAAGATTTGGTTATTTGCAAGATCTAAAACATAAACAATAGCGAAAACATAAGGAATAATTGAACGCTCTCTTTCTTGACATATTTTTTGACAGATGTTGGTTTCCCAAGCAACTGTCAATGCTACTTTGTAATTATTATATCATGATCTCTAACGATAAATGAAACTACGAAAAAAATGTCAAAATCAAACGACAACTATCATGTTATCGTTGTGATGTATTCGTTGAGAAAAATTTATTTTAAAATGGATATTTTAACATTAAATGTAAATATATGATGATATCTACATTAAAATTATTAAATTAAATAAAATTTAGTAAATAATTCATTTTTAATACTAAACAGAACTGATCTTGGTTAGATCTTAACAGAAAAAATTGCAGACAAGAATAGCAACATCCAAGCAAATGGCGGTGATTCTTTTCGGTTAACAACAAGTAATAAATAAAGAAGGCCATTGATATCATTCTACTCGTACCTATGTTGAAGGAAGCAGCTTACATCACAACCTGCAATTCTGCCTACAACACAGACAAGAACCAAAGCGGGCATTGTCAACAAACACGAAATAGTGCGAAAAATTCATGCAATCTTAAAAGAAAATACACAAAACTTCTACATTCATTGATCAGGCAGTGCTAATTTTGACAACCGCTTGTGTATAACAGTTTCAATGAAGTACGAAACGTAATCTTGCCGTAAGGGTTGGCAATCAGCTTCGTTTGAGATATAGACTTCTATTTGTTTAAAACATCGTTCGCAGAGCAATCGATCGTTGAATGTTTCATTAGGGATAGAGAATGAGGCTATGAGTTATCTAAAAATAAAGTTATTAAGTTGAAGAATATGGTGTTTTCTGCCAGATCTACCTTATGCGGGGCTATTATTTAGTTGATATTATGTTATTTCTAGCACTTCAGCACGCCTTTGGCATTGTTTGGTATAAGATGTTTTTTTCTTTCTTTAAAGCATTTTTAGTAGGCCGATTTCGGAATGGTCTTTATTTCCCTCTGCAAATTCTCTTTGATAACTTCAATCGTCTCAAAATGTTTTTCACGAAGCGACAATTTGAGTTTGGAGAATAGGAAAAAGTCACACGGGGTCTTTTCGTCGCGTACAATTCGTGCCGTCTGAGCTGGTACATAAACCATGAATTGTCCTTCCATAATTCTGGCCTCTTTCCCCGAATATTCTTGCACAAACGCTTTAAAACACTCAAATAAGATTGAGCGTTGACCGATTGACTTTGCAGAAGGAATTCTGAGTGGACGAGACCTTGAGAAAACAGTCAACAATCTAAGAAAACAGTCAACGTCACCTTAATTTTTGAACGACTTTGTCATGGTTTTTTCGGCTCATCTGGATGGCGCCACTCTGCAGATTGTTGAGCTGTTTCGACGTTATACTAGAGGCTGAACTCCAAAAATCCTGTTCTCTTCTCTAAAAAGTCCTATTTATTCCGTTTTAGAAATCAAAAATCCCGGAAAAAACCTTGCATATAGCTTCACATTTAATTACTTATTCGTTGATTGCTTTGGCTTGTATTTCTTTTGTACCTGGTAAAGCAAAAAAAAAAAAAAAAAACAATTCCAACCGTCTCAGCTATGATTCTTGAAATTGTATTCTTCTTCTTTCTCTTTACAATATTCACAATGACACTAACTCCGCCTGTTCTCAAGAGCAACCTGTCAAAAGAAAAGATAAAGGAGTTTGATCGCAAGCAACGTGTTCGCTCTATCCTGTGTAAATTTAGGAGGGACTACCCAGATCCTGGACTTAGTCGCTCAATATGGGGAGTGGGGACCGTTGTTTTAAACAACTGCAGCGTTGTTCCTACGAAGGAATAGCAATTATCCTAAAAATTTGTTAGCATGGGGATAGTCCTTGCCTCGGCAGACACATAATCGCAATTCCACTGGTATATTTACATGTCATATGGCTAGTCGTAATTAAGGCTGGGTTTTAATGCAAAATTGTTGTCAAATTGGTGGTGTCAGATTTAGGTACGAAGAGGTAAAAAGTTTACCTTATTAGTCTAGGAGTAACAGAGTTGAATTGGTATAATAGTGGTGACTTATGTGTCATTCACATTCAAGTGCGATATATTATATGTGTCAGTATGTGTGAGTGCTATGTCGAAGTAAATCCCTTTTGCACGAGAGACTATTGCAGGGCTGGACCTTTCGGGAGTATTGTGCTAGCTATGGAAGCTCTATGTCGTAAACAGACCAGCGTTGGTCGGCGTAGAGTTGCGCAGTTGAACGACCGGGTGGCAATGCTCAAATATTGTCAGAGATTTTAGATGCGTCTCGATTTACACCAATTAATGTGGATGTTGATCCAGCTAATCATTCATGATTGGTAATGTTGCGTTCCAATGTTAATTACTATCCATACAGTATATTTATTAATTAAATATACACTTAAAGGTGTAACCGGTATTGAAACTACTATGACGTTGGCGTTGGTCGCATCTGGAGTCATAGCACTGACGGCCAAGAGATGGTTGGATGGACGTTGATGTGAGTCATAACTATAACATAGTCTTTGACGTCCGAAAGATATATCTGTTGGCAGGGCCGGTTTAACCAGTGAGGCCACTGGCCTCAGGCCCCCACCATCCGTGTTAGAAATGGGAAAAAAATTTAAAAAAAAAACCAATGTCGAATCGAGTACTTAATAGAATTATTATAGAAAGAAGCCTCGATTATTGAATGGATTCTTGATATATATTGTACTGTATATGTCGTCATAAAACCAGCTCAACTAGCTCATATTAAGTTGCATACGAACACGGAAGGATATTTTTGCTATTATTAAGAGAAAAATTTTATGAAATTTTAAATTAGGAAAATTAACTAGTTTGAAGTGAAATGGTCTGGTAGTAACACATTTTCTTTCGTTCTAGTTGTTTTCTAAAAAAACAAACCTATTTCATTTAAGAAAATTTCAATTCTACATACGAAAAAACAGGCGAAAAATGGATCGCCTCGAAACTGCAGTGTATACGAAAATTTAGCATGACATTCTTGAGGGATTTAATAAGACCAGCCAATACTTGCAATGTTCCACGATGTTACGTAATAGCGCTGTCGAAGCACTGAAGTCTTTAAAATCATTTGTCGAATTAAAAAGGGATTCATTCGGAACATATGAAAATGAAGCAAAGCAATTGGTGAAAACAGAAAACTATGATACAAATTTTAGAGCTCAAAAACCGAACGTGCGACTCCAGCCAATCGGGGACAAAAAAACGTCTTGTGTCCCGCTGTCACCAAGAGATAAATTTCACGTTGAAGCTTTTCTTCCAGTTGTGGACTCGCTGACCATGTCTTTATCAAAAAGAATCACAGCATATGAAGTTGTTTGCGAAAGGTTCGGATTCTTTTATGATCTTTAAACGATTACAACTGAAGAGTTAAACGCAAAAGCGAAAAATCTTGCTGATTGTTAGCCAGAAGATGTAGAATCGACTCTTGGCAATGAACTGGTTCAACTCGCCGAGCTTGCAATGCTCTATGAACGAAAAATTGGAGAATCTGGAGCACAATTTCTTTATCGCATAATATTGGAGAACAATCTTCGCTCAACTTTTGTAAATGCTGAAATAGTTCTTCGCATATACTTGTCCATGATGGTAACCAATTGCAGAGGAGAGAGATCATTCTCCAAAATGAAACTGCTCAAAAATAGATTGCGTACGAGTATGGGACAGAAACGTCTTACCAGCCTCATGATTCTGAACACAGAAATTGACATTGTTCGTGTTTTATCTTTCGAAAATGTTATCAAAGTGTTCGCTTCGATTAAATCTCGTAAAACTTCTAAATAATAACTACTCATACTATTCTGATGATTGTCATTAACAATATTTATATTACAAATAACGACTTTTCTAATTCAATATTTTAAACATAATAAAAATGATATAATTAAAGGTATAATAATGACTCTGCATACGTTTTTGTGCAACCAACTTTTCACATTCATTGTTAGGAACCCCACCAATAACTGGCCTCAGGGTGCCCACCAACCTTAATCCGGCCCTGTCTGTTGGGAATCATACCATGAACCTCGACTCCTTGCCAAGGCAGGTGTCTACACTAAACTTAAGATCGGCATTCACAATGAGACTTTCAAGTTCAATTTTTTAACAGCGTTGCATAAAAGAGTACTGCTTTGAATGTAATATTATTTAAATTAAAACAAAAAAATTAAGAAACCCGACTTTGAGCGAAAATCCCATGTTACGGCTCAAAATCCCGTGCGTCCTTTTGCGTTTTCGGGTGCATTTAAAAAAACCTGAAATATTGGCGAAATCCCGAGTTCTGGCAACACTGCGTCATACTAGAACACCCAAGTCTTGTCACTAGTAATGATGCGCTGATTGTCCGCATCGTCCATTGAAAGCATCTCCAGAGCAATAGCTTTGCGAAACTCTTTTTGAAGGAAATTCAGCAATTATGACACAAGTCACGATGCAACCGTCGCATGCCTAAAATATCATGTAAAATTGTGTGCGCCAATCCAGTGGATATATTAAGCTCGGCAGCTATATCTCTCATGGTCACACGACGATTTAAGAGCACAATTTCCTTTACTTTTTTAACATTTTCACCGTTTATTGATGTTGCTGGACGAGTGAGACAAGTTGTCAAGGGATGAACGACTCTGTCTAAACAATTTGTACCACTCAAATGCCTGCGTGCGTGATAGAGCAGACTCCCCAAAGATTCCTGCAACAGTTTCAATGCATCTGGACAAGAAATTCCGTTGGTAAAACACAATTTCAAACACACTCTTTGCTGAACTTTTTTTTTCTATTATGAAATACGCAGGTCAGATTCGAGGTGAAATTGTTTACAATGCAATAAGATACTATATGACAGATCGCGCTAAAAATGAATGCCCATACCTATAACAGTGATACTAGCCTTTAACAAAAAAAAAATCATTAGCTTTATGACAACAGCTGTTGTTTCATTCGCATAGTCTGGTTAAATTTTAAACAGAATGTTTAATGGCACGAGCTAAAAAAAAATTATTTAAATTTATGAGCACAAGTGCATACATATAGTGTGTAAATAAAGCTGGCCCTAATTAACAAAACGTTGACGGCATAGGTTAAAAATATTCGATTTGAAATAAAACTAAAATCTACAAAGTTTCGTGTCGATTGATGAACTTTTCAAACTCGCTCAAAACCCGATAGTTGAAAAGTCGTTTTACAAAAGTTTTTCTGAGTATTTTTTTTTTTTTTTTTTTAGCTTTGAACCAAGGATTTCAGGTGGAATACCTATTCAGTCAAGTCTGCCTTGGTTCGAAATGGGATGATAGATTAGTGGGAAGGAAAGGGCAATCAAGTGAAACACGTGTAGGATGTTCTAAGCGTGGTGGAAAGCCAAAGAAACATGTGAATTTGAATCAGAGGCAAGTGTTATGCCTTTACCTCAGCCAATCCAAGTTATAAGGCAATCTCATCCACAAACTTCTCTACCATCAACTACAACTTCAAGTTGTAAATATTGATGAATTTTTAATTTCAGTTGATTGGAAATGAGGATAGAAAATTTAGAAAGGTTTTTAAAGCGAAGGACCATGGCCTGGCCGGGAATCGAACCCGTGACCTCTGAGGTGGCAGTCGAGCACGCTACCAACTCGACTACCGAGGCCGCTTATAATCAAAGAAGTAATATAAACAAAATTTGCAGTATATTTTTTAAAAAACATGGTATGCTCTTCATTTTTGATTTAATTGCTCTTTAGAATGAGCTATCAAATCTAAAAATCGGATGAAAATTACCAGAATTGTAATATTTTACTTTTCGAAAAAAATTCCATTTTGTTTGTAAATAGTTGTAATAAAAAAAAACCGTAAAAAATCCAAACTTAAAAAAATTGCAATTAAATGTTATAGAAGTATTTTCTGAAATAAGACTTAATACCAATACAAAAAAATTGTATTATTATAATAAGTAATTACTTATTACAAAGATATTACTTTGAATAACTTGGTCGCTACGAAATTTTTTATTAGAAGTGTACTTTTTTGAAAATTTCAAATTTGTCAAAATACAAATTAGGTTAATATGATTTGTGGAAATTAAGAAAATTTGTTTAATTTGTGAAGCTTTGTGGATAATATAACTATTTCACCTATTTAAAATGGTCTGCATTTCTTTGGTACCTTTTGAGTGAAGAGAATTTCGGATAGTTTTTCCTTTTTATTCATTTTCTTTTTTCACTGAAAAAATTATTTTTCTTTGCTAATTACTTAGTTTAATCTTTTTTATATATTTTTAAGAAAATAAGGCTTCTCTATAAGCGACTGTAAATTGCCTTAAGACAATTTTTTAAAACATATTAAGCCATATGTTTGTATTTTGTATTTGTATTTATTAGATAAAATATGTTGATATTTAAGATTAATCTTTTACATGCCGCATGAACGGAGGAAATAACAACTAACATTGTTCAAATTAAATATTAAATAAGAAAATAAAAAGAAAAACAATCAGCATATTCACTAAATAATTAAGATTTACATTGCAAATCAAAAAATTACTATAATATGAAAATTGTATACCAATAAAAAGAGATTATATGTAGGTATTTCTTATGAAATCTCAAAATTTGAGATATTATTGAAATTTCTTTTTTTATAAACTTTTTTTGCAGAGTTCAGAAAAGTTGCTTTTAGAGATCTGTCCAGGGGTATTGGTCTTCCATATTTTTATATATAACTTTTTTAGTTACTTTTTTTTATATATAACTCCTAAATGCAGTGAGGAAATGACTGTGAGGGAATGACGAATTTCAACTTAAGCTACAAAAACACATAACCTCAATTTGCTTGTTACATTTCGAATATGTATTTTACTCCCAAAAACGCATAAAACCAACAAATTTTAATGATAGATATTAATACATGCTTAATACATTCATGTATCGCGTGGTAATGATCGTCATAAATTTAACTTTTAACAATTTTTAAAAACACAAACTATTTTTTTACACGAACTCACCTACCGTTGAGAAGAAATCGCCATCTTGAATCATTTGAGAGTGCTGCCAGGTACTAAAAACTTAAGGTTGCGTTCCTAAATATCGTTTGACACGTTCAGAAATCATATATTCGTAATAGGATGAGGGAATGATTTTATTTGGCGGGACATAATTAAAATCGAATTATTGTTTTTATAAATTCGTTGTTGTAAGATGGAAGCTTTTATAGACAATAACAAACATCTTTCTTATATATTTGCATAATTTTATTATTAAGAATACTGATATATTTCAGATAAATAGGCATTTTAGTAATATTTTTGAACTAAGGGACAAGGTGAGGGAATGATTTTCACGGTAACAAAGTAGCCATATCTTTTTTTTCTTTAGAGGTAATACGTTTTCTTTTTAAACAATAGCTGTATAGACAGCGTACATTCAAATAAAAAAAAGACTTATGTAGTTAATGCATATAACTCGGCACTAATGGCTCGGGAATCAATTTTCGAAATTTGATGAGAAATACCCATGTAAGGCTTAAGAGAAAGCAGAAATTCAGAAAAGATAGAAGGGGGTTAAGAGAAGTATTCGAAAACTAAACGCTTAAAGTCCTTTATATTTGAGACACTTTTGAGATTATTAGGTACTGAATTTCATAGTCTTATCGCATTAACGAAAAACAATCTACTGGAGTTTTTAAAATTGTGCGTCGGAATAACGAGGTTCATGCTTCTGCTCGATCTGCAGAATTGTATCTTTTCAAAAAGGTAATTAGGACAACGCGAGTGTATGAATCTATGCAAAAAATGCAATTTGGGAAGGCTTCGACCTAATATTTTATTTGAAAAGGATGATATATGATCAAACTTCTTAAGACCGTATATATATCTCACTGCATTATTGAAAGCGACTAAAAGTATGTGTAAGGATCTCGAATTGAGTTTGCTAAATACAACTTCCGAATATGTTATGATTGCCAATAACAGCTGCAAGACGAGTTTCTTTTTAGTTTCGACCGGCACGAATGCTGCAGTCATTCGAAGATTTCGTAAGATATAGTATATTTTGCTCACGCATGAATCAATGTGATCTTCACAAGACAGGGTCGTATTGATCCGATAACCAAGATTTGTGGCTTAACTGACAAATTTTAACTCAATGTTATTGAGAAAAATTGGAGGAACATCAATATTTCCATAAGGCGTCTTAGAGATCGGAAGAACAAACGATTTAAGAGGGTTTAGCTGAAGCATTTTAGATCTGGCCCATTCAGCTACCAAGCATAGATCTTCATTTACTTTTGCACATAGCTCTCCAACAAGTCCAGTGGGTCTTGACATATAAAGTTGTAGATCATCAGCATAGGCATGCATGGTAACATGACTGCATTTACTGAAAATATCATTGACAAACATAGTAAAAAGAAGAGGGCCAAGAACTGATTTTTGTGGTACTCCACTCGAGGTTCTTTTACATAACGAAAAATTATTCCTAACTTTGACTCTTTGAGATCTACCACCAAAGTAACTTTCCAAAAGAGAAATCTAGCAGCTGAACCGTACCTTAATTTTTGAACGACTTTGTCATGGTTTTTTCGGCTCATCTGGATGGCGCCACTCTGCAGATTGTTGAGCTGTTTCGACGTTATACTAGAGGCTGAACTCCAAAAATCCTGTTCTCTTCTCTAAAAAGTCCTATTTATTCCGTTTTAGAAATCAAAAATCCCGGAAAAAACCTTGCATATAGCTTCACATTTAATTACTTATTCGTTGATTGCTTTGGCTTGTATTTCTTTTGTACCTGGTAAAGCAAAAAAAAAAAAAAAAAAACAATTCCAACCGTCTCAGCTATGATTCTTGAAATTGTATTCTTCTTCTTTCTCTTTACAATATTCACAATGACACTAACTCCGCCTGTTCTCAAGAGCAACCTGTCAAAAGAAAAGATAAAGGAGTTTGATCGCAAGCAACGTGTTCGCTCTATCCTGTGTAAATTTAGGAGGGACTACCCAGATCCTGGACTTAGTCGCTCAATATGGGGAGTGGGGACCGTTGTTTTAAACAACTGCAGCGTTGTTCCTACGAAGGAATAGCAATTATCCTAAAAATTTGTTAGCATGGGGATAGTCCTTGCCTCGGCAGACACATAATCGCAATTCCACTGGTATATTTACATGTCATATGGCTAGTCGTAATTAAGGCTGGGTTTTAATGCAAAATTGTTGTCAAATTGGTGGTGTCAGATTTAGGTACGAAGAGGTAAAAAGTTTACCTTATTAGTCTAGGAGTAACAGAGTTGAATTGGTATAATAGTGGTGACTTATGTGTCATTCACATTCAAGTGCGATATATTATATGTGTCAGTATGTGTGAGTGCTATGTCGAAGTAAATCCCTTTTGCACGAGAGACTATTGCAGGGCTGGACCTTTCGGGAGTATTGTGCTAGCTATGGAAGCTCTATGTCGTAAACAGACCAGCGTTGGTCGGCGTAGAGTTGCGCAGTTGAACGACCGGGTGGCAATGCTCAAATATTGTCAGAGATTTTAGATGCGTCTCGATTTACACCAATTAATGTGGATGTTGATCCAGCTAATCATTCATGATTGGTAATGTTGCGTTCCAATGTTAATTACTATCCATACAGTATATTTATTAATTAAATATACACTTAAAGGTGTAACCGGTATTGAAACTACTATGACGTTGGCGTTGGTCGCATCTGGAGTCATAGCACTGACGGCCAAGAGATGGTTGGATGGACGTTGATGTGAGTCATAACTATAACATAGTCTTTGACGTCCGAAAGATATATCTGTTGGCAGGGCCGGTTTAACCAGTGAGGCCACTGGCCTCAGGCCCCCACCATCCGTGTTAGAAATGGGAAAAAAATTTAAAAAAAAAACCAATGTCGAATCGAGTACTTAATAGAATTATTATAGAAAGAAGCCTCGATTATTGAATGGATTCTTGATATATATTGTACTGTATATGTCGTCATAAAACCAGCTCAACTAGCTCATATTAAGTTGCATACGAACACGGAAGGATATTTTTGCTATTATTAAGAGAAAAATTTTATGAAATTTTAAATTAGGAAAATTAACTAGTTTGAAGTGAAATGGTCTGGTAGTAACACATTTTCTTTCGTTCTAGTTGTTTTCTAAAAAAACAAACCTATTTCATTTAAGAAAATTTCAATTCTACATACGAAAAAACAGGCGAAAAATGGATCGCCTCGAAACTGCAGTGTATACGAAAATTTAGCATGACATTCTTGAGGGATTTAATAAGACCAGCCAATACTTGCAATGTTCCACGATGTTACGTAATAGCGCTGTCGAAGCACTGAAGTCTTTAAAATCATTTGTCGAATTAAAAAGGGATTCATTCGGAACATATGAAAATGAAGCAAAGCAATTGGTGAAAACAGAAAACTATGATACAAATTTTAGAGCTCAAAAACCGAACGTGCGACTCCAGCCAATCGGGGACAAAAAAACGTCTTGTGTCCCGCTGTCACCAAGAGATAAATTTCACGTTGAAGCTTTTCTTCCAGTTGTGGACTCGCTGACCATGTCTTTATCAAAAAGAATCACAGCATATGAAGTTGTTTGCGAAAGGTTCGGATTCTTTTATGATCTTTAAACGATTACAACTGAAGAGTTAAACGCAAAAGCGAAAAATCTTGCTGATTGTTAGCCAGAAGATGTAGAATCGACTCTTGGCAATGAACTGGTTCAACTCGCCGAGCTTGCAATGCTCTATGAACGAAAAATTGGAGAATCTGGAGCACAATTTCTTTATCGCATAATATTGGAGAACAATCTTCGCTCAACTTTTGTAAATGCTGAAATAGTTCTTCGCATATACTTGTCCATGATGGTAACCAATTGCAGAGGAGAGAGATCATTCTCCAAAATGAAACTGCTCAAAAATAGATTGCGTACGAGTATGGGACAGAAACGTCTTACCAGCCTCATGATTCTGAACACAGAAATTGACATTGTTCGTGTTTTATCTTTCGAAAATGTTATCAAAGTGTTCGCTTCGATTAAATCTCGTAAAACTTCTAAATAATAACTACTCATACTATTCTGATGATTGTCATTAACAATATTTATATTACAAATAACGACTTTTCTAATTCAATATTTTAAACATAATAAAAATGATATAATTAAAGGTATAATAATGACTCTGCATACGTTTTTGTGCAACCAACTTTTCACATTCATTGTTAGGAACCCCACCAATAACTGGCCTCAGGGTGCCCACCAACCTTAATCCGGCCCTGTCTGTTGGGAATCATACCATGAACCTCGACTCCTTGCCAAGGCAGGTGTCTACACTAAACTTAAGATCGGCATTCACAATGAGACTTTCAAGTTCAATTTTTTAACAGCGTTGCATAAAAGAGTACTGCTTTGAATGTAATATTATTTAAATTAAAACAAAAAAATTAAGAAACCCGACTTTGAGCGAAAATCCCATGTTACGGCTCAAAATCCCGTGCGTCCTTTTGCGTTTTCGGGTGCATTTAAAAAAACCTGAAATATTGGCGAAATCCCGAGTTCTGGCAACACTGCGTCATACTAGAACACCCAAGTCTTGTCACTAGTAATGATGCGCTGATTGTCCGCATCGTCCATTGAAAGCATCTCCAGAGCAATAGCTTTGCGAAACTCTTTTTGAAGGAAATTCAGCAATTATGACACAAGTCACGATGCAACCGTCGCATGCCTAAAATATCATGTAAAATTGTGTGCGCCAATCCAGTGGATATATTAAGCTCGGCAGCTATATCTCTCATGGTCACACGACGATTTAAGAGCACAATTTCCTTTACTTTTTTAACATTTTCACCGTTTATTGATGTTGCTGGACGAGTGAGACAAGTTGTCAAGGGATGAACGACTCTGTCTAAACAATTTGTACCACTCAAATGCCTGCGTGCGTGATAGAGCAGACTCCCCAAAGATTCCTGCAACAGTTTCAATGCATCTGGACAAGAAATTCCGTTGGTAAAACACAATTTCAAACACACTCTTTGCTGAACTTTTTTTTTCTATTATGAAATACGCAGGTCAGATTCGAGGTGAAATTGTTTACAATGCAATAAGATACTATATGACAGATCGCGCTAAAAATGAATGCCCATACCTATAACAGTGATACTAGCCTTTAACAAAAAAAAAATCATTAGCTTTATGACAACAGCTGTTGTTTCATTCGCATAGTCTGGTTAAATTTTAAACAGAATGTTTAATGGCACGAGCTAAAAAAAAATTATTTAAATTTATGAGCACAAGTGCATACATATAGTGTGTAAATAAAGCTGGCCCTAATTAACAAAACGTTGACGGCATAGGTTAAAAATATTCGATTTGAAATAAAACTAAAATCTACAAAGTTTCGTGTCGATTGATGAACTTTTCAAACTCGCTCAAAACCCGATAGTTGAAAAGTCGTTTTACAAAAGTTTTTCTGAGTATTTTTTTTTTTTTTTTTTTAGCTTTGAACCAAGGATTTCAGGTGGAATACCTATTCAGTCAAGTCTGCCTTGGTTCGAAATGGGATGATAGATTAGTGGGAAGGAAAGGGCAATCAAGTGAAACACGTGTAGGATGTTCTAAGCGTGGTGGAAAGCCAAAGAAACATGTGAATTTGAATCAGAGGCAAGTGTTATGCCTTTACCTCAGCCAATCCAAGTTATAAGGCAATCTCATCCACAAACTTCTCTACCATCAACTACAACTTCAAGTTGTAAATATTGATGAATTTTTAATTTCAGTTGATTGGAAATGAGGATAGAAAATTTAGAAAGGTTTTTAAAGCGAAGGACCATGGCCTGGCCGGGAATCGAACCCGTGACCTCTGAGGTGGCAGTCGAGCACGCTACCAACTCGACTACCGAGGCCGCTTATAATCAAAGAAGTAATATAAACAAAATTTGCAGTATATTTTTTAAAAAACATGGTATGCTCTTCATTTTTGATTTAATTGCTCTTTAGAATGAGCTATCAAATCTAAAAATCGGATGAAAATTACCAGAATTGTAATATTTTACTTTTCGAAAAAAATTCCATTTTGTTTGTAAATAGTTGTAATAAAAAAAAACCGTAAAAAATCCAAACTTAAAAAAATTGCAATTAAATGTTATAGAAGTATTTTCTGAAATAAGACTTAATACCAATACAAAAAAATTGTATTATTATAATAAGTAATTACTTATTACAAAGATATTACTTTGAATAACTTGGTCGCTACGAAATTTTTTATTAGAAGTGTACTTTTTTGAAAATTTCAAATTTGTCAAAATACAAATTAGGTTAATATGATTTGTGGAAATTAAGAAAATTTGTTTAATTTGTGAAGCTTTGTGGATAATATAACTATTTCACCTATTTAAAATGGTCTGCATTTCTTTGGTACCTTTTGAGTGAAGAGAATTTCGGATAGTTTTTCCTTTTTATTCATTTTCTTTTTTCACTGAAAAAATTATTTTTCTTTGCTAATTACTTAGTTTAATCTTTTTTATATATTTTTAAGAAAATAAGGCTTCTCTATAAGCGACTGTAAATTGCCTTAAGACAATTTTTTAAAACATATTAAGCCATATGTTTGTATTTTGTATTTGTATTTATTAGATAAAATATGTTGATATTTAAGATTAATCTTTTACATGCCGCATGAACGGAGGAAATAACAACTAACATTGTTCAAATTAAATATTAAATAAGAAAATAAAAAGAAAAACAATCAGCATATTCACTAAATAATTAAGATTTACATTGCAAATCAAAAAATTACTATAATATGAAAATTGTATACCAATAAAAAGAGATTATATGTAGGTATTTCTTATGAAATCTCAAAATTTGAGATATTATTGAAATTTCTTTTTTTATAAACTTTTTTTGCAGAGTTCAGAAAAGTTGCTTTTAGAGATCTGTCCAGGGGTATTGGTCTTCCATATTTTTATATATAACTTTTTTAGTTACTTTTTTTTATATATAACTCCTAAATGCAGTGAGGAAATGACTGTGAGGGAATGACGAATTTCAACTTAAGCTACAAAAACACATAACCTCAATTTGCTTGTTACATTTCGAATATGTATTTTACTCCCAAAAACGCATAAAACCAACAAATTTTAATGATAGATATTAATACATGCTTAATACATTCATGTATCGCGTGGTAATGATCGTCATAAATTTAACTTTTAACAATTTTTAAAAACACAAACTATTTTTTTACACGAACTCACCTACCGTTGAGAAGAAATCGCCATCTTGAATCATTTGAGAGTGCTGCCAGGTACTAAAAACTTAAGGTTGCGTTCCTAAATATCGTTTGACACGTTCAGAAATCATATATTCGTAATAGGATGAGGGAATGATTTTATTTGGCGGGACATAATTAAAATCGAATTATTGTTTTTATAAATTCGTTGTTGTAAGATGGAAGCTTTTATAGACAATAACAAACATCTTTCTTATATATTTGCATAATTTTATTATTAAGAATACTGATATATTTCAGATAAATAGGCATTTTAGTAATATTTTTGAACTAAGGGACAAGGTGAGGGAATGATTTTCACGGTAACAAAGTAGCCATATCTTTTTTTTCTTTAGAGGTAATACGTTTTCTTTTTAAACAATAGCTGTATAGACAGCGTACATTCAAATAAAAAAAAGACTTATGTAGTTAATGCATATAACTCGGCACTAATGGCTCGGGAATCAATTTTCGAAATTTGATGAGAAATACCCATGTAAGGCTTAAGAGAAAGCAGAAATTCAGAAAAGATAGAAGGGGGTTAAGAGAAGTATTCGAAAACTAAACGCTTAAAGTCCTTTATATTTGAGACACTTTTGAGATTATTAGGTACTGAATTTCATAGTCTTATCGCATTAACGAAAAACAATCTACTGGAGTTTTTAAAATTGTGCGTCGGAATAACGAGGTTCATGCTTCTGCTCGATCTGCAGAATTGTATCTTTTCAAAAAGGTAATTAGGACAACGCGAGTGTATGAATCTATGCAAAAAATGCAATTTGGGAAGGCTTCGACCTAATATTTTATTTGAAAAGGATGATATATGATCAAACTTCTTAAGACCGTATATATATCTCACTGCATTATTGAAAGCGACTAAAAGTATGTGTAAGGATCTCGAATTGAGTTTGCTAAATACAACTTCCGAATATGTTATGATTGCCAATAACAGCTGCAAGACGAGTTTCTTTTTAGTTTCGACCGGCACGAATGCTGCAGTCATTCGAAGATTTCGTAAGATATAGTATATTTTGCTCACGCATGAATCAATGTGATCTTCACAAGACAGGGTCGTATTGATCCGATAACCAAGATTTGTGGCTTAACTGACAAATTTTAACTCAATGTTATTGAGAAAAATTGGAGGAACATCAATATTTCCATAAGGCGTCTTAGAGATCGGAAGAACAAACGATTTAAGAGGGTTTAGCTGAAGCATTTTAGATCTGGCCCATTCAGCTACCAAGCATAGATCTTCATTTACTTTTGCACATAGCTCTCCAACAAGTCCAGTGGGTCTTGACATATAAAGTTGTAGATCATCAGCATAGGCATGCATGGTAACATGACTGCATTTACTGAAAATATCATTGACAAACATAGTAAAAAGAAGAGGGCCAAGAACTGATTTTTGTGGTACTCCACTCGAGGTTCTTTTACATAACGAAAAATTATTCCTAACTTTGACTCTTTGAGATCTACCACCAAAGTAACTTTCCAAAAGAGAAATCTAGCAGACATAGCAAGCTTAGTTCGCCCATGTTATATGGCAGTCTTAAGTCATCCAAAACTTTTACCATAGCGGTTGAACAGCTGTGTCCTTGACGAAAACCTGACTGAAAGTGTGACATAAGACCGAATGTGCTTATGTGGCGGGAAATCTGTTCAGCCATTAGAGACTCACAAATCTTAGAGATTGAGGATTTCGATTCGATTTTTTTGCTATGGAAATAATTGTTGCAACTTTTCAAATTTCAGGATATGTTGAAATATTTGAGGATATATGTTGAGGATATTTATAATGTGAGCAAGTGGACTGAGTATATATGGCAGTATACATTTAATGAATTTTATAGAAATACCATCTTCCCCGGTAGCCACCATCTTCCCCGATTTGATTTATTATTGCAACGAGCAACATCAAATTCACTAACTGCATCAAATAGAAATTCATTAAGTATATTTTGAGCAGGACTATCGTCATATTCAGAGATGGATGAAGAAGTACTTATAAAGCTAGCAACAAAAAAATCATTTAGTAGATTGGGATCAATACGGCATGTTTCTGATTCTATTTTATAAACACCTAAGCTCCTAATATTTGACCAAAGCTGCTTCGGTGATGATGATGGATTTATCTTGGACATAAAGAATTTCTGTTTAGATGAGCGAACAGCGATCGTAGCTTCATTTCTCATTTTTTAATGTTAATGCTAAATGTTAAGAGTCATTTATATTTAGAAAATTTTGATTTTGAATTTAAAAGGTCAACTTACAACAAATTTACCTTCCGCAAGTTCACATTAGGGAAAAGTTCTATAATTTTAAGAAAAATCGCTAACTAACAAAAACACTTTCATACGGAAAGACATGACGTGTATTCTTTGTTTTAAAATATTACATTTCTGGGACAAACTGGGAAAATTTTGTAAGCAACGAGACCTGAAAATTGTTGATAAAATCATAACTCATCAAGTTTAGAGGTTGTTGGTGCATTTACACAAAATTATACACAAATGTTCGTTCTTTACCGTCATGAAAAGAATAAACAAATTAATATCGTCATGTGGCTGCGGAGAAAGCGAAACAGTTAAGAACCATTTTCTCCCGTGTTTCTCAACCTATTTTTATAATTTTTTTTTTTTCAAATTAATCAGATTAGGGAGATGGAGTGCACCGAATATTTTTTAAAGAAATTCACCTCTTTTGAACAGGGAAAACGATTAGGATCTATTTCACGCATCGTGGATTCATAAACACGAAGAATATCCGCACAAAAAGAAGACAAAAACGTTCGGCATTATTTCGTTAGGTTATGTTTTTACATTGAGTTTTGAGTTATCTACGCTCATGTAAGAGCGTAAGCGAACTAAGAGGAAATAAAAACGAAGAATATAAAAGAGAGGAACGAACAACGAAAGTCCCGCAAAAATCAGAGACCTTACATAAAAATACGCTAACACAAAACTTGACAATTGTTTTTGAAAATACGTGGAAATTATGAAAATTGAAATTTTCATATACGTGGATTTTTCTACGTTTAAGAGTTCATACACATACAGTCTATCGATCTATGTAGTTGCAAGTAAATACAATATTTTTCTGAAAATCTAAATGCGATATCTCAGCGAAAAAAAAAGATATTTGAGTAGACTTAACGTCATTTTAAAGAGGAAGACTAGCCCTTTGAGATGCTATCAATAATTTTTCAAAATAACTACGATCGGCCGTGCTATATAACCTCAAAAATGAGAAAAAACGGTATTTTCCAGATTCGAACTCAGCGCGTCAAAATCCTTCGGAAAAGTATAGTCTGGTTTCTGGGCAAAAATTTTGTCGGCCTGTGTTATCATTATAATCATCATTATTTTTATCAGTACCATTATCGTTGTCAGTATTATTATCATTGTCACTATCATTATCATTATTATTATTCTACAAATAACGTATTTTTATATGCCTCAAACATTTCATGCAGTGCAAAACACACGACCAATAGGCGCGAACATTTTTGCTTGAAGTTTCAGCGCCAACTGATTGAGAGAACTTCGTGCATTCAATCATGTACGTGTTTCGATTCTCGAATAAAGCTTTCGAGTCTCACCACGCGTGGTACTACGTGAACATCACTGTTGTAATTGTATCATGCATTCAATAGTGTACGTGTTTCGATTCTCGAATAAAGCTTTCGAGTCTCACCACGCGTGGTACTAAATTAAGTCCACTGTTGTAGTTGCTTTTTTTTTTCCTCTTTTCGGATCATTTAATGGCGCACAGTGTCACGAAATGCTCCCTGGGTGATCGAAATTCTGTAACTTTTGAACGGGTTGAGATAACTTACTCCGGTTTTTTTGTTCGAAAATCGATCTAGCTACAGAAATGCAAAATATGAGTTCAATTGAGCAGAGGGGAGCTTTGTGGCGTTGCCCGAAAGTCAACTAAAAAATAAGTTTGAGCTTCCTAGGTAACAAAACCTGTATTTTATAAAGATATTTTCAAAATTCTATTTTTTTTTTTTTTTTTTTTGAAAAATCTAGTCACTATGAACACAAAAAAAAAGCTTGACAAAAAAGCTAAAGGGGGGCTTTGCTGGGTTGCCCCATTCTCACCGAACAAAGGATTCCGTTGATTGCGTGATTGAAATTATAAAACTTTTTCACGGATGGGAATATTTAATTTCTTTTTTTTTTGTTTTGTTGAAAATCGATGTGCTTAAGAAAACAGAAAAAATATGTTCAGAAAATCGTAAGTGCCTTGGTAAGGTTGCCTGTAACATAATTAAAAAATGTCAAAACTCATAGAATCCTCTTATTGCTTAGTTGTTTTTAATGATATCACTTCTAACAGAATAAGAAAATTAAAATGCATTTCAATTTTTCTAATTTCTTAACCCGTTGTTTAATGGAACCCGTTGTTTACCTGTTCCTGGTGTAATGGAATCAAACAAACACAGAAGGCAGTAAACATATTTACTGACGGCTCAAAAATGCGCACAGGGGTGGGAGCGGCAGTGTACTGTGCAGAGCCCGACATAAGGCAGCCGTACAAACTGCCAGACCACTGCAGCATCTTCCAAGCAGAGGTATTTGCTATAAGGAAGGCCGCAGAATTAGCCCTCGGAATTAACACTCATCACTCTCGAATCAACATATTCGTAGACAGCCAAGCGGCGATTAAATCCATGAGTTCCGATACCATCAAGTCCAGAAATGCCCTGGCGAGCAGGGAAGCACTAGACGCTCTGTCCGACAGAAAGGAAGTGCGTATCTACTGGGTTCCGAGCCACCAGGGCATCGAAGGCAACGAGATGGCAGACGAGCTAGCAAAGGAGGGCGCCGGGCTGGGAGCAGAGCTCACTGAGCATATACCGATCCCACTACAAGAACTATACAACAACCTAGAAAAACGAACCGCACAAACAGTGAGCCACAGGAGGAAAAACACGACAACCTGCAAAATCGCCAGAACCATGTGCGAGGCACGCTGTGGAAAACGAACTACATACATCCTTGCACACCCACGGAGTGTCTGCAGAACACTAGTAGGTATTCTCACTGGCCACTGCATGGTGGGAGCCCACGCAAAGAAGATGGGCATCACCATGGATGCAAGCTGCAGGAAGTGTATGGAACCAGGCACCGTAGAGACCCTGGAACACCTACTATGCACATGCCCCGCAATACTCAGAACAAGACATAAACTCTTAGGCTCTCCGACGTTCTCGTCACTAAAAGAAGTAGCCAAAATCCCTCTTGAATCCCTTCTAAAATTCGTGAACACGACGCAAATTCTTAATAAATTCTCCTGACCCACTCAGCCTCCACCTAACCGGTACCACTAAGGACCTGTATGGTCTATGTGAGACCTCTGCAAGAGGCGACCGGTCTAACCTAACCTAACCTAACCCGTTGTTTTGCTCAAAGTACCTTTTAAAAATACACCTTTAAAATATAAAGTTAAATTATATTATTTAATTTAATAATCTAAGTTTTCCTTAATAAAATAAGTTTTCCTTTTTCTCTGCTATTTCATTCTAGGTTAAACCCAGAAGCTACCAAAACTTTTATGTATCAATAAAATAGAAATCAATAATTCATACATGTGGAAAAATAAGTGTAGGGTTGCCAAGTAGTGTATTAGAATTGTAGAATCGCCATGTAGTGTATAGGCAGGATCGCCATGTGGTGATATAATCTGTTTGAGAGTAGTGTATTATGTGGGGGGACTTGTGTATTAGAGGCGCACACGCCTTTTTATTCAGCCGCAAGGCTTTTTTTGTGTGAAGCCGCAAAGGCTAATTAAAAGTGTGAGATCTTTTTTTAGTTTAAAGCCACATCGGCTATTTGTTAAAATCTGTCTTTATTTTTGAAATATCGACGTTTATATACAATTTTTACCACTATTATTCTTAAAAAATATTCTATAGTATTTTCTAAACTCCTCCCTTAATTTTTGTCTTTAACATCGATCGCCAATCAATTTTATTTTTGGTCGATAAAATACTTATTTACATTTATACATATTTCATATATTAACATATTTTAATTTTTAATCCAAAACACCAAGAAGAGGAAATGTAAAATCCGCCATTGTTGTATCTCAATTGCAGATATTATACTTTTCCTATTCTTGCACCGTGCAACGGCATATCCTATTCATAGAGAATACCCCTATTATGTTACAATAGTGCTAACGACACATTTTAATTCAAGGATAAAATAAATGCACTAATTTAATTAGTTTAAAATTTTTAATAATTTTATTGTTGTTGTTGTTGTTGTTGTTGTTGTTGTTGTTGTTGTATACGCTTGTGCCAAGCATTGGGTTATGTTAAGTACGACTAGCGGCGCAAACCGAAGGGGATGAAAAGTATTAAGTAAGCATGAAAAATGCTTATGGGAATTTTGATTTTCAAGTGCAAGGTTTTATGTGTTTGCGTATTGTTGGTCTTTTTATAAAAAAAGTGTTGGGAGTAATAGTGACTTTATGAGTACACTACATACATTAGTTTAATATTCTGTTTTCCTCTATAACCAAATCAATTACAACTAAATACTTTCAAGTAAAGAACAAGAATAAAACTCGAATTTGATATATGTCTTCTTTTTAATCAAGTCTTCCATTTCACCGAATATACCGTCATAATCTCCAGAATATGACATTTTGTCAATACTTCTAACCGATGTTATTTACGGCTCTTTTTTTAACTTTCGATTTTAAAGTAAGCAAACCAACTTTTTTTCAACTAAAAATCAGCTGATTTTTGTCAAAACTAATCCAAAAGCATGAAATGAGAACATACAGTAAACAATAACAACAACAACGAAACAAAACAAATGAAAACAACGATATTAACCTATTGACAACTGATTCTTCAGTATTTGAAGTTTGCATTTTTTTAGCAGAAATCTATTATATTCAATTAAAATTGAATGATAAAAAATTGTACCTCTGTTATTTGGAACAATATTTTTGATTTTTTTTTTTTAAATGCAATGGTTAGTAAGAATCTTACAAAAAATTATTTTGACTTAAGCCAACAACTGTCGTAAAGAAAACATAGTTACACGCTTTTAATTAAAAGTTAACTTGACGCAATATCCATAGAAAATTTAAGATATTTGCAAAAAGTGGTCATAATGTCAAATTGTCATATTTAGAATGTATGTAAAAAAAAAGAAATAGTGCATAAAACTCTAAGTTATACTATTTTGTTTAGTGCATAAGTAAATTATGAAAACACAATACATATCAGGAACAGGGGCGGTTCCAGGAATATATTTCGGGGGGTGTTTCAAAAATATTTATGTACGTTATATTTATAAAGGGTAGTTAAATTTTAAAGGCCGATGTTGATTTTGAATAAAACACAAATTATTAAGGAAATTATTGTCATTTCTTTTTATTATGATAATATTGGTATGGTTCAATTATGCATGGAACAAAATATCGGCCAAATGGCCGCCGCGACCTCGGCGGCACACCTCCATCCGATAGTCCAAATTTTCGATGACACCGAGGCATAAGTGAGGTTCTATGCCGTTAATGTGCCGAATTATCTCATCCTTTAGCTTTTGAATTGTTGCTGGCTTATCGACGTTCACCTTTTCTTTCAAATAACCCCAAAGAAAGAAGTCCAACGGTGTCAAATCACATGATTGGCGGCCAATTGACATCGCCACCACGTGAGATAACACGGCCATTGAATTTGTCGCACAAAAGAGCCATTGTTTCGTTAGCTGTGTGGCAAGTGGCACCGTCCTGTTGAAACCACATATCGTCCACATCCATATCTTCCAATTCGGGCCATAAAAAGTTCGTTATCATCTCACGATAGCGAAGACCATTCACAGTAACTGCCTGACCGGCCTAATTTTGGAAAAAATACGGCCCAATGATGCCGCCAGCCCATAAACCGCACCAAACAGTCACTCTTTGTGGGTGCATTGGTTTTTCGACAATCACTCTTGGATTATCATTCGCCCAAATGCGGCAATTCTGTTTATTGACGAATCCACTGAGGTGAAAATGTGCCTCATCACCAGTGCTGCCAGGTTTCAGCGAAAAGAAATCCCTATTTTTGCATACAAATGAATATTTTTCCCCGTTTTTAACTTCGAGTTTCCCCGTTTTTTTCCCCGGTTTTAAATTGTTTAATAAATAGCAATTTTAAGAAATAATAAGTTCATTAATTCATTTTGCTAAAACTAAAATAAATACAAACAGGAAAAACGTACGTATCTATAAGAAAAATAAAAATAAAAAATGAAAATTTTAAGCGATATTGTATTTTGACTCGAACGTTACGTTTTTGAGATTATAAAAAGTGTTAGAAATTATTTGAAATATAGATATTGTTATACATATTATCAAACCAAGTAAACAAGAATTTGTGTATTATTTCTATTATAAAAAGTTAAAGTTTTTTTTTTTAAAGCAATTTTTACATTTCATTAAAGATTTACTGCGTAGAGTTCCGCATTGAGAGGTATTGTCAAGAAAGTTTCTTATTTTTGTTTTATTTATATTAATAGCTGAAAAAGCACTTTCAGCACTTGCCCCGCTAAAGGGAAAGCAAAACATAAACGAAACTATTTTTGTTTTTTTTAAATATCATCTGAATCAATGAAAAATATAACTTCTTTCCAGAATTCCTGGATAATTTCTGATGATATATTTGAAAAATTTATATTTCTTAACGATCTATATTCTTGGTCAAAATCATTCTACTCGGATTGATCCGAAATAACGTGTGAAAATGTTTTAAGCTTAAAGTTTTATTTTTCATTTTTACTACTATGAATGGCCGTTTATATAGCTCCTTAAAAAAATATCGAAATCGTTTCAGTCTAAATCAAAAATACTATTATGACTTTTAATGTATTCCTTTCGCATGAAACAATCAACAAAAGTCTTCAAAGTTAGTTATATTTTTCCATATATGACACATTCGGCTTTGTAAAAAATGGCGAACAAAAAATGGATGTAATTAAAATAAAAAATTGTAGTTGGTTTTGTAGTAACCGATATATTCGGTTCACTCGCTATTTTATTTTTAATTTTCCCCGTTTTTATCAATGCTTTCCCCGCCTCCCCGTTTTGTACGAAAAATCCCGAAAAAGGGGAAAAATCCCTCCACCTGGCAGCTCTGCTCATCACTGATGATTAATTTCATACGAAAATTGATCATCCACTGTTGCCATTTCTTGCCACCATACTGACCGAATTGCAAGTCTTTATCAACGACGAGCGTGAGAGGTGCAATTGTTGGGCACGGTGACGAGTTGAGGTGGACGGCTCTTCAGCCACATTATCGCGAACAGCAGCAATATTTTCTGCAGTACGAGCTGTACGAGCATGCACTGATGTTTTCACATCTCCTACAGACCCAGTTTGCTCAAATTTTTGCACGGTTTTTTCGATTGTACACACATTTGGACGATTAAATTGACCGAAAAAATCACGAAGTGCTCGATATGCATTTTGATTTGAAAGCCTATTTTATAATAAGCCTGAATAACTTTAACGACTCAAATTCAGTTAGTCTGAAATTGAGAAATGTCAAATGAAATGCAGAAAAAAACTTGACATTTAGGTGTGGTTTATATTCAACATCGGCCCTTAAAATTTAACCACCCTTTATATACACTCTAAACTATTTGTTGAAATTTACTATCAAAATGACCGTAAATTTTTTGTTGAATTTTCTGTTGTTGCCTAAAATTATTATCTTTTGGTGTCATTTAATGAAAGTAACCAGAAATAGTTAATTTTTAAACAGAAAGTTGAGCAAAATTTAAATTTACACATAAAAGGTTTAAATTACTACACAAAAAATTGTAATGTTAAACTCAAAAGGTGTAAAAATTTAAAATATGACAAAAAATGTGCAAAATTACACGTAAATGTGTAATGGTGAACATGAAATGTGTAATTTCATTCACGGAAGAAGATTTGGTATCACTGAACTAAATCAACGTGATTTAAAATAACAAGTTCGAGGCAAAAAAAAAAAAAAACATCAATAGAATAAAAAAAAACAATACAATTATTAGTAAGCTGGAAAGTTTAACTTAAAAGTTTTCTATTTCTATTATTATTTTTTTATTTTCTTAAAAGTGATTGCATTATTTCAATTATTTTTTTATAAATTAATTATAAAATTAATTATCATTTTCTTAAATGAATTAAAGCTAAAAGTGATAATAAGCTACATGAGTGAACATATGTTTTCACATAACTACAATTTGAATTTAATACTACTGAATACAAAAATATATTATAAAACAAAAACACACTCTATATCTTACTTATTACTTACTTTTATTTACGCAAAAGTAATGAAATAGAGCAATGGTACGAAGGAAGGGGCATATTTTTACACATTTTTTGTTGAAAAATAAACACGAAGAGTTTCAACTTTTACACACAAGTTGCGTAAATCCTTAAACATTTTCTGTGTAATATCCAACAAAAAAGGTTTAAAAATGTGCATGTGTAAATTTAGACGCTATTGGTCAGAAAAGCGTTGCCGACGATTAAAAATAAAAAAAAAATAAATAACTGGACATTTCAGCCCTTGAAAGGACTTTGACCTAGCTTCTTATGATCAATTGTGTTGTGCGTATTATTAAGTTTGTACACAATTGACCGAGAAATGGACCTACAGGCTTAACGCCGACTCCGAACGGCGATGAACGGAATGTTCTTATTCTCAATAAGCTTTACATGGCATTTTTATTACTCTCTGAGGTTTGCCATTGTCTGTAGAGAGGTGGCGGCCGTACAGAAAAATTATTTTAATTCAAATAATTTTCTATCGCTGCTGGGGTTCGAACCTGGGTCTCCACGGTGTGGCCACGCACTTTAACCAACTACGCCACGGACGCCACGTACGCCGTTGCCGACGATTATCGTCGCAAAATTCAACAGAAATCGTTTAGAGTGTACATTAGAGCGGGTTAATTTTTTTTTCAAAAAATCGTAGGCGTGGATAAGGTTCTACGGAGCAACTTTGCTCAAGAAACCGTTAGTCTAAAATCTATTTCGAGCCACTGGTTTTTCAAAAGAAGGTCATAATTTGTGTTTTGCTGTAATATGTGAAAAAAATTATTCCACTTATTGGAAAAACATTTGCTACGAAAAAAATAGCCATCCACATTTCACTTCATATTCACTCCATATGATTGTGTGGTGCTCAGGATTATTTTTTTGTGTTAAATAGCACAAGCTGACGCTGGGGTGAAGATAATTATAATAATAAAAGTTATTTCTCTGTTTATTTGACCCGAATACAAATCTAAAAGGCCAACATAAAACCAACATCAAAATAAATAAAAACTACAAAAACCGGAATTTTTCTCCATTACTGTATAAAAAGGAACTTTACGTCTACACTTCCGATACTATCGAAACTGTGGGGGTTTTAAATTAAAACTGTGCGGTGTTTGGATATATTTTATCCAAAAAATGCGGTGTTTTTGTGATTTCAGGTTAAGATTGCATGTGTAACTGTTTATAGCTACAGGCGCGATATCGCAAAAACAAACAAAAACTGGAACAGAATTCAGTATTTTAGCAATACGTGTAGAAACAGCTACAAACGTATACAGCACAGGGGTGTGAATATTTAAAGTAAATTATAAAAAAACCAATGTTTTTCTTTTTGGTACTCTTAGCCCACATTTTATTATGTCATCAGTACAACACATTTAAATACAGGTTCTTTAAGAATTTCGAGGGGGGGGTTTGAACCCCCAAAACCCCCCTGGATCCGCGCCTGATCAGGAAACATCGTCATTTTTTCTTCAAATGACAAGTTTGTTCAACGTCCGGCAGAATATCATATATTGATGTAAAGAGGATACTCCAAGGATTCATTTTATGCATGTCATTGACGAATCTTTTGGAATCTTTACTTTTTATCCTTACCTAAACCTCAAAAATCGTGAAAAATAAGGGTTAACTGACCATAGATATTGTGGTCAAACAGTAAACGATTTGAAAATTTTAGTGATTTTTATCATTAGAGATTACAATACACATGTTCAAGAAAAAAACAGCAATCAAATATCATTAACCGTTTATTTACAGGACCATTTCAAATTTGAAAAAAAATTCTGAACGTGAAAAATTTGTGCAAAGAACAAAAAAGTTCAAACTTTCGACCCATATATCTAAAGAAGTGTTATAGATACAAGAAAAACGACCATGAATTTTAAAAGTTCATTCAATTTTGACTTAGAATAAAATAAAAAAAGTTTAAAATTTTCAATTTTGTATTTTATAGTTTTGAGCGCTCAAACGCCAAATGGCGACACTGTGCGGCGTTGCATAGAATTATTACTTGCAGTGTGTATGAGGCACGATAAATGTGATAGAACAAAAAATATGGTGCTTCGAAAAATTTAATTTAAAAAAAAAAAAATGGTTCCATGACCTTATTACGAAAAAAAAATTTTTAAATTAATTTCACATATTGCCCAAGTGACCCTTAAAGTAACCACGCCTAGAAAAAAAAACAATAGTAAAATCACCTAAGCCGGGCTTGGGTGAAAAGAATTTGTATGTAAATTAAAAACTTATGCTTATTCACCAAAGTAATTTATTGTTTTATACAAAAAAATGCATGAAACAATATATTACTTTGATGAATAAGCACAAGTTTTTAATTTCCATAAGTTTTTTTTCCATCCAAGCCGACTATTAGGTGATTTTTCTATTGTTTTTTTTTTCTCGGTGCAGAATACACCAAATGCAAATATTTAAAAAAAAATTAAAATTAATTAAAATTAAAATAACGAGAAGTATTAGAACAAGGATTAGAAAAAGAATAAGACCAAGGATTTGGATAAAGATGAGGACCAGGAATAAGAAAAGGAGTAGGACAAAAGTTGGAACAAAGATTATAGTATACAATTAGACAAGGATTAAGACAAGAATTGGGAAGGTGACTTCGACAAGGACTGAGACAAAACAAGATTGGGGAAAGTATAAGGACAAGAAATAGATCAAGGAAAAGAACAAAGATTTGAACGCAATAAGGATAAAGATTTAAAAAGGAAGTGGGACAAGGGTTAGGAAAGGAATTGAACAAGAATAAGGTCAGGAATTTGGATATGAATAAAAACAAGAGTTTGGACTAGAAGCAGGTCAATTATTAGAACAAATTAAAGAATAACAATATGAATGAAGACAAGTTTGGGAACGAATGAAAGGATCGGTAGTGTCCACGAAACAGCCAACTTCTTTTTAGCTTTGCCAAGCGTTTTTCAATAAAAAAAAAAACTAACACGAGAAAAATCTATATTGATATGGTCGAATTTTGACCACAGGCGATCCTAGTTATAATAAAAATGCATCGGTACTACATAAATTATTATTCACTAAATAATTGGCCATGGGTTTCGCCTTACTACAAAAATGGCAGGACTTGGATTAGGACAATGATTGAAGCAAAGGTGTGTATAAAGCTTAGAAAATAGATATGACAGGGACAATTCTTTGAAACTTACATTGAAATTTAAACTTCTGAAAGGTGCTAGTTTTTTTGTTAAAATTTTCGATTCACTTAGGGCTTGCGTTTGCAAGAGCCCGTTTTATGTTAATGTCAATTTCAAAAGTCGAAATTATTTATTTAATTAGAAGACAAACAAAATGAGCGAGTTCAGTAGAGTTTTCAACTACAAAAACTAAACAGAATCTGTAAGTATGTATAATAGCAAGCACCAGGTGTGCAAAAAAATCAAGGAAGTTATTGAGGATTCGAAATTCGAAATCAACATTTATTAACTTATTTACTCTTAATTTGAGCTGTAGTTCAAATTAATGGAATGCGGGTGAATTAGCTTCATAATCATCGGAATGGTCCTTTAAGATTCCCTCTGTTCCTTTTTTGCTAAACGAGTACTCACCGCTATCAATTTCGTTCTCACTCGGGTCTCGATTAAAAATTTTTTCATAGTATTGATCATGTTGCTCGGACTCAACACTTTGCAAAGACTCTTGTCCATCAGAGTCATCATCATCAAGTAATTTTTCCCTCATATCAACAGAAAAACCATCTTCGAATTCCTCGGGAATTTGCTCCTCTTCAGGTTGCTGCTCTGAGTCGCTCATATTATTTTTCCTTCGGTAATTGCTAAATCGTTTTGATCCTGCTCTATTTGCATTTCGTCGTTTAAGAAAACTACGATGTGTTGGGCGTTTTGTTGTAGTCGTGGGTTTTGGCAGTATTTCGTCAATTGTTGGAATTTTTTGACTAGTACTACTGTTTGGGAATAGTCGGCGCTCTACATACTTCGCAAAAATTTGTTGAGTTATTTTATTTTGTCGAGCGATCTCAGATTGATCCAGTTGAAATTTAGATCCTGCAAAATAAAAATTTAAGAAGTTGTTAGGAAAGTAACTTATTAAAAAAACAAACTGTCAGATAAAGTCAGTTTTTAAAATTTTTTTTTTATTTCAGATTTTATTAAAACACTTTTATGACACTTTTCATGCCTTAAGGTGTGTGAGTGTGTGTGTATTTGATCGTAAATGGATTTACTCAAGAATGATAGAAACAAGATTACGCGTTCCGCAAATGAGAGATAGAGAGCATGACGCCACACAGTACTTTTGTTGACATTAACTGCACGCATTTATGTTCTATATACTAAATAATTTTTATTTCTTATTTTTTCAATATGTATTATAGACCTCCCAAACCTAATTTGTGTAATATAATTTTATAGATCTTGAATGGAATAGGAGATAAAAATCGTGAAAGTTTGAAAAATTCAAATTTTTTCGTATACGAAAAATAATAAGAGTTGATATTTTATTTTACTTTTCAGCAAGAATTTATTTTCAATTTCTTTATGCCTAAGGCCGTTGTTATGCAGACGCTCACGGGCTCATCACGGTCACGCATTGTTGTTGTTTCAATGTAAAAGGAAAATTTAAGAGAGTTAGCGAGGGAATTTATTTTGCCCAGAATGTGTTGCGCTGTGCAATTATTCACAACATTTGTCTTTTAGTATTGAAAGTTGTACACTTTTAGTACGAAATGTATCAAAGCAGTAATGAAACCTGCTTATCAGCAACACTCACCATACTCATACTCGTGGTACTTTTTTGCATAAAGTATTGAAAGTAGCAAAAAGTGTACTAGTGTTCAGGGAATAAATGACCGTCTGAATAACATTACTTTCATCACAGAGCTCATCAAACGAAAAAAGAGCGTAAGAAAGGTAGTGATCGGGGATCATATGAGCGTCTGCATAACAACGGCCTAACTGATCGCATATTTGCATTCATTTTGTAATGTAGAAGTGCGTCATGCAGTCAATTGATAAAGAGAGCATTCGATAACGGGACTGCGGAACGCGTAATCTTGTTTCTATCATTTTAGGATTCACTAAGTGTTATACTGATTTTAAAGAGCTTGTTCATGTTCTGGATCTTAAGATGCTTTATATGGCATTTTTACTCTCTTAGGTTTGTCTTCTGCAGAGGAGTGACATCCCATCAGGAAATCCAATATAACTTGAAAAAAAATGTTATGTGTCAAATGACTTTAACGCATTTAAATGATCCCCTGCTCGTAAAATAAACATACACTGAAAGAAAAATGTTTTAAAATTGATAACAACTGTTATAAATTTGAAAAATTTTGTGTTTAAAATAAAGCTTACAACAAATTTCGTCAGAGAGCAAATGTGTTTAAAAGTTTTTTTTTTAAAAAAAGCTAATATATGAAAAAAAGCAAAATGAGGAACACATTTAATAAATACATTGTGTTACATTTTAAAACAAGTTTTTTTTTGTGTAGAAATTAACAGGTCTATCCATATACTCTAAAATATTTAACCACGTTCGCCATATACTCGTATGTCCAATGCCAGACATATGCCTGGAGGGTTTCTGGTACCGAAACCTTAAGAAAACCAAAAATTGATGCTACTTTCTTAATATTATAAGCGTGTATAAACCATATAACTTTTAAAGGGACTTCATTATAAACACCATTAACACAAAGTCAAACATTTGTTAGATGGCATTCCTACATACAGACGTTTCAAAGCTTAAAATAAGTGATGAATCTAGAAGCGGCTTGTATCATTTAAACGGTAATTCCATTACAGTTCTTTTATGCTAATCGGCGAGTTCACAACAATAAAATTTTCAAACTGCAGGCATTTCCCCACAATCATTTTAAAGATTTCATGCCCCCTGTAAAAATGTATCCGAGTTGCTCCATTTGCAGCTTCAAAAATCTTGGTTGGTGCACTTTAACGCTTATTTATGTAATAATATAAAATAACGGTCTGAGAACATGATACAAGTATATTAAAAAATAATGAATATTGCTTAAATTTAAACAAAAATATATGTTTTCAAAATTACTTATTTAAACAAAAACTTCTTAAATAAAAGAGGAGAAAAAATTCGATAAGATTCTGATAGTTTGGCAAATTGTTCATCCTTGGGTTTCAAATTTTCCCAGTGCTATTTTTAAACTAAATACACTCGCTTAAAAGTGTGAACAAAAAAGTCCATCTTAGACGAAATGGGTCAACTTTATTACGATTTATCTTTATTTTGTTTACCCCTTTCGGTTAGTCGTTTAATTTTCCCTTAAAATCGTGAGTTTTGTAAAATTTTTTGTAATTATAGTAAAAATAATTCATTATGATTATATATATATATATATATGCATTATATGCAAATCAAATCAAAAACTTAAACTGTCTGTCAGTCTGTGATCACTTTTTCAGGCGTAATTTTCAAGCTATCATCACGAAATTCGATATTTATGCTTGTATTTAAAAAATAAAGATCAAGTTCGGAAATGAGCCGAATCGGATGAAAACCATGCCTACCTCCCATACAAAGTGACTTTATCAAAACCGTAAAATCTCTTAGAATTCCACGAAAATTATTATAATAAATAATTAAAATAAATATCTGGTCATTTCAGCCCTTGAAAGGACTTTGACCTAGTTTCTTATGATCAATTGTGTTGTGCGTGTTATTAAGTTTGTACACAATTGACCGAGAACCGGACCTACAGGTTTAACGCAGACTCCGAACGGCGATGAACGAAATGTTCTTGTTCTCAAAAAGCCTTACATGGCATTTTGATTACTCTCTGAGGTTTGCCATTGTCTGCAGAGAGGTGGCGGCCATACAGAAAAATTATTTTAATTTAAATAATTTTCTGTCGCTGCTGGGGTTCGAACCCGGGTCTCCAGGTTCGTTGACATAGAGGCCACGCACTTTAACCAACTACGCCACGGACGCCACACGAAAATTATTATATGGACTTGAAATTTTGCAAGTTAGCTTTAATATTTAATATGCTCTCTGAGTATATAATAACTCAAATATTTTGCGTTAAAAGTTTTGACGAAAATGTTTTTACAGATAAACATTTTATGATTGCTTAAGACTTTAAAGTACCTGGGCGACCGAGCTCCGCTCAGATTCCCACCATATATTTAAATGTTTTTCTCTTACTATTGAAAAATATTACATAGGCATATCGGTAGAGCAATTGCTTTCTTTAAAAATATTGTAATCAAACTTTTATTGACCAAAACTTTGACCTAACGCTTGAGAAGTACACATAGCGCCAAAAATGTACGTTACTCCACAAAAAAAAAAAAAAAACATTATATATATTAGTCTATAATAATTAAGACTGTGGTGTATCTTTTGGGCAAGAATACTAAAGAATACGAATAAATTTTTTATTTTTTCCTCAATCGTTGAAAATAACTTTAATTTTAAAAAAAAAGTTCGTCTTTAATTTTTGGAAAATGTCAAACTTTGTCTAAGGAACAACAAATAAGATTATATTTTTCAATAAACTTAAAAACCAATTTTTACTTTGTGATAATCAACAAAATGAAATTAGTTTTCATATTTTTATCCCCATACAAATACGAAATAATTTCAGTATTTCATTTATCATGCTCAAGGAAATTGAAAGAAATCGTTGATTTAGCTGTGCATCTCTGATTTCAACTAATTCATAGTACACTGAATGCGAGGGCCATGCAATTGAGACTTTAACAAAATCCCCCCATCGCACTCACTCAGTATTGTACCTTAGCTAAACATCTAGGCTATATAATTTTCATTACAAAAACTAAACGAGAACTATTACAAACCGGGAGAATTCAGCGACAAGAAGAATCTTAATTCTAAGAACTTCATTGATAAACTACAGGAACAGAGTGCGATGTTGTTGCTGCTTATCGGCTATTCCAGCATTTTGGAATAAATCAAAAGCTCTGTGTGGTGAACCTCACTTTAAGAGGTCTTTTTCATATAAAAAACGTATGTTTTTTTTTAAAAACTAAAAGTTAAATAAAGCTAAAGCTTTTTACATTATATTGTTTATGACAAAAACTTGTGACAAATTTTTTAAGTTTTATTTTCAAAATGACGCAAAAAAAATATATGCGGTGTGATTGACTGAGATAAGATTATATAATATTTTTAAGTGTTTCTTTCATTCCTTGAAATGAACATTTAAATTTTTCTATTTCATATTTCATGTTTTCACCGTTTTGGAGTCAATTAGGTACAAGCTTCGAAAAGCTTAAATGCAAAAAAGGATTTAAAAAAAAAAAACAAAGTGTTTTTGTAGAATGAATTTGTAGTCTATTTTTAACTGACTTCAAAAAGGAGGAGGTTCTCAAGTTCGTTGGTTTGTCCGCTTTTTTTTTGTTTTTTTTACATGTATGTACATCGATAACTCCTAAAGCACTTGCCCGATTTCCATAATTTTTTGTCCACAGATAGATACTATGAACGCGGAGGTATTTTTTTAAAAAGTGGGCGATATTCGACAAAGAGGTGTGGTCATATTAAAAAGACACTGTATCTCAAATAGTATTGACACTAGGGTACTGAAATTTAGTACAGGGGTAGACACAATTTTTAAAAAATTACTGTGAAGAAAGTGGGCGTTATTCGACGAAGGAGTGTGGCAATATTAGAAACACACTATATATCGAATAATATTCACACTAGGGTGCTAAAATTTAGTGCATGGGTAGGCATAGTTATTACAAATTACATTCAATAAAGTGGGCGTTATTTGACAAAGGGGAGTGGCAATATTAGAAACACACTATATATCGAATAATATTGACATTAGGATGCTGAAATTTAGTACATGGGTAGGTACAGTTACTACAAATTACGGCCAAAAAAGTGGGCGTTATTTAACAAAGGGGCGTGTCAATATTATAAAAATACTATATCTTAGTTAATATTAACACTAGCGTACTAATATTTGGTATGCAGGTAGGTGGGTAGGTAGAATCATTAAAAAAGTGAGCGGGATTGTACATAGGGTGTGGCACTTTAAGGAAAGTACTAATTATATTACGGTTAATATTGATACTTGTAAACTGAAATTTGGCACAGGGCTAGGTAGAATCATTATAAAGTACGGTAAATAAAGTGGGTGGGATTAGAGAAAGGGCATGGCACTAAAAATTGTAAAGAAACAGAAATGGAAAATACCCAACAAACTTTCAGGAATTAATAAAACAAATATTTTTAGAACAAAGTTTCATGTTTGAAATTTTCCTCAAGAATACTATTACATAAAATATTTCATATTCTCTAAAAAGGAAGAAATAAAAACTTTTTAACAAAAAAAAACCGACTTCAAAATCACTACAAAGTAAAAAATAATTTTAAATAACTATTCCGATTCACTTCTTGGTCATATTTTAAAAGCTATTTATATGTATTATAATATTGGAAATCTTATCATTTTCATTTTTTCTATTTTGTTTTATTGTCATCAATAAATTAATTGCTTTATAGCTGAATTACAATACTGCGTTAGGTCGGTCGGCCTTTGACCGTACTTTGGTCTCCGTTGTAAAAACTTTACGATATAAGCTGTCAAAACGGACGACCTCAAACTTTGCAAAACTCAATGTTGCGTTGACAGAGCGTGCGTCTGTCATTTTGGTGATGCCAATAAATGCAGCTATACTAAAAATCCCACAAAACGTCCCTTTTTCCGAAATCATGCTATTATAATTTTAATCAATAAAAAATTAAAAGATATTGTCATAAAATCATTAAGAACCATAAAACCTACTTTAGAAAGCTAAGATCTTTTTATTAAGTGTAATATAATCTGCGAAATAATGAAAAATGTCACATATTAATGTGAAAATTCGGACTAGAAGCTTCAAAATAAATGAACGCTTTCCAATTTAATGATAAAATGTGAAATTAAATTAAAATTTAAAATGGAATTTCTGGAAACACATTTCAGTTTTTATGGCAAAAAATGTTGCTTTGATTGATCGATATTTTTATATATATATATATATATGCATGTATATTGTTTTTTTTTTTATAAAAT
This sequence comes from Pherbina coryleti, assembly GCA_943735915.1. NCBI lineage: Eukaryota > Metazoa > Arthropoda > Insecta > Diptera > Sciomyzidae > Pherbina > Pherbina coryleti. Next base: position 56,884,604 of record OX030952.1, on the reverse strand, counting down.
GTGATTGCTTGATGTCATTATTTTTCTTGTTTTTGTCAAAATTACTGCTATTTATTATTATTATTACTGTTCATTTTTGCCGAGATTTTTGCAAATTTTGAGAGCAAAATGTAGGAAATTTCGTCAACGAAAGCAAGTTGGAAATATTCATGTAAATTTGTGTATGGAAGTTTTTTGGTACGGTGCGTGTTTTGGGGCAATTTCAATCAATTTTTATCCACCTTGAACACCAGAGGGCGCTTAAGTACAAATTGAAAGAAATTCGGTATATAGTGGTTTTCATGTACGCTGAGTGTTTTGCTGCTATCTTTTTTGACCTGTATTGAACACCAGAGGGCGCTGTAGTACAATTATTTATGCGATTAGAATGAAAATTGGTATATTGTGATTTTGAGGTACGGTGAGTATTTTGTCGCTATCTTCTTTGATCCAACTTAGACACCAGTTGGTGCTGTAGTACAAATTTACAAGTACCATAGGCGTAGAAGGATATCACCAAGTGGAACTCCATTGTGAGTTTTAATCTAATGCGACTTTAATTTCCATAGTTATTCGATATCAAAACTTTGGCATGTATGGGCGGGGTGTGGCTCCTTGAACAATGCCTGTCAAAATTTTTTAGAAGAAATGCATCACCAAATAGTAGTTCTATTCTAAAATTCAACGTTTTGTGACTTACTTTCATAGGCTATTCGATATCAAAAATTGTAATTGTATGGGCGGAGCCACACCCCTTGGACAATGCCCGTCTCGGTTTTCTAGTAGATGGACATTACCAAGTGGCAACTCCATACCGAGTTTCATTATTATGCGGCATTTAACTCCAAAGCTATTTGATACCATAGGTTTGACTTATATGGGCGGTGCCATGCCCCCTTGTCCAATGCTCACTCAATTTTTCCAGTCAAAGGACAAGACTAAATAGTACATTCTTACCGAGTTTCATTGATGTGTGACTAATAGTTCGAAAGTTATACCCACAATTTGGGCTGCCGAAAAAGTGACACACCCTTTTCCCAACGCCCATAAAATTTTGCCAGTGGAACGGCACATGTAAATCGAGGCCGAACACCTAATTCCAATGTTGTGCGACCTATAATTCCAAAGTTATTCAATATTACAGATTCGAGCTGCCACGCCCCCTTGTACAATGCTCGCTGAATCACTTGTAATTAGTGAGTACTTGGGTACAACTTTACAAAAACAAAGTGAACGGCATTTGCCAATCTACCTTACCACAACATTCCTTTGTGTGTTATATTATTCAAACAATGATATTAAGGGTATTCGTCCTCAACCAACCTCATTAAAATATCTAATTGACCAATATATAAGTTTGCCATTTTGCATGAATACCCTTATAATATTATTTATAATATACTAAAAAATGCATAAATTTTAATATGAAATACAATTGAATATTATTAATATCATGCTAAATTCATCAAAATCATTTTTATACTACTTAAGCAGCATGTTAATTTAAAAAATTTGATAAATTTAAAAAAAACTCGCATCAAAATATAAATTCCCACGATAATCCTATGAAAATCTGAGTTTTCCATCGGAATCCAAGAATACCCACATTTTAGCATTGCTCAACGAAAATGCAACCCAGCGTTAATATGGAATGTCAAAAGCACGACCTAGCTTGAGCATGTCGCTACTCATAGCGTTGATCGTACGTCACCCCCTCAAATTCATATTTACGGGATGAGGTCGACGCAATGCATGAGGTCATATTTTGTGTTGCTTCATAAGAACCCATTGTTTCTAGTCGAGCTGTCAAAGGCCGACCGACCTAACGCAGTATTGTAATTCAGCCATTATGAACATAAAAGCTTTGAAGTCGGCGCTCATCTTTGACACACAATCATGATCTTTTAACATCCGTGCACTATTTGGTGCCTTGGTGACACTGTAGTAATTTTAAAAGCTTTGTACACATTAAAATTCTCCCTAAACTGGTTTGGGTGAGCTTGTAAAGTTCAAATTGAATATGACATAGTGTGTAACAGCTGCACAAATAATGCATGGAACACATTGGCTACATTCAGCGCACTCAAAAATTGCCAACGGAAAGAAAAAAATCGCTAAGAATATTTTATATTCATAAAGTTAATAATATTTTTATGATAAAACAAATTAGAAAAAATTAAAATAAAAAGTTTTCGACATAGTAAGATACGCGCCGAGTTCAAAGCTTTTATGTACATAAAGCAATTAATATATTGATGATAATAAAACAAAATAGAAAAAATGAAAATGATAAGATTTCCAATATTATAATACATAGAAATAGCTTTTAAAATATGACCAAGAAGTGAATCGCAAAAGTTATTTCAAATTATTTTTAACTTTGTAGTGATTTTGAAGTAGGTTTTTTTTTTTTTTTTTGTTAAAAAGTTTTTATCCAACTATAGATAATAGAAGTTATTCTGCTATTGGGGTAAAGCTAATATGTTTAAATTACTTTCATCAAAGTATATCCATTATTTTACATATTACTTTACACGCATACCAGGCCATGTTGTCTCCAGAACTGGAACCGATGGATCACCAGCAACGCTGCACGTTCTCTAATTGGGTCTTGGAAAACATAAATGATGACGATGATTTTTGCAAAATGAAAAAAGTGTTTTCTGACTATGTTAATTCTTACATTGGCGGCTATGTTATGCCACATAGAGAATTAAGTTTGAGTTTTGATTGAGTTTAACCATAGCTGTTCACATAGAGATGCGTCGGCAGAATTGTGACAATTCTTTTTTGACTTTTGTGTTCACATATACATATATCAGCGGTGTTACATTCCACGGTGTTATTCCTCGCGCTGCGCAAATCTGAATTTTTATCGGCCCATACAAAATTGTACTGGGGAACTCAAGAGTTTATTTTGCATTCATTGGCAAAACTAAACTTTGTACTGGAAACTCAAACTAAACTCTCTGTGTAAACAGACATTAATAAGCAAAATTGCCGCATTTGGGTATCTGAAAACCCCCGATTGATTAAGGAGAGCCAATGAACTCGCAATGTGTGACTGGGCCATACTTTTTCGAAAATGACGACGGAAGAACCGTTATAGCCAATGTAGAGCGATACAGAGACAGCAAACAATTTTTTGTGGTCAAGGTTACGCAACAGACTATCGCTACTTTCAGCAGGATAGTGGTACGTGCCATAAAATACGCAAACAATCGAATTATTGCGTACGGAGTTCCCTGGTCGTGTAATTTTGCGTTTCTTCGTTTGGAGTATAAAATAAATAAAACACAGCTTCACAAAAAAAAAAAATTTAAAAAAGTGTAATTTCTTTTTTTGAAATGCTCCCGGAGGCCCTTAACCCGCATCCATCGGAAATTTCTAGAAACGAAAAGTACGTTGTGCATCAATTTGATGCAGATACAAAAAGACAATATTATTCATTAGAATATTTTGAATTTATTAACTATTCTAGCGCGATAAGTATAAGACTATCTCTAACTGTAGAACTGCTCACTTGTTTATTTTAATATTTTAGGAAGGTAGCCAAAATTCTGAATTTAAATACGCATATTTGTTTTTAATATATGAATGTGTTTCAAGAATTTGCATCAATTTGATGCAAACGATGGATGCGGGTTAAGGTCTACGGTATCCATCTGAAAACAATTCAATTCTTAAAGTGAATATTGAATTCGCCATTACAGGAATAATGACCCAATGATGAGAAAGAGCGATTGTAAATTTCGAAAAAAAAAAATTGAAGTCTGAAAGCTTAGCCGACTTGGCCATTTGAAAGTTATTGGACGGCGAATATTATATTCATCTTTAATAAATATAGATTAATGTCTATCTTATAAAGACATTTATAAAGACATCTTTGAGAGTCTCAGGAATGCGAAAATTGAAACGCAGTTTTCTCAAATCTATATTTTTTAAGTCGGTGAATAAAATTCCTCGGAAACGGCTTAACCGATCAGTCTCAACTTTTTACATAAGTTTTATAGGAAATATATTAAGAAGTCAGCATTTTGTCATAAATTAATATTTTGCTTTATTCATTTTGCATGATCCAGTCCAGAGATCCGCAAGACATTTTTTTGAAGGAGCCCACAGAGATAGTCAATCTTAGTAGTTTTAAAAAAATTTAATTATTTCTACTAATAAAAAATATGAAAGAAAAGTCAAAAGTTACTATTATTATACATATATGTCGTAGTATTCATTTTTACAACCCAACGTAGCAAATATTTTTTGAAAAATATTCTAAAAATTCTTTTAGATATCTATTTAACATATCGTCGTTCGCAAATTATTGTGTTCTTTATGACAAAAATGTTTTTTTGGTAAATCAAGTTTAAAGTTTAGTAAAAAACTGAACCGAAAAATCTGCCGCGATTTTCTTACCAATGAAAGTTCTAAAGTTTGTGGTTTTTTCTGTCAAAAAAAATGTTCATCCTTGGAAGCGTTTTTTAGAGTAAGATGCGTTTAAAAAAAATAATTTGTTCTATATGCACTTATTTACGAAACTATTCTTGTTTTATAGCATATAGAACAAAATGTAATATGTATTGGAGAAATGAAAAGCAATGTGATTTCACTCAATAAAAACTTTATTTCATATATTATAATATTAACTTAATTTTAAACTTAATCTTATACATATGTTCTTATGAGTCCACTTAAATCAATACCTGTTAATTTCTTAAAAGGTAAGTTTCGACTACAAAATCAAGTAAAAAATTAATCAAATTTATTTGACTTCGATTCCACAAAGTTCATACTTGATTTACGGAGATTTTTTAATTGAAGCAAGTTTGTTAAAAAAACGAAGACAAAAAGTTGTACTTATATTTTAAATTGTATTAAACAAATTATTGTGGGTATTCACGGGTTGATGCGAAACACAGTTGCGACGATGCGAAAATGCAAGATTGCGAATTTTTGCTTCATTCCAACAACAAACACATTAGAAGCAATTTTGGGACTCTTCTTGAATTACGCACTGCTCAAACCTATTGCGAAAGCGCACAAACAGTGATGCGAAACAGATGATTCATGTTATGGGTGTTTTCAAGCATAGTTGCCATCTGGGTAAAACTTAAAAAAGGCTAAGTTTGTGATTTAAATAAGTTTTTGTTATTTTGAAATAAGGTGGCAATATATTTCTTTCCGCTATCGTAAAGTTACAATATTGATGCTCACGCGTTAGTGCGAAAAATATGTTGCATTTTCGCATTCCTGCAATTCGCATCAACCCGTGAATACCCCTATTGTAGTATGCCACTGCATCAAGTGATAAAAAGTTGTATAAACTTTTCCCATCATTTACTTTCTCCAATGATATCTTCTTATCTATTGCTTATCCATTCTTATTCTTAGTATTAAGCTTTTTTTAAACGTTGTTGTAAAATTTAACTTCTAACCTTATGTAATTTATGATGGTGTTTTCTTTTCTTTTTTGTTTCATTTTATTTACCAACTGCAATCTAAAGCGGGATTTTTTCTTTTTTGTTTCATTTCTTTTGCCAAGTGCAATGTGAAGCTAAAAAAAAAACCAGAAAAAAAAACAAAAAAAAAACGCAAAATACAAAGACCTCCAAATAATAACTTTAATAACTTTATTTAGACTTGCATATAGAACAAAATAAAAAATATTTTTTTTACTTAGTATTTTTGCTTCGTTTTTGTTCTATATGCACGATTTTTTGCATATAGAACACAATAGGTTACGAAGCTTGTCACAACAGTGCTGTGTAGCACAAAGTCGATGTCTCATATTTCGAAAACTATAAAAGATAAAAGCAAACTGATGACACAGATCGATAGATCTCGGAAAATTTGCCTATATACCAGTCTTATCTCAATTTTTTCAATTTTGTGATATAGAACACATTAATTTACGAACGACGATATGTATATTTTTTTATACCCCACGTTTAAAAAACGTAAAAGGGGTATATTAATTTTGTCACTCCGTTTGTAACGCCCAAAAGGCGTGACAGGTAAAGAAAAGTATACATATATATTTTTGATCAGCATCACCACCCGATTCGATTTAGCCATATCCGTCTGTCTGTCCGTCTATTTGTCTGTCTGCCTGTCTGTGATCACGATTACAGACGTAATTTTTAAGCCATCACCAAGAAATTCGATATTTAAGCTTATATCAAGTTCGAAAATGAGCCAAATCGTACGACCACGGCTATCTCCCATACAAAGTGACTTTTCAAAAAGGTAAAATTTCTTTAAATTCCAAAAAAAAATTAATATATGGACTTGAAACTTTGCATATGAACTTTGATATTAATTAAAAATTCTTAATTCTTAGTGCATTTAAAAGACTGTCTTATATGTGAACATTATTTTTTCTAAATAAAAATTAAATATTTTCTTTTAAAACTATGACGAAAATGTTTTTACAAATAAACGTTTTATTGACTACTTAAAACTTTGAATATATTTTGGTTCGGTCGTGGGGGTATTTTAACTTCGGTAAAGTCGAATAGGTTAAAAAATTTCAAAAAATTACAATTTTACAATCGGTTTTAAGTCGATTAGTCAGAAATCGACTCAGAAATCAGAACAGACAATCAGAAATAAAAAAAGAGATTTTCCCCAACCTTTACCTCCATAAAGAAAACAAATCTTATCTTTCACCATCTTCCACCTTTTAATTGTCAAACTGTGAACATCAATATCTCAAAATTTGAGATTTGCAAGCTCGAACTTCAAAATGCTTTATATTAAATTTTTTGGTGATTGAGGTGACATTTTGTTCAAAATAATATGTTATTTTAAGAAATGCATAAAAACGAACTTTGATTCCGGAAAGATAAGGTTCGATTTCCTGTGAAACATCCTAAAATTTTCAAACATCATTTCAATATCTTTCCAATGAATCCAAAATGTTCAAAGTTGCATTTATGGCACCGAACATGTTAGGATAAATAATGTAGTTTCGGCGCTCTCTCTCCTTAACCCATTAATTACCAAAAATTTAAACATTTGAATTTTATGATGAAACCTTCAGCAGCAACTAAATTTAGCATGTTTAATATTTAAAAAGGACAACAAAAAAAAAAATTCAACAATCTGTATTCGCGATTTATACAGTGTAGCGAAGTCAACCAAACTAAAAATTCATTTTTATTTAATACATTTTTGAAATTTGAATTTTTTAATGCAATTTTTTTGATCGGCCGTCACCTCTCACAGACAATGGCAAACCTCAAAGAGTAAAAATGTGTTTACAACCGCATTTTCACTTCAGAAAAGAAAAAAATTACACGTCAAAAAATAGTGTTAGCATAAAAAAACTAATCAAATATTATTGGCCACTTTGCAGGCATACGAAATTTTAAAAGAAATGGGAAGACATGAATCCATTTTTCCGATATATGTTAATAAATTTGACTTCCCAAAATATGTGGCTGTCTTGGAAGAGACATAACTCTCGCTTCCATTTTCTGGGTGAGAACTTTGGTAGTAAAATAGTTAATTTTATAAAAATATTTTTAATTCGTAAAGAAATATTTAATTCGAAATCTTTTCTTTGACACCTGAGCACATTAAATATGCTTTCGGATTAAGTGAGAAAAATAACCGTTTTTCATAATTGTATATACTGTCAAATATTTAAATGACATTGGTATTTCTCCATCGGATTAAAACCAATAAAAATTGAAACGATCATGAATACCAAATAGACATGATTGTGATAACTAACCAAACAAGTATAATAGATATTGGTAAGACCCTGAATATAAATTAGATACGCAAATAATGCTGTGCGATCTACGCAAAATAGTTTCTTTAACCACCAAACAAAATGACGTTAGTTTGGTTTATTAAATATTCTTTGTTTTAAATTCATGTATGTAGATGTGTAGATATTTTAACTTCAGAGCGAAATTTTAAAATTGTGAATATGTAAACAGGCAATTATATATTTGATGGAAAATTTTGCATAAAAGATCTTTTGAAAATAGCAGTCCAGCATCAATGGCGGATGTAACCTCGCAGGTCGGGCCCCTAAAGCAACAAGGTTGCCAATTTAGTCAATTCCATAAAATATCTGACATTTGTATTAATTTCGTAATTTGTGTTATCTATTATTAAATTATTTCTAAAAAAGAGCCACTGCTGTGGTGTCCAAGCTTTGGTATGCGTACCACTTGTGGTACATTATGCAGAGGCAAATGGAACAGTCAGCCGCAATATATTTATTAATATTTTCTTCTTGATTGCACTACTAAAAATGTCCTCCTTTCATATAAATTTGAGATGTGCACAAAAATATACTTTGGGAACTGGAAACAACAACATAAATTATTTACATCAATATTTTACTACTAACAATAAATTAAAAATACTAAACAGGTGTGCATGCTCATATAAAATTTGTGGCATTATAAAATAATATAATTTATCTTTATCAAATAATATTGTCTCTGAAGAATTGATAATATTGCACCAAATTTGAAAGAAAAGATGAAAATCTGAATGACTAAATGAAAGCGCAGATTTGACAGATTTTGCACAATTAGGCACTGCAAAAATTGCACTTTGCACTTTTGCCTTTAACTTGTTAATATCAAGAAGAAATAAAATCTAAAATTTTAAATTGAATCTTCGATATGAAAAGAATAAATTTATTGATGAAGAGTTTTTATTCTGTGAGTAACTTGAAAATCATGCAACTGCAGATGAAATATTGAGGAAACTTAATGAGTTTTGCTAAAAAACTATTATTGATAAGAAACACTGTGAAGGGTTATGTTCTGATGGTGCTCGAGCAACCACAGGTGTATATGGAGGAGTTGTTGCAAAAGTACCAAACTAGCCATTTTTAAATAGTAATTGTGTTAAGGGTTCACTCGTCTCAATTGGGTTTAAAAAATATACTTTTTTAGTTTTTTCAAAGGTTCAAATGTGTAGAATATCATGTCAAAATATTCACGGCACACGAGAGAAACAAAGCTTTTTTCAGTTCCATTAATTTTTAATTTAATGTTTTTTTTTTTATAAAACAATTTTTAAAATCAAAAATTTAAAATAACATAAAGCAAATTACAACAAAAAGAAAACGCACTTGCCAACGCACTTGAGGTCAATTGTTAATTTTCCTTCGCGCTATGCAAAAACGCATCAACAACACAAACGCATTCACATAAAAAAAAAAAAAAAAATGAAAACACCTAACGATCATGTAGTAAGTAGAAGCAACATTTTTTTATAGCCACAATCCACAATGTAGGATAGCCAATACACAATCCTTTTAATATATTATTGTGATTTGTTGCAAAATAGCTTAAGTTAATACTTACAGCCCTATTCTAGTAGCTTAACAAAGCCTATCACATTGACAAAATAGTTAATTTTAACAAATTGTCAATGTTTCATATTCTGGTGAAAATTCAAAAGCTCTTTTCTTTACTATTTTGTTAATGACATCTTAACAACGAGTGGCAGTTACGTTTAAACTTACAGACCTATTCCGGTGAGTTGACAAAGTTCAACATATTTACAATAGTAAATATATTGGCAATTGTCAATATTTCCTATTCTCGTTCAATTCTAAAAGCTCTTTTCTTGACACAGTTGCCAAAAGCAAAAAGGTGTTGACAGCGAATTTTGTATGTAGATATCCAGCTGCTGCTGGTTTGTTTGCTCATATTTTGCTCGCCAAATGAAATAAATAATTATAATTGTATAATAATATTTAATACATATTAATAAAACAATAAGAACTAAAGAAAGAAAATAAAAATAAAGAAGAATAAATATAAAAATTTTTTAGTCAATTTTCTTGAAATAATTTAAATACTGTCAAAACAAAGGTTTGCCTCTTATAAACAGTATTGATCAAATATGTTGTGGGGGATAATTGAAGTGCAAAATGAAATTTTCATATATTTGTTTCTTTGAATATTTTCAAGTGATTTAAAACATTGAAGCGTTTAAAAAGATTGTGAAAAGAAAAAGTGTAGTTCTCTTTTGATTTAGAAAATATAGTGGTTAAAAGTTCCATCTTAAAGTACTATCTCTGAAAGTTTTGAACATATTTCATCGCAGCTGGTATCATTGAAAAGGTAGTATGATTACCATTATTATACTTGTTAAAATTTTTACTAAATTTCTTGATAGTTTTAAAAAAAGAACGATTTTAGTTTTTTCTAAGTTTTTTTTTCAATAAACTTATTTTAAAGAAAAAAATGCGTTATTGTGGCTCTCTTTAATTATTTTAATAAAAAAGCCATATTTTATCCTTCAATTTGGTATATATTTTTTTATAGTTACTGTTAAACTGTCAGAGTTATCACATTTTAAAGAAATAACTTTAAACCAATGTAAGTTCTAAAAGAAAAGTGAAAAACATTTTTTTGTGCCATTGTTTTAAAGGCTTCAATATTTAAATATCTAATATTAAAAGAACTAACAAATTCTCAACGATAAATTCATATTTTCAGTTTAAAAAAGGGAACTAAACAAAATTAGGGTATTTTTTCAATAAGCATGCAACACTCAACAGCTTTCTGGCAACATGCTTTTCACCTTCCTGAGGTGAATAAATAAAGCTTTTCATTTGTCAAGTGTTCGCCTGAATAGCTTTTACAAGCCGAGTTGACAAAATTTTGACAAATTATTTCTTGTAAATTGACAGCCAGAATAGGTCTGTTAGTATGCTTTAGAAACGACAATTTCTTGGCATATAATTCTACATTAGTGATGGGTTTTTCCGAACACGTTTAGTTCGCGGAACTATGTTCACCGTGGACATAGTTCCATTCATTTTTAGCGTGTTCAAACAGTTCCGGTTTGCAAGATTTTTTTTTTATGAAGCAATGTGAATCTTCATCTCTTTCACACATATTATGGCTTACACGAATTTTATGATCGACTACAAGTGCAAATATGATGTGTGCAAAAAAACGAAACAACTGATGTGTGAAATGGTAAGATGACATTTCGTCGTTCATGTTGCGCGCAATCAGTGTTGCCGGATTAGGGGAACTCCCCCTAGATTTAGGGGTTTTTTACCTGGTTTGAGGCATTTTAGGGGTAATAAATCTTTAGGGTTTTTTAGGGGTATTTGGAAAGTTTACCTTTGCAAATAAAGATTTATTACTTTACCTTAAAACTATGCAAAAAATTTAGGAAAAATACTTTTTCCTCCATATTGTGCAAAAAGCGATTTCAGAACACTTTATAAAAACAGCTGAATTGGCAACACTTCAAATAAATTACCAATCATTTCCCACTTCACTTCAAACTCGCTTCGCGCTTAACTTGCAACTCTGAGTAAATATTAAAAACGAAGCAAGTATGGGGAAAACTGACGAAAAGAAAAGGTATGCCCAAAAATATACAAAAAAAAGGGAGACGGACGAAGCCTGCTTTCAAAGGTAAAACTAAATTTTAAGACCAATTTCAGCTTGGACAATTGAAAGCTACAAAGCAACTTCCTGAGACGTCCTACAGCTCAGCCCTTTAAATACATAGGAACACATTAGCATTTGCATTGCAGTTGTGCTACTCTTCAGCTGCCCCTTGAAGCTGAAGTTTTAACTTTATAAATTTTAAGTTATTTACAACTGTATTTTTGTAAGTTTTTCGAAAAAAAATGTTAGGGGAATTCGAGATCCAATCTAGGGGTAAATGGTGAGAGGCATCTGACAACACTGCGCGCAATGCTCTGTTCATTTCGTTTTTAACCCATTAATGACCAACGTTACATATATGTAACGCACGTACGTACTTCTTATTATTAAACAAAAACATTAAATTATCTTCGTCGTGTTTTTAAGTAAGCTTTTAACGAAGGTATATGTTTAGTTAACGACATGAAACTGCATGCACATCAGTAGAGTGGAAATATTTGGCGTGACAACACGTATTATCTTGTTGATCGCTGTGAACAGCTATTTCTTGTGAATTATGGAAGGGCGTAAAAAGTAAGGCTATGTGAATTTGTGTGTGTTTAATTTTTTTAGAAACATTTCTCAACATTTAAATTAAGAAAATACCAATTTATGGTTTCTAAAAAAAGACAATAGAGAATAAAATTGATATTCAAGATATTCAAGTTAACATAAGATAACATATTCAAGAGAACATAAGAAGAAAATTAATGTGCCACGCCCTTGTGCTGTTAGTTGCTACAATTTGTGTGTGGGCGGAACAGGATGGACCAAAACGTGAATGCCTACCGAATTGATGTTAGAGGTAAGAAGTGGTGGTACCCTATCTGCACGTGGCTTGTAGATGTATCGGTGCAGAATGCTTGGTTGCTTCATCGTAAAGGTGGATCTGACTGCACTCAACTACAGTTTCGCATCGTATTATTCCCAAGTTCTTGGCCAGCCAAAACTACCTGGTGGTTATCGGCATCTTAAGTCAGAAGAGGAGAAACGCAATCCCAGATTTGATGGATTACATCATTATATAATAAAAGTTCCAAATGACAAAAGACGCCGTTGCGCGATTTGTTGAAACGCTAGTAAAGTTTCGTCTATAAAAACAATGTGCAAAAAATGCGACGTAGGACCTTGCATTGATTGTCTTGAGAGCTATCATTTCATTCCTGCAAATTAAATTTAATTTTTTACATACACAGTTCAGTTTTCAAAACATTTGTTCAAACGCCCTTATTGAATTATTCCTACCTTTACTCTATTTATTTTTGTTTATTTGAAATGAATTTATTACAAATGTACAGTAGACGTCCAATATAACGAATGGTTTCTTGTCCAGCCTTTTCGTTAAATCGAAAAATTCGTTATATCGAATGAATGCTTTAAACAAAGAAATATAGTTTTTAGTAGTTCAGATTTTATTTAGATATGAATAAAATATTTTGTCTTTTTTTTTTACTTCATTTTTGAAAAATACTTAAACTCTTTTATTTCTTGATGTTTTCCATTGATTTTTTGTGTGTTTCCTCTATAAGCTCTTGCAAGATATTGATTTTAGATATTGATTTTTAGATATTGCAGCTTACATTATTTTCTGAAGCCCATTGTATAGAAGCCCTTAAGTGTTCCACAGCATTTGTGTGGGATATTTTGGGTGTCATTTCAGCCACAGATTCTCCTTAGTTTAAAACTATTTTGCTTACTTGTCATTGCTAAATATTTCTTTTAAACACGCGTGAAAAATGGCAACTGACCTAGAACAGTACCCAGAACAACAAACAAAGAGAATCTGTGTATGCAGAATGGTGGAAGATGAGATTACAGCTACAGCTGATCAATGAAAATAATTTCAACTCATATTAGGTTTGTTCACGTACTTTACTTGTAAAAACTTGCAAGGAGAGAGTAAAAGAAGAATTGAGATAAAAATATTTACAAAGAGAAAAATAGCAGAAAAAGTACGTGAACAGAAAACTAGTAGAAACTTGCAAGTTAACAGCTGATCAAACGAATTGACATCATATGCTGTTTTTTCTGCTATAATAAATGGTTATAAATTATTGAAATCATTTTTTGGGTCTCACCAACATTAACATTATATTTAAATTTTCCTCAGCATCACAAATGTTTCTTTTTCCATCCATTTTAATACGAAATCAACAATAAATAACTTTTGACAGCTTGTTTTTTTTTTTGACAAACAGTTTTTTTCGGTAGTTGCAAGTTCTTGCAAGTAGAAATTTTGCTAACAGAAACTTGCAGCTACTTTTTTCTCTCACTATTTTACGCTCTCGTTGTCCTCTCTCGTTGCAAGTTTTTCGAGTACGTGAACGCTTTACTGGTAAAAACTTGTAACAATTTGTACAAATTTTTTGTTAGTGAACAAACCTATTGATATCTTTCGTTAAATCGAATGACAACAAACAATTTGAATTTGTTATATACATGGTTGAATAAATAAGGTTCTCTCGTGGCTGATTGTACTCTCTTCTCAGTACCCATAATTGTCAAAATCAATGAAAAGATACAACAACAACTTCATCGGCTTTGCATGTTTATAATTTCCCCTTTCAGATTTTGTATGAGCTGTCAACTTCGATTTGACATTTATGGGAACTCGCTCTCACCCATGCGACAACCTTATTTATTCAACTATGGTTATATAGAATAGTCAATGAAGAGATTTTGCCGTTCGTTATATTGGACATTTGTTGAATCGGGTATTCGTTATATTGGTGTACTGGTGTACGTGTACTGTATATTATTTGTTTACTTTGTTTTCAATAAACCTTTAATCATATATCGTCCCCTTCATGCCAAAAACGCATATGTGAATTTTTGTGTTTTTTTGGGAAATTGAGTTTAAAGATTCGAATAGCTCATAAAAATCGAAACATCCACATTTTCCAAAATTTCTTTTAGGAAATGGATGACACATGTCTTCGTAATACACAATTAAAATTTGGTTCCCGTTACTCTACAATAACATTAAAACAAAAACTTTTTGTGCAATCATGTAACAATTATTGCTAGAAAATTGTATTAAAATAAATTTCAAAATTATGAAAAAAGCTCTATCTAAAAAATTTCTTTCATACGTACACAGCAAATTATGTTCTTCGTCAACAGAAAAAGCTATCCCTGTCCTATCTCACCAGTAGTGGTTACAAGCTCATTTTTAGTGAAAAAATGTGCACATTGGCGTTTTTGGCATAAAGGAAATCAACGATTCTGAATGTTGTACATGCGACTCTGTAAAAACTTTGGTAATGAAGACAATTGCAAAAGTCCTTCTGCAGTTTATTTTTCAAAGCATTGTTAATGTTTTGAACCAATAATTTCAGAAATTGACCTTCTGACCTGAGGGTTATATGGAAGCAACTGAATACATTACCAGAAAAATTCTATTTTTGAGATTAAAAAAAGAATCACAAAAATTGAAAAAATCTTGCCATTCTTTTTTTATCAGAATACATTTTCCTTACCCTTCTTCAAAAATGGATAGAAATCATTGACCTATCTCATTGGCAGCGGTTACAGTTAAAATAAACACTTTCGAGACTTGTTACTTGTCTCGTTGTTAAGCACAATTTTAACTCGTAATAGGTATAAACGCCGTATCACGTACATCAAAAGCCGTTGAAAAGTCACTCAAAAATAAATTTAGACATATTGTCATAAATATAGGAGCGTCGCAATATCTCGAGAATTTCACGTGAACGTTTTGAAGTGCTATTTAAAAATAATGAGTGATCAAAATTACGGTATGTGTACGAAAATTAAAAAAAATAATGGAATTTTTATAGATCGCTAACAGAAACGGACTCAGAGTATAGTGGATTCATTGATCCGTTCAACTTGTTCGATATTTCGACAGACTCGTACCAGGTCAGAAGGTCAATTTCTGAAATTATTGGCTTAAGACATTTACAATGCTTTCGCAAATAAATTGCAGAAGGACTTTTGCAATTGTCTTCATTACCAAAGTTTTATAGAGTCGCATGCTCAAAATTTTCAGAATCGTTCATTTTCTTTATGCCAAAAAAACCAATGTGCACATTTTTTCACTAAAAGTGAGCTTGTAACCGCTACTGATGAGATAGATCAAAGATTTTTTTTTTCTATTTTTGAAAAAAAGGTGAGGACAATGTATTTTAATAAAAGAAGTGACTAGAAAGCTCCATGTTGATTTTAGGTAATTTGACATCCTAAAAATGTACCATTCTTGAGAGAAAAGTTAATTCTTAGCTGCTATAAAATAGGAAGACCACTGATTTTTTTCACTTTTGATGGAAAAAAATTATTCTGAACGTGTATCCTCAAAAGAAAAGTAAAAAAAAAAAAAACAATTGTTTGCTAATATTGGAAATATTTAAAGTGAAAAATGTGCACATTGGCGTTTTTGGCATGAAAAAAATATCAGAAAATCACATAGATGGTTTTTGCATGGAATTTTATAATTTTTTCTAGACCGAATTGGATTTTCTTGTTTTAGGGGAATATTCTTTGCATTAAAATGCACTAAAAATAAAAAAATAAATAACTGGCCATTTCAGCCCTTGAAAGGACTTTGACCTAGCTTCTTATGATCAATTGCGTTGTGCGTGTTATTAAGTTTGTACACAATTGACCGAGAACTGGACCTACATGTTTAACGCCGACTCCGAACGGCGATGAACGGAATGTTGTTGTTCTCAAGAAGCTTTACATGGCATTTTGAATACTCTCTGAGGTTTTCCATTGTCTGCAGAGAGGTGGCGGCCGTACAGAAAAATTATTTTAATTCAAATAATTATCTGTCGCTGCTGGGGTTCGAACCCGGGTCTCCAGGTTCGTTGACATAGCGGCCACGCACTTTAACCAACTACGCCACGGACGCCATTAAAATGCACTAGATGTAATTAAAAACTCAAAACCCATGTGTTTTCACATTGGCGTTTTTTGCATAGAGGGGACGATATAACAAAAATAATTTTTTTCAAAAATTAAGTTTCACTTTGTTCGGACCATCGTTACATATATGTAACAGCCCGGAACGGGGCGGTTGAGGGCCGTACACATTTTTTTATTCCAGATTTTAAAACGGGCCATTAACCTATCTCACAAAATTTCAACTCTTTACCTGCATTTTTGGACTCTCGTCACTAATGGGTTAACATGCTTTCATTCATTCGAATGGAACTACGGAACTAGATAGTTGCGCGGACATGTTACAATCTGCTGCTTATGAGTTGCAAGAGTTTCATTCAATCAAATAGAACTAAAATTTTCAAATACATTTATCAACATAGTCCCAAATTTGGTTTGCCGAAAGCAAAAAAAAAGAAAAAGGAGTGGCAAATTATCTGAACCTTGTTTTCGCTAAAATGCCCTTCACGTTCATACTGGAAAATAAGTTATATGGGAGGTGGGCGTGCTAGTCAGCCGATTTGGTTAATGTTCACACCAGCTATTTATACACTGAAACTGAACTGATTATAACTGAAAATTTTCAAAAGTTTTAACCCTTCGAGCCACACTGGTGCTTTTCATCGCCCCATGCCTTAAAAAACCCATTTTTTTAAATCAAAAACTTTTTATGCATACTCCTTACGCCACCTGGGTGTTCAAAACTTAACTAACTTTCAAGCAATTTAGAAGGTCAGGGATGCGTTAGTGTGTCGTTGGCATTTCTTTAAAATCGACTGGTGCTCTCATATACCCCACGTGTGGCTTAGTGTATATTTTTACAGAAAACTTAAATATTTCATTTTATTGAATTTAATTATTTTTTTATTGTTTTAAGGTATGTATGCAGAAGCGCAACCAAAGGGGGGTTTGGGGGTTTAACCCCCCCCCCCCAATTATTGTCACAAAAAGAAAAACATGATAAGTAATGACTCGCTTTAAATTTAAATTTCAAATCGATTACGATTGAAGCATAACACTTCGCAAATATGGTTTCCTGATTTCAGATATAGACTCCGTATTTCTCCAACAGCTCGAGTTTTTAAGCTGTAGTCAAAAAGATGAAAATCAGTTCTTTTTCCCATAATTATGCTATATCTATTATACTGATTCACCGATTTGTATTACGATGATGAATTTCAATGAAGAAATACTAGACCTTTCAATGTTTGCACATAAAATTACAATACCTATGCCAGTTTTAAAGATATCGACGTTCAAAGTGGAAAAAATGTCACAATTTTACGTAACCTGCTTTTTTGAAACCCTGTATAATATACAATATACAGTGTATATTTAACATTTTGTAATGGGTTTACAAAAACTTTTTCTTTACTTGAAAGAAAATCTCTGGAATTTTAATAAACATTTTAGTTTTTTATTTTATCTTGCATTTTTTTAAAGAAATTAAAAAAAAAACATTTTTTTTTAAATTAATTGTATTCAAATTCAAGTACGAATCACTACTTTTAGAGTATGTTTTCTTACATAAGTAGCAAAATGCCGGGAATAAGTTCAGAAAAGCTTAAAGCTGGTTTTATGGCAGATAAGGCAGTTAAGGAGAGACCAGGCGCGGATCCAGGGGGGGGTTTTGGGGGTTCAAACCCCCCCCGAAATTCTAAAAGAACCTATATTTAAATGTGATGTACTGATGTTTATTATGTGGGCTAAGAGTACCAAAAAGAAAAAAAAAATTGGTTTTTTATAATTGACTTTAAATATTCACACCCCTATGCTGTAAACGTTTGTAGCTGTTTC
Organism: Pherbina coryleti; assembly: GCA_943735915.1. Classification (NCBI taxonomy): domain Eukaryota; kingdom Metazoa; phylum Arthropoda; class Insecta; order Diptera; family Sciomyzidae; genus Pherbina; species Pherbina coryleti. The sequence continues at coordinate 56,866,497 of OX030952.1, read as the reverse complement.
TACACGTATTGCTAAAATACTGAATTCTGTTCCAGTTTTTGTTTGTTTTTGCGATATTGCGCCTGTAGCTGTAAACAGTCACACATACAATCTTAACTTGAAATCACAAAATGACCGCATTTTTTGGATAAAATATATCCAAACACCGCACAGTCTTAATTTAAAAACCCACAGTTTCGATAGTATCGGAAGTGTAGACTTAAAATTCCTTTTTATACAATAATGGAGAAAAATTCCGGTTTTTGTAGTTTGACGTAAAATTCCTTTTTATACAGTAATGAAGAAAAATTCCGGTTTTTGTAGTTTTTATTTATTTTGATGTTGGTTTTATGTTGGCCTTTAAGATTTGTATTCGAGTCAAATAAACAGAGAAATAACTTTTATTATTATAATTATCTTCACCCCAGCGTCAGCTTGTGGAATTTAACACAAAAAAATAATCCTGAGCACCACACAATCATATGGAGTGAATATGGAGTGAAATGTGGATGGCTATTTATTTCGTAGCAAAGTTTTTTCCAATAAGTGGAATAATTTTTTCACATATTGCAGCAAAACACAAATTATAACCTTCTTTTGAAAAACCAGAGGCTCGAAATAGATTTTAGACTAACGGTTTCTTTCCACGCCTACGATTTTTTGAAAAAAAATTATCCCGCTCTAATGTATATAAAGGGTGGTTCAATTTTAAGGGCCGATGTTGAATATAAACCACACCTAAATGTCAATTTTTTTTCTGCATTTCATTTGACATTTCTCAATTTCAGACTAACTCAATTTGAACCGTTAAAGTTATTCAGGCTTATTATGAAAATGGGCTTTCAAATCAAAATGCATATCGAGCACTTCGTGATTTTTTCGGTCAATTTAATCGTCCAAATGTGCGTACAATCGGAAAAATCGTGCAAAAATTTGAACAAACCAGGTCTGTAGGAGATGTGAAAACACCAGTGCATGCTCGTACAGCTCGTACTGCAGAAAATATTGCTGCTGTTCGCGATAGTGTGGCTGAAGAGCCGTCCACCTCAACTCGTCGTCGTGCCCAACAATTGCACCTCTTACGTTCGTCGTTGATGAACATTATGCATAAAGACTTGCATTTACACGGTCAGAATGGTGGCAAGAAATGGCAACAGTGGATGATCAATTTTCGAAGAAAATCATCTTCAGTGATGAGGCACATTTTCACCTCAGTGGATTCGTCAATAAACAGAATTACCGCAATTGGGCGAATGATAATCCAAGAGTGATTGTCGAAAAACCAATGCGCCCACAAAGAGTGACTGTTTGGTGTGGTTTATGGGCTGGCGGCATCATCGGGCCGTATTTTTTTCCAAAATGAGGCTGGTCAGGCAGTTACTGTGAATGGTGTTCGGTAGCGTGAGATGATAACGAACTTTTTATGGCCCGAATTGAAAGATATGGATGTGGACGATATGTGGTTTAACAGAACGGTGCCACTTGCCACACAGCTAACGAAACAATGGCTCTTTTGCGCGACAAATTCAATGGCCGTGCTATCTCACGTGGTGGCGATGTCATTTGGCCACCATCAAATCATGTGATTTGACACCGTTGGACTTCTTTCTTTGGGGTTATTTGAAAGAAAAGGTGTACGTCGATAAGCCAGCAACAATTCAAAAGCTAAAGGATGAGATAATTCGGCGGCGGGGTGCAATAAGGCCAACGGCAATAAGGCCGAATTTGGCCTTATTTCCCTTTAAAAGGAACCAATATTAAAACGCCATCAAATAAGTTTTTTAGTTTTATTTAATGAAAAATTAAGGATATAAAGTATTGGAATAATTGTACTTTAGGGCCCATGCTCCTTTTTTCTTTTTTTTCTAAATGTGCATTTGGAGCTCCTAATGCACATGCTGCAAAAAAGGTCGGTCTCAAATGGTTTAGGAGATAAAAATCGTGAAAGTTTGAAAAATGTACATATTTTGGAATAATTGCACTCTAGGTACACGCTTTTTTTTTTTTTTGTTTTTTAAATGTGTATGGAACTTCTAAATCTAATGCTGCAAAAAAAAATAGGTAGGTCTCAAATGGTTTAGGAGATAAAAATCGTGAAAGTCTGAAAAATTTACATATTTTTTTATTGAGAAGACTAGGATATCTTATGTTAATAATAGAAATATATATCCGTTTAAAGCGAAAAATATGATCGTTAAAATGCTAAAGAACATACACTTGGGTCTCTTTTTATGCGGTTTTTTTTAATGCGGATTTGAATTTATGCGGTTTCTAAAATTCTGCAGAAATTCTTCAAACGTGCGATACATTGCAGGAAAAAATGATGCTATACGAGCCAGACACTGAAAAGGCTTTAAAAATAAATCAAGATTTAAATCGCATTGTGGCAGGTTATCGAGAGCAGCAGAAACAATTAAAAACTGCAGCAACTCAAAAAACAATCACTTAATTTTTTAAAAGAATTGACAATTCTGCTGACGTGGATGTAGCACGATCTATAAGCGATGACAGCACTTCCCCAGTTACTGAAAGACGCAAAAGACCACATGTTAGTAGTGATTCCGATGATAGTTAATTTGCATCAGAAAACATTTGAAAATTCGTGAATTTTTTTTTCCTAAAATATGGACAAGATTTTATTAAAAGATTATTAATATGTATTGAAATCAAAAAATAAATTGTTTTGTTTTGTTTAATTTTAGCTCGTTGGTTTTTTTATGCGATTTTGGCCTCTTTTAAACAAGGATTATTTGAATTTATGCGGTTTTTGAAGATGTTGGAACGCATCCCAAGTTTTTGTATGGAAGTAGTGTATTTTTTTATGCGGTTTTGTTTTTTATGCGAGTTTCCGAGGAAGGCATATACCGCATAAAAAGAGACCCAAGTGTACATCTTTTTGTAAGTGGTCGAAAAAAAAATTATTTTATAAAATGCGCGATTTTTACTAAAATTTTCAATGAAGCTTTAATATTATAAAGAATGAGCGCCGCAGGTTTATAATAAATCGCCGCGATTTTTAATAAAAATTTTTTGCCTGCGGCGCTCATTCCTTATAATATTAAAACTTCTTCGCCTTCACTATTGAACTACTACTAATAAATTTTTCGCGTTGATACGAAAACAAGCACATTGAGGTTGACAATGGCAACTGTTTTCTTGCAAATTGAGTACCTACGCTGAGTCCAGTAACTTTTCAAACAACAGACTACAGGGTGCGTACTTTTTATTAAAAATAATTATAAAAAATAATCCTTAGTTTGCAAAAATTATTTTTCGGCCTTATTACCATTTTGCTAAATTTTTTTATAGGCTTTATTTCCTTTTCAAATGGAAATAAAACCAAATTCACAATTTCGGCCTTATTTCTCTTTGAAAAGGAAATAAAGCCAATTCGGCCTTATTGCCGTTGGCCTTATTGCACCCCGCCAATTCGGCACATTAACGGCATAGCACCTCACTTATGCTTCGGCGTCATCGAAAATTTGGACCATCGGATGGAGGTGTGCCGCCGAGGTCGCGGCGGCCATTTAGCCGATATTTTGTTCCATGCATAATTGAACCATACCAATATTATCATAATAAAAAGAAACGACAATAATTTCCTTAATAATTTGTGTTTTATTCAAAATCAACATAGGCCTTTAAAATTTAACTACCCTTTATATATATAACGTACATAAATATTTTTAAAACCCCCCCCGAAATATATTCCTGGAACCGCCCCTGGGAGAGACCCTTACTTTAAAACCTCGATGACTAACCTTGAGCGAAAGGCATGAGTGTCATTTGAATTACTTGTCAAAAACTTTTTAGGCAGTTGCAAAGCAAGTCATTTTGAGGAACCAACATGCTTGATAGTTTTAGGGATCTTGGATGTGATATTACCATCACGGTTCACTATCTGCACAGCCATTTATCCCACTTCACTGAGAATTTAGGAAACTAGAACCACTAGAACAAGGTTTCCATCAGGACATGAAAATAATGGAAAACCATTACCAAGAAAGATGGGACAAACACGTGATGGCAGACTATTGTTGGAGTCTTAAGCGAAATGGTCTTGATGTCTTTAATACCAGAAAGTTACTGAATAGAAGTTGTGACTTTTTTCCATTTTGAACGTCGATATCTTATTATTCTTAATCACGTTAATCCTATAACTAAAGTCTTTTTAATGAAAAAATAATAAATAAAATTTTTTCCATTCTAATAAATAACTATTTATAAAAATTTTATCATTATGTTTGCTGCCATTGTTTATTTTATTTATTTATTATGAGCTTAATACAAGCAGATACTTAACATTAATTTCTTAATCCTAGGGTTTTTTTTTTTTTGTTTTTTTTTTTTTTTTTATTTTTTTTATTTGTAAGGTAGGGAATTTACATTTACGTGGGCTATAGTCTGCCCACAAGACGTATGAGAAAAAGATATCACAATTTATTTAAGAGGGAGGAAGGGGGTTTGAGTTAAGAAGGATATTTCGGAGTTCGGATCTGCTGAGATGGAAGTCGAATTCATTGATCAAATTGTTGGTCAGACGAAGCATCCTAGTTATAGGTTCGCCACATCCATAGACGGTGCGATGAAAATTGAGGTGGAAGAGAGGTACAGACCTTAGGTAGCGTGGGTTGGTATTAAGGGATATCAATTGGAGCAGTGTAGGGCAGTTAATGGTGCCGTCTAGTAGTTGATGGATGAAGAGGACATCGGCAACCACCCTGCGTTTTTCAAGAGATTGCATATTAATCAACATCAAACGATCAGCATAAGGAGGTAGATTGAAACTGTCGGAACCAGGGAGGCCGCGTAACGCAAATCGAAGGAATCTACGCTGTACAGCTTCAATACGCAACGATTGAGAAACATAGAGCGGTGACCAAACTTGGCTAGCATATTCGAGTATCGGCCTCACAAAGGTTAGGTAGAGAGATTTTGTAACATATGGGTTAGAGAATTCCCTGGACCAATGTTTTACAAAACCAAGAGTAGAGTTGGCTCTACTAATGATATTATCGATATGGGATCGAAAATTAAGTTCTTTATCGCAAATTATACCCAAGTCTCGCAAAGAACTGACCAAGGGAATCGGCTCGCCAAATATGTAATAAGTTCGCGATGGAGATTGGGGGCTCTTACGCGAGTATGTCATAGCTTGGCATTTGTTGATGTTGAGTTCCAGGAAGTTTTTTTGGCACCAAGTAGAAAAACTGATTAGATCATCTTGAAGGCGGGTTGAGTCAGCATTAGTATGTATGCGTTGATAGATTTTCATGTCATCAGCATAAACAGAAAGATTTGAGTATTTGATGACCTCATCGACATCGGTTATTGTTAAGACGAATAACAAAGGACCTAGGTGGCTGCCTTGAGGGACGCCAGAAGTTGCTGTAAAAAACTCGGATTTTGAAAACCTAAAGATGACATTATATCGACGTTCTTCAAGGTAAGATTTGATCCAAGCAATAAACGGGGGTTGAAAGAAGAAAGTTTTTAGCTTACGAAGGATGACTGTGTGCGAGATTTTATCGAATGCTTTGCTAAAGTCAGTTGAGACAACGTCAACTTCATAACCACTTTCCAAAGAACATAGGGTATTCGAGACGAATTCTGTGAGGTTGGTAGTAGTGGATCTTCCCTTCAGAAAGCCATGTTGGTTAGGGGAGAAGATAGACTTACAGTGAAAAAACATAATATCGTAGAGTATACTTTCAAATATTTTGGGTGTGCATCATAGTTTTGCAATGGGTCTATAGTTTGTGATATCATTTTTAGGCCCTTTTTTGTGCAGAGGTATAATGTACGAATTCTTCCAAAACTTAGGAAAAATTGATTGAGAGATAGAGAGCTGGAAAAGAGCTAAAAGGGGATGAGCTAAAGTGTTTGAAAATTTTTTTAAAACAATAGCAGGCAAGCCATCGGGTCCAGGAGAGTAATCGTCCTTTAAATTTCGTAATTTTTCGTTCACATTAGCTAGTGTAATATTAACCGAAACTAAAGACGTTTGGGCACAATTTTTTAAAGAAGAGAAGTATTCAGAGTCCAGTACATCATTATGATTGGTAAATGACTGACTGAAGAAACTTGCAAAAAGATTTGCAATTATTTCAGGGTCGTCCGAAGATTTGTCTGACAATTTAAGGGTGGACGGGTAATTATCTGATTTTCTCTTGATATTAATGAACTGGTAGAACTTTTTTGGATCAGTGATAAGTTTGGTTTGGATATGGTTTAGATAGGATTCGTAAAGAAGATCACAAAGATAAGAAAAATGGTTGTAAACGTTAAGGTATCTCGTGAAGTCAGCAGAAGATCTAGATATTAAATATGTACGCCAAAGTTTGTTTCTTTTATTCCGAAGTGAACGTAGCTCTTTATTATACCAAGGAGGCGAAGACGAAAAGCTCTTCTGCCTTGTAAAGGGAACAGATTGTGTGAAGCAGTTAAACATTATGCCATAGAAAAAGCCGACAGCATTGTCGATATCTTCATTAGCATTTTCAAGAACGTAAGGGAAATCAATGCCACCGAGAAGTGATTCTAGTTTTTCAAAATCCGTTTTCCGAAAGTTAAAACTGTACAAGTGCTCGGAGTGTGTGTTTATGTTAGTATTATTGTAGGAAAAGGTAATTGAAAGAGGTGGATGGTACTGATCCAGTGTAGAGAGTAGGTGGTTGCTTGCAGAAACTGCACAGTTTTCAACTTCTGATGAAAAAACAAGGTCTAGTTGTCTACCCATATAGTTAGTTACTCCACTTAACTGGAAGAGTCCGGAGTCGGAGAGGCAACTAGTAAAGAGAATTTCTTTTTCGGATATTGGATTTGAGGGGAAGAAGTGACATTCATCATCTGATAAAACCCACTGAAGATTAGGGAGGTTAAAGTCACCCAAAAATATTACGGTATCAAATGGATCCATGAGATCTAAAATAGAATCTATATCATCTTCTGCCAACTGATAGCCAGTGGTTGGTTGAGACGGGCGAATATAACAGCATATAACGTATAAATTACGCTTAGCGATACTGATTTTGGCACAAATAAATTCAAAGTTTGCAGTATGTGAATTCTATTGTGGTAGAATTAACGTTTTGAGTGCAATATTTGGACTCATTACACCATATCCGCTATAGTTACGTACATTTTCTTTTACTAGTGTCGCCTGCTGTCGAAATTCGGCCATTTAAAATTGAGTTTTTTTTTTTTTATTTTTACTGAAAATATTTTTTTCTTCTTCACTCATGTGCAAACGAATCTGAACTCATACCGCACCATGCGCACCATCAGCAGAAAATCACAAAATAGTAAATCCACTCTGAGTTTCCTTGTTCTGTTACTTTTACTTTCTAAGCTATTCGATATCAAAAATTTGGCTTATATATTCGGAGCTGTATCCCTTCGTCCAATGCCTGACCCAGTACTCTACTTCCCATATTCTACTTTCTTCTAGAAGGATATCACCAAGTCGGAACTCCATATTGAGTTTCATTGTTATATGGCAGTTACTTCCAAAGCTATTCGATATAAAAACTTTGAATTAGATAGGTGGTGCCACACCCCCTTGTCTAATGCTCATTCAATTTTTCCAGTCGAAGAACACGACTAAATAGGAAGTTCCTACCGAGTTTCATTGATTTATGACTTATAGCTCGAAAGTTATACCAAAAATTTGGGCTGCTGAAGAGTGCCACGCCCCTCTTTCAACGCCCATAAAATGTTGCTCATGGAATGGTACGTGTGATTTGAGGTCGAATACCTATTTCCGAGGTTGTGTAACCTATAACTCTAAAGCTATTCGATATCGATATGGAATGTGCCACGCGCACCATATATACTCGGTCCACTCCTTCTCTCTACTCTTGTTGATTTATAAAAAAAATTATCAAAATCGGTTGAGAAACACGGGAGAAAATTGACCTTAACTGTTTTTCCTACGCCTATTTATATATAGATATACATATAATTATAAAACTTCCCCCCAAAACAAATTCCTGGTTTCGCCTCTGTATGTATGAATATAAATTGATAAATTAAAATACAAAAATGTATTTTTATGTACAAATTTATAAGTTTAGTGTCTGAACTATTGAATTTGAATTTGACTGAATTTGACTATTTTACTACTTTTTTCTCTAAATATATTATTAAATTACTTAAAAAAAATATTTTGAGTTTATTTGAATGTTATTAGTAAAAAATTTTTTTTTTCTTTTTTGAAAAAGCGGGTGCAGTTTTTTGGCAGAATATATTTGTTTTTTGTTTTTTGTAACTAACGCTACGGCTAATATTTTGTCTTTGTAGCAACATATTTGATGCCTTCAAACATACATTTTTTAGGTCTTATATTAAAAACTGTAAAAGTTATGAATTTTTTAGTAAAAGAACTAATTTTTCACTTTTTTTTTACTTGACCGCGCTCCTAAAGTCAGCCATTTTTGAAATATTAGAAAATAACTATACAAAATGTTGAACAAGACCAAAAATAGTAATCATGTACAGTTTTAAGCTTATATATCAAAAGTTCGGGATTTTACAACGACTTTTTGAAGTGGGGTGATGACATACCCCCATGTTACTGGAGTGAGGGTGTGGCTCGAAGGGTTAAACACATTTGCTCTTACTTTGACGAAATTTGTTGCAAGCTTTTTTTAAACACAAAGTTCGTCAAAATAATAACAATTGTCGTCAATTTTAAAACAATTTTTTTTCTGTGTAGCTACAAAAGAACTATGTGTAGTAAATTTAAATTTTTTGGTAATTTTTTGTGTAAATATACCTCATTACCGATTTCAGTTATAAGGGAGGTGGTCATATTAGTCAACCGATTTAGTCAACCGATTAGTTAACCAATTTTCACACCAGCTGTTGATAACTCCAAAACGAACTATGTGTACCAAATTTTGTTGATCTAGGATAATAATTTTGGGAACTATTTCATATTACCGATATCGGTTATATGGAAGGTTATGTGCCAATCATTCAATTTTAACGAAATTTTGTGAAAATAATTCTTTAATCTTAAAAAAATGTCAGTAATCAAAACCGAACGACCAGTATGTCTAAAATAATGAAACAATAATAAAAAGTAATCAATAATTATCCAAAATTTGCACCCTGAGTTCAAAACAAAAAATGACCAAAAAACTGTATATTTATTTCTATAAGTTGGTTTGCGGCATCTGTCCAACCCAAGAACCTGCGTGGAAAAGAGATCCAGCTCTTATTCACCAAAACAAACCCAAACATAACGCAGATATATAAGTATTTATATGAACAAACATAAAAATATAACATATGTATATTCGGGTCGCTGAACAATTTAGGAGCACCGTGCTAATGTTATTATTTGGTCAAGCATTTGGGCCAACGCAGGCAAAAACTTGTGTGGAAAAGAGAACTACTCTGGCCCACAAACCAAGTGACAAAATCTATTTGGTCTAGTTTTAAACACAGCTAGTAACCTGAGCACACAAAACCCAATTCATTATAAAATTATATAAAATTAAGAAAAATTATGTCAACAACAACATGGCATGCTAATCTTATTCGGTGATGCTTACTTCACAAAATATAATATGTAAAAGAAAAACCGACAAATCTGAATTTTTTTAAAGCCAACATTATTACCGATATCACGATATAATCAGCCGCGTATATTTTTGAGATAAAAATAAATAAAATGAAATTAAGTGTTTAAATGTAAAGTTATTTTACGTTTTAATACATCCACCGAATCACACAAATTTATCAAATCATAGTTACTGTTGAAATCACTACACATACAGCGAAAAGGGTCGTGAAGAGCGTAATTTGAACTCCACTGACTTAACTTAAAAAAAAGAAAATGTCTGGATCCTCTCCTCGGAATGTTGAAGTTTAGAGATGAGAGGAGATATTCGGATTCGATCTCACCACAAAGTTATTTATATACGAAGGTAACATTTAGCATTATTCTCTTCTTAGGGAAGGCAGTAAAATAAGTCAAGGACGGGTCTCATATGAAGGAAGAACAATATTAGGGTTCCAACGTTGATGACGTAGAGCGAAAAGTTTTTGAACCGATTCTATTACGTCGATGTGGACATAATATTGTGGATTCCAAATTACACACGCATATTCGAGAATTGGCCTAACGAGAGATGTATATAGTAACTTAGTAGTGAAGGGATCATTGAATTCTTTAGCCCATCCCTTAATGAAACCAAGGACACCTCTAGCCTTATTTACCACCATATTAATGTGGAGATTAAAACTTAGTTTTGGATCCATAATTACACCGAGATCGACAAAAGTATTAACAATTTCTAAGTTAATGTTATTGATAGCGTAATTTATGCAATGAGGAGTTCTGCGTGCGAATGTCATTTGTTTACATTTTTTTAAGTTAAGATTTAAAATGTTAAATTTACACCAATCCACTAGTCTATTTAGATCAGATTGCAAACGATGTTGTTCGTTATGTGATTTGTAGGTAAGAAAAAGTTTCACGTCGTCAGCGTACATTACGATGTCGCTGTGTTTAATTACTGAAAGAAGGTCATTGATAAATAGTAAGAATAAAGCTGGTCCGAAATGACTACCCTGTGGAACACCTGATTTGACCAAATATTAGGTGCGTTTTTTTGGCATCGTCCAAATTTGGCGAATTAATTACTATCATATTTTTGGCATATGGGCATCTCCCAAAAAAGGTCCACCACTAGTGCACTAGTGAAAAATTCAAACTGGTCAGAAAAACTTTTTATTAGCCAATAATAAAGCTTAAATAACTTAATTTGATAAATGTAAAGAAATTTTTAATTTTTTCAATTCTTGGCGGAAATAAACTACTTTAAAAGAAACAAGTTGTTTTTCTGAGTCTTTTGACGAATTATACCGATATTTTTTCTTTGTGTTTTTAGCTTATTCAAGTGATATTATATTGTTGATGTAATTTAAAAGTTTTCTGCAAACAACAATCTTATGCATTACAAAAGAAAACTCGCTTCTGCATTAACGAAAAAAATTGTTCTTTATTTTTAACTTACAGTTTCTGTTATGTAACTTGAATTTAACTTGTTTTGTTTTATTTTTATTAAAAGTTGAAGTGTTATAATAAACATTACTTTATTTGTATTTTATCTGTTTTTTATTCCCCTTGGAAAAATTTGTCGCGTCCATGATGTCGCGTCCGTACTCGTGCAATTCCTAATTAAAAAAAGGTAAGAGATAATTCTCATATTTCATAAGTCTACGAAGAAATGTTATCCTTTGACCTTCATTTACCTATATATATATATAAAAGAAAAGTTGACAAAAATAGCTAAATTTTGTATATTTCTATAAGAGCTTCAAAAAACTTATATTTTTTGTCGCGTCCGTTTCATTGTATAGTTGCTAATAACTTTGTACTTATTTGTACTAACAGACCTATTCTGTCTGTCAATTTACAAGAAATAATTTGTCAAAATTTTTTCAAAATTTTGTCAACCTGACTTGTAAAACCTATTCAGGCGAACACTTGACAAATGAAAAGCTTTATTTATTCACCACAGGAAAGTGAAAAGCATGTTGTCAGAAAGCAGCTGTTAAGTGTTGCACTTTTATAGACAAAATTACCCCAATTTTGTTAAGTTACTTTTTTAAAATGTAAATATGAATTTATCGTTGAGAATTTATTAGTTCTTTTGATATTATATATATAAATATTGAAACCTTTAAAACAATGGCACAAAAAAGTCTTCTTCTTTTCTTAAAAGTGTGATAACTCGGACAGTTAAACAGCTACTATAAAAAATTATATATCAAATTGAGGGATAAAAATATGGCTTTTTTATTATAATAATAAAAGACTTCCATAATAATGAATTTTTATCTTTAAAATAAGTTTATTGAAAGAACAAATCTTAAAAAAAAAGTAAAATCGTTATGTCTGAAAAACCATGAAGAAATTTAGTAAAAATTTTAACAAGTATAATGAAGGCAATCAATTTACCTTTTCAATGAAACCAGCTGTGATGAAATATCTTTGAAACTTTCAGAGCTAGCACACTTTTAAGATGGAACTTTTAACCACTATACATTCTAAATCAAAAGGGAACTACACTTTTTCTTTTCGCAATCGTTTTAAACGTTTCAATATTTTTAAATCATTTACAAATATTTAAAGAAACAAAGCTATAAAAATTTAATTTTGTACTTGAATTATCCCCCACAACATATTTGATCAATACTGTTTATAGGAGGCAACACTTTGTTTTGACAGTGTTTAAATTATTTCGATAAAATAGACGAAATAATTTTTATTCTTATTGTTCTTTATTTTTATTTTTATTCTTTAGTTCTTATTGCTTTATTAATATGTATTATATATTATTAAACATTTATAATCATTTATTTTATTTGGATATGAGTGAATAACCCAGCGTAATCTGGATTTCTACATAAAAAATTCACAGTCAGCACCTCTTTTGCTATTGACAACAGTGTCAAGAAAAGAGCTTTTAGAATTGAACGAGAATAGGAAATATTTACAGTTGTCAATATATTTACTATTGTTAATATGTTGAACTTTGTCAACTCGCCGGAATAGGTCTGTAAATCTTGACCATAAATTTGTAAAATGTAGCACTCTTTTAGAGCGTTAGAACACTAAAAATACATATCGGCTCTTTATGTTTCTTTCTTGTTTTTGACGTAGTTAAAAGCGTGCGAATGTCGCGTCCGTGCCACTGGGAGATGTCCATATGCATTTTCCAATTTTTGAGAAATGTATACGTTAAGAAATTTTTTAATTTTTTCGAAAAAATTAATATAAAATTTTTATCTCGGGCATCAGAAATGGTACCGAAGAAAATTTTCCCAATTTTTTAAATGGTAAGAGTGTATTTCTGCCTATCACACGAATATCTGACATCATTTGCAACATTTTGTTAAATATATCATTTTGAGTTTCTAGTGCCAGACCGTAGGCGTGGCATCGTTCTCTTGCATCTTTTCTCAGCAACCTTGAATTCATTACGTCAAACTAGTCATTTATCTAGCAAAGGAAAAAACATTATTTAGCTATTATTTGTAAAAATGAAATAAATTTTACCGGTTTAAACAATTGACTACATTCCCTCCAATTTTGAATTCCCAAAAATCCTAAGTTGGCCGCTCGCGTAAGAGATTGGGCAACAGTGTTGCCAGAACTTTTTTGAGAAAAGCGCGAGATTTAAAAAAAATATCGCCCAAAATCGCCCAATGAAAAAAAAAATCGCCAAAAATCACCAAGAAAAAACAAAACAAATTATATACATTTTTTTTCAAATAATATTGATATCTGTTAGATATTAATAGTATTAGATATTCTTATTTTCATATTTTTGAGATCTATAAAAAATAATAAAAAAGCTACTTCATTTTATACGAGAATTTTGATCGTCAAAGAACATTTTTTTAGAGACTATAACTTTTTAGAATTTTTCAACATGCAACTTTAAAAAAAAAACTTTTTGCAAAAAACGTAGTTCCTTCAGCCATATTAGACTCTTCCTCCGTTTCGTCAATTCTCGAAGTATTGTTTAGTTCATACATTGATTTTGTTTATACAAGATGAATGCCAACTTACAAATATTGTCAAACATTTTTTCGCCTACGGCTGTTTTAATTTTGTATGCCGATTACCAAAATTCTTCACTTTCAGATGGCACTTTGTTTTTGAAAACATTGCTCCATGGAAATGTCAACAAAGATTCGTATTCGATTTCTTCTGCACGTCGCTCTTCAAGAGATAGATAACGAAGAGGGAGTTCACGGAAAGAAGGTCTTATATAGTTTAAACATCTTTCAGGACATAAAATAAAAGCATTTTCAAAAATTTCTAACAGACTAGGTAATCGTTTTAACATTTTCTTGATTACAACTATAATGAAATTCTGGCATTTTGATAGTATGTCTGTCATAACAATATTATCACTTAATTTGTGAATTTCTTCATGGAACTGATAATGAAATGTAAGGTCATTAATTCTTTTATAATTGCTTTTATCCGCTAAAATTTTATTTAAGCTGAATGTAGCTAAATTATCAAAATTGAAATTTTTGACAATGTCTTCTTTTATAATTTTTGAAACAAGTCTTTGAATAAATGTTGTGATTTCAACGTAAGCTTGAAAAAAGTCAACTTTTTCTCGTTGAAAATATGAATTAAGTGAGTTGATGTTTTGAAGAAACGGTCTCAAAAAAATAAGTATTTCGATATAAATAAATTATCGATAAGGGCTTGTGAGCTGTGTTCAGTCGCTTTGTTAACAGAGTGTTCCAAACACTTAAAACAATTGTTATTTTCTTTAATTGAAATTTTAAACACATTAGATGAGTTTATGAAAAAGGTTGTTTTTACAAAAATCACCCAAAAAATCGCCAGGCGATTTCCTAAAAATTTAAGCGCAAAAACAAGAAAAAAAGCGCCCAATTGGCGATAAATCGCCCAATCTGGCAACGGTGTTGGGCAATTGTATGAGAGAAGAGTTTGGTAGCTAGTTTAACTTTCTGCCTCTCAACTCCAACAACACTTATTATGTGCTGATATTGTATGTGTTATCTTCAAGTCATTGGATTGGAGGATCAGAAAATTCAAAATGATATCTTTTTTAGCTTCCTTGCTATTAATGATGAATCTACTGTCAATAAAATGGTTTCTCAACACTTTAATCAGATGTGGAACATCATTGAACGTAAATATTTTTATGTCATCGTATAAAAATCTGGAAAATAAAAAAAAAAAAAATATACATAAATTAACATCCGGTAGATGTGAGTTTGAACATTGAACAGCTTTCTATTTCCACATTTAATTAGTGTTTGTGCACTTTTTTAAAATTAACATACATTTCCCTTTCCAAAGTATTTATGCGCAGTTGTAGCTTATCCTCGTTAATGTCTGTCGTCATGAGAGTGCTTTTCTCGTCCCAAGTAAGTATTTCAATTACATTATCAATAAGATAAGTCACCATAGGAGTTCTTTCTTCGTTTCAACGGTTGGCTTGCACTTCATTTGCAATAGTGTTCAACTTTACGGCCGGAACTGCTCCCGGTTTCAATATTAGTGCACGCCAATTAGTAAATCCTGTTCATAATTTTTATACAATGAGCTGCTAAAATCAAAAAACTTGTAAGTTACCCATTTCAAATTTCTTTCAAAATCCTCCTGCTTGAAATGTAAAGAACAAATTCTCTCAAAACATTACCAAAGCTGTATTGTAAAAGCATACAGATTTTCCACCAGCTATATTAAAAAATATATACTATCAATAAAAATACACAAAATGTTAATTTTCAGTTCACTTCCTCGCTTGATTTGTTACTGTTGCTTTGCTTGCATTTGCCCATAGCACACCTCATGTTTACATTGTTGTTTCTAATATTTTTTCAGTTTTTCTTTGGGCTGCAACTTTATATAAACACTTCACTGAACGGTTATAATTATTTTTATTGTTTTATTATTGTTTTTTTTTTACATACATCGCGTAATTTATTATTATTCTCAAATGCCGATTTAAAATTTGTTCGTGAACTGTCAAAGTAATTTGAATTGTAGTGTGCCAATTCTCACAGAAATTATTTACATTTTATATATTTTTATGCACTAAGTGATAATTTTCGTGTATGAAGCAATTTTTATATATATGAATTAAATAAACGTACCAAAAATAAGTACTGCATGAATACTTAGCAATGATTTCGTATAAAATTCAATTTATTTGCTATATAAATTTTTTTCTTAAGACCCAACCAAGTTATGCGTAAGCGAACAAAAGTACAGAAAAGTTTGCTTAAATTCAAATAAAACTCGAAAAACACATCTCAATTTTCAATGGAAAAACAAAGTATGCATAAAAAGTCAATATGAATTAGTTCCAAAAAAATCTATATTAGTATTTCGCAAGCGCTTTTTTTTGTGATGACCAGACCATCAAATCTATACCGCAAATACGATTTTCATAAATAGAGTATCAATAGAAAGGTTTTGCTCTGTAGATGTGCAATAAGGTTTTACTTTTTTTTAAAATATTCTGTATTTAAACAAAAAAAGCAAAACAAACTTCTGCAAAGAAAATGAGTTTTCTATGTAGAGCCTAAAACTATGTGATATTTTTTTTCTGAAATTTTCCAAAACCATTCTATTGCATAATTAAAGCAGTAGAGCAAAGCGAAAAATGTACAAATATATTTTATTGGATATGGATTAAGACAAAGATTGAGACACACCTAAAACACACCTTTCCAAACTAGGACAGGGATTCGGACAAGGATTAAGTGAAGAATTCGAACATGAATTAAAACAAGAATTTGGACATGAAGTAGGAAAATTATAAGAGCAAATAAAAGAATAACGGAAGGATGAGGATACGTTTGGAAACAAGAGAAAGGATGGGGACAAGAATAAGGAAAAAAAAAAACAGTCACTTCAAAACCTACGGGTGTGTCTACGACACAGCCAACTCTTTTTTAATTTAAAAAGTAATTTTTTTCAATTTCCGATATCTTTGTTATTTGCTTTACTATTCTGGGAAGTCATTGAGAACAGTTGCAATATACCTGCAAGCCACAGTATTCACACACGGCCAATTATATTTGACACTAAATCGAGCCCGCTCTCTTGATGGCGTGAACATTTTTATTAAAGTTCTCTTATGCAGCATGCAGCGCATTTTACCCATAAATGAAGGTTATATATAATCAAATGTAGTTTACACAGATATAGGGGAGAGGAGTTGGTTGTGAACCAGGTTTTGTTTTTGGGATCTAACATTTCACAGAATAAAGATATCGAATAATTCAAGTTAGCGTTGGAAAGGTGAATATCCAATGCAACTTTTATATACAGACACAGAAGCGCAACCAAATGGGGGATTTTGGGGTTTAAACCCCCCCCCAAATTATTGTCACAAAAAAAAAAACATGATAAGTAATAACATGTTTTTATCATGTTTCCTGATTTCAGATATAGACTCCGTTTTTCTCTGACATGAAAATCCGTTATTTTTCTGATAATTTTGCTATATCTATTGCACTGATTTACCGATTTGTATTACGATGATGAATTTCAATGAAGAAATATTAGACCTTTCAATTTTTGCACATGGTTTTGCAACTCGTTTTGAAACAGTGCCTCGAAGAGTTAAATATTTGTAGTCATCAAAAACTGAAGAAAATTTGTCCTACTAGATTTATCCTATTTGTATTGAAAATTCTTTGACACAGCACGTTTTACGCCAGAACTTTTGAACACTTCAAGAACACACTTTCATTTTATATGTTGAAAAGGTATTAAAACGTATAAAAAATCAAAATAAAGAAACTGAAAAAAAAATTATAGCGTCTAGCGTCTGTTGTTGGCATGACATTAAACTTTGAAATTAAGAATGGGCCAACTTACTGCAATTTTTCCAAAAGTTTTATATTTTTCCCTTAAAACAGACAAAATAAACTTTCCAATGATACCTTATTTACGAAAATCGGAATTAAATTGACTGAGCTACGTCGTTGCAAAATACACCCTATTTTGGCCTTGAAAAATGGTTCTAAAAATGGCCTGAGAGGGTTAATATGTATCACCAACCCCCATTACTTTTGCAAAAGGAACATTTTTGCCTTTGACACCTATTCCCTCCGACCACTCCTTAGGGGCGCTCCCATACAAATTTTATGCTTTTGTCGATAAAACCGGAAACTGTCCATAAATAGGTAGAAAACTTAAACAAGCAAACAAAATTTGTTCAATGCTATCAAGTTCAACAACCCAAGTGTCAAAATTTCACTGTCGATAATATGCCCGGATATTAATTTGGCTGCGTTTGACATTTCAATAACAGATTCTGTTAAAAAAGCATGCCCCTCAAAATTACTCAGTATTACTGGGCTACGCGAGTCTGTTAAAAACAACATGCCCCCAAAAGTTTGCTTTTTTTAAATATAAGATGTATGTCTTCACGCTAGATGGCGCTGTCTTCGCCGTCGAAAAAACCGGAAGCCGTCGATAAATAGGTAGCAAGTTTAAGCAAACAAAAACATCAAATGTTGGCTTTATATTTCATGTAATTGTGTAAAATTGATATAAGTTAGACAGTTCTAACATGAATTTTTGTCGCATTGAGGATCAAGCAGACCAACAAGTGCTAAGATCAACATTGTACGATTAGTACTTTAGGCCCACCAAAGGCTCAAAAAGTAATGTAAATACCGACACCTGATCACTATCAACCACCCTACTTACCTCCGAGAACGACGTATTCTACGTCAAAATTTGAGCCAAATCGGAGATGGTCATTGCGACTGATAGGTCACCTCAATCTGAAATGGGCGATATATACAATAATTTACTTATTATCCTTGCAACTCTTCCAGTAACTTCATGTGAACATTTTCAGTACTTCGCCGACTCAAAACCTAAAAGCACGATGTTGCAATATAGACTAAATGGCCTCACATTGCTTTATCTGTACAAAAAAATTACACCATCAGTGTATATTATTTTAGATAAACTCACTGAAAGTAAGCGTAAACTGGATTTAAAAATATAAGTTAGTTTATTTTATTATTCTTAATCACCTTAATCCTGTAACTAAAATCTTTTTAATGTAAAAATAATAAATAAAATTTTTTCTATTCTAAAAAATATTTATTTGTAAAAATTTTATTATTATGGGGTCATGTAGGTTACAAACTTTAAAAAAAAAATTTTTTTCGGGAATTTTTTTTATCATAGAAGGAAAAAAGATATCGTTCTCAAATTTTGCACACATATTTATTAACATTTTAAGAATACAAAAAAAATTTGTTTCAGAATTTTTGAAGCGGTTTTTGACGTTATTTGATTTTTTTTTACGCCAAAAATATGACGGTATGCAGGATATAACCAGTCTGGAACATCTGAGGAAAAATTTAAAAAAATCAAATTAATCCTTGTTTAAGTGGCTATCGCCTGAAGTAGGATAATTTTTTTCCTCCGAAAAAAAAAACAAAATGGCTTCCATTTGAAAAAAATCGATTTTCGAGGTTACAAAATCGGTCGGTTTTTTATAAATTTGTAACCGATATGACCCCTTATATTTGCTGCCATTGTAGTAGAATTAACGTTTTGAGTGCAATATTTGGACTCATTACACCATAGCCGCTATAGTTACGTACATTTTCTTTTACATACATATAGGCATAAAACTCCCCCCCCAAAACAAATTCCCGGTTGCGCCTCTGTACAGACAGATAAGCGTTTTGATTAAATTTTAATCTCTCTACTGCCAATTTTCTAAAGATGCAATTTTGGCTCTTCTAAATAAGGGGCTGGGTTGCGTATCATCTGGCAAATCTCAATAAAAGTCGGAAAATACGAAGTAAAACATCAATCATTTTATAATAAGTTGAGATTTTATTTATTCAGAAGGCCTTAAGAGGCAAAATAAGTTATAATGACGCCACTTAGGCTAAAAAATCGTAATGAATGGAAGCGTTCAATTATAATTTTTTTCATTATCATCCAAATCAGTTTCGTAATGTTTTCATGTGAAATACGAACGCCTTCCCATATTGGCGCACTTCAAGTGAATAGGCCGGCCACATGTATTGCATTCGATGGAGTTTTTGGGTGTCAGTTCTTTAGCAAAAATCTGAAATAAATGGTGCAAAAATCAATATCCTCATCAGATGGCTTTGATGGTTCTTTTGCCTTAGGGCGCTTGGACGGTGCTGGTTGTGCCTTCTTCGGTGATGCTTTGCTGGTGATTTTGACTTTGCCGCTGTTTTTCACTGCTTCAGATCATTAATTTCGTCTGAAGAGGTCAACCCCAGCTCTCCATTGCCTTTTGAAAAAGTTTTCGTACACTTCGGTGCAACTGCAAAAATTGAGTCATGTCAAAAGTCAAATTTAGCAGTTGAAAGATTCGCGATATGTCAATTTAAAGAAAAAAGTAATCGTTCACCACCCAACCCTCTCCCCTACATAATATTAAATAATATGTCAAAAAGTGTAAAAGTTTTAATAAAAAAAACACTAGATATTTTTTTCGCATTTTGGCGTTTTAACGCCATACGGGTTTACCAGTTACATATAAAAGATATTTTGTTTTTTGCGAATAAGGGTTTACAACAGTTTTGATAACATATTATTTTGTTGAATAATATTAGTTTTTTGAGCTTAAAAAAAGCTTAATTTTACAGTGAAAACTTACAAAGTTTGCCTAAAGCCGCGTTTCCATGCTATCTTGTATGATCTTCTCCTATCCCATATCAAAAACTTTTGCTATAATGAGCGAGATGGATATATGTCACTCCAGCTATAAAAGTTTGATATTTGGAAATATTTGTAAGGCCCATATTAACCGATGTCCGTTTGTTCGACCTTTGTTGTTGCTTTCAATGTAAAACTATCAAAAAACAGTGATAGTGAGAGCGGATGCAACAACAAAATCGCTTGCCTGCCCTAACGTACGCCAGACGAACGGACATCGTGTAATATGGGCCTAAACAAATCATAAATTCATTTGTTTTTCAAAAACTTAAAAGCCAAAACGAAAGATT
The DNA here is from genome assembly GCA_943735915.1 of Pherbina coryleti. Taxonomy (NCBI): domain Eukaryota; kingdom Metazoa; phylum Arthropoda; class Insecta; order Diptera; family Sciomyzidae; genus Pherbina; species Pherbina coryleti. The sequence continues at coordinate 56,845,977 of OX030952.1, read as the reverse complement.
CCTCCAGCCTCAACATCAGATGGAACAAAGCTAAATCAGGCCTATGAAATAAAATAAAACTGCGCATCCACCGCAGCAGCCCGAAAAGATCCACGCTAAGCGGTAGGTTTTTATTCTGTTTTTTTTTTACGAAATATGCAGTACGTTTGTCATGTGTGCAAGAACATTTGATACAGCTCCGACAAGATATGGCTTACAATGGCAATGTTTGAGCATAACCGTTGATGAGGCTGTAAAACAGCTGAGTTTCGCGCTGAAGGAAGGTGCCACATTCGTAAAACGGGTTGTACTGGAGGCATATGAGCTGGTTGTAACGCAATATTATGTGTAGTACAAGAAGTTGTGGACTCGTAAATTCTAAATTAATTCTATAAATCAGAGTCTCAAACACCGTAGAATCAATGTGATCAATTAGATGTGTAAAAAACACAATTCGCAAATAAAATCAATATTCAACATTTATTCAATATAGATAGAAAATTAGTTTTATAAAATTGTCACAAGAAATTGCAGAAATAACACAAATAAATAACACAAAATATAAAATGTTTAAAAACTTCGTGTGTGATTTTAATACAGTAGAGACTCACAAAAGTTAACCCGTTTGTTTTCTACTTACATACTTACTTATCTGGCGCTTACAACCGAAGGTCGGTTTTGGCCTCGTATAAGAAATTGCACCAGCCATTTCTGTTTTGCGCTTGCTGGCGCCAGTTGGAAACACCAAGCGTAGTCAGGTTATCCAACACCTGGTCCTTCCAACGAAGATGTGGGCGTCCTCTTCTGCTGACCACCACCGGGCATCGAATCGAATATTTTTTTCACTGGAGCGTCGTTTTCCATTTGCTCAACATGACCTAGCCAGCGGAGCCGCTCGATTTTAATACGCTTAACTATGTCGATGTCAGCGTACAGCTCATACAGTCCGTGGTTCCATCGAATTCGGTACTCGCCATTGACGCAGATTGGACCGAAGATCTTACGAAGGATCTTTCTTTCGAAGGCTACCAAAGTCTTTTCATCAGAACTGCTCAACGTCCAGGTTTGTGCTGCATATAACAGGACGGTCATGATTAGTGACTTATAGAGCGTGAGTTTTGTTCATCGAGAGAGGGCTCTGCTTCTCAATTGCCTACTCAGCCCAAAGTAACACCTGTTGGCAAGAGTTATCCTTCGCTTTATCTCAATACTGACATCGTTGAAAGAGTTTACGCTGGATCCCAGGTAGACGAAGTCCTAAACAACCTCGAAGGAGATGTTGTCAACAGTGACGTGGTTTCCAAGACGCTGGGACTGTTTATTTGTTGACACTAGGTATTTCGTCTTATCTGCGTTCACTGCAAGACCCATTCGACTCGACTCTTTCGCTAACCTGGAGAATGCTGCACTGACTTCGCGCGTATTATGGCCAATGATATCGATATCATCAGCATACGCCAGCAGCATAATACTTTTGTAGAATATCGTGCCACTGCGTCTCAAATCAGCAGTTCGGATGATCTTCTCCATCATTAGGTTGAAAAAATCGCACGATAAGGAATCACCTTGTCTGAAACCTCGTTTGGTATCGAATGGAGAAGTGAGGTCCTTCCCGATTTTAACTGTGCTGCTGGTGTTGCTCAGTGTCATTCTGCAAAGACGGAATACCAAATGCAGGAATACCAAATTCAAACATGGTGGAATATAGATGATTCCTTATTGGACTGTCGAAGGCGGCTTTATAATCGACTAAAAGATGGTGTGTGTCGATTTGTTTATCTATGGTCTTCTCCAAGATTTGTCGTAGCGTAAATATCTGGTCTATGGTGGATTTTCCAGGTCTGAAGCCACACTGATAAGGTCCAATCAGCTGGTTTACGATGGGCTTCAGTCTTTCACATAGTACGCTCGACAGGACCTTGTATGCGATATTCAGAAGGCTTATTCCACGGTAGTTGGCGCAAATTGTGGGATCGCCTTTCTTGTGGATTGGGCAGAGCACTCTGAGGTTCCAACCGTTTGGAAAGCATTCTTCCG